>JAHLJS010000002.1:47019529-47619529 GCA_038502445.1 Eremochloa ophiuroides
AGTTTTTCTTCTGACAGGCGTAGGGCGGTTCCCCAAGGACAGTCCCACCTATGATCAACACGGATGGCAAGTGGAAACCGCCCTTTGGAGGTTGGTTTGGATCTTTCCATGTGAGGATGATCCTTTTGCATAGAACCCCCTCCTCTCAAGCTATAAAAGGAGGCCTCCTCTCTACACCTATTCATCAATGGATTCACCAACACAAGAGGTCACAATGTAGAGAGGAAGAGCAAGCTCTATTCCATTAGCTTATAGCTAATTTAGTATAGGGAGTGAGAGAGGGATAAGAGCTGTATAAAGAGCGGAGTCGAAGCAATTCTGCCTCCGGGTGGACGAAGTGCCGGGCTTGTCGGCTCTCGATCCAACTTGTACTTCTATGATCGTCTTGCTACTTGAAGTAAGAAGTTCGTGTTCAACTTTGGTTTGATTCATTAAGCATGTTACTTCCATAAAGCTACTTGTTTATGGGATCGTCGTTCGTCCTTTGGACGGATGCTCTAGTAAGAGGACTCCTGATAGAGACGGATGTTCCTGTACGCCGCTAGAGTAGTAGTCGCCTTCGTAGACGTGGTGTCTAGGTCAGAGTCTACCTTCGTATGTTGCGCGCGCCCACGGGCAGAGGGGCAGGTGACAAGTGGTGACAGCCCTGTCCACTCGTACCAGCATCCCCCCACGTTCGGCCGCGGAATAGCGCTGATACTGGTATCGCCTGGCAGACCAGGTGCGTCAGTGGGCCTAAAGCAAGCAAGTAGTGGGAAAGTTACCATCGCTTATATGCGTTTGACCTTAGAAGAACCTCTCTACCCAAGCTATCCCTTCTTTTTTCTTCTGAGTAACTAGTTTAAGAGACTAAGTACAAAGACCATTCCTCTGGGAAATTACGATACCCTGAATACTTCTGGGTGAAGGCTACAACGGTACTTCCGTGCGCTTGCGGACTTTTCTGCTGACGCTAAGATGCGCCAACACTCACTGACTTCAAAAAAATGCTCACTGTGTTTGGAGATGTTCACTGTCTTGATTGCTCACTGTCTTTTGATATGTTCACTGAGTTTACATATGCTCACTGTCTTTAAATATGCTCATTGTCTTCAGATATGCTCACTGAGTTTACATATGCTCACTTACTTTACATATGCTCACTGTGTTTTCATATGCTCACTGTTCACATATATGCTCACTTTGTTTACACATATGCTCACTGAGTTTACATAAGCTCACTGTGTTTGGCTGTGTTCACTGTATTTATGTGTGCTCACTATGTTTGGATAAGCACACTGTCTTTAGATATGCTCACTGTCTTCAGATATGATCACTGTCTTCAGATATGCTCACTGTCCTAATTGCTCACTGCCTTAAGCTAGTCTCATTGTGATTACATATACTCACTATCTTGTGTTGCTCACTGTCTTGGCATATGCTATCTGTTAACTGTTTTTACATGTGCACGATGTCTTTAAATCTGTTCACTGTGTTTACATGTGTTCACTGTCTTTACATTTGTTCACTGTCTTCAGGTGTGCTCACTGTTTACATAATCTCACTGTCTTTATATGCTCACTATCTTTAGCTGTGCCCACTGTCTTTGGATATGTGCACTGCGTACGCATAGCTCACTGTGTGTACATATGCTCACTGTCTTTACATGCTCACTGTCTTCTTACATATGCTCACTGTCTTCTTACATATGCTCACTGTCTTCTTACTATTTTTGTTTGGCCTCCCCTCCTCTCATCTCCTACTAGTTTTAGTATTAGAGCAAGGCAAGAGCTAGCAAAGAGAGTCTGTATCCTTGGGATAAGAAGAAACACCTCGATATGAATACAATACAGTTCTCTTCCAAGTTCAAGTTCTTATCTTATTTATATAGCAATGCATATGAACTAGAGTATAGTCTTGGTCATATTATGATCATGATATATGAACTAGCATATAGTTTATGTGTTATGTTCTCGATATGTTCATCGTTGTTCTTCATCGTTCATCGACTTAGTATGAATAGAGGAAGAACTAGGGATGAGGTGACGGTTCGTCATGCCTTCTCGGTTGCTCTTAGCCTAGCCTGTCACTCCGAAGGGGTGGGGTCCTAAGGGGTTAGGAGTTGTTTCCATGTACGCGAGCATGGTGCTCGGGTATGCGGAGATCGGCGAATATGCCGGTATCCCACGGGCAGAGGGGTAGGTGGGCAGGTGGTGATAGCCCTGTCCATCCCTAGCACTCCCCCACGTTCGGATATTGGGTAGGAGTTCGTAAAGTCTTTATCGGCTGGCAGACCAGCTGCGGGGATCTCCCTGTCATCCCAAACCTAGTCCCGATACTAGACATGCTAGTTAGATGTTTACTAACAGTTCTTTGCATAGTTATATATGACCAATGCCTGCTCAATTAGATATATTCGTTTATTCTTTATTTTCTCTTTTATCCTTGAGGTCGGCTAAGATGTGTGTCCACTATCTTTGAACTATGATTTACTCCTGCCTATGCTATGTCTACCTATGCATTCAATAAGTGATCATGTTTACGCCAAAGCTAGATGCATTCGTCCTGCCCTCCTACGGAAAATTATAAATACGACACCCCTGAATACTCACGGGTTGAAATGCTACAATGATAGTTCCGTGCGCTTGCAGATTTATCTATACTGAACTATCATGATTGGCATACCTAAGTACCATTACTTAAGGATTGTAACTCTTGTGCACCCCACGGCGCCGTGTCACAGTTTTGCATATCGTAAGTAATGACGGTTAGGAAGGCCAATCCGACACTTCTAACTGCTATTACCAGACTGCATTACCTAGGCCGATGCCATTAAGGGCAAGGGTTACCTTTCTGAAGTAATGGTGGTTGGGAATGTCAACTTACGTTTCTAGTATTATTATTAAGGACGGACTTATAGTCTATCTTTAGTAATGACGCTAAGAAACGCCAACAAGCATTTCTGGCGCCGTTGCCGGGGAGGGCAAAAGGAAATAAAAACATCTAGCTTGGCATAGGCATTGATTGCACAATAAGCAAAAGGTGGCCATAGTTTAGGCAGGATAACTTCTCTTGTTTTCTTCCTCTTTTTTTATTGGAAAGAAAACAGGATAGTGTATGAGTGGTTTCGACCTGTCGAACAACTTCACTGACAATCCAGGAGGCACTCCTAAGAAAGAACAGGTCCCGTACCACTTCTTCTTTTGCTACTCTATCGACAGATGAACCATTCACTCCCGTACCATCCGCTACTATCATCATGGCCAAGACACTCCGCGACTACTCCACCCCTACTGTTGCCAACGTGCCCGTTGGGCCCGCTATCAATATCATGAATGGAAACTTTGTACTCCGTACTGGCCTAATCAACATGGTGCAGGCAAGCCAGATCTGTGGCTTGCCAAACGAGGACGAAAATGCTCATCTTCAACACTTCCTCGAATTGTGCGACACCATCGTCATCAAAGACGTCGCACCAACTAGCATCAAGCTCCGCCTGTTTCCTTTTTCCCTTGCGGGGAAGGCGAAATAGTGGTTCTACCAAAACAAGGAAGCTGCCAACACGTGGGACAAATGTTCCATGGCGTTCCTCGCCAAGTTCATCCCCATGAGCAAAACCATTTCTCTAAGGGGGGAGATATCCAACTTCCAGCAAACATCACTCGAGTCCATCCCTCAGGCATGGGAGAGGCTGCAGGACTATGTCCGAGCCTGTCCCCACCATGGAATGGAAGATTGGCTGGTGCTCCAGAACTTTTACGAGGGCCTAGTGGCCATGTCAAAAGGGCACCTTGACGCCGCAGCTGGAGGGGCATTCCTTTCCCTCACTATCGAGAATGCCACTGCACTCATCGCAAAGATGGTAGCAAACCAACGCTGGGGAGAAGGAAGAGAAACACAAGAAGGCATGCATACCGTGAAGGAGACGGATTTGCTTGCCGCAAAAATAGACCTCCTAATAAAGAGGCTGGACGACCGTGCCACCGAACCCACCACAGGCACTGTCCAAGCCACAGACTCACACATGACATGTCAAGTCTGTGGAAATGTTGGCCATTCGGGGAACAGCTGTCCCGAAACCCAGGAAGAAGCGACCTACGTCAACAACGGGTTTCGCCAACATCAACAACCAGGTAATAATGGGTGGGACAACTGTAACGACCCACAAGGTAATTCTTCTAATCTCAGTTCAAATTTCAAATTGAATTTCAATCAACCATCCTCGAGAGATTTTGTTTTAAGGCAAGCTAAGTTTAATGCAGATCTTGCTAGAAAGCTTTCCTTTAATGATAAAACATTTGAATCTATAAATGCTAAACTTGAAACTCTATCTTCTTTTGTTAAACATTGGTTGAGTTTCAATAAAATAATAGAAAAACAGTTTTCTCAAATTGCTGCTTCTATTCCTCTCAACAATACAGGAAAAATCTCGGGGCAACCGAGAATTCTCCCAAGTTTGTTCATGCAGCTGCAGAGCAATAAAGAGGAGGAAGTCTTGCCAATAGACTATAAATGTTGAGCCCTTGCCGAAGGTCATCGGTAGTTATCTTTCAAAAAAGAAAAAAAGGGAGGGAGAGAAAAGAAAAGGACTCTACTCCTTTACACCTTTGCTACCAATAAGGCCAAGGTCCATATACACTAGTTGTGTGTGTGATTCGGCCTGATGGTTTAGCTGAGTTGGAGCCTGTACATCCACGCCACCGGTGCAGCATCTTCAAAGAAATCCACATATGCTGCCGGTAAGAACACTCAGGTATGCAAAAGGTAATAAATGTTCACCAACCCCTTCGCTCATACTTGTCTCCTTATGATCATTCAAATTCATGCTTCCCTATTTATGTCATATGCTCTTGTTTGGATGTATTCTCGCAAGTAACATCCATAGGCTGTTTTCAAATTAAGCATGGTGCTTAGGTTGAAATAGTCTTCTTTAATCATGTTTTGACATGGTGTTGAAATTTGATTAATGAACCTTGAGTTGTTTTCATAAACAATGGCAGTAATCTGATATGGGGATAAGTTGTAATACCCCTGGTGTTACGGTTAATTAAAACCTGCCATGTCATCATCTTTAGTTGCAAATCATCCTGCATCAAACCTGATCACCGTGCACTAATTAAAATAATTTTTATTTTCACATGTGATTGTACTTAGGTATCTTTGAGTGACTTTATGATTTAAATATTTGTTTATGTGTATGCCTGTAAATCCAAAAGGAAAATTTCAAAGGAATCATTTAAAAACCCTAATCGGACCCGAAACCCTGAATAAAAAAATAAATAGAATCAAGTGTTGGGCCTTAAACAAAAATTGTAAATCTTTAAAAGTTGAGCAACTTCTATTTTGGGCAACCTTGAAGTTATTAAAAATAAGTTCAAATAAAATCGTAATCTAGGTTTTAAAGTTTAAACTTGAAATACAAATTCAAAAACTAGTAGGAATCAGAGGATGGACTTTTAATAAAAGTTTTAGCCCTTGCAAAATGGAACAACTTTCATGTTTAGAGAATTTAAAGTTTACTAGTGGAAATTTAAATTTAAACCCAATTAGTGCTTGTTTATTCAAATTTAAAATGCCCTTCCAAAAACTATCAAGAATTTGGGAAAACTACTTTAATAAAAGTTGTAAGGCTTTTTAGGTTGAACAACTTTTATATTTGGGGA
This sequence comes from Eremochloa ophiuroides, assembly GCA_038502445.1. Classification (NCBI taxonomy): domain Eukaryota; kingdom Viridiplantae; phylum Streptophyta; class Magnoliopsida; order Poales; family Poaceae; genus Eremochloa; species Eremochloa ophiuroides. The sequence goes on from JAHLJS010000002.1 coordinate 47,025,172, forward strand.
TTTTGAGCTTATGTATTGAGATTTCAAATTAAACCCTAAGGAGTGTTTTAGGATTTAAATTTGAAATGCTATTTCAAAAACTATCAAGAATCTGACAAAACTTGTTTAATGAAGGTTGTAGGGCTTGTCAAGTAGCATAACTTTTATTTTTGTAGATTTTCAAGTTATTGAGAAAAATTTCGAGAATTTAACTGGATTCAAAATGAAATTCAAATCCTCAATTTACCCCTTTTTGAATTATTCAAAACAGATTCAAATTTTGAAAATGGCCCAAGAACAAAAGTTGTTCAACATGAAATTTCCTACAATTTTTATTTGGATGATTTTTCTAGTCACTATGTAAAATAAAAAGTAATTGCACAAAAATTAGAATATGCTTGTACTGTGCTACAGTACTCCTAGGGGGGTCCGGTCCCTGCCCGCGCGTGCGCGCGCCGGCTGCCGGCGCTGCCCGGGCCCGGCCGACCGCCTGTCGTGACCATCAACGCAGTGGTCATGGGGGCCCCGGTCATACCCTGCTCTCCTTCGCCCGTTATAAGCCGCAGCCAGTCCTCATCTCCTTCCTCCATTGCCGCCACCGTCGCGTTCTAGTTCGCCGGCGAGATTTGCCGAGCTCAGTCGGCCTTCGACTAATTCTTGTTGATACCAAAGCTCGCCCCAGTCTTGTGCACCATCTGAGCCATCCCGTGTGGTCTGTTGTGGTCAGAGTCGACCGCGCAGCCGCCCTCTTTCTCGGTTCCGGCGGAGCGTCGCCGCGGCCCGCCACCCTGTGGCTAGCTCGCTGCGGTGAGCTTTTTCTTTTCTTTGTTCACGTTTTGGTCTCTTAGTGTTCTGGTGAAGCTTATGCTCATGATGGTTTTCTGTTTCGCGTCCTGGAGACCTCGGAACGGGCTCGTCGTCGGCAGCGCATGTCACCACAACCACTGTCGATGCCGCCGGCGCTGTCCAGTACCTCTCCACCTTGACCAGCGCGAGCTGCATGCTTTGGTGAGTCTCTGGAAGCTTCTTGGGTAGCGGGTTAGGTCCTGTAAGGTCCGTCGTCGCCGGAACACGGCATGCTGCCGGTGTCCGCCCACCGCCGGTCCGCCATGGACGCGGCTGCACACTCTCGGGTCACAATTTCAACAAACTGAATACACCATTAGATTCACCGCATCTTGGAGAGTTTAGTGGCCCGCTGCTGCCCCCTTGGCCCCCGCCGACCGCTCGTGGCCTTGGCCGGAGTTGGCCGGCCGGCCGGCGGCCACGGCGGCCAGGTTTTCGGGCTGGCCAGGGTCGGCCGGCAGCCGGCCAGACCGAGCTTAGCTGGGCAGGCCCAGTTGGGTCGGGTGAGGGCTGTGAGAGGAGAGGGAGAGAATAGGCCGGTTGGGCCGGTCGCCCTTCGTGGGCCGCCTCGGGCCGAAAGGCATTTTCCATTTTCTGATGAATAGAATTCATTTTTCGATTTTCTAAGAATATGAATGGTAATGCATTTTGTCATTTTTGTAAGAATAAATCTATTGTCCTAAAAATCATGAGAAATCTTGAGGATGCTCTCTGTGAAATGTAGTATTTAATAAAAATATTAAATAATGAATTTGTACAATTTCTATGGGAACTAAAAATCTGCCTTTTAATTAATAAATGCAACTTTGATGAATTTTAATGAATTCTATGTTGATTCAAAATTCCTAAAAATTACGTTGGTGCTATCTTAGGGTAAGATCTAGCTATAGGAAAACTTTAAGCTCAAATGGAAGTAATTTAATTATTTCTTATTGAATTATGTGATTAATCGATTAATTAAGGAAAGGTTATTAAAATTAAATTTTAATGATTTGATTAACCTTTTAGGGTTTGATTAAACACCTTGAAGTACGTGAACCTCTGCTGTTCTAAGTTTTGATGATCATTTACTTTGTAAGTATAAAAGGGGATTACTTTATGTTGTACTTAAATGCTAAAACAAAAATCCTAATTGATAAATAGATTAATGAAATGAGTAGAAACCCCAATTTACTTAGGTGTGGAGTGACTTTTGGATTGTGTGTGGACCTTGGGTCAACCACCCTAACGACCCTAGGTACTTTTGAATTCCTCGTGGCTAGAATTAGTACTAGTTTTAAAGCTATGCAGCGGCTTTCTACGTCTATTAAACATGAATCCAAAGTAATAATCGATGGTTGTTAGGTTAGTTGGCTTGCAACTTTATCGTGAAGAAAAGTTGTACTCAACGTTCAAATTAACTTTATTTTCTATTGGTCCATGATTTTGTGCATTTTTGCATCATGGCATACATATCATCATGTTAAGCATTACATTATTATTTCGTGTAGTGAACGCACGGTGATTATTACCGGAAACAAGTCCCGAGTAAAGTTTTCACTCGGTGGGCATGGATCTTTTCAGTGATTGAATTTAGGGTCCCATCTACTTCAGGCAACAGGCAAGCCCCGGTGCATTTAGCCCCTACTTTGTGATTTATAAATCTTTATAACTTGAGTTAATTACTGCATTAGGTTGATAGGAGTTGATTGTCACCTATCCCGATGCATTACTTACCTTGATATATTATCCCTGGAAACCTGTTCAAAATGAAAACATTGAAAAATGCTTAGCCCCGCTTAAAAAATGTAGATTTGCATAAATGTTATTTTTGAGCTATTGTGATACATTATTTAAACACGGAAAAGGGAACTAGTATTATTCTCGTTCGATGGCTGTGCACCTGATCAGTACACTGTCATCGGCGGGAAGGGATTTTTCCTGCTCAGTGATCGTGGCATTGGGTTAGAGTGCCAATAATTGTCACCGACGGAAATGGGATTTGAAAACCGAAGGGACAGGGGTATTTGGGTTAGAGTCCCAATGCACTGTCGCCGTCAGAAAAGGCATTAGGGACCATTCGTTGTAGACCTGTTGGATCGAGACTTTGCAACTAGCCACATACTACGGAAAGCCTCTGACTCCGGTGGCTCTACTGCTGGAACCGACAACCACACACTGGGAGTGGAGAGATGGCGAGAGTAGCGTGTACCCTCGTGGCCGTTGTGCCTGGAGACTAGAGGGGTACTGTGCTCTCGGGTGGCGCAGGACCGGTTCCGGGGTACGAAAAGCCGTGGTAGGCTGGGTTGGCATATGCAAGCTTAAGTGCTACATATGCAGTGTAGATAGGGATCCCTAGCTGGGTATTAATCAATTCGAATCGTCGTTACTCCTCGGTTATGGAGACTTGATCCTTCGACCATTCAGCGAAGAGTGGTTCGAAACTAGGATGTTTTTGGAATGGATGAAGTAAATGAAAGAATGTTGATATATGAGAAAGAACTTGAAGATATGGTTAATGATTAATAATATTATTGAGATAAAATACTGAAAATAGGATTAGTATTGCTTTTCTGCCAAATCCTTTGACTCTTGCTAAGCCTTACCTTGACACCCTTCAGCCTGCATTCCTGAATCTCATTCTTTTTCTTAGTCGGGTAAGTCTTGCGGAGTACCCCATGTACTCAGGGTTTGTTAACCCCCTGTTGCAGATGACTTAGGTGTACAGCTCAGTGTGGGACCGTGCCGGTCAACGGATCGTGCATGGATGAAAAAGTATATGATGTAACCCTTGAGCAGGGTGTCCGGTTGTAAGATGCTGCTCCACTACAAAACTCTAGTTTGGGATAATGTAATCTAAATTTGTAAATTATATTTCTGTAATACTTCCGCACTCTTTACTCTGATTCAAATTATTTGTGTAAACTGTCGTAATACCTGCAAGGTCTTTACAATGAGATCCTCGAGGAAAATTAGGGTTTCTCAGGAGACCCGACAGGCCACCCAAGTCAAAGGGAACTCGTGCAGACTAGTCAAAAGTCCTTAGGGACGATGACGGGGCGCGTGGGCCCTATGATTAAGGCGGTTCTGTCACATAAGTCTTGGCTAGGTTTTCGTTGCATCTTTTATATCAGCCTTGTTTGAGCCCTAATAAAAGTTGGTTGAACAAGATCCTAATAAAATAAAAATAACTAAATAATAAAATTTTGTTTCCTTGATCTTTTAGCCAATAAGACCCTTGTCTGTTGTAGTCCCTCTTGTTTTGTTTTCTTTGTTATAATAAAAGCAGGTTAAAAAATAAGTGTGGGGGAGATCTCTCAAGCATAACTACAACAAATTCGAGATTTCCCTAACACATTGCACAAACATCGAGCAACCCATCAAACAAAAGGACGAGACAAACAACTTCCATTAGTTCCTTCATCTTCAATGATGGTTTATACAACTCTACCCCCGCTCCTTTCAAAGTTTTGAAATTTAACTTTGAACACTTTTGAAAAGACAACTTTTGATGCTCCATCTCCATGGCATCCTATGATTAAAGTTTGCATACTCTTTATTCCTTGCCGATATTCCTATTACTTGTGAACACTTATCATAGGGACCCCATTTTATCTAAGTGATTGACAAATGAGATATAGTAGGATGACATGACGCCTTCTCATTTCTTGCAAAGAACTTGGGATTTATTTTTGCAAAACAAAAATCAATATATCATGTTCCTTGAATGATTGCAAATACGTACCAAGGCCATACATGATCTTTCATGACAAAACCTTCCACATATGCCTCTTACTTTGTGTTGAATCTGGTCAAGTTTTGTGACCCCTGTTGAGAGAAATTTCATGCTCCCAAGATCAGATTTCACGCACCCACAAATAAAGTTGCCAACTCTTACATTGAGAGTTGCGCACAACATTCATTCATCCATCCACCAAATAATTGCACTACTCCTACCTTGGGAGTAGGCGAAAAATATACCTTCCACTTTGATCCACCCAAAATGTTCTACTCCTACACTGGTGGTGAACCAAAAATATACTTATTAGGTTCCATCCAAATAAATGCTCTGAATCTTTGTTCACATCTCCCTTAAAGTTTTTGTTGCAAATAAAAGCATGAGGCTATCTTCCAAAAGATGAAAAAAAGGGTGAAAAAAGTGGAGAAGAAAAAAACAGAAGAAGAGAAAAATATATATATAAAAAGAAGAGAGAGAATAAGGATAGCTCATGCCCTCATAAAAGATTTTTCTAAGTCCTAATAAGGAGGGAGATGTGTTTCAAAGAGCATAGTGGAATTGGGTTAGACACCAATAATACCCACCATATTCTTTCCACATACATGCACATTCTAATCTAAAAGTATGCCGCTTCCCTCCGGTGCGGTTCAGGATTTGACTTGACAATACATATAAGGTAAGTGTGCCTTAGTATTTTCCTCCCTACCTAAAGCTCCAGATAAACTTTTTAGAGGTAGGGTGATCAAGTGAAGGCAATCCCTATATATGCCTTGGTAAGGAACCACATACAAATAAGTGACTTGAGAGAATCATTCAAGAAACAAGTGCTATCGTTTTGTTTTCGAAACTTCACAAAAACCCAAGTTTCTGAGCAGGGATACGAGTAAGAAGATTTGAATCCAGGCTATTCCATTTTTCAATTACCCAAGATGACTTGGTAGACACTTGGAAGTTCACAGGTTTAGGTGAAGCTTGGAATAACTTGTATGCAGATTTCAAATCAAGGAGATAAACCCGCTTAGTCCTTCAAACCTTTACTCGAGGACGAGCAAAGGACTAAGTGTGGGGGAGTTATTGGCGGTCCTTAGAGCCTATTTCTTACCGCCAATATGTTACTAAAATAAATAGTAGGTAGGGCTTTAAACTAACATTTCCACAAGTTTTGGTGAGTACTTGACTTGCAGGTGTGACATGTAGAAATGCACAAAAACCATAAAGAAAGTGCACATCCAGGAAACGTATTTAGAGAAGGCGCAATCCAAGAAAATAAGAAAGCCCACCTCAAACACTGAACTGGATCCATCCGTAACCGCGGGGGAGGTCCAGGCCCAGGGAGCAACCGACCACCCGAAGGCGGTGCCAGATGGCGCTCCCCAGGGACCGACCGCCCCCGAGTACGGCTGCCCCCTGGTGGGGCCTCCCGGGGCCATTTTCGGAGGCGGTGCTGATGACGGTTTGCTAATGGCGGTTTCACCTCCTTCCATACTTAGAACGCCCAAACCGCCCTAGTTGGACTATAAAAGAGAGGGAGAGCTCCCCTCCAACACACACCATCATTTGGAGCCATTTACCTCACCTCTCACTTGTATTCTTTAGATTAGTTTTAGTATTGGAGCAAGGCAAGAGCTAGCAAAGAGAGTTTGTATCCTTGGGAGAAGAAGGAACACCTCGGTATGAATACAATGCACTTCTCTTCCAAGTTCAAGTTCTTATCTTATTTATATAGCAATGCATATGAACTAGAGTATAGTCTTGGTCATATTATGATCATGATATATGAACTAGCATATAGTTTATGTGTTATGTTCTTGACATGTTCATCGTTGTTCTTCATCGTTCATTGACTTAGTATGAATAGAGGAAGAACTAGGGATGAGGTGACGGTTCGTCGTTCCTTCTCGGTTGCTCTTAGCCTAGCCTGTCACTCCGAAGGGGTGGGGTCCTAGGGGGTTAGGAGTTGTTTCCAAGTACGCGAGCATGGTGCTCGGGTATGCAGAGATCGGCGAATATGCCGGTATCCCACGGGCAGAGGGATAGGTGGGCAGGTGGTGATAGCCCTGTCCATCCCTAGCACTCCCCCACGTTCGGATATTGGGTAGGAGTTCGTAAAGTCTCTATCGGTTGGCAGACCAGCTGCGGGGATCTCCCTGTCATCCCAGACTTAGTCCCGATACTAGATATGCTAGTTAGATGTTTACTAACAGTTCTTTGCATAGTTATATATGACCAATGCCCGCTCAATTAGATATATTCTTTTATTCTTTATTTTATCTTTTATCCTTCAGGTCAGCTCATATGTGTGTCCACTATCTTTGAAGTATGATTTACCCCTACCTATGCTATGTCTACCTATGCATTCAATAAGTGATCATGTTTATGCCAAAGCTAGATGAATTCCTCCTGCCCTCCTAAGGGAAATTATAAATACGACACCTCTGAATACTCATGGGTTGAAATGCTCCAATGATAGTTCTGTGCGCTTGTGGATTTATCTATACTGAGCTATCATGATTGGCATACCTAAGTACCATTACTTAAGGATTGTAATTCTTGTGCACCCCACGGCGCCGTGTCATAGTTTTGCATATAGTAAGTAATGACGGTTAGGAAAGGCCAATCCGGCAGTTCTAATTGCTATTACCAGACTGCATTACCTAGGCCGGCGCCACTAAGGGCCTAGGGTTACCTTTCTAAAGTAATGGTGGTTGGGAATGTCAATTTATGTTTCTAGTATTATTATTAAGGATGGACTTATAGTCTATCTTTAGCAATGACACTAAGAAACGCCAACAGTCTCCAATATGAGGTGATGACCATGAAATTTTGAGGAACTAGGCATCATTACCAGCCGCCCCTACTTTCTTGCTTTGGATATGCTCACTGTATTTTAGATATGCTTTCTGTGTTTATGATGCCTTTATGCTCCAAGTTCTAGAACAAATGATGATTGACATTATTCTGAGGCATCTACCACCACCTCTCCTCTTCTTTCTTCTATGATTGGGAAGCAGCAACTACCTTATTTGGCCAACTATCCTCTTCCCTCCTCTCTTTTGCCAATGATGACATTGTCCAAACTCTAGAAATTTTCTGGAATAGGAGCTGAGGATCATGAACTTGTGAAGAACTAGGCATCATTACTTGCTGCACATACAATCTTGATCCATATGCTCACTGTCTTTATACATGCATGCTCACTCTCTTTTTGTGATGCCTTTATCCTCCAAGTTCTTGATCAAATGATGGTTCACATGTTTCTGAGGCCTCCACATCCACAACTACTATCACTCTAGTACTTCTGCTTTCTGCCCCCTATGGCAGCAACTGCTGCCCCCAAAAAACCACAGTGGGCATATGTAAACACAGTGACCAGCTCTCATGTCCTCTATGTTTGGGAAGCAGTTGCTGCTAAATTTAACCAACTCTCCTCTCCTTTATGTTTGGACAGCAGCTGCTACTTTTTTTTTGCAAAACCTGCTCTCCTCTCTTCTCCTTTGAGAATGATGAAAATGCCAAACTCCACAAATTGTTTAGAGTATGAGCTGATGATTAGGAAGGTGTGAGGAGCTAGACATCATTAACAGCCACCCCTACTTTCTTCTTTGGATATTTTCATTGTCTTTAGATATGATTTCTGCATTTATGATGCATTTATGGTCCAAGATCTTGATCAAGTGATGATTGACATGTTTCTGAGGCATCTGCCACCACCACTGCCTCCAAGAAAAATAGTGACCATATGTGGAGACAGTGAGCTTATATATTCCTCTAATTTGGTGGCCACATCTTCTCTTCTCTCTTCTATGTTTGGGAAGCAGCAACGCTTTATTTGGCCAACTATCATCTCCCTCCTCTCTTTTTCCAATGATGACATTGTCCAAACTCTAGATATTATCTGGACTAGGAGCTGATGAACAAGAACTCGTGAGGAACTAGGCATCATTACCAATCGCCCGTACTTTCTAGTTCCATATGCTCACTGTGTTTAGATATGCTCACTGTGTTTATGATGCCTTTATGCTCCAAGTTCTTGATCAAATGATGATTGACATGTTTCTGAGGCCTAAACCAACACTACTAGTACTACTCAATTTGTGACATATGCAAGTACCTACTGCTTGCCAAATAAACAGTGAGCATATCTAAAGACAGTGAGCATACAAATCATAACTTTGGGCCAACTATCCTCACCTATAGTCTCATCTCCTCTCCTCTCTTCTGCCAATGATGAAACTGTCCAACTCCAAAAAATTATGTGCAGTATGATGAGCTGATGATCAAGAACTTGTGAGGAACTTGCCATCATTATAAGCCACCCTTACATTTCTTTTCTGTGTTATGATGCCCTGATGCTCCAAGTTCAGGATCAAAAGATGATTGACATGTTTCTGAGGCCTCTACTACTTTGGATCCATTGCCGTTTTGTAGCACTAGGGTGCATTGAAACAACCTGATAGTCAATGTATTAGAGGCTAAGCTCGACTTTCCTCCTTGTATTAGACGAATACAAGAAATGTCGCGTACGAGACAGAGTGAAACCCAAATCCCTGAGCAAGATGCAACCTTTCAAGATGCACAAGTAGAGAAAATTAATGAGACTCAGTTCCATAATGAGATACAACAAGGTCTAAAAGAGATGCTTACTCAGGATCTGTCGGAGGAAGAAAGAGAAGAGGCAGGAGCAGGACAGGCTGCTGGAGGCAGTGACAAAGAAGATGATGATGAAGAAGAAGAAGAGGATGATGATGAGGATGAAGAAGAGGCATATGAAAGCCCTGAGGATCCTTTCCCACCTGAATCTAGGCGTAGGACAACTTTGGACGAGTTGGACAAGGATTTCAACCCGAACGAGGAAGCAGGGGTAAAGCATTATTTTGCAAATATTGGTAATGCTTTGATCATGTTAGAATCACAAACACTCACCTACCGTCTGTGTAGGCCCCTAAAGAACCTCAAAAAAGGCGACGTCGACGTCCGTGACATCTTGCGGGACAGGACAGAGCCTAGGAAGGGAGTTTAGAGGCAACAACCATGGAGTTGGACACTGCCACATCGGCTCCCCAACCCTAGGCAATGGCCACGGCCACAGCCATGAATTCGGGGAGCAAGGAAAAGAGGAAACGGGGGGAGAGAAAAGCGAACCGATATCCAGATAGAAAGCCATCCTTTGTGATGACAGAGGTCGGGCCATCAGGTGAGATTCTTAGGCCAAAGCATCTCAGAGAAAAATTCCGTAATGCGATCGGGGCCCTTGTAAGGGATCAGCTGAACCTAGCTATCATCAATTGGCCGAAGGTACCAAAAGAGACAAAGAGAGATCTATGAGAGAAGTTCCTGATGGTCAATTTTTGGTTTCTAGAGGGAAGCGATGCATCAGTAAAGTGCCAAGCTCTTCAAATTATGGGGGAGTCATTCCGACGTTGGAAGTCAGAACTCAACAAGAAGTATGTCCAAACGGGGTTATCTCCCTTCGACGAGTTCGGCCACATAACTCCTAGTCAATGGGAGCAATTTGTGGCTTAGAAGACTACGGAAGCCGCATTGGCCCTCAGTGCCCGTAACACTGAGCTGGCGAAGAGGAACCAACACCACCATCGTCTTGGCCCCGGTGGTTATTATGGCAAGGAAGAGCAGTTTATGAAGATGGAGCAAGAGGCTGCTGCATCTGGGTCATTTGACTTGAGTAGGTTGAATGTACGCTCGAAGAACTAGATCCTTGGCAGGAGTACTAATACAGAAGTATCTAGTGAGTTCAAGTTTAGTAACCCAAACACCGAACAAGCAGTATCAAATATACTAAAATATGCTGAAGACAAGGAGAAGGGCTCATTCAAGACTTCTAGAGAGAGGGATGAGCTTAGCCTTGGCTTAGGAAATCCTGAGCACACTGGGCGAACTAGAGGGCTAGGGAAAAGAACAATCTGGAAGCAAGGATTCGAGGAGGATCGACAAATCTACAAAAAACATGGCAGGGACTGAGAGTGTAACCTTGAGCTCACTGTAAAGGCCCTAATTGCAAAGGTCCTAGGGGAGAAAGGATTGCCTACGGAGCCATGAACAGAAATGGCACCGCCTGGACAACTAGCATTAGTTGGAAGCCCTCCAGATGTTCCTAGCAGTCAGGATTCCACTGCAGCCACAACCCCTGTCGATCGGATACAGGAACCAACCAGTTGCATCTTGGGGGTTCTCACCGGCAGGCAAAACACTTTGATTGAGGTGGCAACAGGTGTGGCACATCCTCCTCGCAGTTTGCATCACAACAAACCGCTGCCACCTGACTACACTAGGGTCAAGGTGCATACCGTGAAGCCCGAGTTCATGACTTGGAAGATGGACCACCCAACTCCCGAGGGGCTAATGTTACTAGGAGAAGTAATAAAACAGTTAATCCTCTGGCATAAACGTGACATTGTATTGACTCCTCCGTCGCCAGTTCGACCTTTGGAGGGACTTGTTGAGGACCGAGAGATACTTTCATTGCCTCGTGACCCTCACATGCCTTGTGGTGAGCAGGAGCATGATATTCCACAACCTGACATGCCAGAGTCTCCGTGGGCTCCTAGTGAGCACATGCAAGAGATTCCACTACCTGACATGCCAGAGTCTCCCCGGACTCCTTGTGAGCACATGCCTCATAAGGACATAAGGATTGATGCGGATCCGGTAGATGAACATCAAGTTCATCCGGAAGTAAATGAACATGAGCATCTCTGGGGGCAACTGGATATTCGCAAAAAGCATCCAATCACCATAAGGCCAATTTATTCATTGATGGCAGATGTCACGTCGATGGCCAAGTGGTACGCCCATGATCAGTTCAAGCCTGAGAACCAAGTGAAAGAAGTACCAGCATCCCAGGCGGCCGGCACCAAGGATCAGAAATTGGCAAAGAAGTATCCAAATGTTGATGCTATCAAATGGTCAAAGAGTTTCCCAAAAACCTATGAAAGAGGCAAGCTCTTCCTACCGAACTGGGAAATACAACGCCTACCACTTGGAATGAAAAGGTTCCATGATTGATACTTGCGTGCTCTTGATACGAAAATAGAAATCGTAAAAGCATACTTCGCAGCCAACACATTTGGAGGGCCAGAAGGGACAATTGTCATTGACTTCAATGACATCCAGACAATCTTTCACCTCGAAGAGATGGATGCAAATCTTGTTCGCACATGGTGCCTGTAAGTCCTTGCCCTCTTCACATACTTAGATTCTATTGTTTAGATTTGGTTGTAACAAACATACCCACATGATTTGTAGAATGCAAGTGCACATTACAAAACAAATGCCAAGTGTGAAAATGGGGTATTTAGACCCTCAATGTATAGTCGAGACCAATTTTAATTACCCCAAAGCATGGAAGCTTGATGACAAACAACTAGCTGCTGGAAAGACCCTTGAAGTGAAAGAGGCGATCCAGCAGAAGGAAATAAGGGAGGCGGCCCTTAAGACAGCGGCATACATAGCCTTAGCTCTCAAATATCTCCAAAACAACACCCTTATATGGCTGCCATACAACTTTAGGTAAGTTGAACTACATAGTGCATGCTTTAGTTAAGGATACACATTATTTTGTTTGATGCGAAAGGGCTGATGTTTCTATCATTAAATTCATGCAGCAAACACTGGATCGCAATAGCCATCGATGTCAGCACGAGGATGGCATGGGGTCTACGATTCAATAGATAAGGACCCGGCGACATACAAAGACTTCATTTCGATACTCAAGACGTATAAATATATATATTTTCTATATAACCCTTTCACGTTCCATTTTGTATACTAACAAGTTGCATTTTTTGAATTTCATTTTAATAGCGGGTTTAGATACTATGTGAGGACTTACAAAGGGAGGCATGATCTAGTAAGGAAGCATAATCTATGTGCGAAAACACTATGTGCGGTAAGGGTACTTTGACTTTAGTTATATGGTTAGGTTGCAGTGAAAACTATGACCTCACATTTATATTTGTGAAGCAGTGCCCCAAGCAGAAGCCCGGTAGTGTACATTGTGGATATTATATATGCACTTTTATGAGCAACACTCATGCGTACAGGAGACACCCTTGCAGGGTGAGTTTGAACCAGCTCCATGTCTTTACATATGAGAACTGTCTGTAGATAAGCTCACTGCATTTACGTAGCTCACTGTCTTTAGATATGCTCATTGCATTTAGATAGCACACTATCTTTAGATATGCTCACTGTGTTCACATATATGCTCACTGCATTTACATAGCTCAAAGATATGCTCATTGCATTTAGATAGGTCACTGTCTTCAGATATGCTCACTGTGTTCACATATATGCTCATTGCGTTTACATAATTAAGCTCACTGCATTTAGATAGCTCACTGTCTTCACATATATGCTCACTGTGCATCAACACACTCACTTCAAAAAAATGCTCAGTGTGTTTGGAGATGTTTACTGTCTTGATTGCTCACTGTCTTTAGATATGTTCACTGAGTTTACATATGCTCACTATCTTTAAATATGCTCACTGTCTTCAGATATGCTCACTGAGTTTACATATGCTCACTGTGTTTACATGTGCTCACTATTCACATATCTGTTCAGTGTGTTTAAATGTGTTCACTGTCTTTACATTTGCTCACTGTCTTTAAATATGCTCACTGTCTTCAGATATGCTCACTGAGTTTACATATGCTCACGAAGATTACATATGCTCACTGTGTTTACATGTGCTCACTGTTCACATATCTGTTCACTGTGTTTAAATGTGTTCACTGTCTTTACATTTGCTCACTGTCTTTAGGTGTGCTCACTGTTTACATACCCTCACTGTCATTATATGCTCACTGTATTTAGCTGTGCCCACTGTCTTTGGATATGTGCACTACATACGCATAGCTCACTGTGTGTACATATGCTCACTATCTTCTTACATAGTTCATTGTCTTTACATGCTCACTGTCTTCTTACATATGCTCACTGTCTTCTTACTATTTTTGTTTGGCCTCCCCTCCTCTCATATCCTACTACTAGTTATAATAATCTATGATTGGCAGTACCTGCTCACTATTTTTAACCAACTCCTCTCCTCTATGTTTGTACAGCAGCTGCTGTTGTTTTTTTGCAAACTCTCCTCTCCTCTCCTCTCCTCTTTTGCCAATGAAGAAAATGTCAAACTACAGAAAACGTCTCCAATATGAGGTGATGATCATGAAATTGTGAGGAACTAGGCATCATTACCAGCCGCCCCTACTTTCTTGCTTTGGATATGCTCACTGTCTTTAGATATGCTTTCTGTGTTTATGATGCCTTTATGCTCCAAGTTCTAGATCAAATGATGATTGACATTATTCTGAGGCACCTACCACCACCTCTCCTCTTCTTTCTTCTATGTTTGGGAAGCAGCAACTACCTTATTTGGCCAACTATACTCTTCCCCCCACTCTTTTGCCAATGATGAAATTGTCCAAACTCCAGAAATTTTCTAGAATAGGAGCTGAGGATAATGAACTTGTGGGGAACTAGGCATCATTACTTGTAGCCCATACTATCTTGATCCATATGCTCACTGTCTTTATACATGCATGCTCACTGTCTTTTTCTGATGCCTTTATGCTCCAAGTTCTTGATCAAATGATGGTTCACATGTTTCTGAGGCCTCCACATCCACTACTACTATCACTCTAGTACTTGTGCTTTCTGCCCCCTATGGCAGCAACTGCTGCCCCCAAAAAACCACAGTGGGCATATGTAAACACAGTGACCAGCTCTCATGTCCTCTATGTTTGGGAAGCAATTGCTGCTAAATTTAACCAACTCTCCTCTCCTTTATGTTTGGACAGCAGCTGCTGCTTTTTTTTGCAAAACCTGCTCTCCTCTCTTCTCTTTTGCCGATGATGAAAATGTCAAACTCCAGAAATTGTTTAGAGTATGAGCTGATGATCAGGAAGTTGTGAGGAACTAGGCATCATTAACAACCACCCCTACTTTCTTCTTTGGATATGTTCATTGTCTTTAGATATGATTTCTGCATTTATGATGCATTTATGATCCAAGTTCTTGATCAAGTGGTGATTGACATGTTTCTGAGGCATCTACCACCAACACTGCCTCCAAGAAAAACAATGACCATATGTGAAGACAGTGAGCTTATATATTCCTCTAATTTGGTGGCCACAACTTCTCTTCTCTCTTCTATGTTTGGGAAGCAGCAACCACTTTATTTGGCCAACTATCATCTCCCCTCCTCTCTTTTGACAATGATGACATTGTCCAAACTCCAGAAATTATCTGGACTAGGAGCTGATGAACAAGAACTTGTGAGGAACTAGGCATCATTACCAATGGCCCCTACTTTCTAGTTCCATATGCTCACTGTGTTTAGATATGCTCACTGTGTTTATGATGCCTTTATGCTCCAATTTTTTTATCAGATGATGATTGACATGTTTCTGAGGCCTAAACCAACACTACCAGTACTACTCAATTTGTGACATATGCAAGTACCTACTGCTTGCCAAATAAATAGTGAGCATATCTAAAGACAGTGAGCATACAAATCATAACTTTAGGCCAACTATCCTCACCTATAGTCTCATCTCCTCTCCTCTCTTCTGCCAATGATGAAACTATCCAACTCCAAAAAATTATGTGGAGTATGATGAGCTGATGATCAAGAACTTGTGAGGAACTTGCCATCATTATAAGCCACCCCTACATTTCTTTTCTGTGTTATGATGCCTTGATGCTCCAAGTTCAGGATCAAATGATGATTGACATGTTTCTGAGGCCTCTACTACTTTGGATTCATTGTTGTTTTGTAGCACTAGGGTGCATTGAAACAACCTGATAGTCAATGTATTAGAGGCTAAGCTCGACTTTCCTCCTTGTATCAGACGAAAACAAGAAATGTCGCGTACGGGACAGAGTGAAACCCGAAGCCCTGAGCAAGAGGCAACCTTTCAAAATGCACATGTAGAGAAAATTAATGAGACTCAGTTCCATAATGAGATACAACAAAGTCTAGAAGAGATGCTTACTTAGGATCTGTCGGAGGAAGAAAGAGAAGAGGCAGGAGCAGGACAGGCTGCTGGAGGCAGCGACAAAGAAGATGATGATGAAGAAGAAGAAGATGATGATGATGATAAGGATGAAGGAGAGGCATATGAAAGCCCTGAGGATCCTTTCCCACCTGAATCTAGGCGTAGGCCAACTTTGGACGAGTTGGACAAGGATTTCAATCCGAACGAGGAAGCAGGCGTAAAGAATTATTTTGCAAATATTGGTAATGCTTTGATCGTGTTTGAATCACTAACACTCACCTACCATCTGTGTAGGCCCCTAAAGAACCCCGAAAAAGGCGACGTCGACGTCCACGACATCTCACGGGACAAGACAGAGCCCAGGAAGGGAGCTTAGAGGCAACAACCATCGAGTTGGACATTGCCACATTGGCTCCCCAACCCCAGGCAACGGCCATGGCCACGGCCATGAATTCGGGGAGCAAGAAAAAGAGGAAACGGGGGGAGAGAAAAGCGAATTGATATCCAGATAGAAAGGCATACTTTGTGATAACAGAGGTCGGGCCATCAAGTGAGATCCTTAGGCCAAAGCATCTCAGAGCAAAATTCGGTAATGCAATCGGGGCCCTTGTAAGAGATCAGCTGAACCCAGCTATCATCAGTTGGCCGAAGGTACCAAAAGAGACAAAGAGAGATCTATGAGAGAAGTTCCTAATGGTCAATTTCCGGTTTATAGAGGGAAGCCATGCACTAGTAAAGCGTCAAGCTCTTCAGATTATGGGGGAGTCATTCCGACGTTGGAAGTCAGAACTCAACAAGAAGTATGTCCAAACGGGGTTATCTCCCTTCGATGAGTTCGGCCACATAACTCCTAGTCAATGGGAGCAATTTGTGGCTTAGAAGACTACGGAAGCCACATTGGCCCTCAGTGCCCGTAACACTGAGCTGGCGAAGAGGAACCAACACCACCATCGTCTAGGCCCCGCTGGTTATTATGGCAAGGAAGAGCAGTTTAGGAAGATGGAGCAAGAGGCTGCTGCATCTGGGTCATTTGACTTGAGTAGGTTGAATGTACGCCCAAGGAACTAGATCCTTGGCAAGAGTACTAGTACAGAAGTATCTAGTGGGTACAAGTTTAGTAACCCAGACACGTAACAAGCAGTATCAAATATAATAAAATATGTTGAAGACAGGGAGAAGGGCTCATTCAAGCCTTCTAGAGAGAGGGATGAGCTTAGCCTTGGCTTAGGAAATCCTGAGCACACTAGGCGAACTAGAGGGCTAGGGAAAGAACAATCTGGAAGCAAGGATTCGAGGAGGATCGACAAATCTTCAAGAAACATGGCAGGGACCGAGAGTATAACCTTGAGCTCACTGTAAAGGCCCTAATTGCAAAGGCCCTGGAGGAGAAATGATTGCCTACGGAGCCATCAACAGAAATGGCACCGCCCGAACAACTAGCATTAGTTAAAAGCCCTCCAGATGTTCCTAGCAGTCAGGATTCCACTGCAGCCACAACCCCTATTGATCGCATACAGGAACCAACTAGTTGCATCTTGGGGGTTCTCATCGGTAGGCAAAACACTTTGATTGAGGTGGCAACTGGTGTGGCACATCCTCCTCGCGGTTTGCATCACAACAAACCGATGCCACCTGACTACACTAGGGTCGAGGTGCATACCGTGAAGCCCGAGTTCATGACTTGGAAGATAGACCACCCAACTCCCGAGGGGCTAACGTTACTAGGAGAAGTAATAAAACAGTTAATCCTCTGGCATAAACATGACATTGTATTGACTCCTCCGTCGCCAGTTCGACCTTTGGAGGGAGTTGTTGAGGACCGAGAGATACTTTCATTGCCTCGTGACCCTCACATGCCTTGTGGCGAGCAGGAGCATGATATTCCACAACCTGACATGCCAGAGTCTCGCCGGACTCCTAGTGAGCACATGCCTCGGAAGGACAAAGGGATTGATGCGGATCCGGTACATGAACATCATGTTCATTCGGAAGTAAATGAACACGAGCATCTCTGGGGGCACCCAGATATTCACAAAAAGCATCCAATCACCATAAGGCCAATTTATTCATCGATGGTAGACGTCACATCGACGGCCAAGTGGTACGCCCATGATCAGTTCAAGCCTGAGAACCAAGTGAAAGAAGTACCAGCATCCGAGGCGGCCAGCACCAAGGATCAGAAATTGGCAAAGAAGTATCCAAATGTTGATGCTATCAAATTGTCAAAGAGTTGCCCAAAAACCTATGAAAGAGGCAAGCTGTTCCTACCAAACCAGGAAATACAACGCCTACCACTTGGTATGAAAAGGTTCCATGATTGATACTTGTGTGCTATTGATACGGAAATAGAAATCGTACAAGCACACTTCGCAGCCAACACATTTGGAGGGCCAGAAGGGACAATTGTCATTGACTTCAATGACATCCAGACAATCTTTCACCTCAGAGAGATGGATGCGAATCTTGTTCGCACATGGTGCCCATAAGTCCCTGCCCTCTTCACATACTTTGATTCTATTGTTTAGATTTGGTTGCAAGTGCACATTTCAAAACAAATGCCAAGTGTGAAAGTGGGGTCTTTAGACCCTCAATGTATAGTCGAGACCAATTTTAATTTCCCCAAAGCATGGAAGCCTGATGACAAACAACTAGCTGCTGGAAAGACCCTTGAAGAGAAAGAGGCAATCCGGCAGAAGGAAATAAGGGAGGCGGCCCTTAAGACAGTGGCGTACATAGCCTTAGCTCTCAAATATCTCCAAAACAACACCCTTATATGGCTGCCATACAACTTCAGGTAAGTTGAACTACATAGTGCATGCTTTAGTTAAGGATACACATTATTTTGTTTGATGCGAAAGGGCTCATGTTTCTATCATTAAATTCATGCAGCAAACACTGGATCGCAATAGCCATCGATGTCGCCACAAACATGGCATGGGTCTATGATTCAATAGATAAGGACACGGCGACATACAAAGACTTGATTTCGATTCTCAAGATGTATAAATATATATTTTTCTATATAACCCTTTCACGTTCCATTTTGTATACTAACAAGTTGCATTTTTGAATTTCATTTTAACAGCGGGTTTAGATACTATGTGAGGACTTACAAAGGGAGGCACGATCCAGTAAGGAAGCATAATCTATGTGCGAAAACACTATGTGCAGTAAGGGTACTTTGACTTTAGTTATATGGTTAGGTTGCAATGAAAACTATGACCGCACATTTATATTTGTGAAGCAGTGCCCCAAGCAGAAGCCCGGTAGTGTACATTGTGGATATTATATATGCACTTTTATGAGCAACACTCATGCCTACAGGAGACACCCTTGCAGGGTGAGTTTGAACCAGCTCCATGTCTTTACATATGAGAACTGTCTGTAGATAAGCTCACTACATTTACATAGCTCACTGTCTTTAGATATGCTCACTGTGTTCACATATATGCTCGCTGTATTTACATAATTAAGCTCACTGCATTTAGATAGCTCACTGTCTTCACATATATGCTCACTGTGTTTACATCAGTTCACTGACTTCAAAAAAATGCTCACTGTGTTTGAAGATGTTCACTGTCTTGATTGCTCACTATCTTTAGATATGTTCACTGAGTTTACATATGCTCACTGTCTTTAAATATGCTCACTGTCTTTAGATATGATCACTGAGTTTATATATGCTCACTAAGTTTATGTATGCTCACTGTGTTTACATATGCTCACTGTTCACATATATGCTATTTGTGTTTACAAATATGCTCACTGTGTTTGGCCATGTTCACTGTATTTATGTGTGCTCACTATGTTTGGATAAGCACACTATCTTCAGATATTCTCACTGTCTTCAGATATGATCGCTGTCTTCAGATATGCTCACGGTCTTGATTGCTCACTGCTTTAAGCTAGCCTCATTGTGGTTACATATGCTCACTGTCTTGTGTTGCTCACTGTCTTGGCATACGCTATCTGTTAACTGTGTTTACTTGTGCACACTGTCTTTAGATCTGTTCACTGTGTTTACATGTGTTCACTGTCTTTACATTTGCTCACTGTCTTTTGGTGTGCTCACTGTTTACATAAGCTCACTGTGTTTATATGCTCACTGTCTTTAGCTGTGCCCATTGTCTTTGGATATGTGCACTGCGTACGCATAGCTCACTGTGTGTACATATGCTCACTGTCTTCTTACATAGCTCACTGTCTTTACATGCTCACTGTCTTCTTACATATGCTCACTGTCTTCTTACTATTTTTGTTTGGCCTCCCCTCCTCTCATCTCCTACTACTAGTTATAATACTCTATGATTGGCAGTACCTGCTCACTATTTTTAACCAACTTCTCTCCTCTATGTTTGTACAGCAGCTGCTATTGTTTTTTTGCAAACTCTCCTCTCCTCTCCTCTCCTCTTTTGCCAATGAAGAAAATGTCAAACTACAGAAAACGTCTCCAATATGAGGTGATGATCATGAAATTGTGAGGAACTAGGCATCATTACCAGCCGCCCCTACTTTCTTGCTTTGGATATGCTCACTGTCTTTAGATATGCTTTCTGTGTTTATGATGCCTTTATGCTCCAAGTTCTAGATCAAATGATGATTGACATTATTCTGAGGCATCTACCACCACCTCTCCTCTTCTTTCTTCTATGTTTGGGAAGCAGCAACTACCTCATTTGGCCAACTATCCTCTTCCCTCCTCTCTTTTGCCAATGATGACATTGTCCAAACTCCAGAAATTTTCTGGAATAGGAGCTGAGGATCATGAACTTGTGAGGAACTAGGCACCATTACCTGCACCCCATACTTTCTTGATCCATATGCTCACTATCTTTATACATGCATGCTCACTGTCTTTTTCTGATGCCTTTATGCTCCAAGTTCTTGATCCAATGATGCTTCACATGTTTCTGAGGCCTCCACATCCACTACTACTATCACTCTAGTACTTGTGCTTTCTGCCCCCTATGGCAGCAACTGCTGCCGCCCAAAAAACCACAGTGGGCATATGTAAACACAGTGACCAGCTCTCATGTCCTCTAAGTTTGGGAAGTAGTTGCTGCTAAATTTAACCAACTCTCCTCTCCTTTATGTTTGGACAGCAGCAGCTGCTTTTTTTTTGCAAAACCTGCTCTCCTCTCTTCTCTTTTGCCAATGATGAAAATGTCAAACACTAGAAACTATTTAGAGTATGAGCTGATGATCAGGAAGTTGTGAGGAACGAGGCATCATTAACAGCCGCCCCTACTTTCTTCTTTGGATATGCTCATTGTCTTTAGATATGATTTCTACATTTATGATGCATTTATGCTCCAAGTTCTTGATCAAGTGATGATTGACATGTTTCTGAGGCATCTACCACCACCACTGACTCCAAGAGAAATAGTGACCATATGTGAAGACAGTGAGCTTATATATTCCTCTAATTTGGTGGCCACATCTTCTCTTCTCTCTTCTATGTTTGGGAAGCAACAACCACTTTATTTGGCCAACTATCATCTCCCCTCCCCTCTTTTGCCAATGATGACATTGTCCAAACTCCAGAAATTATCTGGACTAGGAGCTGATGAACAAGAACTTGTGAGGAACTAGGCATCATTACCAATCGCCCCTACTTTCTAGTTCCATATGCTCACTGTATTTAGATATGCTCAATGTGTTTATGATGCCTTTATGCTCCAAGTTCTTGATCAAATGATGATTGACATGTTTTTGAGGCCTAAACCAACACTACTTGTACTACTCAATTTCTGATATATGCAAGTACCTACTGCTTGCCAAATAAATAGTGAACATATCTAAAGACAGTGAGCATACAAATCATAACTTTGGGCCAACTATCCTCACCTATAGTCTCATCTCCTCTCCTCTCTTCTACCAATGATGAAACTGTCCAACTCCAAAAAATTATGTGGAGTATGACGAGTTGATGATCAAGAACTTGTGAGGAACTTGCCGTTATTATGAGCCACCCCTACATTTTTTTTGTGTTATGATGCCTTGCTGCTCCAAGTTCATGATCAAATGATGATTGACATGTTTGTGAGGCCTCTACTACTTTGGACCCATTGCTGATTTTAACAACGGGTTTAGATACTATGTGAGGACTTACAAAGGGAGGCATGATCCAGTAAGGAAGCATAATCTATGTGTGAAAACACTATGTGCGGTAAGGGTACTTTGACTTTGGTTATATGGTTAGGTTGCAGTGAAAACTATGACCTCACATTTATATTTGTGAAGCAGTGCCCCAAGAAGAAGCCAATAGTGTACATTGTGGATATTATATATGCACTTTTATGAGCAACACTCATGCCAAAAAGGAGACACCCTTGCAGGGTGAGTTTGAACCAGCTCCATGTGTTTACATATGCAAACTGTCTGTAGATAAGCTCACTGCATTTACATAGCTTACTGTCTTTAGATATGCTCATTGCATTTAGATAGCACACTGTCTTTAGATATGCTCACTGTGTTCACATATATGCTCAATGTCTTTAGATATGCTCACTGCATTTACATAGCTCACTGTCTTTAGATATGCTCATTGCATTTAGATAGCTCATTGTTGTAACACCCTAGTGTTAGTTACTATTTTCACACTTGCATTTGCATGTCATCAAGCATAGATCATGTCATTTCATGCATTATCATCATTGCATTTGATTTGATTCCCTTTAATTGCTATATGTTTGTTTATATGTCCATATTATGCAAAATGTGTTGTCATGCAAATGTGATGCTTGTTTACGGTTCTAAATGCTTTGTACATGTTTAGGATAACATTTGGAACAATGTTCATGTTGGTGAAATCCCCAAAATACCCCTCTAGCTCATAGTTGACTAGAGAGCCCTTTAAAAGCTATTCTGTTTGACCAAACAAGAAGGGCATTTTAGAGATTCTGCATGTCAGTGCACCCTTAATCAAAGTTGTGTAGAATTTTATAAGCAACAAACTTTATTTTTGGGTCAACTCATGAAAATGAGTGGAAGAAGGTCAAAAAGTTGAATTAGTGCAGATTTGGAGCTGTTTTGGAAGTTTTCAAATTTTCCTAAGTCTAAACCGGTTTTCAGTTTCGGTGTACCCCTGTTCATCGACTTGTATCTCTCAATCCAGGCCGAACTAGAGTAAAGTTCCTTAATATGAAATGATCTACTCGTATAGCTCTTCAATCCATATTAGTGAAGTTTTCGCTGAAACTCTCTGGATCGCGAGTTATAGATCGATGAAAATCGAGTTTCAGTCGGGTCCGCGGAAACTGAATCGGAGCCGATTCAGTTCGACCCTCGGGCGAATCGCGCGACCGCGTCAGGCCTCGGCCGCCAGATGGCGCCGTACGCCGTCGTTGCTGCCGCGCGGTCGGCTTACAAAGGGGAACACGCAATGCTGTCTCCCGCACGCTCGCCCTCACTCTCCCCGCTCTCTCGCCCTCTGTTCGCTCGCTGCTCTCCTCTTTCCCCTCCGCCGTCGCCATTTCCGCCGTCGCCATTTCCGCCGCGACCGCCGTGGTGAAATCCGCCGCCACCGAGCCGTCTCCGACCGCGCCACCCTCGGCGCAGCTGCGGCTTGCTCTGCTCTTCGTTGCCGACCCGTTGCCGACCTCAGCCGACCTAAGGTACAGCTCCAGCAAGCTTCCCGCCGTCCGCCATTGCCGGAGCGCCGCCGAGCTCTCGGGTCGCCGCGACGAGGGCAATGCCGGGGTCGGCTTCCCTCTCTTTTGCTCGTCTAAGAGTCTCCGTTAGCCGTAGATCCTTTCCACACCGTCGGTTAGGTCTATCTCGCCGTGGTTTCGCCGGAACCCGAGTTCGCCGTGAAACCGCTCGCCACCGTGCCGCCATGCGAGTGCGGTCAGTGAGTTTCCGTGCGCAATAGTTCGATTAGTCGCGCGCACAGGTCCGCTAGGGTTGCGGAACACGGAACGAGGCCGAGCCGCGCGAGCAACGGCCGGAATCGGCCGGCGCAAGTTCGCCGGACCACCGCCGTCCGCCATTGCCGCCGTCGAGCTCGCTCCGGTGGAGTACGACCCTCGGCAGTTGGTCCATCGGGTTCGTCTCGTTGCCGCGAGTCGGTAGGTAGCCTCGGCGTCGCCGGAGACCTCGCCGTCGGCGAGCTCTCGCCGGTCAGCGCCGGCGGCTCTGTTTCCTCTCTCTGACGCGTGGGGTCGGGTCGACCCCGGGGCCCGCGAGTTAGCCGTTCGGGTGCGCCTCTGGTTCACTGAGCCGGGTGCACGTAGCAGTTCTATCGGGTTTAGGTTTTTGATTTATAAAATGAATTTCCAGAAAATGTGTAAAACCTTCCAAAATTCATATCTGGAGCTAGGAATGTCCAATGGGGGTGAACCAAATTTTGTTGTGTTTGTATTTCTGAGCTCTATCAAGGAAAAATATAAAATGTACTTTTTGAATACTTTTTGTGTGCAGTTATAATTAAATTGTTAATTGCTTGTAAACTTGATAAATGCATAAGTAATTGCAGGAATGTGCTAAAAATGTGATTCCACTTGCATTCATCTTGTTTAGGGAAGTAGAATCTATGAAAAATATGTTTGCTGGTGTTTCACTGTTATTTATATGATGTCTAGTATAATGTGCCTTTTATGTTTTAATCTTGCAAAAATCACCATGCTTAATGTGTTAAGGTTATGGACATGAATATTTTTCCTGGGCTATGTTATGTTGGAAAGAAGCTAAGAAAATTAGGAAATCTGTTGTTTGATACTTTTCACTGTGTTAAGTATTTTCCATTGCTTAAAAGGCTGGTTGCTTGTTATTTTTGTGTAGACTGTTATACTTGTCCAAATGACTTGAAATTTTGTCAGTAGGCTAATCTAGATGTGTAATAGCTACTGTAATTTCTATGGATTTTTCTGGTCACAGTAAGCAGTAGGTCCAGTTATAGGCTAGGATGTATTTAATTGTTTCTAAGCAAATATTTTTTTTGGTTGTGGTAGGTTAGTTGATGCATGTTAATTATTAAGTGCAGGTTGTAGACCTCTCACCCGGGACGAGAAATTGTTCTATGCTTTGCTTAAGAAGGGTGAGTATGAGTTGGTTGTCTAGGAAAGAAATAAATGAGTGTGGATTGTTAAACTGATTGCATATCATGGGTTAATTCGTGCATCTCTATCTTGCATTTCATGTGCATTCTCAGTTCTCATATATGCATATCATGCATACAGGATCGCCGGGAGGCGTGACGCTGCTGCAGTTCGATCCACCGGAGGAGGGAGTCCCGCCGGAGATTGAAGTGCCAGCGGTTTCCGAAGGACAAGAAGAAGAGGCTGAACTTCCGGAGTGCCCGGATCACCAACCCGCTAACTTTGTGAAAGGCAAGCCCCGGAGCATTCCTAAGTCTCCACCTACTCTTTTTACAAATACACTGGTCTTTATTAAATCGTATGATTGTGCACTTAAGTATAGGAGTTGATATGATACCGTTGCTGCATTTATTCCTTGTCCACTTATACTTGATCCTGAAGTTATTACTAGACAAGGGGATGGGTTCGATCTTATGCTTAGCCATGCTTAGACCGGTAGAAGTCGAGGGATTTCCTGTCCTTCGCGAGCATAGGTGGTTACTAATGATGATGGGGTTGGATTCCACATGATGGACTATATGTGCCACCATGCCACAGTGTCTAATGAGAGAATCAAGGCTAGGTAGCGGGGAGCCGCATGACATGGTTGAGGTCATGCCGTCTTCGGCGCTGCTTGCGGCCGACTAGGACTGAGGCCACCAGACATCAGTTGAGATTGAAAGACGTCATCACATAGCTGGCCAGATAAGTCGTTCTGACCGCGAAGCCGAGTATTTCTTTCTGAGCCGGGAATTGGGCGTGATAAGGCAGACATATTCTGGAGGTAGGAAGGATGTGCGGAGACACCATCTTACCAAGGGCAGGTCAGGGACCTGATGCATCCTGGAAGTGGGTTTGTCTCTGAGAATATGGACCCCTCCAAGCCCGCGATACATATTATGTCTCAGAAAGATTTAACGGTGGCCCAAGAAGCCAGTGGCTCGGCTGACAGGGTTTGTGATTGGCATATTTGCCAGCTGGTACAATCGATTCGAATCGCCATCTCTCCTGGTTAGTGAGAAACTGAACTGATCTTCTGGTGAGGTAGAGGCTAATAACTTGAACATAATGATTATGGTGAGATGAGGTTGATATCTGTGGATATCGGAAATCATATGGTTTTATTGATTGCTACAATATTCAGTGAATGCTTAGTATAGTGGCTAATCCTAGTAAATAGTTTAACTGAAATCGAAGCTTATCACAATTAAAATGAATAAGTTGAGGTTCTACTGTAGTAATGCTTTTGATGCAAAATGATGCTACCCTCTGAGCTCCACCAAACAAGCCTTGCATATCCTTGAGAGTCTTTTTATTTACTCCCTGTCGGGTAAGTCTAGCTGAGTACAATTGAGTACTCAGCGTTTTATTCCCATTGTTGCAGATGGTGTAGTCTACTACGCGTATTGCAGGAACTGCTTCACCCCTGCGGGCGAAGAAGACTAGACCCGAGGGCAGGGTCATTATCTATCTTTAGTTGTTGTAAGAATGCTATGACGGGGTCATGTGATGGTACTCGTATTCGAACTCTGTGGTGTAAAACTATGTTGACTTCCGCTACTACCCTATTTGTGTAAAAGACTATGTTGTACTCTGATGTTTAAATTCGGTTGCGAACTTATGTGTCATGTGATCGGGTATTGCTGAATGAATGATCCTTGGGGTATGAAATGTTTGAAATCCTTCGAGATTTCTGGACTACCGGGTTTATATTGGCTCAAGTGCGACTGGATTGCGGCGAAAATGCGATCGTTGTACTTGTGCTCGTATAAATTGGTCGGTTCTGTGACAGCTGGTACCAGAGCATAATTCAGCATATACCGTCACTTGACTATTTAAAAACTAAAAGAGTTTTGAGTTTTACAAACTAATTGCCAACTTATAGTGTGTATAGGTGATTTAAACCAAGTGTTTGCAAAACTTATGAGTACCAATGACCAAGTCCTATAGCCCTATGTATATGTGGTAATTAGGTGGCTTATGTAAGTACTGACTTGGGGGAAATTGCATCATATTTCTATTTGTGGTTCATTTGGTTTTATCGTGCGGATAATCATGAACTGTCGGTTTCTTATTCCTTCTTATGGGTCAATGTACCACGTCGCCTAAGGTAAGGTGAGATGTGAGTGTAAGATCGAACAACCATCGATCGATGGTGAGTGTATGATTACTGAAGTGAGTACATGTTATCCATATGTGTACTTATGGAAGTAAGGTGGAGTAATTAATTTTGGGGGTCGCAAATGTTCATGGGAACATTTCCGGCAAAAAGTGCTTCTTGTTGCCCAGCATACATTGGGATTGGGCTGAAATGAATCTTCTGCAGGTACACTAACCACGCAAAACGTTTAGCACGGTTAGTTACGTATATGAGAGCACGTGGTATGCCACCGACTATAACGTTAGTTAAAAAAATATTATGTGTGAGGTCGTTGGCACGTGCATGCATCATGAACATGAAATTAATTTAAGCTATCTGTACTATTTCCTTCCCTATGGTAAAATTTGTGCTGTCCTATCTTATTCTAAATGCTGAAAGATGTTGTAATGTACCAGATGGCAGCTGAAGGTGAGCCGCAGAGTGGTCAGTTTCTGGAGCAGTTTGGCACACCCACTGTGCTATGGAGGTTGTTGCAGTCGGTGGGATATGCAGAGCCACCACTGTATTTCTGGAAGCCAGCGCAAACCATGGTGCAGACTTGGTTTGATGTTTGGGTGACTATCCCTGTGCTTGAAAGGGGTTGGCCGTTTCCAGGAATAAAGGTGGAAGTTGACATGAGGACGCCATGGGATGGTGCGCAGCTTGCAGCTTTTGAGGTGTTGACGGATATTTGCAGCCGGTTCAACAAGAGAGCTGATTTGGGGCCAGCAAATGTTTTTCCCAGGGTGGATGCTTCTCAGGGTGAGTGGGCTCAGTCTAGCCAAGCTTCTTTAGAGCGAGGCAGGGACGAGCGTGCTCATAGCACGGGTGCTTCTATGAGTGCTATGTTTGCTGTCCTGAGGATGCACTATTCCACTAGGGATGGTTGGATGAAGTGCATTGAAGCCCTGCATGATGCTGTGGAGAAGAAGTTAGAAGCTGAAGAGTGGGCACGTATGGCTCGTCGTAGCTCAGATGACTTGGTGGTAGCTCTCACTGCCTG
This sequence comes from Eremochloa ophiuroides, assembly GCA_038502445.1. Classification (NCBI taxonomy): domain Eukaryota; kingdom Viridiplantae; phylum Streptophyta; class Magnoliopsida; order Poales; family Poaceae; genus Eremochloa; species Eremochloa ophiuroides. Next base: position 47,052,956 of record JAHLJS010000002.1, read on the forward strand.
TCGCAATGAGTTGTTACGATGCACTGGCGCCTTGTTGGCAGCTGATCGCCGTGTCGAGGTGCTTGAGAGGGAGAATGCAGATCTTCGCCGCCAGCTTGACAATCGCAATATGAGTCTGACACGTCAGCGCACTGAGTTTCTGCAGGAGTTGCGTGCTAGTCAGCAGCAGGTTTGGGAGTTGCAGCAGGATGTTCATCGTCTAAACAACCGTGCTGATCCGTTTCATCCTCCGGGTGCAGCGGAGTTTGCTCCTGAGATCTTCATTGCAGCTGATGATGGTGAAGCAAGTGAGGAAGAAGAGGAAGAAGACCCCGAGGAGATCGTGCCTATTGACGAGAGTGATGACCATGGTGGGAACGTGTCCGGCGTGGACAGTGACCACGATGACTAGGCTTTTTCTAGTGATCTTGCCATGATTGGCACCCTTTTGTATTGGGAAAACCTTTAATGTCATGTAATGGGTAGAACCTGAATTGTAATGAGAGAACCCTGTGTGTTCAGGGCTGGAACCATCAAACTTTTAATTAAGTAATGGTAACTTATGCAGCTTGGAAACCCTTTTTGGTTGCGCCTTGTTATTGTGCGGTTGTGTGATGATTATTGAATTATTGTGCCGTTTGTTGGTTATCAAAAATGATCATTGATATCTTTTGGGCATAATCTTTCGGTTATCTTTGACATAACTGACACTTAACAATGGTTGTTGCGTGTTGCTACAGATGGCACCTCATACCCGTCGTCATGGGTCAACCAGTGGTGGTGGGAACGAACATGAAGATGAGGAGTTGCCGCCTCCTCCACCACGTACCCAGGAACAAATGTTTGCTCAGTTCTTGGACACCCAGCAAGCGATTTTGCAGCAGATGGTTGCTAGTAACAACCACAATCGCGATCGAGGTGGACGCCGCGGAAACGATGAGGACCAATACAGTAACTATAAGGACTTCATGGACACTAAGCCTCCGGTGTTCAAGCAGGCCGTAGAGCCACTGGAAGCTGATGAGTGGTTAAAAACTATTGAACAGTCATTCTCTGTGCTGCGATTGACTAAAACCATGAAGGCTAGCTTTGCTGCTATGTTACTGCAAGGCCAAGCTGGAATATGGTGGGCCAATCGTAAGACCGCCTACCCTGTGGTCGCTGATATCACCTGGGAGCAGTTCACCAGGGATTTCAGGGGGCATTTCATTCCAGCAGGCTTGATCAAGATGAAGGTCAATGAATTCATGCAGCTTACTCAGGGTACCAAGACCCTCACTCAGTATCATCATGCCTTTAACAACCTGTCGAGGTATGCCCCGTGGATGGTAGATACAGATGAAAAGAAGATTGAAACCTTCAAGAGAGGTCTTAGTACCAAGCTTATGAAGACTCTGGCGAACAACGCTCGTACAACTTTTAACGAGTTCATCAGTGAAGCTTATATCCAAGAGAAACAGAACAACTTGCACACTTCTTCCAAGGGAGGCAAGAGGCCATTTGAAGGAAGCTCTTCTCAGTCAAGGACTCCAGCAGCTAGTCGTGCGGTGGCAAATCGCCCTGCTTACCGTCCGGCTGTTCCTGGAGCAAAATTCAGACCCCCTCCAAAGAAGCAGCCAGCGCCTCAGCGCTACAAGAAAGGTTTCACAGTGCCTTTGAACAAGAACAACGCTCCTCCAAGCAACGCCGTTCCATTGAGGACCAACCAAGGTCTGGGGCCATGCTTTAACTGCGGTCAACAGGGGCACCTTGCTCGCTATTGCCCTCATCCAAAGCAGGCTCGAGTGCATCACACCACTATTGAAGAAATTCCAGAAGGTGAACCAGTCACCGCGGGTATGTTTTCTGTGAATCAGCATCCTGCTATTGTTTTGTTCGATTCTGGATCATCGCATTCTTTCATAAGTCAAGCATTTGCACAAAGGCATGCCTTTCAGATCGTTGATTTGGGCTGTAATTTCCGGATAACCTCAGCTGGGGCTGAAATATGCACACGTGAGGGTATCAAGCAGGCGAGTATTGAGATTAATGATAGGAGTTTTATCAGTCATCTCATTGTGTTGCCTAGGCTAGGTCTGGATGTAATTCTAGGGGTTAGCTGGATGAACAAATGGGGTGCAATATTGGACGTTGCTAACCGAACTTTGACGTTGAAGGCGCCCCAGGGTGGGGGTACCTTTCAAGTTTCCTTACCTCGAAGAGGGGATCTTTTTAATCTCTCTTTCGCAGTTGAGGGCAAGACCGTCCAAGGTATTCCGGTAGTGTGTGAGTTTCCTGATGTCTTTCCTGATGATCTACCTGGACTTCCTCCTGATCGAGATGTGGAGTTTGCAATAGAACTTATTCCCGGTACGGCGCCTAATTCTCGAAGGCCATATAGAATGCCTCCTCATGAATTAGCTGAACTCAAGAAACAACTCTAGGAGTTATTGGACAAAGGGTTCATTCGCCCTAGTTCTTCTTCGTGGGGCTGTCCTGCAATCTTTGTTAAGAAGAAGGATGAAACTTTACGTATGTGTGTGGACTATAGGCCACTAAATGCTGTGACAATTAAGAACAAGTATCCTCTACCTCGTATTGATGTCTTGTTTGATCAATTGTCCAAGGCCAAGGTTTTCTCCAAAATTGATCTGAGATCTGGGTATCACCAAATTAAGATCAGACCACAAGATATTCCCAAGACGGCTTTCTCCACTCGGTATGGCTTGTATGAGTATTTGGTTATGTCTTTTGGATTAACCAATGCTCCTGCACATTTCATGTATCTAATGAATTCGGTATTCATGCCTGAGTTGGATAAGTTCGTGGTAGTCTTTATTGACGATATTCTGGTGTACTCTGAGAGCATGGAGGATCATGCTGAACACTTGAGGATAGTCTTGACTAGACTCAGGGAGCATAAGCTGTATGCTAAGTTCAGCAAGTGTGAGTTTTGGTTGACTAAGGTACCTTTTCTGGGCCATATCTTATCTGCTGAAGGTATTTCAGTAGATCCGTCAAAAGTTCAGCAGGTATTGGATTGGCAGTCACCAACAAATGTGTCTGAGGTTCGTAGCTTTCTGGGATTAGCTGGGTATTATCGCCGCTTTATTCAGGATTTCTCTAAAATAGCTAAACCTATGACCAAGCTATTGCACAAAGATACCAAGTTTGTGTGGTGTGAGGAGTGTGAAACAGCTTTTCGCACCTTGCAAACGTTGTTGACCACTGCTCCAGTTCTTGCACAACCTGATATTGAAAGGCCTTTTGATGTGTACTGCGATGCTTGTGGCACTGGGTTAGGATGTGTTCTCATGCAAGAAGGCCGAGTCATTGCTTATGCCTCGCGTCAACTGAGAAAACATGAGCAAAACTATCCTACTCATGATTTGGAACTTGCCGCTGTAGTTCATGCATTGAAGATTTGGCGCCACTATTTGATGGGTCACAAATGTCATATCTATTCCGATCACAAGAGTCTCAAGTACATTTTCACTCAGCCTGAGTTGAACATGAGGCAAAGAAGGTGGTTGGAGTTGATCAAAGACTATGATCTAGAAGTACACTATCATCCGGGCAAGGCCAATGTCGTAGCCGATGCCTTGAGCCAAAAGTCTCATTGCAATGTATTGCAGCCTTTGCTAGCAGACGGGTTCAATCTTGTGCATCCAGGGGTGTTGAATAATATTACTCTCAGTTGTACTTTGGAAAGCAAGATTATTGAAGGTCAGAAAACAGATCCCGGCATATATCATATCAAGAGGAAGATGAAAGAACAAGAAATGCTTCATTTCCGAGTAGATGAAAAAGGTATATTGTGGTTCAAGGATCGATTGGTAGTACCGAAAGACCGTGAGTTGAGGAATCAGATTATGGATGAGGCTCATTTGTCCAAGTTGTCTATCCATCCTGGTAGTAGTAAGATGTATCAAGACTTGAAACCTAGGTTCTGGTGGACAAAAATGAGGAAGGAAATTGCAGCCTATGTGGCCAGGTGTGATACCTGTTGTCGCGTGAAGGCTATTCATCTTAAGCCAGCAGGCCTATTGCAACCCTTACCAGTTCCAGGTTGGAAATGGGATGAGATAACCATGGATTTCATATCTGGGTTACCTCTAACGCAAAAAGGCCACGATTCTATTTGGGTGATCGTAGATCGATTGACTAAGATTGCACATTTCTTACCAGTTCGAACTACAGATCGTCCTCATCAGTTGGCACAGCTCTACTTTGCTCAGATACTTCGGTTACATGGTGTGCCGAGGACGATAGTTTCCGACAGAGGCCCGCAATTTATTGCACGCTTCTGGGAGCATCTACACAAGTGTTTGGGAACCAATTTGGTTCGCAGCTCGGCTTATCATCCTCAAACTTCTGGTCAAACTGAAAGGGTAAATCAAATTCTTGAAGATATGTTGAGAGCTTGTGTTCTATCGTCTAAAGGTTCGTGGGAAGAATGGTTGCCTTTGGCCGAGTTCTCATACAACAATAGCTATCAAGAGAGTATTCAAATGGCTCCTTTTGAAGCTTTGTATGGGCGCAAATGTAGAACTCCTCTCAATTGGGTTGAATCAGGCGAAAGGAGATATTACGGGATTGACTTTGTGAAAGAGGCCGAAGAGAGAATGCATACCATTCAAACACATCTCAGAGCCGCTCAGACTCGTCAAAAGAGCTATGCGGACAAGCGAAGAAGGCCATTGGAGTTTGAAGTGGGTGACTATGTATACTTGAAAGTGTCACCCATGAAAGGCGTGCAACGCTTCGGAGTGAAACGAAAGTTAGCTCCAAGGTTTGTAGGTCCTTTTCAAATTTTGGAAAGAAGTGGGAAGGTAGCATACAAGTTACGGTTGCCACCACACATGTCCACTATCTTCAATGTGTTTCATGTATCTCAACTCAAGAAATGTTTACAAGTACCGGAAGAGCAAGTGGATTTTGGTGATATCAAGTTGAAATCAGATTTGACCTATGAAGAAAAGCCTATTGAAGTAATAGATTACAAAGAAAGAATCACCCGTAGCCAAGTGATCAAGTTCTATAAGGTGGTGTGGAACAACCAAAGTTATTGGGATGCGACTTGGGAGCGAGAAGATTACCTCAAGGAAGTCTATCCGTCTTTCTTTAAACAATTGTAATTAACTCTAATCTCGGGGACGAGATTCTTTTAAGGGGGGAGGGCTGTAACACCCTAGTGTTAGTTACTATTTTCACACTTGCATTTGCATGTCATCAAGCATAGATCATGTCATTTCATGCATTATCATCATTGCATTTGATTTGATTCCCTTTTGTTGCTATATGTTTGTTTATATGTCCATATTATGCAAAATGTGTTGTCATGCAAATGTGATGCTTGTTTACGGTTCTAAATGCTTTGTACATGTTTAGGATAACATTTGGAACAATGTTCATGTTGGTGAAATCCCCAAAATACCCCTCTAGCTCATAGTTGACTAGAGAGCCCTTTAAAAGCTATTCTGTTTGACCAAACAAGAAGGGCATTTTAGAGATTCTGCATGTCAGTGCACCCTTAATCAAAGTTGTGTAGAATTTTATAAGCAACAAACTTTATTTTTGGGTCAACTCATGAAAATGAGTGGAAGAAGGTCAAAAAGTTGAATTAGTGCAGATTTGGAGCTGTTTTGGAAGTTTTCAAATTTTCCTAAGTCTAAACCGGTTTTCAGTTTCGGTGTACCCCTGTTCATCGACTTGTATCTCTCAATCCAGGCCGAACTAGAGTAAAGTTCCTTAATATGAAATGATCTACTCGTATAGCTCTTCAATCCATATTAGTGAAGATTTCGCTGAAACTCTCTGGATCGCGAGTTATAGATCGATGAAAATCGAGTTTCAGTCGGGTCCGCGGAAACTGAATCGGAGCCGATTCAGTTCGACCCTCGGGCGAATCGCGCGACCGCGTCAGGCCTCGGCCGCCAGATGGCGCCGTACGCCGTCGTTGCTGCCGCGCGGTCGGCTTACAAAGGGGAACACGCAATGCTGTCTCCCGCACGCTCGCCCTCACTCTCCCCGCTCTCTCGCCCTCTGTTCGCTCGCTGCTCTCCTCTTTCCCCTCCGCCGTCGCCATTTCCGCCGCGACCGCCGCGGTGAAATCCGCCGCCACCGAGCCGTCTCCGACCGCGCCACCCTCGGCGCAGCTGCGGCTTGCTCTGCTCTTCGTTTCCGACCCGTTGCCGACCTCAGCCGACCTAAGGTACAGCTCCAGCAAGCTTCCCGCCATCCGCCATTGCCGGAGCGCCGCCGAGCTCTCGGGTCGCCGCGACGAGGGCGATGCCGGGGTCGGCTTCCCTCTCTTTTGCTCGTCTAAGAGTCTCCGTTAGCCGTAGATCCTTTCCAAACCGTCGGTTAGGTCTATCTCGCCGTGGTTTCGCCGGAACCCGAGTTCGCCGTGAAACCGCTCGCCACCGTGCCACCATGCGAGCGCGGTCAGTGAGTTTCCGTGCGCAATAGTTCGATTAGTCGCGCGCACAGGTCCGCTAGGGTTGCAGGAACACGGAACGAGGCCGAGCCGCGCGAGCAACGGCCGGAATCGGCCGGCGCAAGTTCGCCGGACCACCGCCGTCCGCCATTGCCACCGTCGAGCTCGCTCCGGTAGAGTACGACCCTCGGCAGTTGGTCCATCGGGTTCGTCTCGTTGCCGCGAGTCGATAGGTAGCCTCGGCGTCGCCGGAGACCTCGCCGTCGGCGAGCTCTCGCCGGTCAGCGCCGGCGGTTCTGTTTCCTCTCTCTGACGCGTGGGGTCGGGTCGACCCCGGGGCCCGCGAGTCAGCCGTTCGGGTGCGCCTCTGGTTCACTGAGCCGGGTGCACGTAGCAGTTCTATCGGGTTTAGGTTTTTGATTTATAAAATGAATTTCCAGAAAATGTGTAAAACCTTCCAAAATTCATATCTGGAGCTAGGAATGTCCAATGGGGGTGAACCAAATTTTGTTGTGTTTGTATTTCTGAGCTCTATCAAGGAAAAATATAAAATGTACTTTTTGAATACTTTTTGTGTGCAGTTATAATTAAATTGTTAATTGCTTGTAAACTTGATAAATGCATAAGTAATTGCAGGAATGTGCTAAAAATGTGATTCCACTTGCATTCATCTTGTTTAGGGAAGTAGAATCTATGAAAAATATGTTTGCTGGTGTTTCACTGTTATTTATATGATGTCTAGTATAATGTGCCTTTTATGTTTTAATCTTGCAAAAATCACCATGCTTAATGTGTTAAGGTTATGGACATGAATATTTTTCCTGGGCTATGTTATGTTGGAAAGAAGCTAAGAAAATTAGGAAATCTGTTGTTTGATACTTTTCACTGTGTTAAGTATTTTCCATTGCTTAAAAGGCTGGTTGCTTGTTATTTTTGTGTAGACTGTTATACTTGTCCAAATGACTTGAAATTTTGTCAGTAGGCTAATCTGGATGTGTAATAGCTACTGTAATTTCTATGGATTTTTCTGGTCACAGTAAGCAGTAGGTCCAGTTATAGGCTAGGATGTATTTAATTGTTTCTAAGCAAATGTTTTTTTTGGTTGTGGTAGGTTAGTTGATGCATGTTAATTATTAAGTGCAGGTTGTAGACCTCTCACCCGGGACGAGAAATTGTTCTATGCTTTGCTTAAGAAGGGTGAGTATGAGTTGGTTGTCTAGGAAAGAAATAAATGAGTGTGGATTGTTAAACTGATTGCATATCATGGGTTAATTCGTGCATCTCTATCTTGCATTTCATGTGCATTCTCAGTTCTCATATATGCATATCATGCATACAGGATCGCCGGGAGGCGTGACGCTGCTGCAGTTCGATCCACCGGAGGAGGGAGTCCCGCCGGAGATTGAAGTGCCAGCGGTTTCCGAAGGACAAGAAGAAGAGGCTGAACTTCCGGAGTGCCCGGATCACCAACCCGCTAACTTTGTGAAAGGCAAGCCCCGGAGCATTCCTAAGTCTCCACCTACTCTTTTTACAAATACACTGGTCTTTATTAAATCGTATGATTGTGCACTTAAGTATAGGAGTTGATATGATACCGTTGCTGCATTTATTCCTTGTCCACTTATACTTGATCCTGAAGTTATTACTAGACAAGGGGATGGGTTCGATCTTATGCTTAGCCATGCTTAGACCGGTAGAAGTCGAGGGATTTCCCGTCCTTCGTGAGCATAGGTGGTTACTAATGATGATGGGGTTGGATTCCACATGATGGACTATATGTGCCACCATGCCACAGTGTCTAATGAGAGAATCAAGGCTAGGTAGCGGGGAGCCGCATGACATGGTTGAGGTCATGCCGTCTTCGGTGCTGCTTGCGGCCGACTAGGACTGAGGCCACCAGACATCAGTTGAGATTGAAAGACGTCGTCACATAGCTGGCCAGATAAGTCGTTCTGACCGCGAAGCCGAGTATTTCTTTCTGAGCCGGGAATTGGGCGTGATAAGGCAGACATATTCTGGAGGTAGGAAGGATGTGCGGAGACACCATCTTACCAAGGGCAGGTCAGGGACCTGATGCATCCTGGAAGTGGGTTTGTCTCTGAGAATATGGACCCCTCCAATCCCGCGATACATATTATGTCTCAGAAAGATTTAACGGTGGCCCAAGAAGCCAGTGGCTCGGCTGACAGGGTTTGTGATTGGCATATTTGCCAGCTGGTACAATCGATTCGAATCGCCATCTCTCCTGGTTAGTGAGAAACTGAACTGATCTTCTGGTGAGGTAGAGGCTAATAACTTGAACATAATGATTATGGTGAGATGAGGTTGATATCTGTGGATATCGGAAATCATATGGTTTTATTGATTGCTACAATATTCAGTGAATGCTTAGTATAGTGGCTAATCCTAGTAAATAATTTAACTGAAATCGAAGCTTATCACAATTAAAATGAATAAGTTGAGGTTCTACTGTAGTAATGCTTTTGATGCAAAATGATGCTACCCTCTGAGCTCCACCAAACAAGCCTTGCATATCCTTGAGAGTCTTTTTATTTACTCCCTGTCGGGTAAGTCTAGCTGAGTACAATTGAGTACTCAGGGTTTTATTCCCATTGTTGCAGATGGTGTAGTCTACTACGCGTATTGCAGGAACTGCTTCACCCCTGCGGGCGAAGAAGACTAGACCCGAGGGCAGGGTCATTATCTATCTTTAGTTGTTGTAAGAATGCTGTGACGGGGTCATGTGATGGTACTCGTATTCGAACTCTGTGGTGTAAAACTATGTTGACTTCCGCTACTACCCTATTTGTGTAAAAGACTATGTTGTACTCTGATGTTTAAATTCGGTTGCGAACTTATGTGTCATGTGATCGGGTATTGCTGAATGAATGATCCTTGGGGTATGAAATGTTTGAAATCCTTCGAGATTTCCGGACTACCGGGTTTATATTGGCTCAAGTGCGACTGGATTGCAGTGAAAATGCGATCGTTGTACTTGTGCTCGTATAAATTGGTCGGTTCTGTGACAATTGTCTTTAGATATGCTCACTGTGTTCACATATATGCTCACTGTGTTTACATAATTAAGCTCACTGCATTTAGATAGCTCACTGTCTTCACATATATGCTCACTGGGATTGATCGACGAGGACGTCGATCTCTTAAGGGGGTGAGGATGTAACACCCTGGCCCAGGGCTTAATAGGATTAATAGTATACTCATACAAATAAGTTGCAACTTCTTTTTCGGAAGCCCATCTGCAAAGAACTCTGAGGTTAAGTGAGCTTGGCCTTGGAGCAATGGGTGACCGACCGGGAAGTCCTTCCCGGATGCGCATGAGTGAGCACAAAGTGCGCAGAAAAGACTGGGGTTGGTCTGTGAGGACAGTCTATATCCTAGTTAATCTGCCAGATGTAAGCGGGCCCAGCCTGGGAGAGGCAGGACGTTACACATACTGGCAATCATTCATCCACGATATCTCTGGATGAACGCTATACGAGCAATTACATAAATTTAATAGGATCAAACTAACTATGCTAGACATATAATCAAAGTGAACAATGACTATTGCAATTAAGAACATATATATGATTAAGAACAATGTTTCCCAAATCATAATGTTGAATACAATAAGAGAAAAGAACTAGAACTATACCAAACTCCGCGCTCCAGACAGACGCCAGGTGCTTCAGATCCCGCTGAAGAACTAGAACTCCTCTACTTCTAATCTAACTAGGCTAAAACTATGAACTAGAGAGGCTCTGATGAACTAGAGAGGCTTTGGATGGCTAGATCTCCAAATGACTTGATGCCTCCAGGGAGGGGATCTGCCCCTTTATTTATAGCCCGGTGGGGTGCACGTGTGCCGTAGGATCAAACCGACTTAAAACAAGGGCCGAGATGCATCGTGGGAGGCGGTGGAAGTAGACTCCGGAAGGCGGCGGTGAAACCCTAGGGGGGGGCGTCGCCCGGCCCCACCCCATGGCCGGCCGGCCCCACCTGGCAGGGGTTCGGCCCCAGGTTGCTTCGGGTGCCTTCTACACTCTTCCCACGTCCTGACGACGATGTTTCCTTCACGGTTAAGTTTCGTGTCTTTTATGCTTTTTAACCCTTCTTTTATGCTTTTCTGGAATAGCCCCTGGATAATATAGAACATGCAAAACTCATGGAAACTGTCAGTTAAAACCCTAGACTAGTGTGTATTCATGTATCCTTTGGTGTCTAAAGTTCTAATAAAAGTTGACATTATCCACCGTCAACATGTGCTCACTGTTTACATAAGCTCACTGTCTTTATATGCTCACTGTCTTTAGCTGTGCCCACTGTCTTTGGGTATGTGCACTGCGTACACATAGCTCACTGTGTGTACATATGCTCACTGTCTTCTTACATAGCTCACTGTCCTTACATGCTCACTGTCTTCTTACATATGCTCACTGTCTTTATATGCTCACTGTCTTTAGCTGTGCCCACTGTCTTTGTAGTGGCAAGAAGAGAAGGGAGTTAGAGGTGACCCAATTGAAGATGACAACCTTTTGGAGCTTGTCGGCGACCTTTGCAACTTCATAATGGACCAGATTATACACTCTAGAGGCAAGTACCACGATCGAGGGTCTGAGTTAGGTAGGCATCCAAAGTATCGACACCTTCGTGAGTGGGAAAGGCTAGGATTAGGCCATTGATTGAACTTGTGGATGTAATAATGACATTGCAAACTTTGTGTTGACTTGAACTCTGCAGATGTATCAAACTTTCTGTTGACATTTGTATATTTATTATTATGCCAGCATTCTGTTAATATCATAAATGAATTATGTATTTGTATATTTTTTGCTGGAAAAAAATTATAGGGGCGGTTCTAGTTGAAACCGCCCCTACAAATTATTACTATACCAGCGGTTTGATTTCAAACTGCCCCTACAAATTAGATTTGTAGTGGCGGCTTTTGTTAAAAGCCGCCCCAACAAATATATTTGTAGAAGCGGCTGTAAACTTCAACCGCCCTTGCAAATGTATTTGCAGGGGCGGCTATAGACCTGCCCCAACAAATAGTTGATTTGTAGAAACGAGAGCTTAGGGGCGGCTGGGCGAACCGCCCCTAGAGACCCTCTACAGCCGTCCCGACAAAGCTTTACTGTAGTAGTGAAGGAGATGAGAGGGAGGATGCCTGCAATGAGGATTGGGGCAGACGAGGGGCGCGACTCCCATGGCCATGACGCGTGTCTCCAGCAGTTGGAGAAGATGAGTAGGAGGATGCCGGTGATAAATGTTAGAAGATTTGGGCTATGGCCCAAATATTTCCATAGAAATCCCCAAGGCCCACTCACACATGCATGCATATGTGACACGGTGGGGGACTTTAGTCCCACCTTGCTAGTCTAAATGGAGTGAAGCCAACTTAAAAGTGTGGGCTATCTCCATCTAGTTGAAGCTATGTGAGAGAGAGAAAAGGAAGAAACACACGCGCGCGCTCGCTCTCGCCTCGCCTCGCCGGGCCGGGTAGGGCGGGTCGGGGCGCGCACGCACGACATGCGCGTGAATGGTCCGGTGATTTCCTGCTCCAACCCTTGCGGGTGCGCGGCCTCCTTTTGCCACTCGAAATTTTTGCATGCATAGAGAAAATTGCGCTGGCCTATTTGGTAAGCAATTATTCTCGTATTATGATAATTATACAAACGGCAGGTTAATTATCATAATGACTGTGATTGAGCGGCTAATTGGTTTCCTATTTGCTGCGACGCGTGCGTGTGTTTAAATAAAGGGCGAGACGTTGTCCTAAACACACCGAGAATTCATCTCTCCCCGTTCCACTTTGCTGCGCTGCCGCCGTCTTCCCCATCCCGCCATCGACGTGCCATCGACGCTGGGAGAGCAGGCTTCAAAGCCGACGTCCTCTCGTGTCCCTGCACGGGGTAGGGGGCGTATCAGGTTTTTGTGAAGCGCCGTTGTGACTGCTTGCTGGACGTCTTCTTCCCTCTACGCCCGGTGTTCGCTTATCTCCATCGACGGTCTGCTTCATCTTCTTTTGCGCTGTTAGCGCCGACAACCCCACTGTAATGATGTCCGCTCTCTCTCTGTTGTTCGTTCTCGTATCCTTTCTGTTGCTAGAACTAGATGTCATGAATTTGTCTCAGATCGTAGTGCTAGTGTTAGATCTCAAATATGGTTTACATGCTGTTGGCCTTTTTCTCATTGTCGAAATTAATTTGTGCATCGCTAAATTACTATTATTTCCAACAATCCAAAAACCTGATAGGCATTTAGTGATGACTAAGAGATACTCTGATGCGATGAAACCGGAGAAGATCACTGGTGTGAATTTCAAGAGATGGCAGATAAGGGCTCAGTTGTAGCTAACGGCTATGGGCGTGTTTTGGGTCGTGAGTAGTCCTCCCGCACTACCTCTCGGATCTGAGAAAGAGGTGCAGGAGTTTACTGCGGCTACGATGATTTTCGTCGGATGCGTTCTTAGCGTTCTTTCTGACCAGTTGTGTGATGTTTACATGAACATCAAGAGTGCTGCTGAATTGTGGGAGGCACTCGAACACAAGTTCGGTGCTGCAGATGCTGGGCACGAGCTGTACGTGATGGAGAAGTATCACGACTACAAAATGGTTGAAAACCGTTCGGTCATGGAACAGGCTCATGAGTTCCAACTTATTGTGAGGTAACTTGAACAGCTCGGTCATGCTTTGCCTGATAAGTTTGTGGCCGGTGGAATTATTGCCAAATTACCTCTATCATGGAGGAACTTTGCCACGGCTCTGAAACATAAAACACAGAAAATCTCCGTTGATGATTTGTTGGCTGGTCTTGATGTTGAAGAGAAGGCTCGGGCAAAGGATGCTCCACCAAAAGCACCTGAAGGGCAGTCCAGCGCTAATGTGATGCAGCACCCTAGCAAGAACAAGCAAAAGGCTGTTCAGACTACTCAATTCAAGAAGAAGAAGATGAACATGGATGAAGTTGTGTGCTTTGTTTGCGGTGAGACTGGACACTTCGCCAAGAAGTACAAGAACCGCAAAGGCAAGAAGAATCAGCAATGGCAGAAATCTGCCAACGTGACTATTGGTGATCCTAACGGATTTGGGTACGGTAATTCTTTACCTAGAGTTTTTTTCTGTATGTCAATCTAATGACGGGCGGATAGATACAGGAGCCAATATTCATGTTTGTACTGATATCTATATGTTTTCATCTTACCAGTACATCCGAGGTTCAACCGTCATGATGTAACACCCCTGGTGTTACTGCCACTAAAATCTGCCATGTCATTATGATTACCTGCACATCATCCCGCATAAAACCTTGTTACTATGCATTTATCAAAATAAAATTTATTTTATTGTTACTACATGTGATTGTGCAAAGGTGATCTAGAGTGATTTGATTATCTAAGTACTTGTGTGAAAATTTAATTTAAAAACAAATCAAAAATTCAGAAGAAAATGATTTATAAAACCCTAAATAGACCCAAAACCCTAATTTAAAAACTAAATGGAATTAGAGGTTGGGCCATAAACAAAAGTTGTAAATCTTTAAAAGTTGAGCAACTTCTATTTGGAGCAATATTGAAGTTATTAAAAAGAATTGCAAATAAAACCCTAATTTATGCTTTAGAGTTTAAATTTGAAATGCAAATTCAAAAACTAGCAAGAATCTGGAGATAGTTCCTTAATAGAAGTTTTAGCCCTTTAATATTGGAACAACTCTCATTAAATGAGTTTTTGAAGTTAGTGAGTGGAATTTTAAATTAAACCCTAATTAGTGTTTTAAAATTCAAATTTGAAGTGATATTTCAAAAATTATCAGGAATCTGACCAGACTCATTTAATGAAAGTTGTAAATCTTGACAAATAGAACAACTTTTATATTTAGAGATTTTCAAGTTATTGAGAAAACTTTTGAGAATTTGTCTGGATTTGAAATGGAATTCGAAATCCACTTTTACCCCCTTTTGAATTATTCAAAATCTATTCAAAATTTGAATATGGCCCAAAAGGCAAAGTTGTTCAAATTGGAATTTTCTACAACTCTTATTAAGGTGATTTTTCCAGTTACTAGGTAAAATAAAAAGTAATTTCGAGAAAATAGTAAAAAGGAGTAAAGACTGCTACAGTGCTCGACTCTGTTCACGAACAGGGCTCGCCGCACACCGCGCGCGACACCGGCCGCGCGGCGCGCGCGTTGTCGGCCGTCCCGGCTGTCGGGCCCGTGTTCGCCGGTGGGGGAAATGAGTCCGCTGTAACACCCTAGTGTTAGTTACTATTTTCACACTTACATTTGCACGTCATCAAGCACCTATCATGTCATTTCATGCATCATCAATATTCAAGTCAATTGCATTTCTTATATACTATATGTTTCATTTATGCTTATGTGTGGTAGATATGTTAGCATGCAAATGTGATGCTTGTTTACTATTCTAAATGCTTTAGACATGTTTGGGATAACATTTGGAACAATGTTCATGATGGTGAAATCCCCAAAATACCCCTCTAGCTCATAGTTGCCTAGAGAGCCCTCTAAAAGCTATTCTGTTTGACCAAACAAGAAGGGCATTTTAGAGACTTTGCATGTCAGTGCACCCTTAATCAAAGTTGTGTAGAATTTTATAAGCAACAAACTTTATTTTTGGGTCAACTCATGAAAATGGGTGGAAGGTGGTCAAAAAGTTGAATTAGTGCAGATTTAGAGTTGTTTTGAAGTTTCAAAAATTTGCCAAGTCTAAAACTGGTTTTCAGTTTCGGTATACCCCTGTTCATCGACCTGTATCTCTCAATCCAGGCCGATCTAGAGTAAAGTGTCTTAATACCAAATGATCTACTCATGTAGCTCTTCAATCCATATTAGTGAAGTTTTCGCTTAAACGCCCTCGATCGCGAGTTATAGATCGATCAAAAATCGAGTTTCAGTCGGTTCATTGAAACTGAATCGGAGCGATTCAGTTTGGCCGTCGGTCGTCGCCGCGCGACCGCCGTCAGAAGAACCGCGCCAGGTGGCGCCGTACGCCGTCGTTGCCCTGCCGCACCGGTCGGCTTTACAAAGGCGACACTCCATCCTGTCCCCCGCACGCTCCTTCACTCTCTCACTCGCTCGCTCTCGCCTCTCTGCTCTCCTCTTTCCCCTCCGCCGTCGCCATTTCCGCCGCGCCGTCGCCGCGGTGAAATCCGCCGCCACCGAGCCGTATCCGACCGCTCCATCTTCGCCGTAGCTTCACCTTGCTCTGCTCTTCATCCTCGACCCGTTGCCGACCTCAGCCGACCTAAGGTATAGCTCCAGCGAGCTTCTCGCCGCCGTGCCATTGCCGGAGCACCGCCGAGCTCTCGGGTCGCCACGACAAGGGCGATGCCGGGGTCGGCTTCTCTCTCCATTACTCGTCTAGGAGTCTCCGTTAGCCGTAGATCCATTCTAGGCCGTCGGATAGGTCGATCTCGCCGTAGGTTCGCCGGAACCCGAGCTCGCCGTGAACCCGCTCGCCGCCATGCCGCCATGCGAGCGCGGTCAGTAAGCTCCCGTGCGCAATAGTTCGATTCGTCGCACGCATAGGTCTGCTAGGGTTCCAGGGACACGGAACGAAACTTAGCCGCGCGAGTAACGGCCGGAATCGGCCGGCGCAAGCTCGCCGGACCACCGGCGTCCGCCATTGCCGCTGTCGAGCTTGCTCCGGTGGGGTACGACCCTCGGCAGTTGGTCCATTGGGTTCATCTCGTTGCAACGAGTCGGTAGGTAGCCTCGGCGTCGCCGGAGACCTCGCCGTCGGCGAGCTCTCGCCGGTCAGCGCCGGCGGCTCTACTCCTCTCTCTGACGCGTGGGGTCGGGTTGACCCCGGGGCCCGCGAGTCAGCCATTCGGGTGCGCCTCTGGTTCACTGAGCCGGGTGCACGTAGCAGTTTCTATCGGGTTTGGGTTTTATGATTTATAAAATGAATTTCCAGAAAATGTGTAAAATCTTCCAAAATTCATATCTGGAGTTAGGAGTGTCCATTTGGGGTGAACCAAATTTTGTTATGTTTGTATTTCTGAGCTCTATCAGGAGAAAATATAAAATATACTTTTGGAATACTTTTTCTGTGCAGTTATAATTAAATTGTTAATTGCTTGCAAACTTGATAAATGCATAAGTAATTGCAGGAATGCGCTAAAAATGTGATTCCACTTGCATTCATCTTGTTTAGGGAAGTAGAATCTATGAAAAATATGTTTGCTGGTGTTTCACTGTTATTTATATGATGTCTAGTATAATGTGCCTTTTATGCTTTAATCTTGCAAAAATCACCATGCTTAATGTGTTATGGTTATGGTCATGAATATTTTTCCTGGACAATGTTATGTTGGAAAGAAGCCAAGAAAATTAGGAAATCTGTTGTTTGATATTTTTCACTGTGTTAAGTATTTTCCATTGTTTAAAAGGCTGGTTGCTTGTTATTTTTGTGTAGACTGTTATACTTGTCCAAATGACTTGAAATTTTGTCAGTAGGCTAGTCTGGATGTGTAATAGCTACTGTAATTTTTATGGATTTTTCTGGTCACAGTAAATAGTAGGTCCAGTTATAGGCTAGGGCTTATTTAATTGTTTTTAAGCAAATATCTTTTGGGTGGGAAATGTTTTTTATGCATTTCTGTGATGCTCAGCATTACCACCTGTGTTAAATAGTAGAGCTAATCCTACTTTGAGCTTAGGGCAGCAAGGTTAATATTTTGTTTATATGATGTTGCTCGCGCTTGTTAATTATAAGTTGGTTGTGGTAGGTTAGTTGATGCATGTTAATTATTAAGTACAGGTTGTAGACCCCTCACCCGGGATGAGAAATTGTTCTATGCCTTGCTTAAGAAGGGTGAGTATGAGTCGGTTGTCTAGGGAAGAAATATGCACGTACTCAGTAAATGAGTGTGGATTGTTAAACTGATTGCATATCATGGGTTAATTCGTGCATCTCTATCTTGCATTTCATGTGCATTCTCAGTTCTCATATATGCATATCATGCATACAGGATCGCCGGGAGGCGTGACGCTGTTGCAGTTCGATCCACCGGAAGAGGGAGTTCCGCCGGAGATTGAAGTGCCAGAGGTTCCCGAAGGTGAGGAAGAAGAAGCTGAACTTCCAGAGTGCCCTGATCACCAACCTACTAACTTTATGAAAGGCAAGCCCCGGAGCATCCCTAAGTCTCCACCTACTCTTTTTACAAATGCATTGGTCTTTATTAAATCGTATGATTGTGCACTTAAGTATAGGAGTTGATATGATACCGTTGCTGCATTTATACCTTGTCCACTTATACTTGATCCTGAAGTTATTACTAGACAAGGGGATGGGTTCGATCCTATGCTTAGCCATGCTTAGACCGGTAGAAGTCGAGGGATTTCCTGTCCTTCGCGAGCATAGGTGGTTACTAATGATGATGGGGTTGGATTCCACATGATCGACTATATGTGCCACCATGCCACAGTGTCTAATGAGAGAATCAAGGCTAGGTAGCGGGGAGCCGCATGACATGGTTGAGGTCATACCGTCTTCGGTGCTGCTTGCGGCCGACTAGGACTGAGGCCACCAGACATCAGTTGAAATTGAAAGACGTCGTCACATAGTTGGCCAGATAAGTCGTTCTGACCGCGAAGCCGAGTATTTCTTTCTGAGCCGGGAATTGGTGCGACTAGGCAGACATATTCTGGAGGTAGGAAGTATGTGCGGAGACACCATCTTACCAAGGGCAGGTCAGGGACCTGATGCATCCTGGAAGTGGGTTGGTCTCTGAGAATATGGTCCCCGCCAAACTCGCGACATATTGTGTCTCAGAAGGATTTAACGGTGGCCCAAGAAGCCAGTGGCTCGGCTGACAGGGTTTGTGATTGGCATATTTGCCAGCTGGTACAATCGATTCGAATCGCCATCTCTCCTGGTTAGTGAGAAACTGAACTGATCTTCTGGTGAGGTAGAGGCTAATAACTTGAACCTAATGATTATGGTGAGATGAGGTTGATATCTGTGGATATCGGAAATCATATGTTTTATTGATTGCTACAATATTCAGTGAATGCTTAGTATAGTGGCTAATCTTAGTAAATAGCTTAACTGAAATCGAAGCTTATCACAATTAAAATGAATAAGTTGAGGTTCTACTGTAGTAATGCTTTTGATGCAAAAATGATGCTACCCTCTGAGCTCCACCAAATAAGCCTTGCATATCCTTGGGAGTCTTTTTATTTACTCCCTGTCGGGTAAGTCTAGCTGAGTACAATTGAGTACTCAGGGTTTTATTCCCATTGTTGTAGATGGTGTAGTCTACTACTCGTATTGCAGGAATTGCTTCACCCCTGCGGGCGAAGAAGACTAGACCCGAGGGCAGGGTCATTATCTATTCTTAGATGTTGTAAGAATGCTGTGACAGGGTCATTTGATGGTACTCGTATTTGAACTCTGTGGTGTAAAACTATGTTGACTTCCGCTTCTACTATATTTGTGTAAAAGACTATGTTGTACTCTGATGTTTAAATTCGGTTGCGAACTTATGTGTCATGTGATCGGGTATTGCTGAACGAATGATCCTTGGGGTATGAAATGTTTGAAATCCTTCGAGATTTCTGGGCTACCGGGTTTATATTGGGTCAAGTGCGACTGGATTGTGATTAAAATGCGATCGTTGTACTTGTGCTCGTATAAATTGGTCGGTTCTGTGACAGCTGGTACCAGAGCATAATTCAGCATATACCGTCACTTGACTATTTAAAAATTAAAATAGTTTTGAGTTTTACAAACTAATTGCCAACTGATAGTGTGTATAGGTGATTTAAACCAAGTGTTTGCGAAACTTATGAGTACCAATGACCAAGTCCTATAGCCCTATATATATATGTGGTAATTAGGTGGCTTATGTAAGTACTGACTTGGGGGGGAATTGCATCATGTTTCTATTTGTGGTTCATTTGGTTTTATCGTGCGGATAATTATGAACTGTCGGTTTCTTATTGCTTCCTATGGGTTAATGTACCACGTCGCCTAAGGTAAGGTGAGATGTGAGTGTAAGATCGAACAACCATCGATCGATGGTGAGTGTATGGTTACTGAAGTGAGTACATGTGATCCATATGTGTACTTATGGAAGTAAGGTGAAGTAATTAATTTTGGGGTCTCAAATGTTCATGGGAACATTTCCGGCAAAAAGTGCTTCTTGTTGCCCTGCATACATTGGGATTTGGGCTGAAATGAATCTTCTGCAGGTACACTGACCACGCAAAATGTATAGCACGGTTAGTTACGTATATGAGAGCACGTGGTATGCCACCGACTATAACGTTAGTTAAAATATATTATGTGTGAGGTCGTTGGCACGTGCATGCATCATGATCATGAAATTAATTCAAGCTATTTGTACTATTTCCTTCCCTATGGTAAAATTTGTGCTGCCCTATCTTATTCTAAATGCTGAAAGTTGTTGTAATGTACCAGATGGCAGCTGAAGGTGAGCCGCAGAGTGGTCAGTTTCTGGAGCAGTTTTGGCACACCCACTGTGCTATGGAGGTTGTTGAAGTCTGTGGGATATGCAGAGCCACCACTGTATTTCTGGAAGCCAGCGAAAACCATGGTGCAGCCTTGGTTTGATGTTTGGGTGACTATCCCTGTGCTTGAAAGGGGTTGGTCGTTTCCAGGAATAAAGGTGGAAGTTGACATGAGGACGCCATGGGATGGTGCGCAGCTTGCAGCTTTCGAGGTGTTGACGGATATTTGCAGCCGGTTCAACAAGAGAGCTGATTTGGGGCCAGCAAATGTTTTTCCCAGGGTGGATGCTTCTCAGGGTGAGTGGGCTCAGTCTAGCCAAGCTTCTTTGGAGCGAGGCAGGGATGAGCGTGCTCATAGCACGGGTGCTTCTATGAGTGCTATGTTTGCTGTCCTGAGGATGCATTATTCCACTAGGGATGGTTGGATGAAGTGCGTTGAAGCCCTGCATGATGCTGTGGAGAAGAAGTTAGAAGCTGAAGAGTGGGCACGTATGGCTCGTCGTAGCTCAGATGACTTGGTGGCAGCTCTCACTGCCTGTCGCAATGAGTTGTTACGATGCACTGGCGCCTTGTTGGAAGCTGATCGCCGTGTCGAGGTGCTTGAGAGGGAGAATGCAGATCTTCGCCGCCAGCTTGACAATCGCAATATGAGCTTGACACGTCAGCGCGATGAGTTTCTGTAGGAGTTGCGTGCTAGTCAGCAGCAAGTTTGGGAGTTGCAGCAGGATGTTCATCGTTTGAACAACCGTGCTGATCCGTTTCATCCTCCGGGTGCAGCGGAGTTTGCTCCTGAGATCTTCATTGCAGCTGATGATGGTGAAGCAAGTGAGGAAGAAGAGGAAGAAGACCCCGAGGAGATCATGCCTATTGACGAGAGTGATGACCATGGTGGGAACGTGTCCGGCATGGACAGTGACCACGATGACTAGGCTTTTTCTAGTGATCTTGCCATGATCGGCACCCTTTTGTATTGGGAAAACCTTTAATGTCATGTAATGAGAGAACCCTGTGTGTTCAGGGCTGGAACCATCAAACTTTTAATTAAGTAATGGTAACTTATGCAGTTTGGAAAACCCTTTTTGGTTGCGCCTTGTTATTGTGTGGTTGTGTGATGATTATTGAATTATTGTGCCGTTTGTTATCAAAAATGATCATTGATATCTTTTGGGCATAATCTTTCGGTTATCTTTGGCATAACTGACACTTAACAATGGTTGTTGTGTGTTGCTACAGATGGCACCTCATACCCGTCGTCATGGGTCAACCAGTGGTGGTGGGAACGAACATGAAGATGAGGAGTTGCCGCCTCCTCCACCGCGTACCCAGGAACAGATGTTTGCTCAGTTCTTGCACACTCAGCAAGCGATTCTGCAGCAGATGGTTGCTAGTAACAACCACAACCGCAATCGAGATAGACGCCGCGGAAACGATGAGGACCAGTACAGTAACTATAAGGACTTCATGGACACTAAGCCTCCGGTATTCAAGCAGGCCGTTGAACCGCTGGAAGCTGATGAGTGGTTAAACACTATTGAGCAGTCATTCTCGGTGCTGCGATTGACTGAAACCATGAAGGCTAGCTTTGCTGCTATGTTGCTGCAAGGCCAAGCTGGAATATGGTGGGCCAATCGCAAGACCGCCTACCCTGTAGTTGCTGATATCACCTGGGAGCAGTTCACCAGGGATTTCAGGGGACATTTCATTCCAGCAGGCTTGATCAAGATGAAGGTCAATGAATTCATGCAGCTTACTCAGGGTACCAAGACCCTCACTCAGTATCATCATGCCTTTAACAATCTGTCAAGGTATGCCCCGTGGATGGTGGATACAGATGAAAAGAAGATCGAAACTTTCAAGAGAGGTCTAAGTACCAAGCTTATGAAGACTCTGGCGAACAACGCTCGTACAACTTTTAACGAGTTCATCAGTGAAGCTTATATCCAAGAGAAATAGAATAACTTGCACACTGCTTCCAAGGGAGGCAAGAGGCAATTCGAAGGAAGCTCTTCTCAGTCAAGGACTCCAGTAGCTAGTCGTGCGGTGGCAAATCGCCCTGCTTACCGTCCGGCTGTTCCTGGAGCAAAATTCAGACCCCCTCCAAAGAAGCAGCCAGCGCCACAACGCTACAAGAAAGGCCTCACAGTTCCTTTGAACAAGAACAATGCTCCTCCAAGCAACGCCGTTCAAGTGAGGACCAACCAAGGTCTGGGGCCATGCTTTAACTGCGGTCAACAGGGGCATCTTGCTCGTTATTGTCCTCATCCCAGGCAGGGTCGTGTGCATCACACTACTGCGGAGGAACTTCCGGAAGGTGAACCAGTCACTGCGGGTATGTTTTCTGTGAATCAGCATCCTGCTATTGTTTTGTTCGACTCAGGATCGTCGCATTCTTTCGTGAGTCAAGCATTTGCACAAAAGCATGCATTACCAATTGTTGAGTTGAGCCATAGTTTCCGGATAACTTCAGCTGGGGCTGAAATTTGTACGCGTCATGGTGTCGGGGATGTGACCATTGAGATTGGTAATCGGGTTTTCATCAGTAGTCTTATTGTGCTACCAGGGTTGGGTCTGGATGTTATTTTGGGAGTTAGTTGGAGGGACAAGCGGGGTGCGGTGTTGGACGTCCCTAACCGGATTTTAACACTAAAGGAACCACAAGGTGAAGGCACTTTTCAGGTTCATCTGCCCCATAGGGGAGATCTTTTTAGTCTCTCTTTCTCAGTTGAGGCCGTGACACTTCAGAGCATCCCTGTAGTGTGTGAGTTCCTTGATGTCTTTCCTGATGATCTACCTGGACTTCCTCCTGATCGAGATGTGGAGTTTGCAATAGAACTTATTCCCGGTACGGCACCTATTTCTCGAAGGCCATATAGAATGCCTCCTCATGAATTAGCTGAACTCAAGAAACAACTCCAGGAGTTATTGGACAAAGGGTTTATTCGTCCTAGTTCTTCTCCGTGGGGCTTTCCTGCAATCTTTGTTAAGAAGAAGGATGAAACTTTGCGTATGTGTGTGGACTACAGGCCACTAAATGCTGTGACAATTAAGAACAAGTATCCTCTACCTCGTATTGATATCTTGTTCGATCAATTGTCCAAGGCCAAGGTTTTCTCCAAAATTGATCTGAGATCTGGGTATCATCAAATTAAGATCAG
Source organism: Eremochloa ophiuroides (assembly GCA_038502445.1). Classification (NCBI taxonomy): domain Eukaryota; kingdom Viridiplantae; phylum Streptophyta; class Magnoliopsida; order Poales; family Poaceae; genus Eremochloa; species Eremochloa ophiuroides. The sequence goes on from JAHLJS010000002.1 coordinate 47,076,005, forward strand.
ACCACAAGATATTCCCAAGACGGCTTTCTCCACTCGGTATGGATTGTATGAGTATTTGGTTATGTCTTTTGGATTAACCAATGCTCCTGCACATTTCATGTATCTAATGAATTCGGTATTCATGCCTGAGTTGGATAAGTTCGTGGTAGTCTTTATTGACGATATTCTGGTGTACTCTAAAAACATGGAGGATCATGCTGAACACTTGAGAATAGTCTTAGCTAGACTCAGGGAGCATAAGCTGTATGCTAAGTTCAGCAAGTGTGAGTTTTGGTTGACTAAGGTACCTTTTCTGGGACATATCTTATCGGCTGAAGGTATTTCAGTAGATCCGTCAAAAGTTCAGCAGGTGTTGGATTGGGAGTCACCAACAAATGTGTCTGAGGTTCGTAGCTTTTTGGGATTAGCTGGGTATTATCGCCGCTTTATCGAAGATTTCTCTAAAATAGCTAAACCTATGACCAAGTTATTGCACAAAGATACCAAGTTTGTGTGGAGTGAGGAGTGTGAAACAGCTTTTCGCACCTTGCGAACGTTGTTGACCACTGCTCCAGTTCTTGCACAACCTGATATTGAAAAGCCTTTTGATGTGTACTGCGATGCTTGTGGCACGGGGTTAGGATGTGTTCTCATGCAAGAAGGCCGAGTCATTGCTTATGCCTCGCATCAACTGAGAAAACATGAGCAAAACTATCCTACTCATGATTTGGAACTTGCCGCTGTAGTTCATGCATTGAAGATTTGGCGCCACTATTTGATGGGGCACAAATGTCATATCTATTCCGATCACAAGAGTCTCAAGTATATTCACTCAGCCTGAGTTGAACATGAGGCAAAGAAGGTGGTTGGAGTTGATCAAAGACTATGATCTAGAAGTACACTATCATCCGGGCAAGGCCAATGTCGTAGCCGATGCTTTGAGCCGAAAGTCTCATTGCAATGTATTGCAGCCTTTGCTAGCAGACGGATTCAATCTTGTGCATCCAGTGGTGTTGAATAATATTACTCTCAGTTGTACTTTGGAAAGCAAGATTATTGAAGGTCAGAAAACAGATCCCGGCATATATCATATCAAAAGGAAGATGAAAGAACAAGAAATGCTTCATTTCTGAGTAGATGAAAAAGGTATATTGTGGTTCAAGGATCGATTGGTAGTACCGAAAGACCGTGAGTTGAGGAATCAGATTATGGATGAGGCTCATTTGTCCAAGTTGTCTATCCATCCTGGTAGTAGTAAGATGTATCAAGACTTGAAATCCAGGTTCTCGTGGACCAAAATGAAGAAGGAAAATGCAGCCTATGTGGCCAGGTGTGATACCTGTTGTCGCGTGAAGGCTATTCATCTTAAGCCAGCAGGTCTATTGCAACCTTTACCAGTTCCAGGTTGGAAATGGGATGAGATAACCATGGATTTCATATCTGGGTTACCTCTAACGCAAAAAGGCCATGATTCTATTTGGGTGATTGTGGATCGATTGACTAAGATTGCACATTTCTTACCAGTTCGAACTACAGATCGTCCTCATCAGTTGGCACAGCTCTACTTTGCTCAGATACTTCGGTTAAATGGTGTACCGAGGACGATAGTTTTGGACAGAGGCCCGCAATTTATTGCACGCTTCTGGGAGCATCTACACAAGTGTTTGGGAACCAATTTGGTTCGCAGCTCAGCTTATCATCCTCAAACTTCTGGTCAGACTGAAAGGGTAAATCAAATCCTCGAAGACATGTTGAGAGCTTGTGTTCTATCGTCTAAAGGTTCGTGGGAAGAATGGTTACCTTTGGCCGAGTTCTCATACAACAATAGCTATCAAGAGAGTATTCAAATGGCTCCTTTTGAAGCTTTGTATGGGCGCAAATGTAGAACTCCTCTCAATTGGGTTGAATCAGGCGAAAGGAGATATTACGGGATTGACTTTGTGAAAGAGGCCGAAGAGAGAGTGCATACCATTCAAACACATCTCAAAGCCGCTCAGACTCATCAAAAGAGCTATGCGGACAAGCGAAGAAGGCCATTGGAATTTGAAGTGGGTGACTATGTATACTTGAAGGTGTCACCTATGAATGGCGTGCAACGCTTCGGAGTGAAACGAAAGTTAGCTCCAAGGTTTGTAGGTCCTTTTCAAATTCTGGAAAGAAGTGGGAAAGTAGCATACAAGTTATGGTTGCCACCACACATGTCCACTATCTTCAATGTGTTTCATGTATCCCAACTCAAGAAATGTTTACGAGTACCGGAAGAATAAGTGGATTTTGGTGATATCAAGTTGAAATCAGATTTGACCTATGAAGAAAAGCCTATTGAAGTAATAGATTACAAAGAGAGAATCACCCGTAGCCGAGTGATCAAGTTCTATAAGGTGGTATGGAACAACCAAAGTTATTGAGATGCGACTTGGGAGCAAGAAGACTATCTCAAGGAAGTCTATCCTTCTTTCTATAAACAATGGTAATTAACTCTAATCTCGGGGACGAGATTCTTTTAAGGGGGAAGGGCTATAACACCCTAGTGTTAGTTACTATTTTCACACTTGCATTTGCACGTCATCAAGCACCTATCATGTCATTTCATGCATCATCAATATTCAAGTCAATTGCATTTCTTATATACTATATGTTTCCTTTATGCTTATGTGTGGTAGATATGTTAGCATGCAAATGTGATGCTTGTTTACTGTTCTAAATGCTTTAGACATGTTTGGGATAACATTTGGAACAATGTTCATGATGGTGAAATCCCCAAAATACCCCTCTAGCTCATAGTTGACTAGAGAGCCCTCTAAAAGCTATTCTGTTTGACCAAACAAGAAGGGCATTTTAGAGACTTTGCATGTCAGTGCACCCTTAATCAAAGTTGTGTAGAATTTTATAAGCAACAAACTTTATTTTTGGGTCAACTCATGAAAATGGGTGGAAGGTGGTCAAAAAGTTGAATTAGTGCAGATTTGGAGTTGTTTTGAAGTTTCAAAAATTTGCTAAGTCTAAAACTGGTTTTCAGTTTCGGTGTACCCCTGTTCATCGACCTGTATCTCTCAATCCAGGCCGATCTAGAGTAAAGTGTCTTAATACCAAATGATCTACTCATGTAGCTCTTCAATCCATATTAGTGAAGTTTTCGCTGAAACGCCCTAGATCGCGAGTTATAGATCGATCAAAAATCGAGTTTCAGTCGGTTCATTGAAACTGAATCGGAGCGATTCAGTTCGGCCGTCGATCGTCGCCACACGACCGCCGTCAGAAGAACCGCGCCAGGTGGCGCCGTACGCCGTCGTTGCCCTGCCGCTCCATCCTATCCCCCGCACGCTCCTTCACTCTCTCACTCGCTCGCTCTCGCCTCTCTGCTCTCCTCTTTCCCCTCCGCCGTCGCCATTTCCGCCGCGCCGTCGCCGCGGTGAAATCCGCCGCCACCGAGCCATATCCGACCGCTCCATCTTCGCCGTAGCTTCGCCTTGCTCTGCTCTTCATCCTCGACCCGTTGCCGACCTCAGCCGACCTAAGGTATAGCTCCAGCGAGCTTCTCGCCGCCGCGCCATTGCCGGAGCACCGCCGAGCTCTCGGGTCGCCGCGACAAGGGCGATGCCGGGGTCGGCTTCTCTCTCCATTACTCGTCTAGGAGTCTCAGTTAGCCGTAGATCCATTCTAGGCCGTCGGATAGGTCGATCTCGCCGTAGGTTCGCCGGAACCCGAGCTCGCCGTGAACCCGCTCGCCGCCGTGCCGCCATGCGAGCGCGGTCAGTAAGCTCCCGTGCGCAATAGTTCGATTCGTCGCACGCATAGGTCCGCTAGGGTTCCAGGGACACGGAACGAAACTTAGCCGCGCGAGTAACAGCCGGAATCGGCCGGCGCAAGCTCGCCGGACCACCGCCGTCCGCCATTGCCGCCGTCGAGCTCGCTCCGGTGGGGTACGACCCTCGGCAGTTGGTCCATTGGGTTCGTCTCGTTGCAACGAGTCGGTAGGTAGCCTCGGCGTCGCCGGAGACCTCGCCGTCGGCGAGCTCTCGCCGGTCAGCGCCGGCGGCTCTGCTCCTCTCTCTAACGCGTGGGGTCGGGTTGACCCCGGGGCCCGCGAGTCAGCCGTTCGGGTGCGCCTCTGGTTCACTGAGCCGGGTGCACGTAGCAGTTTCTATCGGGTTTGGGTTTTATGATTTATAAAATGAATTTTCAGAAAATGTGTAAAATCTTCCAAAATTCATACCTGGAGTTAGGAGTGTCCATTTGGGGTGAACCAAATTTTGTTATGTTTGTATTTCTGAGCTCTATCAGGAGAAAATATAAAATATACTTTTGGAATACTTTTTCTGTGCAGTTATAATTAAATTGTTAATTGCTTGCAAACTTCATAAATGCATAAGTAATTGCAGGAATGTGCTAAAAATGTGATTCTACTTGCATTCATCTTGTTTAGGGAAGTAGAATCTATGAAAAATATGTTTGCTGGTGTTTCACTGTTATTTATATGATGTCTAGTATAATGTGCCTTTTATGCTTTAATCTTGCAAAAATCACCATGCTTAATGTGTTAAGGTTATGGCCATGAATATTTTTATTGGACTATGTTATGTTGGAAAGAAGCTAAAAAAATTAGGAAATCTATTGTTTGATACTTTTCACTGTGTTAAGTATTTTCCATTGTTTAAAAGGCTGGTTGCTTGTTATTTTTGTGTAGACTGTTATACTTGTCCAAATGACTTGAAATTTTGTCAGTAGGCTAGTCTGGATGTGTAATAGCTACTGTAATTTTTATGGATTTTTCTGGTCACAGTAAACAGTAGGTCCAGTTATAGGCTAGGGCTTATTTAATTGTTTTTAAGCAAATATCTTTTGGGTGGGGAATGTTTTTATGCATTTTTGTGATGGTCAGCATTACCACCTGTGTTAAACAGTAGAGCTAATCCTACTTTGAGCTTAGGGCAGCAAGGTTAATATTTTGTTTATATGATGTTGCTCGCGCTTGTTAATTATAAGTTGGTTGTGGTAGGTTAGTTGATGCATGTTAATTATTAAGTGCAGGTTGTAGCCCCTCACCCGGGACGAGAAATTGTTCTATGCCTTGCTTAAGAAGGGTGAGAATGAGTCGGTTGTCTAGGGAAGAAATATGCACGTACTCAGTAAATGAGTGTGGATTGTTAAACTGATTGCATATCATGAGTTAATTCGTGCACCTCTATCTTGTATTTCATGTGCATTCTCAGTTCTCATATATGCATATCATGCATACAGGATCGCCGGGAGGCGTGACGCTATTGCAGTTCGATCCACCGGAAGAGGGAGTTCCGCCGGAGATTGAAGTGCCAGAGGTTCCCGAAGGTGAGGAAGAAGAAGCTGAACTTCCAGAGTGCCCTGATCACCAACCTACTAACTTTGTGAAAGGCAAGCCCCGGAGCATCCCTAAGTCTCCACCTACTCTTTTTACAAATGCACTGGTCTTTATTAAATCGTATGATTGTGCACTTAAGTATAGGAGTTGATATGATACCGTTGCTGCATTTATACCTTGTCCACTTATAGTTGATCCTGAAGTTATTACTAGACAAGGGGATGGGTTCGATCCTATGCTTAGCCATGCTTAGACCGGTAGAAGTCGAGGGATTTCCTGTCCTTCGCGAGCGTAGGTGGTTACTAATGATGATGGGGTTGGATTCCACATGATGGACTATATGTGCCACCATGCCACAGTGTCTAATGAGAGAATCAAGGCTAGGTAGCGGGGAGCCGCATGACATGGTTGAGGTCATGCCGTCCTCGGTGCTGCTTGGAGCCGACTAGGACTGAGGCCACCAGACATCAGTTGAGATTGAAAGACGTCGTCACATAGCTGGCCAGATAAGTCGTTCTGACCGCGAAGCCGAGTACTTCTTTCTGAGCCGGGAATTGGTGCGACTAGGCAGACATATTCTGGAGGTAGGAAGTATGTGCGGAGACACCATCTTACCAAGGGCAGGTCAGGGACCTGATGCATCCTGGAAGTGGGTTGGTCTCTGAGAATATGGTCCCCGCCAAACTCGCGACATATTGTGTCTCAGAAGGATTTAACGGTGGTCCAAGAAGCCAGTGGCTCGGCTGACAGGGTTTGTGATTGGCATATTTGCCAGCTGGTACAATCGATTCGAATCGCCATCTCTCCTGGTTAGTGAGAAACTGAACTGATCTTCTGGTGAGGTAGAGGCTAATAACTTGAACCTAATGATTATGGTGAGATGAGGTTGATATCTGTGGATATCGGAAATCATATGTTTTATTGATTGCTACAATATTCAGTGAATGCTTAGTATAGTGGCTAATCTTAGTAAATAGCTTAACTGAAATCGAAGCTTATCACAATTAAAATGAATAAGTTGAGGTTCTACTGTAGTAATGCTTTTGATGAAAAATGATGCTACCCTCTGAGCTCCACCAAATAAGCCTTGCATATCCTTGAGAGTCTTTTTATTTACTCCCTGTCGGGTAAGTCTAGCTGAGTACAATTGAGTACTCAGGGTTTTATTCCCATTGTTGCAAATGGTGTAGTCTACTACGCGTATTGCAGGAATTGCTTCACCCCTGCGGGCGAAGAAGACTAGACCCGAGGGCAGGGTCATTATCTATTCTTAGATGTTGTAAGAATGCTGTGACAGGGTCATTTGATGGTACTCGTATTTGAACTCTGTGGTGTAAAACTATGTTGACTTCCGCTACTACTATATTTGTGTAAAAGACTATGTTGTACTCAGATGTTTAAATTCGGTTGCGAACTTATGTGTCATGTGATCGGGTATTGCTGAACGAATGATCCTTGGGGTATGAAATGTTTGAAATACTTCGAGATTTCCGGACTACCAGGTTTATATTGGCTCAAGTACGACTGGATTGCGATTAAAATGCGATCGTTGTACTTGTGCTCGTATAAATTGGTCGGTTCTGTGACATCCGCGGGGGTCCCGGACACGTCCCGCGCGCACGACCGCCGTATAAAACGCACACCACCGCCCCGTTTCCTTTTCTTCCCTACATGGTCGCCGCCGGCGAGTTCCAGTCCGCCGGGGAAATTCGCCACGCCTACTGCACCTCTGTACTCTCGGTCTTGCAGTTGGTTTCGCCGCCTTCTTGCTCATCGTTTGAATCCACTCGCGTCGGGTTTAGTTGCCGGAGTCACTTACGCTGCTGATTTTTCCCGTCGGCCGGCCGCCAGCGCCGTCGTGAGCACCTTGCCGTGCAGAGCTCGCTTCGGTGAGGCTCTCACTCAACTGTATCTTGTTTCGGCTCCATCTCTATGGTACGATCATCTCAAGCCATTTATTTTGATCTCTACCGTACTAGGCACCCCGGAACGGAGCTCGTGCCGCCAGGGCGCCGCCGTCTCGAACACCCGCACGGGGGCCAGGCCAACTTCGACCGTGCCCCTTCCATCTAGCGTGCCCATCACACTCGGGTGAGCTCCGCGTTCCTCTAGGCATAGTCCATTTGTTTCCTTGTAGCCTGTTGCGGCCGGAACGTTTCCTGCCGGCGGGCTCTGAGCCGAGCGTCCGCCATGGCCGCCGGAGTACTTGCTCCGCTGCGCGAGCCTCTGAGAGGAGGAGTAGGTTAGATGCGCGAGTTGTGGGGGGGGACCTTGGGGACAGGGTTGACCCTGCCAGTGCGGCCGCTGACGGTGGGCCGCCGCAGTTGGCGCCGTCGCGCGCGCGGGAAGGCGCCAGCGGGAGGAGGAAGAAGGAGGGGGGATCTGGGCCGTGCAGACTGTTTTGGGCCGGCCCAGAGGCGCGGGGGTGCGCTGAGAGAGGGGAGGGAGAAGCTGGGCCGCGGTGGGCCGGTCCAGCGGAGTGGCCCGAATAGTTTAGGGAATTCGCTCTTCAATTTTCTGATAAATGAATAGTACCAAATTTTGTCATTTTTGTAGAAATATTTCTAGAGCACCAAAAATTATGAAAATAACTGTGTAGGTTCTCTGTTGTATGTAGTATTTGATAAAAATATTAAATATGTGTTTTAAGCACTTTCTGCAGGAACTAAAATTACCCCTTTAAATTCATAAATGGGATTTCTAGGATTTTTATAGGTCAGAATAATTATCCAAAAATCATAAAATTTATTGTGACGCTGTTTTAGGCTAAGAACTATCTGTAGAAAAAGTTTTGGCTCAAATGAAAATAGTTTATGTATTTATTATTTTATACCTTATAAATAAATTAATAAAACAAATAGAAAACCCTAATGATTTATGTTTTGGGTGACTTTGGAATTGGTTGAAGACCCTGGGTCATTCGTTATAGTGATCCTCGGCACTTTAATTGTGTGTTACAGTAGAAGTTGAACAAGTTGTGTAGCGGCTTTCTATGACCGTTAAAATGGTCAATAAAAATGAAATGCGAAAACACTCTTATGCCTTGAGAGAAGTGTTTTGCAACTTTACCGTGAAGGAAAGTTGTACTCAAGGTTGTTAATTAAATGTTTGTTCTACATTTTCCATTCATGTCATTCCGCACCATGTAAGCATGCATCGTTATTTTACGTGTAGTGATCGGGTGCTCGGAAGGAATTCTTGATTGCTCCCCGGCAGAAGAATTATTCGTCAGGGGAAGTCAAGAGGGTTTCTCTGGTTTTCTGACGGAAGCGACTGACCTGCAACACAGGCAAGCCCCGGTGCATTCAGCCCCGCCTTGTGTTTTACAAAATATTTATAACTTGAGTCTATTATTGCATTAGGTGGTTAGGAGTTGTTTGTCACCTATATTGATGCATTACCTGCCTTGATACATAATATCCCGGAAACCTGTTTAAAAATAAAAATATCCAAAAAATGCTTAGCCCTGCTTAATCAATTTAGAATTGCATAAAAAGGCTATTTGTGACCTATGAAAATGTGACAATTATGAATCATGAGAAAAGGAAAGGGGGTATGAGTCCGTTCGGAAATTGTGTACTTGGGTAGCAGCCCCAATGCACCTTAACCGTCGGAAAGAGATTTTCCGTTCGTTGGTTGTGAATTTGGGTTAGAGTCCCAATGCTTGACCATCGGCGGAAAAGGAATTTGAAAACCGTTGGGACACTTGTATTTGGGTTAGAGTCCCAATGCAATGTCGCCGGCGGAAAAAGAATTAGGGACCGTTCATTGTAGGCCTGCTGTGATCGAGACTTTGCAACTAGCCACATACTGCGGAAAGCCTCTGACTCCGGTGGCCCTACTGCTTGAACCGACAACCACGCACTGGGAGTGGAGAGATGGCGAGAGTAGCGTGTACCCTCATGGCCGACGTGCCTGGAGAGGAGAGGAGTACTGTGCTCTCGGGTGGCGCAGGACCGGTTCAGGGGTAGGATAAGCTGTGGTAGGCGGGGTTGGCATATGCAAGCTTAAGCGCTACATATGCAGTGTGGATAGGGATCCCCAGCTGGGTACTAATCGATTCGAATCGTCGTTGCTCCTCGGATATGGAGACTTGATCCTTTGACCTACAATTGAAAAGTGGTTCGGAACTAGGTGTTTTTGAGAATGATTAAGAATTTGAAAGTATGATGATACATGAGAATGAGTTTGAAATTATGGATATGATTAAAATAAGATTGAGTTAAAATATTGAAATAGGATAGTAATGCTTTTCTGCAAAACTTTTAACTCTTGCTCAAGCCTTACCTTGACTCCCCTCAGCCTTCATTCTTGAGTCTCATTCCTTTTTCTTAGTCGGGTAAGTCTTGCGGAGTACCCCAGTACTCAGGGTTTGTTAACCCCTGTTGCAGGTGAGCCGAGTGTACAGTCATGCGTGGGATCGTGCCGGTCAATGGATCGTGCATGGATGGAGGTGTAAACGGTATAACCCTTGGGCAGGGTGTCTAGTTGTACAATGCTACTCCACTACGAAACTCTGGTTTGGGATAATATCGATTTGGATTTGTAATCTATGTTTATGTAATACTTCCGCACCTTGTACTCTGATTCAACTTATTTGTGTAAACTGTTGTAATACTGCAATGCTTACAATGAGATCCTCGGGACGTTAGGGTTTTCTAGGAGACCCGACAGGCCACCTTGGTCAAGGAGAACTCGTGTAGACTGATCGTGAGTCCTTAGGGACGATGATGGTGCACGTGGGCCCTATGATTAAGGTGGTTCTGTCACACATGATGGGGAACGGGTCGCATGCCACTGTTCTTGGTGTTGGTTCGGTCGATCTGAACTTTACTTCGGGAAAGATCGTGCGGCTGAAGAACGTGCAGCATGGCCCTTCAATAAAGAAGAACCTCGTTAGTGGATCCCTCCTATGTCGAGATGGGTTCAAGCTTGTGTTCGAGTCTAATAAAGTAATCATTTCGAGATATGTCCAGTTCATTGGCAAAGGCTATAATAGCGGAGGCTTATTCCGCTTTTCACTCTCCGATTTCTATAATAAAGTTGTGAACCATGTGTGTGATTCAAATAATTTGGTGGCTGATATATGGCACTCACGTTTGTGTCACATTAATTTTGGTTGTATGTCGCGTCTATCCAGTATGAGTTTAATTCTGAATTTTTGTCAAGCGTGTGTGCAAACAAAGCAACCTCATAAGCCACATAAGGCTGTAGACGAGAGATGCACGACATTATTAGAGCTCATACATTCTGATATTTGTGAAATGAATGGTGTGTTGACAAAAGGAGGAAAAAGATATTTCATGACTTTAATTGATGATGCTACTAAGTATTGTTATGTATGTCTTCTAAAAACTAAAGATGAGGCGCTAGAATGTTTTAAGACTTATAAAGCTGAGGTAGAGAATCAATTGGAAAAGAAAATCAAACGTGTTAGGTCTGATCATGGCGGGGAGTATTTCTCCAATGAATTTGATCTTTTCTGTGTAGAGAATGGAATAATTCATGAACGGATACCTCCATATTCGCCTCAATCTAATGGGGTTGCCGAAAGAAAGAACCGGACGTTAATGGACTTGGTGAACGCCATGTTAGCAACATCCGGTATGGATAAGGCATGGTGGGGGCGGCTGTTTTGACAGCATGTCACGTTCTAAATAGAGTTCCTACTAAAAATAGTGATGTGACTCCGTGCGAAGGATGGAAAGGGAGGAAACCATCTCTCCACTACTTGCGCACTTGGGGCTGTTTGGCCATGGTTAGTATACCAATTAATAAGAAGCGCAAGCTTGGACGAAAGACAGTTGATTGTATCCTTTTGGGATACGCGCACCACAGCACAGCGTATAAGTTCTTAGTGATAAAATCAGAAACGCCTGATATTTTAGTTGATTCACTTTTGGAGTCACGGGATGTTACATTCTTTGAAAATATATTCTCGATGAAAGATGTTTACTCTTTGCCCAGTTCATCAAATGAATTTATTCCTGAACCAATGCCCATAGTTGAACCAATTATAACTCCACATGGTAACAAAGAGGATGACAGTGTTGTAGCTCCTAGACGGAGTAAGAGACAAAGGGTTGCAAAATCATTTGGTGAAGACTTCACTGTGTATCTCGTGGATGATACACCCACTACCATTGCAGAGGCATATGCATCACCAGATGTAGAATATTGGAAAGATGCCATCCGAAGTGAAATGGACTCAATTACTGCAAATGGTACATGGAAAGTAATAGATAGACCTGTGGGTTGCAAATCGATTGGCTGTAAATGGGTATTTAAGAAGAAGCTTAGGCCTGATGGTACTATTGAAAAGTACAAGGACAAGCTTGTTGCTAAAGGTTATACACAAAAGGAATGCGAGGATTATTTTGATACCTACTCACCGGTTGCCAGATTAACTACAATCTGAGTGCTATTATTCTTGGCTGCTACCTATGGTCTTCTCGTTCATAAGATGGACATGAAGACAGCTTTCCTTAATGGAGAGCTAGAGGAAGAAATTTATATAGATCAGCCCGATGGATTTATAGCACAAGGACAAGAGGGCAAGGTGTGCAGGTTACTCAAATCCTTGTACGGCTTAAAGCAGGCACCCAAGCAGTGGAATGAGAAGTTCGATAAGACTCTGATTGCTGGGTTTGCAGTAAATGAAGCCGACACTTGCGTGTACTACCACTATGGTGGCGGCAAAGGAGTAATCCTGTGCTTGTATGTTGATGACATACTAATCTTTGGGACAAGTATCGACGAGATTAATAATGTAAAGACATTCTTATCCTGAAACTTTGACATGAAAGATTTGGGGGAAGTGGATGTGATTCTCAACATTAAACTTAATAAGGATGAGAATGGGATTACTCTTTTGCAGTCTCATTATGTGGAAAAGGTTTTGAGCCGTTTCGGCTATATGGATAGCAAACCTTGCCCAACACCTTATGATCCTAGCCTAATACTTCGAAAGAATAAGAGGCTAGGTAAGGATCATTTGAGATACTCCCAAATAATTGGTTCTCTGATGTACCTAGCTAGCGCGACCCGCTCTGATATCTCATTTGCTGTAAGCAAGTTGAGCAGATTTTCCTCTAATTGAGGAACTGATCATTGGCGTGGTATTGATCGAGTAATGCGCTATCTAAAGGGTACTATGAGTTATGCAATTCACTATTCTGGGTACCCGGGGGTACTCGAAGGATATAGTGATTCAAATTGGATTACAGAAACTGATGAGCTTAAGGCCACTAGTGGATACATATTCACTTTGGGTGGTGGCGCTGTCTCTTGGAGGTCTTGTAAGCAGACAATACTTACAAAGTCTACAATGGAGGCAGAGCTCACAACTCTAGATACAGATTCTACTGAAGCTGAATGGTTACGAGAACTGTTGATGGACTTACCAGTGGTTGAGAAACCAATTCCTGCTATTCTTATTAATTGTGATAATCAAACAGTGATCACAAAGGTGAAGAGTAGTCAGGATAATGCGAAGTCCAGCAAACATGTAAAGCGTAGACTGAAGTCTGTCAGGAAATTGAGGAGCTCCGGAGTAATAGCTGTGGATTATATCGACAGTTAAGAACCTGGCAGATCCCTTTACGAAGGGACTATCAAGTACTGTGATTGACAATACATCAAAGGAGACGGGATTGAGACCCCAAGTGAGTTAACCTCAGTAGTAATCCAGCCTATGTGATCGGAGATCCCGTGAATTAGGATATGGGAAGAACAAGCTGTTGGTTGACGGGAGAGTACAATTCTATTTTAACCTACTCCGCTGGAGATGCAGTACTCTCATTTCTGTAAGGCAGGTTGATTTTGTCTTAATGTGTTCTGAGGCTTTACAGCGAGATACTATCCTACAGAGTATCCCTATAAGAACACACCTATGTGAGCCCAACTATTAGTCGCAGTTTATAAGAATTGGAAATTCTTTAAGAAGCTCATGAAGTGAGATAGGAGTATGACTCATCTGCTCCACTCGCGGGGTTGGCTATGGCAGCCTAGTATCAGTTAAGACTTCAAGAGAAGCTTATTCACACCAAACTGTCAATTCAAGGCTAGTCTATTGTGCAGTTGTGGGTGGGTCTATCTTGTTGTTCTAGGTGGATGTTCAACCTTAACTGGTCTCCACTTAATAGTTGGTATATTAACAGTACTGTGGTACAGGGAGTATGACTCGCGTGCTCTTGGGATATGGTGGGGGATTGTTAGAAGATTTGGGCTATGGCCCAAATATCTCCATAGAAATCCCAAAGGCCCACTCACACATGCATGCATATATGATATGGTGGGAGACTTTAGTCCCACCTTACTAGTCTAAATGGAGTGAAGCCAACTTAAAAGTGTGGGCTATCCCCATCTAGTTGAAGCAATGTGAGAGAGGGAAAAGGAAGAAACACATGGGCGCGCTCGCTCGCCTCGCCTCGCCTCGCCGGGCCAGGCGGGGTGGGGCGGGGCGCGTACGCACGACATGCGCGTGAATGGTCCGGCGATTTTCCGCTCCAACACTTGCGGGTGCGCGGCTTCCTTTTGCCACTCGAAATTTTTTGCATGCATGGAGAAAATTGCGCTGGCCTATTTGGTAAGCAATTATTCTCGTATTATGGTAATTATATAAATGGCAGGTTAATTATCATAATGACTGTGATTGAGCGGCTAATTGGTTTCCTATTTGCTGCGACGCGTGCGCGTGTTTAAATAAAGGGCGAGACGTCGTCCTAAACACACCGAGAATTCATCTCTCCCTGTTCCACCTTACTGCGCTGCCGCCGTCTTTCCCATCCCGCCGTCGACGTGACATCGACTCCGGGAGAGCAGGCTCCGAAGCCGATGTCCTCTCGTGTCTCTGCACGGGGTAGGGGGCGTATCAGATTTTTGGGAAGCGCCATCACGACTGCTCGCTGGACGTCTTCTTCCCTCTACGTCCGGTGTTCGCTGATCTCCATCGACGGTCTGCTTCGTCTTCTTTTGCGCTGTTAGCGCCGACAACCCTACTGTAAGGATATCCGCTCTCTCTCTGTTGTTCGTTCTTGTATCCTTTCTGTTTCGAGCACTAGATGTCATGAACTTGTCTCAGATCGTAGTGTTAGTGTTAGATCTCAAATATGATTTACATGCTATTGGTTCTTTTCTCATTGTCGAAATTAATTTGTGTATCACTAAATTGCTATTATTTGCAACAATAAAGGCACGACTCAAGCGGCTAAGTACAGCGTTGCGGAGGTGGGCGAGGTGGTAGGCTGGTAGCCCCTAGCAGTGGCAGACGGAGAGCAAAACAACTTGCTGTAAGTGCGCGAGGCTAAGGCAAAGGGGATACATTTATTTAGTAGGGTAGTTTATTTTATTTGGGAAGGACATGTGAATCATGTGCGGAGGAGCTGCCTCCGTCGGAAGTTCTCGTCCACAGTTTCAGAAAAATCAATTTGTTGCGATGGACGCCCCAGCCCCACCATGGCTTAGCTGCAGTCTCTTGATCATGTTGCGAAAGATGAACCTATTGGCAGCCTCGGTGTAGTGGATCCCATCCCAGGAGACGAATTTAGACGGGTCGTCGCACGTCGTCGACGCTGGCGTGCCGCAGAACGTGATGAAGTTGAAGTTGTTGGGGCCGCCGCCGCCCCCGCAGCATGCCGCCAGCGGCCTGTCGCCGAAACCGTACTGGGCGGGGGACGCGACGGCGTTGACCACGGGGCCGTAGATGTCGGCGTAGAGGAGCGTCAGGGACCTGCCGTAGTTGCTACGGAGCTCCCTGAGCATGTTCCTCAGCATGTGGTTGTGGTACTGGGCGAGCCCGTTGAACTGCGCGATGCAGCCGGTGTTGGGCTCGTAGTCGCCCAGATCGCCTGGGAACAGGGCCAGCTGCTGCGGCTCGCAGCCGATTGGCAGCATCCCAGTGACCACCAGCGTCCTCGCGCCGGCATCGATCGTGGCCTGCGTGCGTGCGCAGCAGGTTTTTATATTCACAAAACACGAGGAGAGCAATTTTATTTGTGGAACTAACGTGGAGTCGATCAGATCCTTACTGTCAGGCCCGAACGGATGGTCTCGATGATGTGTGGCACCAGGCTCGCCGCGAGGTCGACGGAGTTGTTGGTTAGGGCGAGGAAGTAGTCATTGACACCGATCTCGCCTAGGTAGAAGACCGAGCTTGCCACGATCTCACGCGGATCTGTTACACGAGATCCACTGATTGACTGATAGATACAGTGCTAAATTAAAACGACGACAGTCTAGCTATCTAGTTCCAAGAAGAAACTTTAACAATATTTACCGCAGTCTGACGATGAGTTGAGCAGCTGCACGACGTTCTGAAACCAGTTCGTTTCATTACTGAGAGAGATGGGCACGAATGACGTTATCCCCTTGCTTGCTAGGAAGTCCTGGTCCAGCGCCGTCGCACCACCCAGCGCGAAGTTGGTCCCGTTCACAAAGTCGGCGGCCGTGCTGCCGGCGAGGTACGGCGTCGGCTCTGGCACCTTCAGCTCCTCCACTGCATATATGTATATATGATATATGATGAATGGGCTTGAACGTGATGAACACGTACGTACTGTACTGACGAATGAATGGAACGGATGTTGTTAGTTTGATGTTGAAATGACATATATATATATATATATATATATATATATATATATATATATATATATATATATATATATAGTACATACTTAGGAAATCGAGGATGAGCCTGCCGTCGGAAGCCCGGCCGGTGGGATAACCAAAGAAGGTCTCCCCGTATGGCGGCAGGGTGAATGTCCCCCCTGCAGTCACCGGGAAGATGGCCGCGTTTCCCGTGTCAGTGAGCGAGTTGCCGAACGCGAACAGGCGGGTGTGCCTGCGGTTGCCGCCATCGGTGTCCGCCACGGCGGCGCCGAGGAGGATCAGCAGAAGCGGCACCACGGCCGGAACACGACGTGAGAACGGCGCCATTGAGAACGGCGCGGGTGTGGTGGGCTTTGCTTGCTGATCTATTGCTGCTATTTGTAGGGGCGTCCTGTTTGGCTTGGCGTCATAAAAAATTATTCGACCTCGAGAGACATGCTGCCTGCCTGCCTAGTGGAGCATTGGATCAAGATCCCTCGTGCATTAGCTGGAGCTCAGAAAAAAGAGAGAGAGAAATTAGGAACTTCCATTGCTTTCAAAAAAGAAATTAGGAACTTCCCACGTTGTTCACGTGGACGCATTGTTCCTGGGGCCAATTACAGGTGGCCAATTATTTCGCTGCAGTAGCTGAGACTCATTTTATTATTCCGGTCGGCTTGTTATGCCAGCTAGCAGTGAATTATGAATGTCAGTACGCCAAAGGAATGGCCATTTTAGTGATGCATTCTCCTATAGATCAGCGTACACCGGACTTCCAAACCCTCTAGCAGCATTTTTTCCAGGGAGGGTATTTACTCACTTCATACCAAATTATAAGTCATTCCAAAAATTTTGGAGAGTCAAGCTATTTTAACTTTGACCAAATTTATATAATAAGATGATAGTATTTACAATATTAACTAAGTATTATTAGATTCTTCATCAAATATATTTTCATAGTATACTTATTTGGTGTCATAAATCTTCATATTTCTTTCTATAATTTTAGTCAAGATTAAGGTTTGTTTAACTCTCTAAGATTCTTGCAATGACTTACAATTTGGAATGGAGAGAGTACTTAACATATTATACATTGTTAAGTGTCCATCTAATTAATTTGTTGCATGAGCTACATGTATGGAAACTGTTAGTGGGCAGCAGATCGGGTACAGCCCGCTATGCTCAGCATCAATTAGCAATGTTACGCTCCTCCACCATCAATATAATTACAACCTTAAGCTGATCGTTTGCATCTGGTGTGTCCAGAGTCCCGTGCATGTACCATTTGAAAAATACAGAGGCGCGGGTTGAGGAAGTGACCTAAACTCGGTTTCACCTGTGATGCGTGTTAATTCATTGGTTGAAACAGGTTCAATACATATTTTCGAGTACAACTTCTAAATCAAAGCCGGCATCAATTAGCAATGTTAGGCTACCCCATCATCTCAATTACCTGAACCTTAAACTGATCATCTGCATCTGGTGTGTCAGGAGTCCCGTGCCTGTGTGCCATTTGAAAAAACAGAGCACATGTGTTGAGGAACACCGTACGGTTTCACCGGTGATGCGTGTTAATTCATTAGTTGAAACATGTTAAATACATATATTCGAGTATACAACTTCTAAATTAGGAAGTGTAGCTAGGAGAAAAGCCCAGCCGCACAACTATAATTGATATATGCGACCACATAGCTATGATAGGATCTAAGACCAACACATGATCCAAGACTGACACATCACTACCCCAGATTCTCAAATGAGTGCTGGTTCAAAACCCCATATCATTGCCTGATTTTGAACGGACACGACCAAAACGGCAATAATGACTTCAGTTATCACTGCTGATTTAAGAACCAACACTGATGTGGTTCTCGGCACAAGGTCATAAGTCACACAATTTTTCGTGTCAAAAGCACGCGCTTCGCGACCACTAGCACTCGAACCCATGACCTCCTGCCCTAACCATTCATCCCCTAACCACTGTACCTGTAAGGCACTTGTGTCAATTAAGATATTAGTCTGTCTCATTATATTTTCGTCTAGTGTCGAATTGAGTATTTGAGACCCTAAACGAATTCAAATGAAAAAGTTATCAACCACGAGGTTTTATAACTCTAAGGACCTACAATCTCGGTTAAGGTTTTATAAATTTAAAATTTTAGAAAATTAGGCCATAATTTTCGTAGGATAGATGATTTTAAATGAAAAAAATTGTCAACTATAAACTTGCATGACTGTTCGAGATCCACAACTTTTATTTTGGTTGTTTTTCCATTTGAGGTTATTTAAGAAAAGTCAAATTCAAAGTTTTCAAATCAAACATAATTTCCGTTCGATAGATGCTTTTAAATGAAAGTTGTCAACTACAAAGTTGCAAAATTTTCTTTTGGTCGCTTCTTCATCCAAGATCCTTAACTACTACTACACACTCACTTATGAGTATATATCATATATATGGCTTGAATTGGTATGGTATTAGCTTCTATGAAATCTTGCGAATCAAGAGGCATCATAACGGCTTTAAATAAAAATGTTGTGAACTATAAAGTTACATAACATTTTAAGATCTCCGGCTTTTGTTGTTGGCGCTTCTCCATCTGAAATCATTACTTATGACTATATAGCATATGGACTCCTCTGTATTAACTAAAAACTTCTTGTGGTGTTTATTTGGACGTCCAAATGACTTCAAATTTAAATAGTTTACACCACGATGTTGTAGATCTTGAAAAGTGCTATACCTTTGATATAAAGTTCATCTTCACCAGACATCATATGAGAAAGTTATGAATTTTTTTCGTGTGCAGTAGTGATGACCCATTATCTCACTGCCGGTTCATCGCTAAAACCGGCAGTGAAGACCCAAATATTAGCGTCAGTTGGTCCTATCACAACCGGTTTTAGCGTCAGTTGGTCCTATCACAACTGGTTTTAGCTATATGAACCAGCAGTAATGCGCCGAAAGGTACTATCATTGTCAGTTGCTTAAAATCCGACGGTGATGATGCAGACAGTGATATCAAGATGTGTAATAGTGCATGCATGTTGACCAATACCAACTCAAAGATCACGCATGCATCCGTATCTATTTATGGCACATATCTGTTAACACCATTTCCTGTTGTTCAGTTACTCATCAAGTACACAATACACCATTCAATAGTGGGGCATCAGTATCATCAAACAAAGCTATATACAGGCATGCAAAATCCTGATCCTGATGTGGGGAGAAGAATTGATCTCTGAAATACGTAAGTGGTGATAAGAATTGCATTACCTCCCTCCCAAATTATAAGTCGTTTGACTTTTCCAATCCAATATTTGACCACTTGCCTTATTCAAAAATATTTACGCAAAAAGTTAAATTTAAATTATTTTTGAAGAACTTTTAGTAATAAAACAAAGCTATTTTTGAATAAAATGAGTGGTCATCAAATATTGGGTTGAAAGAGTCAAATGACTTATAAATTCGTAATCTAGATTTATAATAATTAGATAAAATCCCGCGTATCAACTGCCGTGGTAACTTTTTTTATTATAATATATAAAAGGGTTGTAGGTACTTTGTAGAGAGAGGATAGGTAAAAGGAAGTGTGTCTGTTTTTGGCTTAGATTGAACATGAAGAATTTAGTTATATGAAGATCGTTTCTTGCACATTGTTGACCTATTGTGGGAATTAGAAAAAACATTAGCACAATAATATGAATGAATGAAACAGTAAATTAAAGTAGATGGAACCTGCACGCTGCAGATAGACAATAATTCTGTAACTATCGTCATTATTTGTAAACATGTGTTCACCCAGACATGATCGTCGTACATATGTCACGAGTGTAATACTCGTGCCACGGATATAGAAACGTGTTGTAGTCCCGGTTGAAAAATATCTTTGGTCCTAGTTTCCCAACCAGAACGACGAATGCAACCTTTTTAGTGAACCTTTAGTCCCGGTCTGTAATCCCAACCAGGATTAAAAAGGCGCCAGATATGCCTATGGGGCTGACACCTTTAGTATATGAGTTGTATTCATTGTCATTTTTTGGCTATAGTATAGTATAGGCAAGCTGATGTAGGCAGCGCACAACTTTATTTTTGCAAGATTTAGTGTACCAGCTAAAACGAATTGAAATTTCAAAACATAAAATTCCTACACTTTTGCGCTTGTGTGATAGTTTTAGGACATTTCGGCTTAAAATTCATACACTTTTGTCCTTCTATGATAGTTTTAGGATATTTCGGCTTCACGAGTATCTATCAATTGATTACAAACTAATATATATAAGGGTTAACTTCAATGTTTTTATAGACGCTAGGCGGTATCTAGGCGCCGACCCCTAGCCTAGCACCTAGGCGATCCAAGGCGTTTTTCTAGGCATTTTACGAATATATATATATATATAGCAGAAATGCTAAATAAATTAGATAAAAATAGGAAGGACCAATAGACATACCTTACATCATTAGTCCTTGGTTGAAGTTGATACAAAAGTGATGTTCCTGTACTCGGTTCATATAAAGTGAGTTTTCTGCAGCTGCAGCAATAGCACACTGTAATAGAAGTTGACAGTACTATTATATATAATTGGGCATCAATACAAGTGACACAAAAATAGGAAATAGCAAGTTGTGTACTTATCTGAACCTTCTCCCATCCATTATCAACAATTCTATAGCATTGGATAGCCTTTTGAAATCACAAACATGTAGGGACATCACTACAGGTAGCAAGACAAAAAAAAAATGGATAGCAGACTGTAGTACATTACAGCACATAATTACCAGTTCTAACAACACAAAACATAGGCACGCAGCTGCAGTTCTAAGTTCATAAATTAAAGATACATGAATGCATAATAAGAGATAAAACATGGCATGAAGTTGTCTCACTCTTCTTCAATAGGGATACACATAATCATCATCTTCTTCAAACTCTTCTTCTTCGAAGTCAAATTCTTCTCCTTCATAAAGTTGTCTCACTCTTGCACTTCTACACAGCTCAAGTTGCTCTTCTGTTCCTACTACATCTCTAATAACAGACTAAGGTATCCTTGTAACTTCAATCTCATCTTCCTCATCTCTGTAGACAACTATGCACGGTCATCTCCATCCTCATGAAGGAAACATTGAGCTTCAGTTGTATCATTGGACAAGAGAACATCGCTAATTTTATTTGACTTGATCTTTTCTCTCTTATTAATCAGCTTGTTGTTGAATTGAATAAATACCAATTTGCCCAGCCATCTTGTAGTAAGCCTATTTTTCTCCTTAGTGTGGTTCTACAAAATAAATATGAGAGCATAATTATTTCAGTTCCATTCCTGTGAATTACAATTACTAGTGCTCCAATTAGAGAGGGACTAACCATTTCAAATGTGTTCTAATTTCTTTCACAGCCAGAAGAGCTTGATGTCAGTGTTGACACTTCGTAGTGCAATCACCAGAGACAGGGTGTTAGGCTATCTCTAATAACGGCGCTAGAAGTGCCTGGGGGTATTTCTTATGTCTATTGGATAATTCCGCAAGCGCACAGAATATTCCGCTGTAGCACTTCACCCGGGAGCATTCCAAGGTATCATTATTTATTTTATCCCAAGGGAAAGCGGTAGCTAGGAATGTTAATAAAAGAGAGATCCTTAAATCTACTGCAATTTAGCACCAACTAGTGAAAAAGGGGGTAATCGATATAGTGGAAAAATAATGACACAAAGATAAGACAACGCTTAGGATAACTAAAAATAACTAGTAGAGTATAGCTAGGTGGAAGGACAACGAGTGAGTACAGGACTCCTATATTTCTTACTTTACTCCTGTGAACTTAACCTTAACAAATAGATGAAGTACCTAGACTGCTACCTTACTTCTTGTGTAGCCAGGGATAGACGAGACAGTAGAGGATAAAACATCTACCCGAAGCGACTATAATCTTATGGGAGCCTACCTTTTAAGAACTTGCTTAAAACACGTGGTGGGATGCAATGACTAGACAGGGCTGTCACCACCCGCTAGTACCCACAAACAATCCGTGCAGTAAGCGGTAATCAAAGGCAAGATTTAGCCTAAGCACCACGCTTACACTAATTTTTACTACTCTAGTTGTGTACAATGCAACTAAAGCACCCTATGACAGGAGATGAACAGCACACAATAGTTGGTTACAGGATCACAATCTAATATAAAACAACTATATTGCTAAGACAAGACACAACAATAATATAATAAGTATAAAATTATACAAAGTAAAGACTTATTAAAGTAAACCAAGAATATTATATTGATTAAGGAAAGTCTTACAGAAGTAAAGATACAAGAGCTATACCAGACTCTCCAGAAGATGACTCCAGAGACCCCGAGCTTAGCTCAACTCGACTCTACCTCCCACACTAGACTAATACTACTACTAAGAAGTGGAACTTGACTCTTGCTTGCTTCTCTTGTTGTCTTGTGTGTCTTGAAGAGGGTGGAGGCTGTCTCTATTTATAGGGGGAGTGGAGAGGTGCCATGTCAGCGATCCGTGTGCCTCTCCATCTTGGCCCTTGGATGAACCGATCTTGAAACCGCCTCAGATGGATGGCAATGATGAAACCAGCATGTGGGAGGCATGCACAAGTCAGTTGGGAGCCAACCGACCTGGCTGGTCACCAGGGGGGTCGGCCGACCCCCCTATGGCAGGTGGGCACAGCTAGGGTCTTCTAGAAGGTGTCCCCATCTGTCACAGGGAGTGACTCCATCTTTTGCTAAGTGTTTGTCACATTGCTTGCTTCCTTGTGGGCCCATGGATCCATGTGAAGTGATCTTTTACCGTTGAATGAAAACACAAGTTGATCTGAGGGTTGAAATGGACTCCTGTGAGTGTCACATGAATCGTGCCATGTCAGCAGAGCCGAGAAGGCCCCACACATGGGTCGGCTAACCCATGTATGGGCCCACCTTGAGCTCTACTTCCTCCTATATGTTTCCATGAGTTATGCCTTAGAGTGTGGTGTCTTGGAACCATAATGAGTGGGTCGGCCGACCCACTCATGGGTCCTTCAGAGGTTCATTTTTGACCTGTTTGATCTTCTCTGCATTCAAAACCTAAGAGTACAAGAGATACTAGTTATTGGATAAAATATGTTTATGTCATGTTATTCTTCCACCAAAAACCGAGGTTGTTGACAGTGTTAGAGTGTGGAATTTTATAGCTTATCATTCGTCAACAGTCAGCGATATCGATCCTTGTTGCCATGTCATTATGAGAAGTCTATGGTTTTTTGACATTCTATTTACGTCAAAATATATGTAATTTATGTCACAACATACAGTTTATGACCTTTAGTTGACAAAAACTCAAACGTCAAAAATCTCGTGTCATATTTTGATTATGTGACATTTATATATTTATTGTCACAAGCTTATGACAATGGATTTTAGTGTCATTCGTTTATGACTTTGGTTTATTGTCATAAAGTTTTAGACCTTGCCACATGTGCAAATGCCACGTAGGATCAAAAGCTAACATGGCACTGACATGGCAGGTGATAAAAACGTCACAAAAACTAATACACCAGCATCTAGTAATTAGGTGTATATGAAACAAAGTTCCATATTTAATAATACGGGTCATAAACTAAAGATAGCATTGGCTAAATATGTTCAGGAAATAAGAAAAATAAAACAGTACATGGACCACCTAGGCCATGTGGCTGGAACATGCCAACATGGACGACAAAGTTTTAAAAAATTTAACAAATTACCCTGTGGCACTCAAATTTTGTCATAGGTTGATGGCATTTATAGATTATACTTTGTGACATAGAAAATTCCCATATGACATAGCAAATATTGTCATTGGATGGAATTGGACTAGTTGTATGATATTTTTTTGACATACCATTTTTCATTGTCACTAAGTTGAATTGCCTAAAATAGAATGTCATAAAAAGGATGATACAATGACATTTTGATATGTTGTCATACTAAATACGTAAAAATCACATAATTCTTGTAATGTATATTGTAAATCTGGTATTTCAGTACCATACAACCACCATCAAGATGCTGAAATAAATAGTAAATCATTAAATTAGCAACAACTCTGTAATATTAGTTAAGTCATGTAATATTTGTTACCTCTACCTGGATTGTAATCAAAATTTTCACATGTCTTTGCAAGCTTCTTGTTAATTTAGTTCTTCTCTATTCTAAAACTTAGTAAGTTTAGTGTTCACAACCTAATCTTGCTTGTCCTCATCATTATAATAAAATGTCTCCACACAATTAATAAATCCTTCTGTCATTGTGGCATCATCAAAGATTGATGGGTTACCATAACTATAGTATAAATGGATTCAGCGAATAGGCAGCCAAATGCA
This sequence comes from Eremochloa ophiuroides, assembly GCA_038502445.1. NCBI lineage: Eukaryota > Viridiplantae > Streptophyta > Magnoliopsida > Poales > Poaceae > Eremochloa > Eremochloa ophiuroides. The sequence continues at coordinate 47,100,264 of JAHLJS010000002.1, forward strand.
ACGGTGAATCAAGTCTTTCTTTCATCTTCTTATCAATAATAGCAACAACAACATCCTTGTAGTGGGACTCAACATTGCCAAATGCTTCCTTAATCTCTTTCTTTGCCTTTAGTAGTTTTCCATACAGGTAACCCATTGATGGCTTCACATCCTCATCAATCAAAAGTAGAACCTTGACCAATGGCTCAAAAACACTCAAACATAGCTTCACATCCTTCCAAAAGGTGGGACTCAATATTTTTGTTGTTGCATCTTTTTCCTTTTTTGACTTCACATCCTTCAATGTGTCCTACCTACTATGAACCACCATGTTTCTTAGTTGGTCCTTCTTCTCTAGAATGTTGTTCAAAGTGGGAAAAGTTGAAGCAAACCTAGTCACTCCTGGCCTTATTATCTCTTTCCCCTCTGTAAAGTATCTCAAGCAATGTTCTTGTGTGCCCATAAACAAAAATGGTGAATGCCTTTACTTGGCCAATCACCTTCTTGAACCGTGGCATGTTGCCAACTCCTTGGAGCATCAATTTAATTATGTGAGTTGCAGTAGAGGTCCAAAATATGTTTGATATCTTCTCAAGCAATATTTTTTCCCCATGTTGTTAGAAGCATTATCTGTCACTACTCACCACATGATCTGGACCAATGTCTTCAATTGCTTTGTCCACTAGTTCAAAGATGACTTCACTTAGGACACGGGTTCATTATTCTTCTCATCTTATCTAACCAAGCATCAGTCATAACAGAGCACCCATTCTTCACCTTCTCAGCTTCACATTCTTCTAGCAAACTCTTGTATATTCTTCTTCTAGCAATCTCTCTCGGAGATCAAACTGAGTTGTAGGTTCAAATCTAGCCCCAAATTGTCCTATAGCTTCTAACATTTTCTTGAACTCATCATTGTCACATGCATTGAATGTTATTGCTGCAATGTTACAAATAGAAGTTCAGTATGGTTATAATATAATCTAATGGATTCTGAAATATAAATACAAAATAGGAAATTGCCATGTGTATAAACGCATCTTGTAATGTATTTATGAACTTCATGTGTTCCTTGTTTCCAAAGCTCCTTGTTAAGCTTTTGTTGAGTCAAAGATTTAGATTTGGTTGCTTTAGGATCAATAGCACGTGGCTACCTGTCCATGGGTCCTAATTTGTGAGGCTCTGAACTCCCAACACAAGTGACTTCCTCTGACTCCACCTCCAATCTGAGACACATTCACTTCCTCTCTAAGTTCTATCTCTCGAACAATCTTCTCCTCTGTCTTTCTTTTTGCATCATATAGTGCTTTCTTGCACTTGTCTTTAGCCTCCTAATTCTTTCCATGCATCACCTCTTTGCATTTCACCGCATTCTTTCCCTCATGGGCCACATGCTACTCCAACCGATAAATACTTCCTTGCATCACCTTATCTCAGAGTTTGCACTTTACCTTGTCCTTGTTGTTAGATCAACAAGAACCCGATATATTCCCATCACACATCATCCAAATTCCTTCTCATGACATTTGCTCCCTCAGTTGCAGTTGCAGTTTCATCCTCTGTTGTCATCCTAAATCCAGAGTTCAAGCAAAAGCAATCACTCAATGCAGCCAAAAACTACAAATTGGCAACAAGTGAATCAATAATATAAAATGGCAGGGAATCCAAACATGTCAATTCGTATATAAAAGAGGAGCAGGCAGATTCAGATTACAATTTATAACACATTCAAACATTCGGTATGTTGTATGCAGTCCAGCAGGGGGAAAGGAGTAGGGAAGGGGAAAGGACCTTCGAGGAGGGGAGAGGAACAGCTGGCCAGGGAGGAGAGAGGAGCAGGGGAGGGGAGGTGCCGGTGGGGGAGGAGAGGGGAGCTGCCGGTGTGGCTCCCAGGCGGGCTGGCAGGGAGCCGGGGACGAGGATGACTGCCGAGAGGAGCAAGGCCGACGAGGAGTAAGTCGTCAGGTGGGAGTCACACCGGCAGGGAGGGAGTCCTCCGGTGGAAGGAGCAAGGTCGGCGGGGAGTCGCGTCGGCTGGGAGGAGCATCCGTCGGTGTCGGGAAGGACTGCATCCATCGGCGCTGGGGAGGACAGCAGTGCTCATTGGGAAGAACAAAATTGCAGGCGGGAAGCGTGTCCTCTCCCTTTTATCCTTCCCGTCAATTTCTGCACGGCCCGCACGCGCGCTCGCTGCTGCGTCAACTTTTCAACGCTCGCTCTCTCTGCGTCCGCCTCCACGACGCCTAGCGCGCCTCCATGCCACCTCCGTGACACCTTCGTGACACCTTGTGCCTATATGCCCACCTACCCCGAGGCGGGCACCCTGTGCCTAGCGATTAATCACGCCTAGACGCGCCTAAGACGATGCCTTTTTGAACATTGGTTGACTTAAGGTCCACTCTTAAGCCTTATTATAAGTCCCACACAACTACGATGTGGCTGACATTCAGGGAAGTATCCACGAAGCCCAAGTTGCATAGCTGAAAACCAGATAAATGAGATAGCAATAAAACTCAAGGTAAGCATGAGTGATTTGTTTTTACAAAATAGTTGCTTTTATATTAGAGAAGTGTTTTGCATAGCTCTAGGAAGGATGAAAACGGTCGAACTCGGACGAAAAACTTCTCAATTGTTTTCTACTTTTACACTTCAAATGCGAAAACGGAAGCGAAAATGAACAAGTCGGACACAAAAACGAACACAAAATTACGGAATATCAACAATTTCGAAAACGAACAAATTTGAGTGGAATTATATCGAACGTGGTCGGTATACGAAAATTCAATACGGAATACCGATCCACAATGTATAGCACTTAACAAGTGCATCGTTATAAATTTCAAGTACAAGAGAGTGCACTTCTCAATTTGCTTTCTTTGATAAGAGAAAAAAAGAAAGAAGATGATAATTTGAGATACATTACTAATAGACTAGAAAGCATAGCAACAACGCTTGGTCCTTCTGACTCTCTCTTTTGGTCGGTCCAGTCACATGCAATGGAACAACAGCACCTTGTGAAGCCAGATGCAGCCATGCAAGTATGAAGCACCGTGTGAGAAGATTAGTCCTATCATAGTGACTCAGGGAGGTGCGACGTTGTGAGATGCCTATATAACGAGGCCAATGAGCAATAGTGCTTTACACTTGCCTTTGACTAATTGCTTGGACAATAATGCTTAGCAACCAAATTCGATTTAAACCATATTTTGAACTCGAAATTTTCCATATTTAAAGTAGAAAAGTGGAAAACGGTCGAAAATGGTCGGAAAATGTCTAATTCGGTTTTATTTTTGCATTTAAAATACGAAAACGATAAACTCGAACACAAAAAAACGAATTCAATCGGATAAAATATAGAAAACGATAGGGTTCGGTTCGGAATATTTCCGTTTTATTTTCATCCTTAAGCTCTAGTACTAGCATTTGTTTTTAAGACCTAGTAGTGCAGCCAAGTATCAGTCTAATACCATCTAAAATGAACGAATTTCAAACCCCTGTTCACGCACATATGTAAACCCTATCTCTATTACTCTATTTTCATCACACAAAAAAGTTAGATTGATAAATTTCGATATTATCAAAGTCACTATAGGAACATCGCTGTCGATGAGTACGTCGTCACTATTGGAAGAGCAGTGACATCAATTCTGAAATAAATTAAAAAAATATGAACACCTATTTTTTAAAAAATTGAATAATTTAACCCTGGTGGCAGGAAAGTGGCTGAGCTACTATGCTCGGTGGGACACACATCGGCCACGTACGTTACAGTGGTAGTTCCAGCTCCTTAAGCATGGTGCGAGCAATGAGCCTATTGGTAGCCTCGGTGAAGTGGATGCCGTCCCAGGAGACGAACTTGGAGGGGTCAGCGCACGCCGTCGACCCCGGCACGCCGCAGAACGTGGTGAAGTTGAAGTTGTATGGGCCACCACCGCCCCCGCAGCACGCGGACAGCGGCCTGTCGCCGAAGCCGTAAGCTGCGGGGAACGCGACGGCCTTGACAACGGGGCGGTAGATGTCGCCGTAGAGGAGCGAGAGGGACCTGCTGCCACGGCAGTGGCGCCGCCGGAGCTCGCCGAGCATTCTGTTCAGCGCGCGGTTGTGCTGCTCGGCGACCTCGTTGAACCGCGCGATGCAGCCGGTGACGGGGTCGTAGTCGCCTTGGTCGCCTGGGAACAGGGCAAGCTGCTGCGGCTCGCAGCCGATTGGTAGCATCCCCGTGACCACCACTGTCCTCGCCCCGGCAGCGATCATGGCCTGCGCGCGCCAGCAGGTGTTTGTGAGTGAATTTTGGGCCGGAAGAGCGTTGGATTGGATCACGTACGCTGGGACGCCTTAGCTGATGAAGTGATGATGAGTGGAGTCAGATCCTTACGGTCAGGGCCGAACGGATGGTATCGATGATGTCTGGCACCAGGCTAACCGCGGCGTCGACGGAGTTGTTCATTAGGGCGAAGAAGTAGTCATTGACGCCTATCTCGCCGACGTAGAACACGGAGCTTGACATGATCCTCTTTCTCTGCTCTGTTACACGAGTCTTAATTAGTTTAGACAGATCCACCGACTGATACTGATAGACACAGTAGTCTAGATATCTAGTTTCCACAAGGAACAATAATTACCGTGTTCTGATGAGCTGAGCAGTTGCACGACGTTCTGAAACCAGCTTGTCTCATTACCGAGAGAGATGGGCACGAACGTCGTGATCCCTTTGCTTGCTAAGAACGCCGGGTCGAGGGCCGTTGCACCGCCTATCGCGAAGTTGGCTCCGTTCAGAAAGTCGGCCGCCGTCCTGCCGGCGAGGTATGGCGTCGGCTCTGGCACCTTCAGTCCCTCCACTGCGTGATGAACGAGAGCCGTGTCGTCACAAGACTAGCTAGGGCGCCTCAAATCGGCACGAGAGTGGACTACGAAAGCCTGATCTTGACGAACACCAGGAATGATTGAATGAATGAAACGGTTGATGACGACATACGACGTACCGAGGAAGTCGAGGATGAGCCTGCCGTTGGAAGCCCGGCCGCTGGGATGGCCAAAGTATGTCTCCCCGTACGGGGGCCGGGTGAATGGTCCTCCGGCGGTCACCGGGAAGATGGCCCCGTTCCCGGTGTCAGTGAGCGAGTTGCCGAACGCGAAGACGCGGGAGTACCTGCGGAAGCCATCGGTGTCCGCATAGGCGAACGCCTCTGCCGCGGCAAGGAGTAGTACTACGAGCAGCGGCACGGCCGGAAGAAGACGACGTGAAAGTGGCGCCATTGAGATTTGAGAATGATCGTGAAGCCCCGTTGTGTGTTTAATTTGCCTGCAATTGGCAAAGCTATTAGTAATTTGGTTCGGCAAGATTCTCAAGGCTGCATCAAGCCATCAACGTTTGACCTTGAGAGGGTACGCTACGGCCGCGCTGTGACTCCGATCCTGTTGAGCCGGACGCACGCCGTGCTGGCTCTGCCTAGCGCATATATAGCAGCCATTGAATTTCTTCTCTTTTCTTTCCTTCTCTGGATCATGAGCGCGGAAAATTTTGACTCTTGCATGGAGTTAGGAAGATGGACCCCATTGTTCACATTGATGCATTCATTCTTGTAGAAAAGGCCGGACGACTTCTGTAGCCCTGCCATCGTTTTTCGTGGGGGCCGTTTACTTTCAAATATTATACATCGTCAAGTGGCCATTTGTTACATGTTACTTACAAGCTGAGCATCCGCATCCGGCCTATCAGAACTCTCATCTGACATATTATTCGAAGTCAAATCGAAGCGTGATGTGAATGCGATTGCTACTCCTACCTACTCGCGGTCCAGGTCCATACATAAAGTATCAATTACGTATTTCAGGACAGATAAAATATGAGTTCTTCTATTATTTATCTGTCAACAGTGTTTTTTACTCCACCTGCATCCATCCGTGAACCATCCTACATCAGTCTACCTTTACCAATGCCTCATTTTCTTGGATCCTGCAGAAGAACAAAGTACCCAGAATACAGGGAAAACAAACTGACATAGGTGGGGAGCATGAAGAGCAGAAGGGCTAGGAAGTACAAAGCACATGCAGATCAGATCCGAATACAAATATAGCCAAATCGCTTAAGTTGAGATCTCGAGTGCTTAGTTTTGCACATGAAGAGAAGAGAAGGGATTGACACACCTGGTGCTGGTGGGTGCTCGTTGCAAGCAAAGTGACAGTTAAGACCTTGCCAAAGGCCCAATGAAGACCAAGGCACCTTGCATATGCCGACGGCAGCGGCAGATCAGTCATGAGAAGAAAGCTCCTCCAGAGCAGAGCACCAGCAACAGCAAGGGAAGACCACCACTGCAGCGCGGGAGGCGCGAGGCTACAGTCTGGCGGAGTATTGGAAATAAATAGTTTTTAAAAACTAAACACGTCGGCTGACCGAGATAAGTGCAAAATAATACTTCACCTCTCTGTCAAATTTTTAAAGCATCTTATAAAGATCCTAATTAAGCAAAAAAGGTGTCAACCCTACATAGAGCTCACATAAACAAATGTAGAAGTAAAGTCACACAAACATAAAACAATTAGTACTTCAAGCAAATCGGACAGTTTCTACACATACTAGCAAGTAAAAGCACAAAGTCATCTAAACTCACTAACAATACTCAAGGACAAGACTACACAAGCCAAATTAAAGACCTTAACTTATTTAGCTATATAATAAGCTAAGTAAAATGACTAATAAGGCTACTTGAGCCAATTAGGCACGCAAAATTACTTGCAAGCTACGCAAGCTAACAAGCAACAAGAGAGCTACATAAGCTACACAAGCTAGCTACATACTCAAGAGCAACAACAAAAGAAAAGTATATGAAAGCGTAAGAAGAATCTTGTGTCAAGGAAATGCAAGCCAACGGAAAAGGCCGACACGAAGATTTTTCACCGAGATTCACTTGGTGGCCACCAAATTAGTCTTCGTAGAGGTAAGCTCCAAGATTGCCGCCGTTCCTTTTGCTAGTGGTAACCCGCAAGTCACACTCTCCCATGTAGAGTGCTTACCACAAGATCTAGCAATTGACCCGGCTGGACCACTTGTCTCCCTTAACATCTTGATCAACTAGAGTTTGTGGCAGAACCGCTTAAATCATAGGGTCCCCACGCACTCGTCATCGTCCCTAAGACCTCCGATAGTCATGCATGTGACCCAAAAGACTTAGAAGGTTCTGCCGGGTTTCCTCGGAAACCCTAATTCACCTGAGGATCAACAATGGGGTGATTGAACATTACAACATTTGTCACAAAAATATATACATCAGAGTGTGGAAGAGTAATAGTAATAAATTTATAAATTATGATTCATTTAAGTTTTACAACTTAACTTAAACTGCGGAAGATGAGTGGATCTGCAGGAGACAACTTAGGTGGAGAATCCTAAGTCAGGAGAGAACAACTAGGCATGTTATGCCCACTGACATAACCTTGGTTCAAAGAACCAGTCAGAGCCTGCAATAGGGGTTAACAAACCCTGAGTACATGGGGTACTCTTCAAGACTTACCCGACTAAAAATTGGGGAGAAGACTCAGGAATGCAGGCTAAGGGGAATCAAGGTAAGGCTTGAGCACGAAGCAAGTCTTTTGCAGGAAAGCATCTATAATCTTTAATCATATTTTTAATATTTTAACTCAGCATTAATTATTAATCAATAATCCTAGATCTAAGTTGGTTCACATGTATCTTCCAAAATCCAATTACTTTTCCATTCACATTCCTAGTTCCGAACCACTTTTCGATGACGGTCAATGGATCAAGTCTCCATAACCGAGGAGCAATGACGATTCGAATCGATTAAACGAAGCTGGGGATCCCTAACCACACTGCATATATAGCACCTAAGCTTGCATATGACAACCCCGTCTCTCACGGCTCCTCCAAAACCCGAACCGGTCCTACGCCACCCGAGAGCATAGTACTCCTTCAATCCAGCATGCCGGCCACGAGGGTACACACTACTCTCGCGATCTCTTCACTCCCAATGTGCGGCTGTCGGTTCAAGTGACAGAATCGTCGGAGCCAGAGCTTCCCATAGTATGTGGCTAGTTGCAATTCTTGATCACAGCAGGACTACAACGAATGATCCCTAATTCAATTTTCGTCGGTGACAATACATTGGGACTCTAACCCAAATGCAAAGCAACCGAACGGTTTCCTATTTATTTCCATCGGTGACAATACATTAGGACTCTAACCCAAGTGCAAATCAACGAGTGGTTTCAAATTTATTTCCATCGACGACAATATATTGAGACTAATCCAAATGCATATCGATTGAGTGGTTTCAAGTTCTTTACCGAATCTCATATTTCATTCATAATATATAGACAATTTCATTCATAATATATAGACATAGGTCAGAACATAGTATTTTATGCGAAAACTTAATTAATTAAGCAGGGCTAAGCATTTTCTAAGTATTTTTCATTTTAAAACAGGTTTCAAGAATGGTATTTTAGTGGTCAAGGTTGGTAATACATCAATTGGGTTATCACTCAACTCCTATCAACTTAATGCAATAGTTTAACTCAAAGTGATAAATATTTTATAAATCACAAGGAAGGGTTTAAATGCACCCGGTCTTACCTGTGTTGTAGGGAAAGTTAGATTTCTTCGACGGATTCAGAAGTTGATATCAACACATTTGATCGATGGATCTCCTCCGAACTTGATCGACGAAAAACTTCTCACTCGCGTATACACTACACGTAATTGAATAATGCATGCTTTAGCATGAAGAAATGTATGACATGATGCATGATGAGACATACAAGCAAATTAACCGAAAAGATAAGAAAGTTGAGTACAACTTTCTCTCACGATAAAGTTGCAAGCCAACGAAACCAACTTATTGATTGTTAACTAGAGTTTTATTCTAGTGTTTAATTATTCCAAAAAACAAGTCATTCTATGTTTACAAATGAAAGGACCAACGAAACATACTTTACCCCTTTTTACCCAAGAGGTTGCATCCTAGAGCAATCACCAAATACAGTAATGAAATGCTTAATTAAACTAATAAGTATTTTTAGTTTTTATTATCACAAAAAGACTATGAGCATATCAAACAAGTACATATATTGTCAAGGAACAGTAGGGGTTTCATGTTCCAAGGTCCACATTCAACTCTAAAATTCACCCAAGGTCATTTCATTATTTATGCTAATCATTTTGATAATTATGAACTAATAATTAAGGCATATAATTAAGGGTATAATTAAATATAATGAAATAAATCTAAAATTTTTTGTCCATTTATTAATTAAAATAGCTAATTTGCAATATACAAAAATTATCCAAATTCCAAGTTCCATATTTTTCGTAAGTAAAACACATCATAAAGAGGCTACACATAAAGTTTCATGATTTTATCATTCTCCAAAAAAATAGATATGAAAATAACAAAATCAGCACATATTCCTTTGTAGAAACCCCCTAAAGAAGTCGTCTTCTCAGTTCTCACCCGAGGTCCCTGGTCGCGAACTGGAACAAAGCAGCACTTGGAAGCTCGATTCCCGACTTGTTGATGATCGTCGACGACAAGGGAAAGACGGGGAAACATCCCGGGTCTCGTGTGCACCCGCTAGTGGCCACAGCTTGACTAGAGATAGTCCGTGGAGGCGTGGCCGCGCGGACAGCGGACAGTCCGTGAAGTCGGTCAAGTTATTTATGATGAATTGGTCGGGCTTTCTACTGGAGATTCACATGATAATGATAGCCCTAGTAGAAAACCCTTCACTAGTTAGGACACGCTTAGTAGGAACGTTCCTCTTTTCTCTACGTTGTTTTGATTGTGCTTGTATTGTTTCCTTTTGTTTGGAGTTTCTTTGCTTGTCAACGCTAGACGGCGTAGGATAGAAGACGACGTGAAGACAATCTGAAGGCACCAAAGCATAATCACGAGAAGACGGAGAAATTCTGAAGTACATGAAGACAAAGGAACAAGGAAGTCAGGGATCAGGATCCCAGGACATGATCGTCATCGAGTGAAGGCAAGTCTAACTTCCCTCCCACCTTTCCAATCTATATTTTTCCTACCAATACTTCCCTTCCTAAATACTCCTTCCACCAAAACCACCACAAGTCTTAACCTCCCTTCCACCATGCCACCTATACTTCCACTACCTAAAAACCTTCCTCTCCTGAATATCCTCTCCACCAAAAGCCTACCATATAAACCACCACCACCCATCCATACCTTCCACCTCTCCCCTCCACATATCATGCTACTACCATCCCAACCAACTCTTTCACTACCACCATATTCACCACCTCTACCACCAAACCTACACCTTCTATTTTACCACATGAACTAAACAAACCTGATTTATTTTATGATATTTGTGTAAATATTTAAATAATAATTTTGGTATGATTAAACCTGTGAACATGAATCCTGATATATGAATATGAATCCTGATATGTGACATGAATCCTGACAGGCTGCAATAACTAAAACTGATCGACTGAGCAAGCGGGAGGTAATTTCATGCGGTATGAAATTACCTTTGGGTAGGTTCGCCCGGAGTGGCTTCCTACTTGGAGATGCCTGTCTTGGTCATAAATTGATTAGTCATAAGCCACTCTCGCCTAGTTAGAAACTCGTACAGCCACATGTCTATATGGGTAGACCTGCGATCCACACCCTGTAAGGTTGAAGTATAACATCTATCAGGAGGCCGGAGGTGCAACGGATTGTCAGGAGCCGAATGGGGATACTGGCCCCATGTCCGATCGGCGTGGGGATACTGGCCCCACGTTAAATTTCTATTGGGCAGTGTGCGAGCCGTTTATTAAATTCTGGGCCGAGTTGAGCCAATTATATATTCTTGTTTATTGCATGATAGGGTTCATGCAAGTCGCTGTGTGGATTTCCGACCCCTGATTAATTCGTGGTAGAGTTATATGGATCCTTAGGTAGCTCCAACCGGGTACGGACGCTTGTTAGACCTATCTAAGCCATGACGATGGTGTTGGACTGTGTCTATTGTGTGGAGAAATTTGTACACTTCTGCAGAGTTCACTGAATCTATTCGAATAGCCACGTCCTTGAAATGGGCAACCTCCTGGATAAGGTCACTTATGTATGGGGATAAACACTATAATAAAGGTATGAATTCTGATGACTGATGATAATAACTAACCCGGGAACTAGCGAGAAGGGTTAATGCTCTCCTAGGGCCCAAACCTTCGTTTTATATATATTATGACTTTAGTCCTATCATTCACCACCTATGCCCTATACTCCTACCTTCCCTTTCCACCTTTCATTTCCTCCCTATTAGGCTTGCTGGTATTTTATGTACTCAACCCACTCGATACTATGTTCTCAGGGATCTACCATGGGAGTATACGCAAGGATGCAGCCGCCGAATCTACGCAAGGATGGAACAGCAGGAGTACACGCCAAGATGGAATCTACGCAAGGACAGATATACAATGACATACCCATAGATGGAGATATGCCACTACCAACAAGGAGATTCAAGCAAGAGAGGCTACAAGTAATAGATTACAAGATCGAACTGAAGACTGAGGGTTACGTCCGCACTCCAAGTTGCCTGTCGGAATAGAACCACGATGACGTAGGAACGCTATGTTAGACTCTGATGTTTGTTGTAGGCCAATGGCCCATCTTTGTAAATATAAACCTTGTAAATGTATTTTCCATGGTAGTAATAGAAGTATGGTTATTTTGATATCAATCATGTTTAATCTGTACGTATCAGCTATTGATCCAGGGACTGACACGGATGTACAGTGGACCCCAAAAGTAGGGGCATGACACTTCAACAGTAATAAGCATCACTAGCTTGCAACACGAACATGTAGTGCCACTTGACGCAATCTATCAAAGCACCGCACCACACAATCACTCACTAGCGATGAATAAGATGATCACTACTTTTTCTATTGAGTTAGAAAGCTTCCTAGCACTCCCCAAGCGTGGACACTAAGTCCTAAAGGTGCTAAGCATCAGCCAAAGTCAACCACCATCTTCTTTTATAGCCCCATGGACTGAAATAGCCGTTACTCCTTCACTAGGCAATTTTTGCACTGATCGAACTCATTGCAGGGAGCACCGGACGCTTTTGTAGCAGAGTCCGTTCATACTATAGCAGAGTCTGGTCACTCATCGAACACCATGTGCACTAGTCATTTAAAGCTGACTGTTCACGCACAATGGTTGATGACACAGTAACAGTATGAGAAGTGTGTTTGGTCGCGCCTCCTCACTAGTGTCCGGTCACGAATAGAGAGGTTATAGAGATGTTTTTCATCGACTGAATGCGTCCGGTTATCAGTGACCGGACTCGCCTAGCGTTCGTTCGCTTTTCACCTCTTGAAATACACTGACAGGACTCTGTTGACACCAGAAGTGGCAAACGGATATACCGCAAGCGTACAGTAGTCAATGTAACCTTCACCGGGAGTATTCCAGGTATCGTATTTTCCACGGGGAACGTGAAGTGTTCTAACTAGGTTCAAGACTGTCCAGTGATGAGATAAAAGATCTATGATAACTAGGTAGAGAGGTTCTTATATAGCAAAGATATCTAGTCTTGGTGTTCTAAGTATAAAGAGGTTTACCACCTCCTCCCTTTACAAGGGGCGATAGGCGAAACATGAGGAGATATAACTCCTCCCGAGGCGGCTATACTATTGTCTTCATGCCCTGCTGTTTTAATAATTTGTCTTACACACGTGGTGGAATACGAAGACCAGATAAGGTTGTTACCACTTGCTGGCTACCACAAACAATCCGTGCGACAAGCGGCCCACACTGATAAGATATAGCCTAGACACCACGTCTACACTATACTTACTACTCTAATCCTTGCAAGAGACTAGTGCACTTCACTAAGTAAAGCAATGTGCAAGTAAAGCAAGTATATACTTAAAATAACAGAACTAGAATATCAAATACTTAGAAGGACTCGGATGTAAAACTTACTTGAAGATTCGCATCCGCTGAGGTACACCTTGGAGAAGATTCCCGACAGGCCCAGGGCTTTTTCCGGAAGACTTCCCTCACTCTCTCCCAACTAGCACAGCACTATGGCAGAGCTAAAGCTACTACATAGTGTTTTCTCCATTGAATCATGCTCTAAAGTGAAGGCCTATGGGGGGTATTTATAGGGGGAGGTTGAGTAGAGGCTACTCCATTGCCACGTCAGTGATCCGTGTGCCTCTCCACCTCCACCCTTGGATAAACCGACATCCAAACCGCCTTTGGATGGATGCCTTGGATCAACCACCACGTGTGAAGCGTGCAGGGAGTCGATGGAGTGCCAACCGACCTGGATGGACACCGGGAGAGGTTTGGTCAACCCATCCAATGACAGGTGGGACCAACCCATGTCTTCTAGAAGGATGATGAAGTCGGTGGGAGAAAACTGGGCCCGGAAGGCCACAATATGGGGGTCGGCCGAACCACCATTGGCAGGTGGGACAACCCCTTGAGTGTGGGACCCCTTCTTGTGTCAATTGGTAAAAACAGGATGGCTGGTGGGCCCCATAAGGGGTTCGGGCGACCCCCCCATGGTGAGTCGGGCCGTCCTCCTTCCTTGTGAGCCCTCTCCACCTCCTTTAGAGTGAGTATGAGGTGGTAGGACCCCTTGATCACTTCAGTGCAAAGGTTAGAGGGAGAATGATAAAATATGATTATGACATTTTTAAGGTATTAGCTAACACAAAGCTTTACCCAAGACATATCTCATACAAGTGGGTTATGTGGTATTGTCTAGCATATATTATTCAGATGTTGAAAAATGGAATAGTTCTCAAAGCAAAGTCATCCTCCCATTTTCATATCCTTAGCACTTAGAGTTTTTGATAATGGTTTTAAAAGAAAGCACATAGTTCATTCTTACTCGTCAAATAGTACTCTCAAATAATATATGCTATGTGGGGCTCAGGTAGGGATAAGATAGCATACTTGCATTGCATTTATTGTAAATTCAAAACAAGGATCCAAGGAGAAGACTGTAATAATCCTAGATCAAGATGTGCAAGTGTGTGGAAAATGATGGAATGTATTGCTCTTTTATTTGATAAGATCTCTCTCTACTTTATTTTATTTGAGACATGGCTAGCATTTTTTTCTTTCTTTCTTTTTTTAAAGCAATGGACCTTCATGTGTCCACTCTTTTTTTTGAATAAGGTAATGGACCTTCATGTGTCCATTTTTTTTGACTAGCCTTTGTGTCTTATCTACTAAGTCATATTTAGAGAGATATTCTAAACTTTAAAACATGGAGCATCTATATGGTGGAAGTGGATGGCATATTTTTGCGTACTTCCAATGTAGAAGTAGCAAGCATGATATGTGGGGTGTATGTGTGATCTTGATCTTGGGACTATGACATAATTCTCAACTAGGGTCAACAAGGTTTGACCAAACTCAACACAAGTACAAGTAGCATATATAGAAGGGGTTTTGAATCATGGTATGAACATATATGGCTTTGGTAGGAAATTCGTTACTATTGAGGAGTAAGTGACACTAAGGTTTTATGATATTTTTAAAATAAATCTCTAAGCACTTTGAATAGAAAAGGTATGAATCATGAGCTAAGAACTATATCATATTTGTCAACAACTAAGTCAATATGATATTCCTATCAAGATATGTAACCCACAAGTATAAGCACATGCAAGAATTAAACTTTGTGATGCTTCTACCCTTTAAATGTCATAAATCATATCACTTTTTATTTTCAGATGCAAGTCTTCTTGTTCCTATTTATTTCATCTAAGCAAATAAAAGATAAAAGTAAAAATGAAAGAACAGAGGGAAGTAGGAGTGGCAAACCAGTCAGGAAGCAAGTAGACGCTAGGTGGATACTGACTGGTGGGTCCAGAGGTCCCAGGTGGGGTCGGCCGACCCTACCATGGAGCTTCTGGCCACTCCGGTGATCGCCATTCGAATCCTCACCTTTGAAGGTGCTCCTGTACTTGTGTTTTCATGTTTTGTGCTCGTCGCCCAACCTACATTTGAAGGCTTCTTGGGACAGGTTTTGTCGAGCAGACGTTTCTCGTGTTCCTGAGTGTGTTGGGGAGGTCACCAACCTCCCCTCACACTTGGATTGTTGCATACTGGGTTAGAGAGACAAAGGAAATGTCAAGTGCAGAGGCTCTGCTGGTGGCAACACACCAGCAGAACCAAAATTTTTATTAAACATAGGCACAACTTACTAGGATAAAGATTGAATGAACTTAGCTATGTGCCTAGAATATTTGTGAAGAGG
The DNA here is from genome assembly GCA_038502445.1 of Eremochloa ophiuroides. NCBI lineage: Eukaryota > Viridiplantae > Streptophyta > Magnoliopsida > Poales > Poaceae > Eremochloa > Eremochloa ophiuroides. Next base: position 47,115,501 of record JAHLJS010000002.1, read on the forward strand.
TTTGAGATATCTAGAGAAAGAGGTCAAAGGAGGATGTCCTCATACCCCATTTTGTTTTTGTTTCTAACTGCAAACCATACTAAGGTCCTTCTTCAAGAATTTCTTTTCAACAGTCATCCTTGAAGAGCCTTGACGGCTTCTTTGACATGGAGGATTATCCTTCCGCCAGGTGGTCTTTGGGAGCTAATGGTGTTTCTCTACTCACGCAACTACTTCTTCTCCTCATATGTGAGCTGGGGAACAACACCTTCCCTTGTCCCAGCCCACCGCCAATGACCATGTGGTTCTTCATGAAAGGTGGGCGTCGAAGGCGTGTAGGGGCTGGTACACTCCATAGGGCTCAACCTCAAGCACCTTGACCTCCATGATGACCTCTAGGGTCTCGAAAAGTGATGTCTCGGATGGATTAAGGTCGAAGGAAGGTGCTGGAATGGTGAAGAATGGAGGTGGAAGGAAGAAGAAGGAGAGAAAGGGGTTAAAAAGACGAGTGCCAACGTTCTCCTTTTCGAAATTGTGAGAACACGTCGGGGGAACGTTGGCACAACGTTCTAGAGTCGACGGGTGGCACCAGGTTGCCATTGGTGGTTCGGCCGACCCCAATAATGGGTCGTATGGCCGTGGCCACTTCCTCACTCATTTGCCAAGTGATTCCCTAAATGTGATGAGTTTGGGGGATGAAAAGTATGGGTCGACCGACCCATATATTTGCACCAAACTTTTGTCACGTGGCCTACAAGAGCTCCTGAACATTGTCCCATTTTCCAAAATTTCAAATTGTGCCAAGAGCGGGTTGCCCAACCTGGGTTTGAATGGCCCAGTGCGACCAGATTATGCATTTCTGAAAATTATATGGCTTGGCCAAATTTTGGTCCCAAGTGGTCACCGAATTTCGGCTATCCACTTCTAATTGGGGGTTTTAGGGACCCAAGGTAAAGAAAGGAGGAATTTCTAGTTAATTGAGAATCTATCTAATTATCAAGCTATACAAACAATTGAAAAAGAAAGTAACACATGTAGATTTTTAATTATGTCAATTCATTATTAGGGATGAATTCTAGCATGTCAATTTCTTTTTCAAAGGTTTATGTAAATCGAAAACTCTAAGAGGGTGGCCACTTACCTTAAAGATGATGAGTTGTAGTAGTGGTCCTCCTCAGTTGCGTTGAAGTTTTTCTGGCCCATACAACTTGACTTTTGACCATGAGGATCTCAATCTATCTCCCTGAATGATCTTATGACTTACCCATGACGAAGTCGAAGTTCTTGCTACAGGGGTTAGTCCAAAAGTGCAACCAAGTTCTATGCAAGTATGTTTTGATCCAATAATCAAGCTTAACACCATGTCATTTTTGATTAAGGTAGTCCATTAAACCTAAGCACCATGCTTAATTAAAAGACTATGGAGGTATGTTCGAATCATACAACCAAACTCAAGCATACTAGCATAAATTGGAAGCACGAGATGATATACAAGATTCATCCAAAAGCTCGAGAGTGAAGCCAAGGAGCATTTTTTTTCTTTTCTTTTATTTTAGAGGGTTAAAGACAAAAGTAAGACAAATGCACGAAACAAGAGGAAGAGGAAGTGACAAACCAGTCAAGAAGTATGGCTCAACATAGTGGAGGTTGACTAGTGGGCTGAGGGGTCCATGGTGGGGTCGGGCGACCCCACCTTGGAGGCTCCAGCCACTTTGGTTCTTCCCTTGCGCATTCTTACCTCTAATGCTGTGTTCCTGCACTGATGTTTTTTGTTCGGGATATCCTTCAACGTCCAAATGTGTCAAGGGGGTCAAATGAGCCCCCCACACTTGATGTAAGGTGCGTCCTGAGTCATGAAAATAGAAAATATCAAGTATAGGGGTTCTGCTGGTGGCAACACACCAATAGAACCACAAGTCTTACTACCCTACTCAAGTTAGGTACACAAGTTAAATGATGTTAATTTGAAGCCAACTTGTGGGGGCCTAGCTACAAGAACTCATACCACCACGAGATTTGGAGAACTTATGATAAACAAAAGCATCTACAACCTCTGTTGCAAAGGTTTTGAATACAAGAAGATTGAAGGGGTCGTAGATCTCTTGTTGAGTAGTGGTAGAAAGAAAGATTGAGCTGGGATATTTCTCAAATGAGCAAGGACTTGATGAGAGGATCAAAGGACAATTTCTATGCTTATTGATGAAATTCTCCATTTCAATGAGTGGGTGAGCTATTTTCTTCTCATGACGTTCCAAATCCTCCTCAAGACTTGGATGTGTCATGATTGTTTGTGAAATCATCTTAAGCTCACCCCTTGGATCAAGAACAGATTTAGATTCTACCCCTATGTTGAGAGGCTATGAAGACCAAACAGGTAGATACTCGTCACCTATTCTATGACCAAGCTTCTCATTTCCAATATCCTCCAAGATTCGCATGATTGGCCTTCCAATGAATGTGAGATGAAAGGAACGTCCAGAAAGGTCAAAGATGTGAAACTTTAGGGAGATCTTTAGATCATCAATCACTACAGGTACGCCTTGAAGGACTCCTAAACAATCGGACTTGACTATTTGGGAGCTTAAGGTGTTTTTGGGATTGTAGCAGGTGATTCTTTGATGAACCTGAACATGGAAATGAGGAATGATGTTTATCCCAAGGCTAGGATCATAGCAAATTTTACTATAGATGCCCATGACTTGACAAGATATTCTTCTAACATGAGTGGGTATCTTAGTGATTTCATTAGAATCTTTGGTCTCCTCTAACCATTCTTGACTTACAACAGTGGATGGATTCTCCAACTGTTGTTGTTTTTCTTCTCGGTTAGATTTATGGGCCTAATGACTCTCATGCCTTGGGTGTCTTAATGAATCCCCAGAGTCAATGACCGGATCATCATAAGACGTTGGAGGAAGGGCACAATTGGAATCATTGGGATCAAGGATGAGTTTAGAGATGGGTTCAAAAGACGTGGTGGATGTGGGCATAGAAGGGGGGAGTATAGATTTTTCTTCTAAGCATTTTAGTTCTCCTTCTATGGTCACAGTCAGCATTCCTTTTGGAGGTTCATCCAAGATCCTAGATGTTCTCCTATGTGCCACATGGGACATCGAGGCGTCACATGATGCTAATTTGGAAGATTTTTGAAGAGATCCTTTCTTGAGAGGTTTTGAATGAAGTTCCTTAGAAGGTCTCTTTTGGATATTATAATTGTAGGCATTCCCAAAACCAGTAAGGTCAGATAAGAGTTTAGCCTCGCAGTCGAAGGAGTGATTTAGAGGGTGTAATTCTTTCTCCCTCGATGTTTGTGGTATTTGAGGTTCAGGGTCGATGGCGGAATCTTTGGATAGCATTGTTGGTGATTCGGCTATCAAGATTTCTTTTTGCTTGGGGGCTAATTCCTTTTCTTCCTTAGGAGGTTTATTATACCCTTGGGTGTGGGGAGTGTTTTCAAGAATTTTAGCAAGAAGTTTCTTCCCTTCGCCAATGGTACAACGAAGGAATGCTCCTCCAGAAGATGTCAAGGAATTGTGCGGAGTTTTAGCTAAGATCGAGGTAGAAATGTTACAAGAGTACCGGCTCGGTTATAGCTAAATCAGGGCCAGAAGATGTAAAGTCTGTAAAACGGGTCCATGCCGCTCCTAGAGTCTCCTTCTCCTTTTGCTTGAAGGCTACGATCTCTCTTCGAAGATGAACAACACGAGAGATAGGGAAGAAAGCTAAGCAGAATTTGGATTGAAGGCTTTCCCACTCTCCATGTGCACTTTCTACGTGTCGAGCATACCAATGTTTAGCTGCTCCTGTCAAAGAGAACGGGAATAGCTTCCACTTCAAGGTATCTCGTGTCATGCCTTCAATTTGAAGACATGAACACAATTGCTCAAGATCACGTAAGTGAGTGTAGGGGTTTTCATCTTCTTCTCCAGCAAATGATTGTTCCTGAACCTTAGCTATGAAACTAGAGCGAAGCTCATAGCTAGGCAAAAGAATAGGATGGGATGATGGTGGTGGCTCCAAACTAGCGCCCTTTGGAGCAGCAAGATGAGAGATGGTTGATTGGTTCATGGTGTGGAAAGGATAAAGATAAAAGGAAGATAAAATAAGGATAACTCGGACGACTCGATTCTAGTTAAGACAGCTACCGTTCCCCGGCAACGGTGCCAGAAAGCTTGTTGACACCAGAAGTGGCAAACGGATATACCGCAAGCGTACGGTAATCAGTGTAACCTTCACCGGGAGTATTCCAGGTATCGTATTTTCCACGGGGAACGTGAAGTGTTCTAACTAGGTTCAAGACTGTCCAGTGATGAGACAAAGGATCTATGATCACTGGGTAGAGCGGTTCTTATGTAGCAAAGATATCTAGTCTTGGTGTTCTAAATATAAAGAGGTTTACCACCTCCTCCCTTTACAAGAGGCGATAGGCGAAACAAGAGGAGATATAACTCCTCCCGAGGCGGCTATACTATTGTCTTGATGCCCTGCCGTTTTAATAACTTGTCTTACACACGTGGTGCAATACGAAGACCAGACAAGGCTGTCACCACTTGCTGGCTACCACAAACAATCCGTGCGACAAGCGGCCCACACTGATAAGATAGAGCCTAGACATCATGTCTACACTATACTTACTACTCTAATCCTTGCAAGAGACTAGAGCACTTCACTAAGTAAAGCAATGTGCAAGTAAAGCAAGTATATACTTAAAATACCAGAACTAGAATATCAAATACTTAGAAGGAATCGGATGTAAAACTTACTTGAAGATTCGCATCGGTTGAGGTACACCTTGGAGAAGATTCCCGACAGGCCCAGGGCTTTCTCCTGAAGACTTCCCTCACTCTCTCCCAACTAGCACAACACTATGGCAGAGCTAAAGCTACTACATAGTGTTTTCTCCTTTGAATCATTCTCTAAATTGAAGGCCTATGGGGGGTATTTATAGGGGGAGGTGGAGTAGACGCTACTCCATTGCCACATCAGCGATCCGTGTGCCTCTCCACCTCCACCCTTGGATAAACCGACCTCCAAACCGCCTTTGGATGGACGCCTTGGATCAACCACCACGTGGGAAGCGTGCAGGGAGTCGGTGGAGTGCCAACCGACCTGGATGGACACCGGGAGGGGTTCGGCCGACCCATCCAATGGCAGGTGGGACCAACCCATGTCTTCTAGAAGGATGATGAAGTCGGTGGGAGAAAACTGTGCCCGGAAGGCCACAATATGGGGGTCGGCCGAACCACCATTGGCAGGTGGGACCACCCCTTGAGTGTGGAACCTCTTCTTGTGTCGATTGGTAAAAACAGGATGGCTGGTGGGCCACATAAGGGGTTCGGACGACCCCCCCCCCATGATGAGTGGGGCCATCCTCCTTCCTTGTGAGCCATCTCCACCTCCTTTAGAGTGAGTATGAGGTGGTGGGACCCCTTGATCACTTCGGTGGTTTCCCAACTTACATATGGAGCTTCCGAACACTGAAAATACCTGTTCTGAGTGTCTACAACCAAATAATGACAAGTACATGTGAAACCAAGTTATTTGTACCTAAGTCACTATGTGCTTGGTGGTTCCCTTCCAGAAAGAATGCTTTGTTGACGGTTTTGATGGGGTAAAAACATGGTATAACTACCGTCAACAGACTCTCTGAATGGATTCGATTGTACTGACCAGACATGTTCGATTGCATAGTCCGGTTTCGTTCACTCAAACAATCATAACCCTTAGCTCCAAAGTCGGATTTCGATAATCTTGGACATTTTTTAAAGCTAACTGGAAAAAGTCTACATAACCCTCTAACATATAAAGGGTTATCTATATAAACCCATGAACTATAAAATAGGGTATTCTACACATTAAACTTGGCAAAACCTAACAAATAACCCTCTGGCCTGGTTTGGGCCTGTTTTGATATCGGTTTTGCACAAGTGACGCTGTGCTTGTTTCGATGATGTCACCACCCAAGTCGTCTTCTCGGACGTCACCAAGCTACAGCTTCTGGATCTGGGTCTCTAAGCTAGGCTTCCACGAGTCGACGACCAGCAGCTATCCAAGCGAGCGGCATCCAGGCGGGCACACGTGCACTAGCGGCGTCGCTGAGCGGCCGAGGTACGGCAGTCGCGGTGGTGGCCAGCCTTCCTCTGTCTTCTCCATCCTATGGCTCCTTGTCATGCAGCTTCGGAATTGGCAACTCCACGATGAGGACAGAGGGGTCCTAGTCACACACGTCCTCGGTGCACGCGACGCCGTTGATGTAAAAAGATTTGGTGTGGCAAAACAACAAAAGTGGAAGCAAACACTGTGTGCACGACCATTCTTGGCCACAACGCGCACGGCGCGAGGAGCTCGCAACGTGCTCCATCCCGCATACCTTCCTGTGTCGTGTGCTGAAGACGCGCTCGCGGCCACGACAGTGAGCTCAGAGCCAAGTAATAATATGTTCAGACATTCACAACTAGAAATAGCAGACCCTAAAGATAGCAAGCGCACACATGCACATCAGATTATTGCTCAAACACTTCGCTCCGCATGCAGTCGTAGTCCACGATGTCTCCGTCACCGTCGGCATCTCCGTCTTTGCGTCCTCCCCATTAGGCTCTTATCTTTTTCGTTGTTAGCTTCCACCTGGAGAAATCCACCTCAAGGCATAACTCCTAGCAACTCGTGTCGTGGCCATGCGCTCGAGTGGCACTATCATGCAGCATGCAAGAAGCCCATCACAGTGTACCTTGGTGCATCTCATCATTGTTCTTCGCCGTGGACACAACAGGCGCTCGCTGCAGCAAAGAGTTGAACGGCAGAGCTAGCCACGACAGGGCATGTAGTCCCACGGGCGAGCTGGGTCCTGACGATCCTAGCGCCGGTCAACTCCGCTTCTGGTTTCAGGCCGAAAGAAGAGTACCACGTAATATGACGGTCGCTGTCGCGTTCATCGGCGGTGGCAATAACGGATCACTGTGCACGCGTAGGGCCCAGTGGGGTTGTCCTTGCCACACAGTTGCCAAAGGTCGTCGAGAATGATGCCGGCACCGGTAGTCACCGGATTGCAGATGCGAGCCTAGCCTGACGGCATGGGTGACCCTCGAGTTCGCACAGCGGCGAAGGTCCATCACAGACGTCACCACGCGGGATGCGTCGTCCACAAGCGCGGCGGACGAGGGTTGGAGTCACGAGTTGGGGCGAACAGGGGCAAGGGCCAGCACTTTTTTTTAGAAATAAGCCATTGAAGCCATCAAGCCTAGGGACTATGGGGCCGTTTGGTTTCACCTACGAGAACTTGCCTAGTCCAGGTAAGGGATCCTAGGCGTTCATTTTCATGTGCCTGTGGGCAGGATCGTTGCCTGGGTGTTTAGCTACCTGGCAGGGTAGCAACCAAACAAGCTCTATATCAGTTGGCATGTGCTTAACCACCGAGTCAACTTCTGCAGGTTGGATTGTTACTGTTATATTTCTAGCCCTTTGAAAGGTCCTAAATGGCTAGATGGTTGAATAGATTAATAAAAATTATACAAATTCACTAGAGTAAAGGGTTAGTAATTAACACGATGATAAGCAATTTGCTCTAACTCTAACTATTCTATGCTCAAGCCACCTACACAAGGTAGCAATCTATTCTAAGTTAGTGCGCTCTCAAGGGCTAACTAAAGAGCCACACTAACCCAAGCAAATAAGGAAGCAACGAACCACTAGCTCTCAAATGACTATCCCTAAACTAAAGAGCTAGGACAACAAGAATTAAGTGCAAGAGATGGTTTAGATTGTTATACCTCCGAGTAGAGTAGATGATGCCAACCACCACAATGAGAATACCAAGATAAATCAATCACTCGATGGTGATGAGAATAATGAAGACCAATAATAAAAAGAAAGCCAACACGAGACAAATATTTATCCTGAGCTTCATGTGCTTGTCGGGCCTAGTCATGAGGAAAAATAAGCCAAACCCAAATCAAAACATCTCAACTCCGCGAATAACCTTCATAAGTGTAGCCCAGACATCCCCAGAAGTATATCAGACAAAACCTAGGCCAAATGGGCTCCGCTAGGGGGCGCCCAGGCCGTTACGAACACGTTTCAGGCCCATCTTTCACGAGTCAGTTTGTGCCACCTTTCCAATGTCGGTTCCGTCAGGGATTGCCACATTTCATGTATCTTAACGTCGATTTTGAGGTTGGTTTGGAGTATTTTAGAAAGGGTTAGGGAATATGCCATGGATTATTCCCTCATCTCCCCAATATAAAAGATCATTCCCCTCCTCATTTGACGACAACACATAGGAGGCAAGGATCTAGAGCATCATTCCAAGGCTTAGGCCATATATATCTAGAGTAGTAAGGGAGATATATGAGGAGAAGATTCGGGAAGCACCAGACTTTTTGGTGTCTCCTCACTTGTACCTAGGCAAACACATGTTCTTTAACGGAGTCATCCTCTGTGTGAGTATTCGTTTTTCTTATGTAATATAGTCTTTTCATTAGTTAATCTTTATTATTACTTAATTATGGGTTCATCGTCCGTTCTCATAGCGGATACTCTATTAGAGGGCCCTGACAAAGATGGATAACCTTGCACAACACTAAGTAGTCGTCAATAGCATAGACATGGTGTCTAGGCTAGAGGCTACCTTCATTTGCCTCATGCCCCACGGTTGAAGTGGTAGGCGGTAGGTGATGATAGCCCTGTGCATCCCTTGCAATCCCCCATGCATGTCCGGGTTTGACTTAGAGCTACATGGCAAAGGTTTTTGGCAGACCAAACATAAACCGATGCCCAAAGTAAGCAAGTGGAAGTAGAGATTAACTATCTAAATACCGCAAAACCATAGAAATCCATTTCAACCTCCTAATTATGTCCTTGTGTTGTCCTTGGACCAATTAGCTATAATAATACCTTCGTTTGTTGTGGAAAATACGATACCCTGAATATTTTCAGGCGAAGTGCTATGGATTATTTTTTATCGCGTTAAGAAATACCAATGGACGTGCAGGTATGGAAGAGATGGAGGCGGCCTAATTGCAGCACTCTTTTGCACAAGAGGAAGGGGATTGTTGGAGCTAGGTCCACTACTCCTGGGCTAGGATCGTAGGACCGGGCAGGCGGATGACCCCCAAAAATTATGGCACAAAGCCGATGTCTCCCTTTTGATCTTTTTAGTCGTGAGCTGTGAGAGATTTTCATCCCATCCACTTTCATCCATTCAACCAAACAAAAAATAACTCAGCTCATCTATTCAACCAAACACAAGCACGGATCCCTATCTGAATGGCTATAGATTGTCGTATCTGGAACCAAACATGTAACAAAGGTTGAGGCAATAAAAAATTTGATACAAATTTGGGAACAAGCTTTTATAAAACATGTCGTTAGCAGTTAGAACCTTCCCTCTCCCCTTCTCATGATCAATACAGTAGATGAAAGTAGAAGAACAAATAGACACAAGGTAGGCAAACTATTCTTTATTCCTCTGAATATCGGTAGTTACAATATAGAACTCACACGTATATATAGTCATGCCAAGGTCTAAGAGTTTGATAAGAGCCCACATACAAACGGAGTAGTATTAGGATTTATCCCTTCTCTTTTCCTTATAGGATAGAGTTCGTATGTTTTACAACACTTACCCTTAGGTGATTACCACGATATACACATACCTCGATAAAAAATCCATACCAAAACCCAGTGGAAAAAAGGGTTCTTGGAGATAAGAGTACATCACATTCATTAATTCCATTGCACCTATCACATCATTAAAAGCCTTTTGTGAGAAACCTTCATGTAAAGACTCGCATATGGAAAAAGAGTACAACACCTTGATCACATATTCTTTAGGATATTCTATTCTTCATCAATGGATATTGATCTTCATGATTTATACATAAACTTTAATGTTTTAGTAAATGTGGTCTACTTGATCTTTGTAATTTTGGGCCTGTAGCTGAATTGGTTAGAGGAACCCATCGACACTCCTCAGGTCGTAGGTTTGATTCTCCATGGGAGCGAATTTTAGGCTGGGTCTAAGCCCTGGCCTCGGTCGTGGTCGTCTTACATGGGCTACGGTGTCGCTGTGTATGGGTGGGGCAGGGGTTTAGGGGTTTTCCTGACCTGCGTGAGAAGGTCTTCTTCTTAATGCAATACCCGAGATCTATCTTACCCCCTGCAGGTCAAGTTTTTTTAATTTCAATGGTTTACATTTACGGTAGATTCAAACAAATATAATCCCCCTCATAAAGCCATACTTTCAACTTCATAGTTCAAATCACACTTTTCATAATTAATGGCATGCATTAACACAATACTATATGTTTCAAAATCAGCTCATAATTCTTTTATGAAATATAAAATGGGTATAAATAAGAGCAATATGCTTTATGAATTATGACCACTTATTAGTTGTGCAAAATAAATAAATTTTATCCTAAAGAGTAATGAATGCTTTCGAAGGATTATGGAACTAAATAAGTTACAATATTCAATATCTTCCAGATAGTGCGTCAAACTTATACTAGAGTTTGATACTTATAATTCTTCTATAGTGGATTTTTAAATTATTTGTTCTACAAATCTTCGGGATTTTGATTGTACCACTAAATAAAAAATCTAGTCTTAGAGTTAGCATTTAGGGTATAATTCAATTGCCAAAGTCACCTTTATTCTCATACCTTCTATGGTATTTAGTGGATATTAATATTTCATTGCTAGCTTTATAATATATATTTTTAAGTGTTTGTATGACACCTTCATAGTATCTAGGATTCTTCATTTTATTTCTCTCGGGTCTAAATGCACTTCTGGGGGCTCGACACGCGCTGTTGACGCGCTAGTCTCAAGGCGGCTGTGGGGGCACGCCGCCAAATCGCCGCGTCGGGGGGTGCCCTCGCACCTGCACGTCGGTGGGCTCGTCCCGCAAAGCGGCCACCGAACCGCCACGCCGTGAGGCGCCCTCGCGCCGTTGTGCCACTGGGAGAGGAAGAGAGAGAGAGAGAGTAGATCTAGTCTAGGGTTACGTAGGAGGAAAAGCGCTATTTTGGCTGCCGCTGAGAGAGGAGAAGAGGATGCGGAAGGTCCAAAAGCTAAGGTTTGTGGTATATATTTGATGGAGGAGAGACAACAACACCATCGATCTCAAGTTCAACGGCCTTCATTTATTTCAATGACGTGGCCACGCTAGGAGGCGATCGACACCGGATGCTATAATACTTAGAAATACTATAACCTTTATGATTAATTAAGGCTTCTTGTGGATAGAATCATTGCAAGAGATTATTTAGGATAAACAAAAAAAGGTAATTATTTATATGTCAAACATATAGATATTATTTATTATATGAGAAGTTAACATATATTACTTTAAGTAAGGTCATTTTCTCTTCACCTCTCATGATCAACACGGTAGAAGAAAGTAAAAGAGCAACACACGCACATATACATATACATATATAAATATATATATATATATATATATATATATATATATATATATATATATATATATATAGGGTTGCGCTAATCACCACCCAGGGTAGTGATTATTATTCACTACCCGGGTCGATCCCACGCACGCACGGGCCAACCCCATGCCGTTGGACACCAACGGGCGACAAAAAAAAATCATGCGATTCCCTGGCCCATGGGCCATACCACATGGTCACCGTCGTCTTTTTTTAAAACACACTTAATTATTTTTTATTTTCCAAGATTGGTCGACATTAGTGGTCTTTATTGTTGTGGTTGGGGCCACGTGGATGCAGCAGGATTTTCCCCTTTTCCAAAGAGTTTTGTGCATGTATAAATACTATTAATTAATTGATGTTGTGGTATCCTCGCTGTGACGACAAAGAGAAATCCACAAGACCATTAAAATATCTATTCGGCACAAAATGATCTCTTTGCACACAAGCAATTGTTGCCCATGCACTGATAAATCTTTTTGCTCCATATTCATCTCGAATCACAATCATTGCTGTATAATCATCGAAATTATTGTTGTTCACAAAACACTGTTTCCAGTGTAACATCATCTACATATGTAATTTCCAATAAATTCATAAATAATCATAAAATCCTTCTCGTACAATCACAAATATTTGCATCTATATTGTTGTCACTCCATATGACCATAGGAAGCCGAGATAGCCATGAAAAAGCTTCGGATCCAGGCACCAAAACAGCTCTCTGATTTCTTCATATTAGCAAATTACCAACCATCAAGAGCATGCTAACACGGTAGCACCTCAAAAACTGCCTGAAACTCAAAATGGCTAGACATTTAGTGGTAATTTTCAGAGAATTTTATAAAAGGGAAATAGTACTCATCAGAAACATCTTTGCTCTATTTGTGGGAACATGCTTAGCTGGAGAAAATGTACAATATTAAATAATCTGTTCCGTTTGTAAATCAAAGAAATTAGAAAAGCATATAAGATAGACAAAAGGCAAAAATAAAATCAGATGATCATTTGAACAACAAAAACTTTCATGTGACATTAGAGTCAATTGAAAGGAAAAGTTCCATGATATCATACAATTCCTTACTATGCACATTGGTCTTCTACAAATAGAAATTCTAAAATAAAAAGAAGCAACTCCAAAATTCGAGTATTTGGTAACTCAAGTAGATACATACACTGGGAGCTGATAAAGTTGCCATGAATAATCATATAAACCAGATAACTATGATGATAGAGAGAAACTGATGCCACCAATTTGTATTTCCATTATATAAGAAAAATAGTGATGGCATCATTATTCTAACTGAAGGAAAAATTGAAAAAATACACTAGCATGCAGTATAGCTCTGCAAAACGAGTAGCATTCATGTTCTATTTCACACGAAATACAATTAATTGTGCATAAGTCGCAGCAAGAAAAAGGAGCAGTGCAACACTGGGTACTGAGTACTGACCTGGTCTTGGATGCTATCAAGAATCGTCCACTTTGCCAGTGATGCATTTGGAGTGGATTGAGTGATCCCACGAGTGATTCAGATAGAAGCTAGTCGATTAATCTGAGAATTTAAATAAAAATATGCTATACTTACCAATCTAGAAAAAAAAACTTGGGAAAGAAATCTCATAATCATAAGTTTCCTGGAATAACCATATCTGAGAATTTACACTATGGAAAAAAGCAGGTTACACATCTTGCGTTCTTATTCACAATTTTTTTTTTAAAAAAAATCTCTAATTATGCTCCTCGGCTAGCATACAGCCAACATATTGATGATGTTAGCAAGATCTCCCACAGAATGGATCACAAATGACTAGCATCCTCGCCCAATCAACAAATCAATAGACAACACAATAATTAATTTACCATTTGCAGCAATGGAATCATGAACAGAAATATCAAGCAGAAATTAAAAAAAAAGATTTTAAAAGCTAGTCCAAGGAATGAAAGCTTTAGTCGTGTATTCATATGAGATAATATTGTAAATCATGTAGTGACTTCTGAAAATAGAAGAATAGCAACTTCTAGCTCGAAATCATTCTATAGTCTACCCTGTCAGCATATTAGTGCATAGTGCATTTTGTGGTTACTGCCTTGAATTCAGAATTAGAGAAAAAAATTATCCATTCTAAAAAGCAACACTGTGATAGAATCATGGAAGTGCACTGAGTATAGTTTCAACCACAAAAATAATCAGCCGTTTGCAAATACAATCATTTAAGATCACAACAAAAATAAATGCATGGATACAATATAGATTTAGTGCCATACAACCAAATAATTATCCCAATTATCCAAATAAATATATAGATACCATTTATCCTGCTAGGAAAATGAATCAACCACATAGTTGGATATTGAATAATGCACAAAACGAAAAATATTGGAGCTAGCCATATAGGTAGCTCAGTACATATAGGTAGCTATGCCATATAGTCGTAAAATAGCAGCAAACGTATAAATTTATTTATATGTAACAAAAATGCTCTAATCTTCATATATAAGGTTGTAAAATACACATTAGTAAGCACTCTTCAGATTATAAACAAAAGTGCACGACCATTCCACTTCATATTATAAAATACTTGTGCAAACATAATTGACTACTACTGCTTCGGCTTTTCGAAGATATCACACAAGGAATTCATTTATGCAAACCTAACTGTATTCCTTTAGTTAAACCTCATTTTCATGGGAAGACAAGGATATTTATTACCAGAAGATTTTGATTCCTTAGAAATTTCTTATGCACAATAACTCTAGATAATGGGAACAGCAGTAGTCATCACTCGAGGAAAGGGGAGTAGCTGCCGCTCATGGGAAGCAGAGCAGCCGCTACTCGAGAACATCTTGGTTGCACAAAATATTTCACACCTAGGGTAGCAGGAGATGGTGTATAATACATAATATTCAACACCTAGGTAGCAAATAAGCATCATCTGCTATGATTATGAGAAACTTATATGTCGGGATTAGCATGAATTTTCCTGTAAAAACCCATCAATTGGATAAATTCTGTCAACTACAATATCAGTATATCTGAATTATTTGCTCCAATCAGTAAAAGAAAGCTTAATTTTCAGCAGATGCTTAGCTCATGTATGCAAAAAAAATGTAGGATCCCAAGTCATTCAGTCAAAGAAAACATAAGTGAGATGTAAATATATGTATAAATAGGGTTGATCAAAAAAATAATTCTAATTTATTCTCCATCAGACTGTGTGTAACTTTTTAGACGGCAAAAAGAACACGAAAATAACATGGTGATTGGTGAATACGTAAGCAATTAGACAGGTGTACATCGAACTGAACAACTAAATTGTGGTTGCTTATGCATCCTGCCGTGAGTAAATCTGCCAGGACTGCTAATTGACTGGGAATACCAGGTATTCCCATGATTTGCAAGGATCGAAAGAGCTGATCTGACAACTGGCATGGCTAACTAGGTGTCAAGTTAGTTTCAATAGTGGCCATCTTCTCTGACTGAAATTCCTAAAAACTACAAGAGAACATCCAAATCTAAAAGAAGGTTCTAAGACATCCATGTGGATTGTGCAAAAGCAAAACAATATTTAATATTAGTCCACTAGTGGGAAAATATATAACAGGAATATATTCGCTTTGTGTCGAACAGAATACAAAATATAACCATGACAGGTCCTCTAGTGCATTTAGATCTGTTAAGCATCAAAGTATTACCGGAAAATAGTAAATCTAAGTAAGATAATTCAGCTAACTCCATAGATAAAAATTCACCCTGTTCATAGAAACAGATAGTGCTTATTAGCCCTGTTCATGGGTTGCACGGAACCAGCAACCAGCCTGGACCTAGACCACACGGAACCATCGTGGGGAGCTCTCCATGGTCCGGGTTGGGTTGGGTTGGTTAGAGCTAAACCCGGACAAAACAAACATATGAGATTGCGTTGGCGATAAAAAGGTTTTTTGCCTCGCGGTTTCCTGCGATGAATAGCAAATAGTTTTGGAGGGAGCAGCCCCCCGAGACTGCCGCCAGCGGCAGGAACGGACTCAGGAAGATGAAGGATACGCTAACCCGCAAAACTATCAACCCACTCCGGACCTGACCCGAACCAACTCACGTGAACACAGGTTGGGTTCGAAACCCGGTAAAACCTAGCGAACCCGGACCATGAACAGGGCGAGTGCTTATGTGAAGTGAGGAAATGTAAGGTAGGATAAAGTAGCCATTGATATTATTTTAACTAATCTAGCTTCAAAGAGCCTTGTCTTGCAGCAGCATCCCAAAATTTTGGACCTCAAATATAAGTATATTGAGTTTATATTTTGTTCTTAATTTTCTGAAATCTGAATCATGATTGTACCTAGGGTAAATCCTAAGAGCAAGCATATCAGCGGATATCTCTTCTCACTTTCTCAATCATAAAATTGGTCAAC
This sequence comes from Eremochloa ophiuroides, assembly GCA_038502445.1. Taxonomy (NCBI): domain Eukaryota; kingdom Viridiplantae; phylum Streptophyta; class Magnoliopsida; order Poales; family Poaceae; genus Eremochloa; species Eremochloa ophiuroides. Next base: position 47,131,341 of record JAHLJS010000002.1, read on the forward strand.
CAAACTTTACTTCACAAGTCTAATAGAAAGCTACTCGCAAAAAAAAGTCTAGTAGAAACTACTAATAATTCTGCCAAAAAGGATTACATCATGCGGGCAGCAGAACAGGGCCCATGGCATCTGGTGCTGCAGTCTAGTAGAACACCTAGGCCATGGTGAGTGATGAAACCAGAAACCACAACGCTTACAGCTCATACGCTGGGTGCCAGCTACCAAGACCACAGCGGCCGGTGCTCTGTCATAAGGATCACATAACAAAAACGAGCTGTTTCGTTAGCAGGATTGTAACACAAACCTAAACAATTTGCACCTGCGGATGTTACGGCAAGACTGATGATTTGAACTATTTCCATTTGTGTTTGTGTTACTGCTCAACGAACCAAACAGCAACGTATATGGCAAGATAAAATATTGTTATTATAGTTTCACAATTACCATGGGCATACGTATGTGAGCAGCGGTGGATTTGCGGCCCAGGCCTGCAGGGCACAGGCCCTAGTCGTCAGCCCAGTAACAATACATACCACATGTAATTTTTCAAGCCCAATATCAAAGGCCCAAGAGCAAAGCAGGGCACTCAAGAAGCGTCACCGCAGGTCCGCAGCCACCGCAGCAGGTCGCGTCGTCGCGAGGAGGCGAGGAGCTAGTTCTCGCAAAAAAAAAAAAGACTCCTCTCGTTGCCGCGGCGCTAGCGCGCCGCCATCCCTGCGTCCTGCCTCCCGGCATCCTGCCCATCAGGTCGCGAGGAGCTCGATCTCGTTGCCGCCTTGCCGGCCGCCACGATGGCGCCACCGACCATCCCTGCGTGGCTGCACTGCATCCCGCTCCCGCCTCCCTGCATCCCGTCGGCGCCGCTGCCACCGTGTCGGCGTGGCACGTAGCAGGCACAGGCAGCACCGCAGCACCCGCACCTCAGCAGGGCGCCGTGCCGGCAACCAGGCGCCGCCGTGCCGGTCACGCCTGGCCCTGTCCTCTAGCCCGGCTGCCCCCTTGCGGCCCTGCACCCCCTGCTGGTATGCGCCCCCTAATTAGCTTCTGTCTGCAGGGACTGATTTTATCTTCAGTTTCAATATTTCAATGTGGATTGCGAATTTGGGATTGATTGAGTCGCATTGAATTTACTGATCTTTATGTGTACCATATAATATTCTTAGCTTCTTAAAGGTTCTTAAAGGCCCTAGTCTTGAGGAAAAGCTAGCTCCGCCACTGTATGTGAGGAGAGGAAGATAGTACCTTCTGTATACAATTCCTACACTCTGTAACCCAACTTACGATTCGTCGTTCATCACCAACGCCCCTGCTCAGGACATGCCAACCACTGCTCGTGGAGATCCGCTGCCGGCGGCACTGCTTGTCCTGGACGAGACAAATTTCTCCTCTATGAGAAACTCTATCTGCAACTGCGAGGAAATTGGGAATGGATTCAGTTAGCACAAACAAGGATTTTGAACTCCTTTTCTTCATGTATGTTACAAGAATAAAGAATCCAATGAAAAAAATTAGAAAAAAAAATCTTAAATTTACCCTGAAGAAGAAGAGAGTGGATCTGTTGTGCTCACCTTGGTTCGACGGAGCAACCGAGAAAAGCCGAAGCCGACCCGTGGCTGTTGCGCTCTGCCGGAGCACCGGGCTCGCGGCATCAGCGCAACCACCTGTCAGGGCAGGGACCTCCGATGCCGGCTGCTGGGGCTGGGCGCAGGTCGTGCTTGCGCAGTGCCGAAGGGCCAAGGGGCGAGAGCAAGGGGGCATGCCTCCGTGCTCGCGAGGCTCGCCGTCGCCGAGGGGGAGCAGTTCAGCGCCGCCACGAAGCGAGAGACACGAGGGGAAGCGGACTGGTGATGGTGGTCGGCGGAGAGACAGAACGATGAGAGGAAACTGAAACCGAAAAAAGAAATCGCGGGGGGGAGGGGGTGAGGAGCTTCGGAGCTGAGGGTGGATGGGCCGGGCCTATGCGCCTCGGGCCCAAACTGCTGATGGATCTGCCTAATTGATGGCTGGATAGAGAATAACTATAAGGTATAGTTATTCTCTACCCAGCCATCAATTAGGCAGATATATATATATATACTATTTGCCCTGGGTAGCAAATAGTTATTCTCTACCCAGCCAGCAGATCCATCGGATTACGATTTTTTTTCCTTTTCCTCATACAGAATCGGTCCATTTTTCTCCACACAATGACACAATTGACACAAAAGCTTCGCAAGGACCGAATTCTAGATTCGTAAAATCACGCGCCTTCAAGTGTTAGTTCTACAACACCTCTTGGCGGAAAACCCTAACCCCTCTCGCCGCCGATCCGACCCCAATTCCGAACCTCTCCCCGGCGTCCCCACCGCGCTCTCCGCCATGCCGGACGTGCAGCCGCTCGTCAGCGACTTCGTCCTCAAGCTCAAGCGGCGGTAAGCTGCTGCCTCTCCCCGTCCGATTCAACCGCCTTTGCTCTGGTGTGCTTATGCCGTTGCGTGTCTGTGTTGGGTGTCAGGAAGGTTGAGGGGTCGCACGCGGTGGCCCGGCAGACGGCGGAGCTGCTACGGTCGGTTGTGTCGCAGCATCGGATGGGTAGCAGCGCCAACCAGGCTGCCGCGCTTGCCGATGCTGTACGCGCTGTGGGGGAGCAGCTCATCGCTGCCAATCCCATTGGTAAATACTCCAACCTTTGTTTCATTTGTGGTGTCATGCTATCCTGTTCAAATTTGCTCATTGTGTGCATTCTTAAGCATGTCTCGTTAATCAAGTCCTCAAAGGCTAATGGGATGTCAAATTCTCTGTATTGCAGTGATGTTATTAGCTTTGTACGATGTTAATGTCCATGCACTGTGCCTTCGCTTGTACTTTTCTTTTTATGTCAAAATTCTGTCAGGATGACCTGTTTACTGTGTTGGTATCCAAGTGGTATTTGGCATGTTCGAAATTCTCTTCTCAAACCAGGCTCTCATCAAAGTCTACCCAGTCATACCTTTGTTGCGATAATATTACTGCTTTCTATGTCTGTCCCCAAACCACAACTGAACCTTCATGTTCAAAGTCACATTAGCTTTATCAAAGTTATGTTATATTTACTGCTACTGAATTTTTCGCTCTCAACTGTAGCTCTTAGACTGCCACCCCAGCTGCTCATGATGGTAGATGAGTATTTCCATCTGCTGTCATTACTTATTATTGTACTCCCTCATTTCAAACATTAAGTTGTTTTTGTTTTTCTAGGTACATAGCTTTTGCTATTCATTATAGATATATAGCAAAAACTACGTATACAGAAAAACCGCAATGATTTACAAATTTGAAGTTTCTGGAAATAATCTTGGAGAGACCCAACAAAAAGGAACCCTTGTATTATGCCAAAGAAAGACTGAAGTAAAAAGATAAACTTCCAGTGGAGACAGATACTGCATAGACCTGATCCTATCGTTGGTGACTCATCTTTGAATGGACTAGCCTCGCAAACCAAATTGAGATTAGATATATGAATCAGGCAACACAGAATTTCAGTTTCTTGCCATTTCTTCGCCTAGCTGATATGTCTCACCCATTGTTTTCAAGTCGTCCGACTGATCGCATTAATCCCGATTAGTCGTCCTAGTCGGTCCCTGGCGTTCGATTAGGGGTACCGACTCAATTAGCTCGATTAGATAGCTGGTTGTCCGACTAGTCGTCGACTAATCACGACTAGTCGTCCGACTAGGACAGGGACGACTAGCTTGGTTGCTCTGTTCTAGGCAGACCAGTGAGCTATTGGGCTTGTATTTTGGCCTGTTAGGGTTACAACTGGTGGTTCCAAGAAGGCAAAATCGCTGCCCAGCAGGGACACACGCAGGAGACCGATGCCGGCCGCAATATTCCCCCCACACGCGCGATTCCTCCCTCCCGCACCTGTTTCTTCGCTTCCAGCAGGCGGTTCTTCGCTTCCAGCGCGCGATTCCTCCGTCCAGCGCATGATTCCTCCCCTCCCGCGCATGATTTCTCCTCTCTGGTGAGCCGTGTAGCTGTCAGAGCCTCTGTTAGGTCCGGTGTAGTCTTGATGCTTGCTTTATTGTGCACACTATATAGCGCACGATTTCTCCTCTCTGGTGAGCCGTGTAGCTGTCGGAGCCTCTGTTAGGTCCGGTGTAGTCTTGATGCTTGCTTTATTGTGCACACTATATAGTACATATAGATCTATATATAGTAGGACGATTATATGGACGACCAGGGTCAACTAGGCTCGATTAATTGGCCTGGTCGACGACTAATCGCGATTAGTCGCCTGGTCGGTCCCAAGGCGACTAGGTTCGACTAGACGACTTGAAAACATTGGTCTCACCTAGTCACCTTGTGTCATCACCATGTCAAATTGTGATTACATTATCTTGTGTATCAAAAAACTCCTGTGAACATGGGGTTATCTCCCAAGGCCCATGAACTCTTCTTCCCACTTTCTTGCCGCCTACTCTGTCAATTTCTTTTGCTAGGAGATTATTTTGTATAGCCATATCTCCTCATTGTGCCCATCCTTGATTAGCTTAAATTTGTCTACCGCCTTGAAGGAGGCAATATCCAGTCAGTGCAAATAGGATTATCCCTCTTCTTCAGTTGAGTCAGACAGTCAGTCTTGTCAACAGTCAACACCGACTTGGGTTTACTAGTCCTCTACATGCCCCGCCAAGGCCTTCATGTGGGACATCAAATTATCTATACCAGTTGGATTCAACACCTTATAGCCATCAGCCTACTTATACAAGATCTATTGAATCTTATTAACGAATTTGATTTTACTGAGTGGATCATTCCTCCTGTTTACTGCCACATTTCCTTACACATCCCTAACCTGATACTTCTCATGAAAGTTCAGGCAAGGAAGGGGCAGTGACGGGCCCAGGATTTTAGATTTGGGTATAAAATCTGAAGGGTTGTATTGTTTTTCTGTTTTGGCAACATAAAATCGGCCTTGATGGAGCATTTAGAGCGAGTTAACCGTAACTGCTTTGGAGGTGAAGCCTATTGACTCAGCTGAAGAGACATTTGTGGCAACTTGATGTTGCTTGCTAGAGGTGATAGCTGAATTGAAGTGTCTCTAGGATAGGCCTGCTGACATGTAAATGCGACACCAAAGTTATTTCATAGCCATGGTTTATGAGGCATCGCCTAGGCGACAAGGCATGCCCAGGGTGCTGGGCATTGTGGGTCGCCACAGCATGTGTGCATATGGCGTCCGCCATACGAGATTAGGCATCGATTAGGCGTGGAAAGGTGTCGGTGAGCGCCTAACGGCCTGTGGCAGACGCCGAAGCAGCAAATCGAGAGGAAGGCGGAATTGGGCAGGGAATCAAGCAGATGCGATGAAAACTGGTGGGAATCAACCACGCATGATGAAAATTGGTGGGAATCGACTGCGCACAATGAAAACTGGCGGGAATCGACCGCCCGCAATGAAAACGTACGGGAATTGTCCGCAGCTTAGAGATTGGATGGGGTATTGACTGCGTATGAAGCACATCGAGCGGCAAATCCACCACACACATATGGATCTGGCGCGGCCAGGCCTCTTCACGGTGGGATGTGTTGAGGGAAAGGGATGTGTTGAGGGAAAGAGAGGGTGGGGACCTGAAGCTCTTGGCGGCGGCGGTGCCCCACCGGTTCTATGGCTGCTGGGCTGATATTCTGCACTGCCTAGATATGATTTGCATCTTGCTGTTAGCTCCTCCCGCTTGACTCTGCCTGGCTACTCTTGATCAAGTCACCATCGACCATCAGGTTTCTCTGGTCCATGTCTGCTCCCTGCCTCCTTCCCTGTTCCCCTGCCCAACTCGCCCTCTGTTGCTTATTCTCTCTCTAGCCTGCTTTACTCTGCTGCTTATTTTATTGCTTTGCTCTATGTCTGCTCATGGATTTGTCAGTTTGCCCTCTGTTGTTGGATACTCTGATGTATGTTGCTCTCTGCTCTGCATGCTCTGTCGCCACAATATTGTCTTTATCTCAATTGGTCATCTGCCAAGGGTTTGCTTGTTCAGGGAGCAAAATGCTACTACCTTCAAGTTGGAGGAGTTGCAATGCATTTTTTTTATTTTTGTAATTTAGTGGCAATCAGGAAGTTTGTTGAGTAATCTAGTAGCTGTATGCTGCTTGAATGTCAGATAATAAAGATGCTGTCATCCCTTGTAGCTTTATTGGAGGGTGACGCCTTTAATTCAGCTTCCTGCAAATGGGCAATATAGCAGTAATAGACAGGATACCTGACCTGTCCTTTTGTAATTGTAATACTAGCTTTTAATCAATGTGGATTCTTTTTTTTTCAGAGCTTGCTGTTGGAAACATTGTGAGGCGTGTTTTACATATAATAAAGGAGGAGGATATATCTTCCACAGCAGTTGGTATCGAAGGTCTTTCTGTTACTGTTGACAGTGATGATGAATATGACAGTGAACATGATGATCGCCCTGCATTATCTGCTGCTGTTCTTGCTGCACATGCTAGAAGTGCCCTTCGTGCACCTTCATTGCAGACTCTGCTAGAAGACATTCCTGTGAGTCCTGCCATTTCCCGCACTGCATCATCAACTGGTGACTCAGACGGAAAAAGTAAATGTATGTTCGCATCAGTTATTTCCTGCTTGTTACCATAATGTTCTCTTTTAACTACTAAATATTCCACCTGAATTGGTAGTCTTTATTCTTTCTGTATAATTTGGAGAAACTTGTTTTAAGAATAATAATACGGAAGTCATTATGTTACCTTGTACGGGGAGTTTTATGCCTTTTTAGTCATTATTGGCACTGAAGTTATGTTTGTTCTACTATAGCAGCTGGAGATAAGACCTCAACTAGGAAACTGAAGCATGATGTCATCGCAGCCATTGGTGACCTTATTGATGAGATTGACTCATGCTATGAGCCAATTTCTGAGCAAGCTGTGGAACTTATTCACCAAAAGTATGATCTTGCTTTTGCTAAGATACATCAGTATTTATTTAAGCTACTATCAACTGCCCTTTTTTATTTAATCTGCTTCAATGGTGGTACACAATTTTGAACTGATGCATATGCTAGGTATTCTGGACATATTTAATGCATATATCTTGCAGCACGTCTGAAACAGCAAATACTTGTCTTTCTTTCAGTTGTTCAAACTTATTAGAGTCTGTTTGGAACACAAGAATCTCACAGGAATGACACATGAATTTCACAGGAATCAGTTCAATTCCATAGGAAAAATGCAGGAATAGGAAAATTTCCTCGCGTTCCAAACAAGTCCTTAGTTAAGTCTATGATTGCAAACAAGCCCTTAGTCAAGTATATGTTTATCATGTAAATTACTGTTAGAGCACGTAATAGGCCTATTTGGCCTGGGCTGGCGGTATCACCAGTTAGTGTTAGGGTTAATTAGAAACAAGGGTCGTTTTCTTAGGGCCAAGTATTGCTTGGGAGTTCAAAGTCAAGTAAACCTCTCTATATAAGGAGAGGAGATGTATCAATCTAATCAAGCAAGAGTTAAGCAGGAAAACCCTTCCCTCTTGCTCGGCCGGGGGCAAGGCCCCCGGCCGTCCCTCATCTCGCCGACTCGCCCTCGCAACCCTAGCCTCTGCTCTCTCTCCTCAATCCCAACAGCCACATAAAATTACTGTTGCATATAGAAAAGGCATTGGTAAAAATACTGCATCCTGTTATTAAAATGAAAAGTTATTTCATGCAATAAGCTATGAAGTTTCTCAATAATTTTTTGATTTTATGATGCAAAGAAAACTTCATTTTTCATGAGTAACCCATTGCAATATCCTTTGCATATTGCTTGAGAGTAATGTGCCTAAGAAACATTTGCCTTTTGATATGTAAGCATTATGCGATTAAACAGTATCTGGAACACAATGGTGTGTGGTCTGTTAATTAGATATTTGGATACGGAGGTTCTCTATAGATACCTCTGTACCAGCTGAAATATATTGCTTGCTTACTGGCACACTAATTGTTTATCATTTGCCACAGTGAGGTAATCCTAACTCTAGGTCGTTCTAGAACTGTCAAGGAGTTCCTTTATGCTGCGAAAGAGAAGAAGCGATCTTTTCGTGTATTTGTTGCCGAAGGTGCTCCAAGGTTTGTGCATTATTTGAACTTTATTGTAACATAATTGTTTCTCGTGCACAGTATACTCTTGCCTGACACAGTGTCACAATGTTTATGTTGGAATCAGATATCAGGGCCATGTTCTTGCAAAAGAGCTGGTTGAGAAAGGTGTACAAACTACAGTTATAACAGATTCAGCAGTTTTTGCTATGATCTCTCGAGTTAACATGGTATGTGTGTAGTCATTGTTAATTCGCAAATTCTGGCTTTCCATTATAATTCCAATCCCTGATTTTATAGGTCATAGTTGGAGCGCATGCTATCATGGCAAATGGTGGAGTCATTGCACCCGTAGGGATGAACATGGTTGCACTCGCCGCTCAAAGGCATGCTGTGCCTTTCGTTGTTGTTGCTGGTAGTCACAAGGTTGGTTTCTGCACATTATCCCCCCAACCCTACCCTCCCCCCGCCCCCCCAAAAAAAAATGTAGTAATGTTCAATACATTGAGGTGCATTTTCCTGCAGTGCCCACTTGTTACATTGTCCTTATTTAATGAAGAAAAAGTGGACTTGCAGCAATTATGAGCATGCTGTCAAATGTCATATTGTGATTATTATTATCATCATATTATCTTAACCTAAAAAGGTGGACTTGCAACATTTATGAGGATGCTGTCAAATTTCATATTGTGATGATTATACCATCATAGTATCTTAACCTAAGGTCTTCCTATTTCTGGCGAAAGGGCCTCTAGCAACTAGGCTAGAGCACTTGAGTAGCATCCAGGCCTGGTTCGACTTCCCGTGGGAGCGAATTTAAACAGGTCGGGAATTAAAAAAAAAAAAAGGCTAGGATTTCCCATGCTGACTTCAGTCAAAACATATTTCTGGCTTTCTGCGATGTACTGTTATCTAAAGATATTCCACTCATCTCAGCAAATCTCTTTAACGCTTCCATTTTCCACAGGTGTCATGCTTAACTAGACGCCTGATATATAGAGTAGCATAGGGTATATATATCATAAAGCGCATTCACTGTTATCATTTCTTTTTTAGCAAACAGGACTAATTCCGAGGCCTCTCATCAAGAGCACTAGTTACTTGCAAGTGAAGTATTATTTATCAGCTTATAAAATTTTGCAATTTCTTAACTAAGGCTCCCTCCATCGCAGTTTTGGTCATTATTTTTTCAATTATTCGTTGACACAAAGTTAGCATATGTTTATTGACATCAAAGTACTTTTGATGAAAAACCTGCTAAGTCTAAATACTTGTGTGCATAGCAGGGATCAGTCTTGTAATGTTAACTGCACACATATGAGAACCATGAGTACAGAATATTGGAATAGATGGCATTCACAATTTTTGAATGCCCATGCAACCTAGAGGTATCTGATGGATTGGAAGTAGGATATTTTTCTAACCACTTTAATTGCCTTCTTCCTCATGTGCAGCTGTGTCCGTTGTATCCACACAACCCAGAAGTGTTGCTGAATGAACTCAAATCACCATCTGATTTGCTTGATTTTGGCGAGTTCTCAGATTGCATGAATTTCAGTACTCAGGATGGCAGCCCCTTGCTAAATGTTGTCAACCCAACATTTGACTATGTGCCGCCGAAGCTTGTGAGCCTATTCATCACTGACACGTAAGTTCTCTCAGCATTTTCTGTGATCTGGTAATAGAAGAGAATGGTCATATGTACTTGGTGCTGCATGCTTCAGCAGTTCTTTAGGTGCCTGGTGTGCTGGTTCCATGCGAGTTTCCTTATGAGAGAACTATATTGGCTTCGATTTCTTTTCTTAGAGTTTGCACAATCTAATGTATCCGAACTTATTAAGAATTGTGAGTAATTAAATTTAGGATACCTTTGGTTTCCCACCTCACCTGGATGCACCTACATTCAAATCATTCAGTTCGTTTTCCTGATATAGCTTTTTTTGCCTGGCAGTGGGGGGCACAGTCCATCTTATATGTATCGGCTTATTGCTGAGTATTACTCAGCTGATGATCTGGTAGTGAGACGGAAGGCAACATCCTGAAAGAACACAAAAGCACTGCGAAGTCTCCTTGGTGGTCTGATGGTAGAATTTGCAATCATGTTGGAATCAAAGTGTTGTTCTTGTATACTCATCATGATCTGTTGCCTGTAGAGCGACATTGCTGTCTTCAGTGGAATCACCTGTTTGTGGGTACAGTTACTGTCAAACTGCAGGAAATCGATGCAAGCATTCTCGTGCATCGTTGTAACCATTGCTGCATTTTGAGTGTATAAACTGTGGAGGGAATGGGGCGTGACGTCATGAAAGAAATTTCACTATAGGAGAGGTTCAATTATATGAATATGATTGACTGGTTATGTAGAGGGGTGGATCTGGCCATAGGTTAATCTGATCCTTGGCTTGTCCAAATTTTGTCTAGCATGCACAATAATGGAATTTGCTGAGCCATTTTTCTCTTTCTGTATACTAGTGTATATGATATTGCTCATTTCAAGCTTCCTTTTTTTGGTGATTCAGCTGCGTAGTTGCTGGGAAAATAAGGAAAAAAAAAAAGGAATTCGACAGAAGTTTAAGGCTTATACAAATTATTAGTGGAAGTGCTGTGAATTTGTATTAGGAAATTTCTTATCTCGTATGATGACCAGTAACTGGTCGTCGAATAGTACAGAAAATCTATTTCTCCGTGAGAAAATCTCTCAGCTAGTCAGATGGAGACTGGGCCGGCGACTTGAACGCAGACGCAGCGCAGGAGGTCGGACTCCGGCGGGGCCATGGGTGGCAGCGAGAAGTGGCCGTACGTGGAGCTCCCGCTGCGCAGCTCGCCCATGGTCACCAGCGCGGCCACGGTGTTCCGGAAGATGCCCTGCCCCTGCCCGGCGGCGGCCACGGGCGGCGCTCCGGCGTGGCCTCCTCTGCTGGCCTCGAATACCGCCTCCATGGTGGCCTCGCACTCGCGCACGAGCCTGGACACGAGCTCCGTGGCGAAGAAGGGCTGGCCGAGCACCTTCTCGATGAAGGGTAGCCGTAGGACCCGCCCGGTGCGCTTGTCGTACTTCTTCAGGATCTTGGCCAGCCCTGCAAAGCCAATTACAATATTTGACAGTCCATTTTGCACCATTTCGCGCCACAAGCAAAGTAAAAGCAAAACAGAGGAACTCGTAGAAACAGAGAGGGGCACGGGGCAAATTTTGCAGGTGGAGGAAGTAGGAAGCAACCTGTGTAGTTGATGGCGCTGTAGTTGAGCAGCAGTACCATCTCCCCGTGCAGGTCGACGATCTCCTTGCGCACGCTCCTCGTCTCCGACGGCCGGTCCTCGGCCACCTTCTTGGCTGTCTCCGTCAGCTCCTGCACAGCACATCGCATTGACACCACGCACGTATATGGAGGAGAGATCAATGGGAGGCCAGGCAGAACAGAAGCTAGGGAAGGCGGACGTGCCCTGTGCCGTATGACGAAGTCCTCCTCCCGCTCCAGGAAGAAGGCGTTGAAGCGGTCGATCTCGGCTTCGAGCAGGCGCACGAAGGCGGCCTCGGACGACGACGAGGCTGCAGCTGCAGCCGAGACGAGGCGGACGAGCCTCTTGAGGCGCTTGTATGCCAAGAACTTGTCTCTCCACTCCGGGAGGCTCTCCTCCACCTGCTTCTTCAGCCTCTTGCCAAACTTCATCTTTAACTTATTATTCTCGATCAACACAACAGCTAGCTCTGATTATAAGATGTTCTGAACAGAAGATGCATTACGACGCAGGTGCTTCCTTTCATAATGGCAATTTATTTGGGTTTGGAGTCATCTTATGGAGGGAGGGGAGGGGAGGGGAGATGAGATTTCATGATTTTTTGGGGAGGAGTCAAGACTGGTTGACTGAAGAGTGCAAGGTAGGTTTAGTACGCCGGGAATATCTCATGGTATATGCCATGGTAGGCATGGAGGTCGGTGAGGGGAGGTTGCATTGAGCCGATTGACGGTACGGTGCGCAACGTAGGTTTTCAACTGTACAGCACCCAGAGGTCGTCGCTGACGCCTGACGGTGGCATATGTCCAAGCAACCAGCCGGGTCACAGGGAGAATCATTCTTCAGACAAGGATTAAAGCGTCAGAGACGGCTAGAGCTATGGCCGAAAACATCCAAGAATATTAATATGTGCAAGGCATATTCCATACCATACATGCCACGGCCTTTGAGTCTCCAGAGACATTTTGCTGTCTCCAGAGATCACGCTTACTTGTATGCGCTTGTTGAATTGGGGTCCGTCGAAGGCATGATTCCATGGGATCTTCAAAACTGCACAGTTGTCATTCAACAGAAACTTCCTGTTGTCACTCTCATATACTATAATCTTAATTCCTTTCAAGATTTGTTTCTTCCAAATGCCAGTACTATTATGGTTCTTCGTTCACGGGCAGCCAGTCTTCAATTTAAATTGGTTATCGTCATTAACAGTTTCATTTCACATAATTTTACAGAAACACACATCTATTTCGGTGTACGGTGGGTGCACATTCTGTTGCTTTCACGCGCTCTTCTAGATTGAGGGAATGAGGCTATAATATTATAAAAATCACACCACACTGACCGGAACGAGCATTATACATATTTGTAAAAATTACACGACGTCTCCTGCTCCTTCCCTGAAAAGTATATATGCTCCATATAATAACTTCGTCCTCAAAAATGGCCAAAGTAGTGATGGGTTTATCAAGGTCACCACATGCAAATAAGGGTTGTCCGTGCCAGTTTGGGCATCTTGCACGATTTGGGAAAGTTGAGCTAGTTTATGCTGAGAGGAATATCCAATCTGACTTGAGACACCTATTGTCGCTTTACTTTGCCTCCGGGAGTCATTTTTCTTTATCAAAGACAGTAGATGCAGACCATCACTAAAAAATCATAACGCCGGGCACAGTGAAATTTACTAAGATTATGCCAGAGCCAAATATGTATTTATTTTTTTTATTTGACTCGCAGAAATCTCTTTTTCCATTCCCCCCTTTAATTTTCAGAGTTTCAAGAACTTTTGTCGTTAGCTCGAGTATTTTTCAAAGGCAAATTAAAATGATGCCAAGGCTATTGATGCCTTGATGGCAGTATTTTTCTAAGAAACACTTGGGATAGTGCGCATTGTAACATTATAAAACTTAAACTAAACAGGGCATGGTCCTAGCTATGGATGAAAATGATACGGATATTTATTCGACCGTCCGTTCGACCGAATCCGTTTAAAAGTGTTCAGATCTATTAGTATCCGAGTCTGGATATTCAATATTCGATACCGTATCCGTATCCGTATCCGAATACTCAAATCGTACATTTATGATGTCGACATCCAATTGTATCCTATCCGGCATGGCTGACATTATCCGTATTCGAATCTAAATCCGACAAGAAATATGAAAACAAATGTAATATCAATGATATCCGTTCGTATCCGATCTGTTTTCATCCCTGGTCCTAGCTCATTAGATTTCACTTGTAGTAGAGTTCTGTCGTCATTGCACAACTGATAAAGAAGTTGTTGCCGCTGCCCAATTGTTGCATATTCGACCGCAAATGAGAAACACCGTATATATCCCATTGCATGTGTCGTTTTTAACTGGTTTACCCTCTAAACACATTTGCGCCAAACCTAGTTGATAGCGTTAGTTTGTCTACACTATACCGTTTGATAGAGTTGATGTTTGTCCATTCTCCCTCTCTTGTTTAGCTTGTTTTGCATAGGCCAAATCGGGCTGAAGCGTGTCTAATTAATATATATAAGCAGTCAGAAAAGGTGACACGCGTACGCTTAACGTAGAAGGTTATTGGCTTGATCACAACGACTGGCTTCAGCTTCACACTGGCAAGTCTTAAGTACACTGGATATTCGTCGGATATTAAGCCTTTCTCTACCAGGAAGTGACGGATATTCTTACCCGAGGACCGTCTCGGTTTCACTACGGCACGATACACAGTAACACGGATATACGACTGCAACTCCAGGCTGGCGGCTAGCCGCGACTTCCTGAAAACAGTTGGGCGTGGCAGCTAGCTCTGTTCGCTTAACTTACTAGCCACCTTCAGTCAGTCATTCAGCAGTGTTTTTCTCTCACAACAATCAGCCAGTCAGCCACATAATCCAGTCAACCGAACACAACCGTCCATCTATATGTTTATGTGCTAACCAACGGCAAGGTCAAAAAAATAATTCAATTCGTCCAGCACTCCACAGCTGCATGGTTTTTTTTTGACGGTAAAAACTATGGGGGAGGTCCCCACAGTGTCAAAGGAGCTTTTTATATATTTTTATAAAAGTCTAGGGGTAGTTACATAGGGGGTTTAACTGAATGCATCTAACCAAAAACTAAAAACTGACCTAACGTCAGGTTTCAATCTAAGTGACTGAAGAGAACACTGACTTTTAAAATTACAAAGCCATCTAGCTTGACACGGATCTCTTCGCTCAAAAATCTTATCGTTGCGCATCTTCCATAATTCCCATGCAGCAATAATCGAGGCTTCGGTGAAGAACAGTAAACCGTGACTTTGTCGAGCTTGAACAAATCGATCTTGGAGGTTTAGTGACTGATCCCAACTGAAATTGATTGTCGACCAACACTGGACAGCAAATGGACATGTAAAGAAGAGATGGTCGGTGGTTTCCTCCTCTCTTGTCCCACACATAACGCAGAGATCATCATTGTGAACATGTATGTTCCTTCTAGTTAGCATCGTTTTTGTATTGATCCGATCTACCAAAAAGAGCCAAGCGAAGAATTTAATTCTAGGCATACATCCAGACTTCCATACCTCCTTGAAGATTGGGTGGGCACCAAAGTCCTGGAAGACATGAGAATAAAATTTCTTGGAAGTGTAGTCCCCATTCCATACTGGCATCCATCGGTCTAGTTCATTTTCATCATATCGAACATTCTGGAGGTGGTCTTGCATCTGTTGGAGCTCCTCGTGGGCTTGGTGTGATAGAGGCAGAATGAACTGAGAGTCTAAGTCCTCTGCTTGCATAACATCTAGCACAGAGATACCTTCTGATCTTGAGAACGAAGCCAATCTGGGGAAGTCATGCTGCAGCATACAACCAGCCCATTCATCTTCCCAGAAACATACTGTAGAACCATCTCCACGGCTGCATGGTTGTCCGGTAAAAAAAAAAAAAAAAAGCCCACACTCGCTCGCTGGGTAAACACGAGTCAGATTCTGGGATCGTCGTAGGAATAGCTCGACGATCTTCTCTACTATTGTTGTGTAAGTCTCACCTTAATAGTCTGCTCTTGTAAAGTTGTAATGTATTTTCCACAAAGCAAATCTAACACTCCTTTCATAGAATTACATATATGTGTAATATAATTCCTTGCTTCTTCAATTAGAAAATTCTATTCAACTAAAACTGCTTGCATCTTCTATTTCTACACAGAGAGGGCTGATTCCGTTAATCTACCATACCTAAATAGGAGGAACCTATCAGCAGATTTCTCTATGATAGTGAAGCCACGTCATCAGAGCGTCCCACTACAAGGGCCCAAAAACTAGTCTCTTACTTCTTTCCCTCCCTCACCCGATAGTGGTCCATCAAGGACCAAAAAGGCCACACGCCATTGAAAGGTTCCGATAGGCTAGGGGGGGAGGGGGTGAATAGTCTATAAAAAATTCTACAAAGCACTAGACAAAGTGGTTAGTAAATAACATGGCTTTGCTAAGCGCTCGTTCTAGGCTACTCTAAGCAAGCCTCCTAACACAAGATATGCACTCAACCGCACGTGAGCTCTCACCTCGACCCTAAGGTGAGAGTATCTAAACAAGAAAGTAACGCGGGAGAATGAGTACGAGAAAGATTATACCAATGGAGTTGATGAAGTGATGTCCGAATGCCGTATAGAGCCAATCACCAAGAGATAAATCAATAAGCACGATGAAGACCAATCATCAAGGAAGAAAACCGAAAAACCAAATCATCCACTCGATGGTGGAGACGAGAATGAACACCCGATTTTTTACCGGGGTTCATGTGATCGCCGTCACGCTACTCCTCACTGTGGCATCGGTCTTCCTTGGTGGATTGCGAGCTAGGCTTCACACGCCAATCCCTCACCGAGAGCCACTCACCAACACAAGAGAAGTGGTTTCTTACCACAAGCAATCCACTAGAGTCGGTTTTGGCACTTCGTCGGGGAATAACCACAAGAATCCCTCACAAGATCGCCTTGATGTGGACTTGGACAATCTCTACCCAATCTCACACCAACAACACCTGCAAGCCGTATAGGGATTCGGTAAAATCCCAAGAGAACAAGAACTAAGCAATGGCTTGTTCTCAAGTGCTCTAGAATGCAAATCACTAGCAATGATGCACTTGAGAATCACTCAACTCAATGGATGATCAAGAAAGTGTCAAGTGAGTGAGTGGAAAGCTTAGAAATGCTCACATAGTGTATGTCAATGATCCAAGTGTGCAAGAGGGACACTAAGTGTCTGGGAAGGAAGTATAAATACCCCAAGTGAGTTACTAGCCGTTACTCCCACTGAAACAGCTGCTTGACACGATGTTGGGGGCGTGGGATGCTACCGTCGAACGGTGTCCGTCGGACAAACTGCCAGCGTCCGACGCTCGGATTACAGCCACATGTCACTAACGTTTGAATACAGCCATTAGATCACAACGGCTACTTTCTCGCGCCACTTTTCAAACCGTCAAACAGAAGCGTCGGACAGTCCGTTGTACTAATCCTTCACGTCCGACGCGTTCAAACGCAATTTGCACGTGCAATGTTACAACCATCGTACCCTGAGAAAATGAGCCAACACTCGCTCGAATTCCACCGTCAGACTAAACAACTCCGTCCGACTCTCACAGACATAGATAGCGTCGGACACCACTTGGACAGAGCGTCGAACTAACGAATCCCAATGTCCGACACTTCCAGAGAGGTTCCCAGAGCTTAAACAGCATCAGACAGCGTTCGAGGCTTGGCGTCGGACTAAACCCCACTGTTCGACGCCCTTTGCACAGTGAACAACCAGCTAGGGTTAGCTGTCGGACACTAATGAATGGTCCGACGCTCACAGACGTCTAGCGTCCAATGCTTGTTTTCCTACTGTTATGACCCCAAACGCCTCTCTACCTCACAAACTCCAACTCCAAATCTTGAACCCTTGTTCACAAGTGCTAACCCCAAGATATTCTAATGATTGTGCACTGTGTTTTAGCTTTTAAAATCATTTTCTAAGGGTTTCTAAATCAATCTCTAGGTTGGTTAGATCAATGCACATGAAATGCAACGTAGAGCACTTGAAAGTGAGTCATTACTCACTTCTCCTCTTGATAGTGGGATACTTAACCTAAATATGATCACTTCCACTAGAAGTTTTGATCAAAAAAGAAAAACCCTATAGGTTATACTTTAGCCTTTTGCTTTCCTTCTTTAAGTCCTTTTCTTTTTACTTCTTGTTCACCAACATCACTCCATGGTTAAGCCCATTTGATCATCACTAATCGTCTCTTGGATCCACTCACCATGGTTAGGACAACCTACACTTAGCCATCACTCAAGCATATATGTTAGTCTTTAGGGTGTCATTAATTATCAAAACTAAATTAGGGCTTTCAGCCATGTTACCATTGAAACAACGAGCGAGATGCTGCTGCTGATAACTAGTTCCAGAATGCGTCCCTGGTTTACCGGTTGACAAAGGGTAAACACTAGCTAGTATTAAAAATCGGTGAAAAACTAGTGTTGTCAAAAAAGTCAGTGAGAAATTGGATATTTATTTTCATTCTAAGAGCAACATAAAAATTTCCGCAGCAACATACAAGGTATATCTACCTAAAGCATTATAAAGATTCTCGTAGCAATGCGCGGGGTAATATCTAGTATTACAAAGTTTCCGATCAACTAAAATTATTTGCTTACTTGCATGATTGCTGCTGCTGCTGCTGCTTCTTCTTCCTCACCCCGTCGAAGCATGAACCATGAAGTCGTCGCTGCTAACGCAAAGATAGACGTCCTTGGCTGCTCTAGTGCCTCGGGAGGTCGCGAGCAGCAATAGCTGGCCGACGACCATCTTCATGGGCGTTGCGGCGACGGCGAGTGCCTGGAGCACTCCGTACCTTGGAAAAGGGTGTTTGAAAAAAATAGATTATGAAACTATTGTGAGCTGTGCCAAATAACTCTCTACTCTATTTGGCTAAGCTGAAATTTAGTTGGGATAAATTTTATGGCTGAATTATATGAAAGAAAATAATGTTTCATGTCTGAAAATAAACTGAAGCTAACTCAAACCAACAAAGCTGAATATTTTTTCGAAGGGACGGCAAAAACTTTGCCATGATTTTTATTAGACGAAGAAAAAAAACAAAGGGGTCGGTCCAGTTTTTTGAACGGAAACCGGGCCCAAAAACCGTAACAACTGGGGAGAGAGCCACGCTCATCTCGCACAATCCTGGCGCATCCGCCGAATACAACATGAGAGCACAACTCCACACATAACTCAACTATGTATCCAACTGTAAGCATAATTCAACACCGCTATTTGTAACTCAACTGGTCGGATTGGGACATCAACACGGTTGCGCACCTCGACAGTACACCAGGACCACCAAGCCGCACCTCCAACGGAGCCGCCGACAAGCAGCCCACCTTGCAAGCGCCGTTGTCCCCGACGATGTCCCGCACTAACCAGCCACTGCCGAGCAGAAACTAGTTAACGCGGTCCGCTGCAAGCTAAGAGGCTACCACGCCAACTCTACCGTGCCAGCCAAAGCCTTCTGATCACGCACAGTCGACACTTGGTGAATATGGCCGCATCGAGCATATGGGCCAACGCAAGAAACAGATGGGTTCCATGTCTAGTTCTACGTGCCGGCGGATGCCCAATGAACGTCATCGGGCGTAAGTACATCCCTCTGCTGTAAATCGCAGCATGTTAGAGGATCTAGTTCCAGCCTTGTGAGATACAAACTCCTGGTACCACATAATAAGACATGGGCCGTACCATCAACGGTGACCTAGCCCAGAAGATAAAGACATGCGGCGCAAAACACTGCACCGCACGGTTATTGTACCAACTTGGATAGTTTACTTGTAACCTCGTCCCTTCAGACTATATAAGGAGGGGCATGAATAGATCCCACAACTCAGATCATCTAATAGCAATATAATACAGCAACATACAGGATGTAGGGTATTACGCCTCGCGGTGGCCTGAACCTATATAAACCTGTCCTGCGCTAACTGCGCTACTCTTGTTCGTCTCAGGCGCATCTTCATCGATCATCTCCTATCTTGGGCATACCCCTCGGTAGACTATCGCCGGCATTCCGTCGATAGTTGACACGCTAGGTAGGGGGTGTGCTTCCTGATTTCATGGCGGGCAAGATGGAAATTTCTTTCGTCGTCGTTGACCACAGCATTCGACGGCGGCAAATCAGATGAGAATTATCTTTATCAACATCATCCGCGGCGATCTTGTCGCGATCCCGCTTCTTGCGGCGGCATCTGCGTATGTCGGCACTCATGGCAACAAGATGAAGCACAACTTCCGCCGATCAGATCGGTCCAACAATGAAGCTAACGTCACAGCGGACGGAGCCCAGCAGCCAACAGGATCGACGGATGGATTCGTGACTTGCAGCAAGCCAACACGATGTCAGGAGTCATGCGAGGTCTACGGCAAGCGTCTTCATCTTACCCAAATTGGAGCGCTAGCAACCGAGCAGGACTACCGAACGGATCTCCTACGTCATGAAGTCGACTTCAATATTCAAGATATTTTTCTACCTGCCATCCGATCCGTCTCCGGCACACGCCAATGCAAATACCCAAGCTGAGATTTCGATCAAGGCATATGGCATGCATGTTCACGAGGCATGGATCACATGGATCGATCAACGAAAATGGTGCAAGATCGGGCATCAAGGACACTAGCAGATGAGAGTGCATGCATGCACAACGTGATATATATAGGCCACATGTTCCGTAATTGGAAGACATGCAACATGATTACGGATGATCCTGCCGGCGCCATCGTCGATCACTCAACGTCTAACTTGTCAAAGCTGTCGATCAAAAGCTAAGTCCTGATTTTCATCTTGACTAAGATATTTTATATTATATATTCGTCTTCGCATTTCTCCACCGGTCTACGTGATATTTGTTGGCAGAAAATTTGTCGCGCCTCTCGTCGTCAATGCTCTGCGATGGTCTCGTCGTCGTTCATCTACGACAACAGCAAGTCTAAAACCGTCTGAGCTCTTCAGCAAGCCACGTCGAGCCGTCTAAGAAGTCACGTCGAGCCATCCAACGAGTCACGATATCATCATCAAGATTACCTCCAAGATTCTTCACCGCCGACATAAGCCCCGACCAGACTCGGGCACTACTCCGGATATCATCGCCAAGGCTATCTCCATGATTCTCCGTCACCGACGTAAGCCCTGCACCTGCTCGGGCAGTCTAACTTCATCACGCGAGCCACGTCAAGCGACTTTTCGACATGCCAACCACCCCGCTCGACGTCATTCAAGCTAAGTGATATTTTTAATATCTTTCTACATATTCTTTGACCTTCATATATCTCCGAAAATTATCTCCATAGATCTTCACCGCCGACCTCTCCATAAGCCCCAACAAAGCTTGGGCAACTCGTCGACGATTTCTCCATAAGCTCCAACAAAGCTCGGGCACTCAGAAGATTTTCTCCGCCGACGAGATACTAAGTATCTCTCCGTTTTCTTCTCTCAAGGGTTGCTTAAAGTATCTTGGTAGCACACGCCTTAATCCGTGAAATCTGTCTTCGCCCCGTAAGCCGTCACACACATGGTCATGTTAAGAAACTCTAAACCAGACGCCAGGTCAGGTGTTTAAACGTAACAGGCCAACTACCAGGGGAAATTACGTGACCTGACAAGAGTAAGAAACGGACAATCTTATCATGCATTCTACAATATTGGGATCCGCTCCAAAACCTACATCATGTACTACCCACTGTACATATTTATTTTGCAGGAACACGCCACCGAGCTCTCGTCGCTCCTCGCCGTCCTCACGCTGCTCGGACACCGTCTCCGACCACGCTGGGGACTCATCGCTCCTCACCGTCCTCACGCTGCTCGGACACCGTCTCCGACCACGTTGGGGACTCCTCGCCACTCCTCGCCGTCCTCGCGCTGCTCGGACACCGTCTTCGACCACGCTGGGGACTCGTCACCGCTCCTCGCCGTCCTCGCGCTGCTTGGACACCATCTCCGACCACGCTGGGGACTCGTCATCGCTCTTCGCCGTCCTCGCACTGCTCGGACACCGTCTCCGACCACGCCGGGGACTCGTCGCTGTCGCTTCTCGCCGTCTTCATGCTGCTTGGACATCATCTCCGACCACGCTGGGGACTCGTTGTCACTACTCGTCGTCCTCGCGTTGCTCGGACACCGTCTCCGACCACGCTGGGGACACGTCATCGCTACTCGCCGTCCTCGTCGTCGCTTCTTGTCACCACCGACCACGCTGAGGTCTCGTCGCCGAGCTATCAAGACACTCCACGCTGTTCGGATCAGAGTGCTAATCTTGGACAACACATTGGGGGTCTTGATATGCGCCTCGCCGTGCTCGGCGACTTCGTCAACACTTCACTTGATCAGAAGACTTGTCCCTGTAGGATCACGGACTGTCCTAGAAGGGGGGTTGAATAGGCCTGTGAAAAATCTTCGCGAACGGAGGTTAGTAACAAGCACGGCGGCCTGTAGAGCGGCACTGCCGGGCTGCCCGGCACTGCTGCTCCCAGAGCGGCAGTGCTGGACCTCGCAGAGCAAATTCTGCACAATTCAAAAACTGCTTGGCGAAATTTAGATCGAACAAATTACTGATGTTCCCTGGTATGTGTAGACCCTAGCACACCCTTTCCTTGCAGCTAGAACACCACCAATTCGTAGATCGGGACCAAACCCTAGAAGTCAAGAAACTCAGCAAATAGAGAATGAAACAAGCAATACAAGTGATACAAGATTTAACCCGTGGTTCAGCTCGCCACAAAGGTTTGCCTACTCCACGTTGTTGATGTTGCACAAAGGAAACTTGGGTTCACAAATCCTAATCTGCGTTCTCAAGTCAAGAGAGTTGACTCTTGAAAAGAGGGGGTGATTCCACTAGCATGTGAGGGTGATTACAAACCTCCCGAGGCTGCCACAAGATTGGCAAGCTCACCTGGCGACGCTCTAGCCGGCTAGGAGCAAGCTCCAAGAGTAACAAATCCAAACCACCGGCTTGAACGCGAACCAAGTGCTTGAGGAAGTTGAAGATCAGTGGGGAGAAACTTGTTCTTGCTAAGATTCAGCTCACACTCTTCTAGATTCAAACTAGGATTCAAACTTTTGAGTGGAGAGCTTGTTGGGAGTGAGAGAGAGAGCAAGAAAGTGACTTCTCTGGTCTGGGAACTGAGTAAATGGCAGAGATGACCGTTGGGGGCGACAAGAGGGAGGCTAAGAAGCCCCCTCGAGTCTAACGATCAAAACAAGTCACGGCAGTGCCGGGCTTGGAGCGGCAGCGCCGGGCCTAGGGCCGGCAGTGCCGCGCTGCCAAACCAGGACATAATGATCTGGAATTTTGTGGCTGGTTTTGACAGTGGAAATGAGGATGTTTGGTGTAGAGATTTGCACTTGGTCACACTTTCAAACCTGTCTTTTGCATCCCCCTTAATAGTACGGCTTTCCTAAACTCAATTTCAAAATCAAAATGAATTTAAACCTCCTTTGAGCCGGATACCGCATCCTTTAAATGTTAGGGGTCCATCTGCATAAGATAACATCCTCCTAATGCTTTTGCCTGTCCATCATCTCGATAAATCTCATTAGTCTTTTAATCGCGTGGTCATTATCACCAAAACCCACTTTAGGGCTTGATTGCACTTACAATCTTCCCTTTTTTGGTGATTGATGACAACACGATTAGAGAGATAAAAGATAAAGTACAGCGAGATTTAAATGAGATTTTGAATGTAGAGTCTCCTCCTGAATATGTGTGTGAAATTTGAATTTCCAAACTTAGCATAAAAGGCTAAGTTTCACACACTAGAGTGAAATGGGGTCTCCCCCTAAATCCATGATCTCTGTGGGGTGCAGCACACAGTGTCATAAAGATAAACGTGATGCGAATGACATGTGAGAGAATCAGAGTTAGCTTCTGCCGTCAGATAGGGCGGCACTGCCACTCCAGGGCGCGGCACTACAGCTCTGCCTGAAGACAGAAACTTCGTGGAAGCAAAACACCTACATAGAGTATATGAAAAGTAGAACTAGTTTACGCACAAACACAGGCTGGTTCATAAATAAAGTACTAAGGTTCACAACCAAATGAAATAGAGACATCAAAGTACTTATTACAAACCAAATGAGTTTGAGAAACACTCTCAACTCCACAACTACTAGCTCTCACAAGATCTAAATATTAAGCTCACAAGCTGAACACTAGTAAAAATGATGAAAAGTTATTGTACCCCTCTCTAATACCCTTTCTCCCCCTTTGGCAACAAGCACCAAAATGGAAGAAAAAGAGAGAAGAGTGAAGTATAACTACTCGTCATCATCCTCACTAGAGGCCTCCTCCTCGTCATCGTCGTCGTCGTCTTGGTCTTCTTCCTCCTCCTCATCGTCGTCGGACTCGACAACGGCGCGTCCCTGGCGGTGAGTGGTGGCGGTGAAGCGTACGCCGCGAGACAACGTGCCGGGACTGTCCTCCTCCTCCTCTCGTGCAAGCTGGTCCCAATCGACGTCCTCAACGTCGAAGCCAGACATCTCACTGAACACAGGAGGTGGTGTAGGAGGGTCAATCGGTCGCATCCCCAAATGCTCACGTATATCCCTGTTCTCTATGCGAGCCTTGTATGCAGAGTCAGACGCATGCATACAGGCCCCGAAGATCCTCTTGAGCATGCGGGAGAGACGGCTCTTCTTCCTGGGACGCCGCTGAGAGCCAGAACGGGAAGAACTGGGAATATCTAAAGATGGGGCAGCCCGCCTACTGGAAGACCGGGTGGCTGTCCTGATCTCACCAACGCCTAAGTGGTGAATCTTGTCAACCCAAAATGGCTCATGGGACACATCCTTCTTGAAAATGATGCCAGACACGCGCTCAATCACAAACATCAAGTATGGAGCATAAGGTAGGGCCTTCCTAGCATCCTCAGAAGTGATAATCAACTCGCGCCAAATGAAGCGAGACACTGAGAAAGACCCACTACCTGGCTGTGTCCTGGCAAGCATGTTCCTCGCTGTCCCATATAGGTTGGAAGCTGAACCAACCTTGGGATGAAGAGTCTGGCAGAATAGATTGTTCAGGATGTAGTACCAACTCTTCAGCCCCTTCACCAAACCATCTGCCTGACTGGGATGATCATATAGATGGGCCAACTCGCCATCAGTGAGTGCCCGCTCGTCATGCAGATCATAAGCATCCCTGTCCCATTCACCAAAACCAAGGATCTGAGCAAAGGTAGTGAAATCCACTCGGTAGTGGTGAACATCAGTCATCCAGTGCAACTCATCATCCTCTTTGTCAAAGTAACAGGTGGATAGGAACTGAGATAGAATCTTTGTGTTCCAGTCATACCTGAAACCCATCAAATCATAGATGCCTCTGTTCTTGCAAAAGGCAATGACCTGGTTGCACACTCTGTCATTCTTGCTTGCCAAGTGCTCCCAATCAATATATCTCATCGGAACAATCTTGGGCTTTTTGGAAGCAAAGAGGACGGACTCATAGAAGTCCGACTGAAAGGCAGACGAAAACCTGTAATCAAGCTCAACATCCTTACGCCTAGCATAAGGGTTGACCTGTCTCTGCTCCTGCACAACCCTGAACTGGTTGTAGTAGCTGATCTTGTGCCTTTGCCTCCTCTCAACTGGAGCATGCACATGGTGATCATGCTCATCCCACTACAGGTAAGCCCCATCAAACATGGAAATATCATCTGGGGTATCCGGGCAGGCACCATCTGGAATGGTCCTGCCTGCCTGCTCCAACAACTCAGCATCACGGAGTGCCTGCCTATCCGTCCTGCCCTCCGGGTTCCGTCCACCTCGACGGGCTAGCTGCTTCGTACGTGGGGGACGTGGGTTGCTGGACCCAGCCCCAGCGTTGAAACCACCCTTCGTCCTCGCTTCACGCCTTCATCCGCCATCTACGCAAATGTGTGCGAAAAATGTGTTAAATATAGGAAGAGATGAGTGCTGACCAAGTCACTGGAATGAACAAGGCCAATTTGTGGAGTCAAAGATGGGGATAAAATTTGGAGGACAGAGGCTCACTGCACAGGGCCCGGCACTGCCACGCCTAGGGCCGGCACTGCCGCGCCTGCGCAGTGAGGCCATACTGCCTCCAATCTCTCCCGACCTTTGAATCAACAAATCAGCATTTTTCAACCCATAGAATTGAATCATTACACATCAAACAGACTTAAGCAACACTTTTCTTCACTTGAATCCATCACATTTCATAGATCGGGAAGAAACTCCAACTTAGGGCTTCTCATACCTTGAGAGAGGAAAGGAGGGAGCAGGGGCCGCACCAACAGGGGGACCTGGACGCCGGCAAGGAAGAGAAGAGATCTCCCCATGTTCCAGCAGCAGGTCCAGAGAGGGAGGGAGCGCGCGGCAAGGGCAGCGGCGGTGCCGGGCAGGGGCGCCGTCGCCTGCTCTCTCGATTTGAAGAGAAAAGAGAGAGAGATCGGGAGAATGAGGGGAGAGAGGGAGGAACAGTCACGGGCACGGGATAGAGAGAGGAGAGCCCGACCGTTCTGACTAAGGTGGCCCACGGGCCGCCAAGCTAGCAAGGCGCGGCACTGCTGGGCTAAGGCCCGGCACTGCCTGGGCGTGGCACTGCCGCGGCTAGGAGCGGCGCTGCCGCCCTGCCTTCCAGCAGGAACCTAGACCTATTCTGGTCTTCACCAAGAACAAGGTCGCATGCTATTATTTGTGCAATCACTTAGTCAGAAATACTAAGAATTAAAAGCAGTGACCAAGATTGCACAAGCACACGATCAATATAGTTTTGAAAGACATAATTGGACTTTTAAATCCTTTTCAAACAACCTAGCTTAAGCAAACAGTTGTGTGCTAAGTTTCAAACCACATTTCGAAAATCAAGGATATTTAGTTCACTACACAAGGCGCAAAACCTTGACTCGTCGAGAGGCTTAGTGAAGATATCGGCTAGTTGCTTTTCGGTGCTCATATGGCGTATTTCGATATCTCCTTTGGTTTCGTGGTCTCCCAAGACGTGATGTTGGATGTCAATGTGTTTGGTTCTTAAGTGGCTTACGGGATTGTTTGCAAGCTTTATGGCACTTTCATTGTCACACAATAATGGGATTTTGGTAAAGTGACATCCGAAATCACGAAGGGTTTGCCTCATCCAAAGTAGTTGCGCACAACATGCACCGGCTGCAACATAATCGGCCTCAGCGGTGGAAAGGGCTACACAATTTTGTTTCTTAGAACTCCAAGACACTAGGGACTGTCCAAGGAATTGACACGTCCCCGAAGTGCTTTTTCGATCTACTTTGCAACCGGCGTAATCGGAGTCCAAATAACCAAGAAAATCGAACTTAGAGCCCTTAGGATACCACAAGCCAAGGTTTGGAGTGTGCACTAGATATCTCAAGATTCTTTTAACGGCCATCAAATGACACTCTTTCGGGTTAGCTTGAAATCTAGCACACATGCACACACTAAGCATAATATCGGGCCTAGATGCACAGAAATAGAGTAGAGAGCCGATCATGGAGCGATATACCTTGATGTCCACGGCTTTCCCTTCCTCATTAAGATCAAGATGTCCATTGATTGGCATGGGAGTTTTGATAGCCTTTGCATTCACCATGTCAAACTTCTTGAGCATGTCATGGGTGTACTTGG
Organism: Eremochloa ophiuroides; assembly: GCA_038502445.1. Classification (NCBI taxonomy): domain Eukaryota; kingdom Viridiplantae; phylum Streptophyta; class Magnoliopsida; order Poales; family Poaceae; genus Eremochloa; species Eremochloa ophiuroides. The sequence continues at coordinate 47,158,269 of JAHLJS010000002.1, forward strand.
TTTGACTTATGAAAGTTCCTCCTTTCAATTGCTTGACTTGAAACCCGAGAAAGAACTTGAGCTCACCCATCATGGACATCTGAAATCTCTTAGTCATGGTCCTACTAAATTCCTCACAAAAGACATTGTTAGTGCTACCAAATATTATGTCATCGACATATATTTGGCACACAAATAAATCTTTACCAACTTTGTGAGTGAAAAGAGTAGGATCAGCTTTGCCTATTTCAAAGCCTTGTTTGAGCAAGAATTCCTTAAGGCATTCATACCATGCTCTTGGTGCTTGCTTAAGCCCATAGAGCGCCTTATGGAGTTTACAGACATGGTTTGGGAACTTGGGATCTTCGAAACCCGGTGGCTTCTCCACATATACCAACTCTTGTAGTGGGCCATTAAGAAATGCACTCTTCACATCCATTTGATATAGCTTGAAGTTGTGATGGGAAGCATAGGCTAGAAGCATTCGGATTGCCTCTAGTCTTGCTACCAGTGCATATGTTTCTTCAAAGTCCAAGCCCTCTACTTGAGTGAATCCTTGAGCCACCAATCTTGTCTTGTTCCTTGTCACCATTCCATCTTCATCTTACTTGTTTCTGAATACCCACTTGGTGCCGATGATGTTGATGTTGGGTCTTTCAACTAGAGTCCATACTTGGTTTCTCTCGAAGTTGTTCAACTCTTCTTGCATGGCTAACACCCAATCCGGATCACCAAGTGCTTCTTCTACCTTGAGAGGTTCCAAAGAGGAGACAAAAGAGTAAAATTGACAAAAATTTGCCAAATATGAACGAGTAGTTACCCCCTTCGAAGACTCCCAAGGACATTGTCAATGGGATGATCCCGTTAAATAGTTTGACGTAGCCTTGAATGATCAATGTATTCTAGTTGTTCTTCTTCTGGCCAATCATTTTCATCTACTTCAAGAACAGGTGCAAGATCATCCCTCGGAAGCGGTGTTCTCTCAGCAGTTGCAGGGGTTGATGGCTCTGCTGCCTGGGGGAGCGGCACTGCCGGGCCCCCTGCAGCAGCAGCTTCTGCAGTGGCCTTCTCTTGAGGTCCTTCTACCTCTGTAGCCTTGTCTTCTTGTGGTCTTATATCACCAATTGCTACTTGCTTGATTGCTTCACATGGTGGATCCTCCTTTCCTACAACACTTAGATCAATTTGCTCTACTGAGAGCCGTTAGATTCATCAAATGTCACATCCACCGCGACTTCAACTCGACCGGTGGTCGTATTGAAGACATGATAGGCATGCTCATTTGATCCATAACCAAGTAAGAAACCCTCATCAACTTTAGGTGCAAACTTAGAGGTTTTGGGCCTTTTGTTAAGTATGAAACACTTGCACCTAAATACTCTAAAGTAAGACACCTTTGGTCTGTTACCGGTAAGCAGCTCATATGAGGTTTTCTTTAGCTTTTTGTGTAGGTAGAGACAGTTGATTGCATGGCAAGCGGTGTTGACGGCGTCACTCCAAAAGAGATCCGGCATCTCGTACTCATCAAGCATTGTTCTTGCCATGTCAATTAGAGTCCGGTTCTTCCGTTCAACTACACCATTTTGTTGAGGGGTGTATGGAATTGAAAACTTATGCTTGATGCCCTCGTCATCAAGGAAGCTATCAACTTAGGTGTTCCGGAATTCGGTCCCGTTGTCACTTCTTACTTTCTTGATAGGAAGCTCGAATTCCTTTTGTGCCCTTCTAATGAATGTCTTCACTTTGTCTAGTACCTGGGACTTATCATACAAGAAGAATACCCAAGTGAAACGGGAATAATCATCAACAATAACAAGTCCATATTTGTTACCCCCAATGCTTAAGTAGGCCACGGGTCCAAAGAGATCCATATGAATTAGCTCCAATGGCTTGGTGGTTGTCATGATGCTCTTTGGTGGGTGTGGTGCTCCTTCTTGCTTTCCGGCTTGGCACGCGCTGCATATCCTATCTTTCTCAAAATGAACATTTATTGGTCCAAGGATGTGGTTGTCCTTTAGAAGTTTGGCCAAGTTCCTCATCCCAACATGAGCTAGCCGGCGATGCTAGATTTTGCCACTAAACAAGTCTCAAGGTTAGCTTTACTTTTGTTGAAGTCAACTAGGTAAAGCTTCCCTTTCAAGCGACCCGTAAAAGCAATAGAGGAATCCTTCCTTCTAATGACTTCCACACCCTTATCCGTAAAGAAACAATTATAGCCCATCTCACACAATTGTGATACAGATAACAAATTGTAACTCAACGAATCAACATGTAAAACATTAGTAATTGAATGTTCATGAGTTATAGCAATTTTTCCAAGACCGATTACTCCCCCTTTCGAGTTGTCTCCAAGGATTATGTTTTCACTTGGATTCTCGATAGGTGAGTATGAGCTGAACATACTCTTCTCTCCAGTCATGTGATTTGTGCATCCGCTATCAAGTACCAAACTTGATCCACCGGAGGAGTATGCCTGCAAAATAATTTAGTTCCTTGATTTAGGTCCCTAAGTAGCATTGGGGCCTGCATGTTAGTCACAAGTATCTTAGGAACCCAAATTGCTTTTCCTACGTGCTTGCTGGCCTCTTGACCAATAATCTTAGCAACAACTTTACCACGGTTGTTACACTTCAACACATAGCAAGATTCCAAACTTTCACGGGTGATATTTGGCTTTGGTTGGTGCACAAACTTGTTTTTGGTCACCCATATTGATTCCTGTGGCTTCTGAACAACCTGCCTCTGCTGGGGCACCTTTTGGACATGTGTTTTGAAATAATCAAGCTTCAGATTGGTGGCCTTCCTTTTCTTAGGGCGCGGCACTGCCGCTCTAGGCCCGGCACTGCCGTGGTCCGGCACTGCCGCCCTAGGGCGCGGCACTGTCGCGGTCTGTGCAGGCCTCTCTGTACCAATCTGTGCCTTCCTCTCAAACCTGACACATTCCACTCCATTTTTCATGTATCTTTCATTGGTCTTACCTCCAGCAACATGGCCTAAGCCACTTTTGATGTGTGGATGCCTTCCATCCTTGTATTGCACCTTTGGTTGCTCTCTAACCTTGCTCTTGCCATTTTGCACTTGCAAGTTCTCGCCCTTACCTGCAGCTAAGGCATTGAGCCTTGCCACTTCTTTCTTCATTGTCTCTAGGTTGGCAAGCTTAGTAGCATAAGCATTTAAATCAAGTTTGGTGCATTGTTCACATACTTGACTAGTGGAAGACCTAGATGCACCTTTGCTTTCGAGGAGGTGTGAGTTACTATCAGCAAGAAGCTTATGTTGATCCTCAAGTTCATTATGCTTTTTCAACAAGCTATTGTATCTTTGGTTGAGGTCAACATTAGCCTTCTTAGTGATAGTGTGGGCTTTTTGCTCCTTGACTAAAGCCAATTGCAAAGAATCCACCTCACTATTCTCCAAAGCAAGAGCCTCCTTGCTAGCAATATAGAGATCTTCTTGATTAATAAGAGTCTTCTCTCTAGATACTAGCTCAGCTTGTGTGCTCTCTAGTTCTTCCATTAGTCTAGCAATGAACATTTTAGTTTTGTTATCCAAGTTCTTAGTTAGCTTATCAATTTCTTCATCACTAGATTCATCATCACTAGAGCAATCACTAGAATCACTACTCGAGATGTCACTAGGAGAGGGAGTTTTGGACTTGGATTTGGTTTTTACCTTCTCACCATTTGCCATAAGACAAGTGTGAGGGAAGCAATCATAATCATCATCATCATCGGACAAGTTATTGAATAGCTTTGGTGTTGAGGATGAAGCTTGAATGGCAACGGTTGCAATCTTTCTATCCTCTTCACTTGAGCTATCCATGGTTGAGTCCCATTCATGTTCAATGTGAGCCTCTCCCATATCTTTCTTGTACCTTCTCTTGCTGCCCTCTTTGTGGTACTTCTTGTCTTGCCTCTTGTCCTTCTTCTCATGGGGACAATCGGCTATGAAATACTCCGTGCTATCACAATTATAGCATGTTCTCTTTTTCTTGTTAGGAAAGGTTCTTTTCACCAACTTGTAGCCATTGCTCTTGATTCCCTTGCGAAATCTTCTCATGAACAATGCAAAGTCATCAATATGTTCTTATTGCTGCTCACTATCGCTTTTTTCTTCACTAGATGATGAAGTTGTTGGCACTTCTTCTTTGACTTTATTGGCTGCCCTTGACTTGAATGAGGCACCTTACTTGCTGCCCTTTTGCTTCCTTGATGTGGATTGCTTGCTTGCTGCGGGCTGCAAGCTTCTCTTGCATGCCTTGAATACTACATCCTTGATTTTCATGTCCTCAAGCTTGGTTTGCAGCTCCCCAAGCCTTTGCCTCTCAAGTGCTTCCTCTCTATGCATGTCATGTGTCAAAAGCCTCCCAAGAACATCACTAAGAGTGAATTGCTCAAATCTCTTCTTCTCTCTAATCAAAGTCACAAGGGTCTCATTTCTTGGTGTGAAAGCTTCCAACATGACTCTCACAACCTTATGATCATTCACCTCGGTGCCACCAAGACCTCTAATCTTGCCAACAATGACCATCAACCTATCAAACATCTCTTGTGGCCCTTCACCTTCATGGATTGCAAACCGGTTGAGCTTGGCCATCAATATTTCAATCTTGGACCTTCTCACCTTGTCAACACCCTCATGTGCCATGTGCAAGGTATCCCAAATTTCCTTGGCCACCTCCAAACCCATCACCTTGTTGTACTCATCTCCATCCAAAGCACTAAGCAAAACACTAGTAGCTTGGGCATTGAGATGGATGTTGCGAAACTCAGCTTGTGTGGGCTTCTTTGGATCAACCGGTGCCTCCAAGCCATGATGCACAATCTCCCAAATCCCGGGATGAAGACCTACAAGATAAGTTTTCATCAAGTGCTTCCACTTGGCAAAGTTTGTTCCATCGAAATGAGGCAACTTTCCCGCGGGCACATTGATGACACGTCTAATGTCAAGGTTAGATAAAGATGAATAATCAAATGATACGGCTCCATAGTCGATGTAGCCGCTGCCTTTCTTGTTCTTGCTGCTCTTGGTAGGTTGATAAGTGCTATCATCATCTCCATCTTCGGTGCTACTTGAGTCATCATCGCTTGAGGCCTTCTTCTTGCCCTTTTCTTCTCTTTTCTTCTTTTCTACCCTTCTCAGCCTTCTTTCTTCTCTTCTTTTTAGCTTTTCTTCTTTTCTTTTCAGCTCATCCTTCTCTTTTCTTCTTTCCTCTCTTCTAGCTTCTTTTGCTTCTCTTTTCAATCTTCTTTCTTCTCTTCTTCTAGCTCTTTCTCCTTCGGAGATCTCAGCTGGTGGCAGCGTGGATTGACTTGCCGTCGACACGCTGTCACTGCTGCTGTCGGTGGTGTGGAGATCATCACTACCACTAACAGCACGAACCTCATGAGCTGTACTTGCCTCCGCTTCATCGTTCTTGGCCATACCTCACGCGGTTAAGCGTAAACCTGAGGTAACCGGCTCTGATACCACTTGTAGGATCACGGACTGGCCTAGAAGGGGGGTTGAATAGGCCTGTGAAAAATCTTCGCGAATGGAGGTTACTAACAAGCGCGGCAGTGCCGGCCTGTAGAGCGGCACTGCCGGGCTGCACAGCACTACTGCTCCCAGAGCGGCAGTGCTAGACCTCGCAGAGTAAATTCTACACAATTTAAAAACTGCTTGGGGAAATTTAGATTGAACAAATTACTAATGTTCCCTGGTATATGTAGACCCTAGCACACCCTTTCCTTGCAGCTAGATCACCACCAATTTGTATATCAGGACCAAACCCTAGAAGTCAAGAAACTCAACAAATAGAGAATGAAACAAGCAATACAAGTGACACAAGATTTAACCCGTGGTTCAGCTCGCCACAAAGGCTTGCCTACTCCACATTATTGAGGTTCCAAAAAGGAAACTTGGGTTCACAAATCCCAATCCTCGTTCTCAAGTCAAGAGCGTTAACTCTTGAAAAGAGGGGGTGATTCCACTAGCTTGTGAGGGTGATTACAAACCTCCCGGGGCTGCCACAAGATTGGCAAGCTCACCGGGCGACGCTCTAGCTGACTAGGAGCAAGCTCCAAGAGTAACAAATGCAAACCACCGGCTTGAACGCGAACCAAGTGGTTGAGGAAGTTGAAGATCAGTGGGGAGAAGCTTGTTCTTACTAAGATTCAGTTCACACTCTTCTAGATTCAAACTAGGATTCAAACTTTTGAGTGGAGAGCTTGTTGGGAGTGAGAGAGAGTAAAAAAGTGACTTCTCTGGTCTGGGAACTGAGCAAATGGCAGAGATGACCGTTGGGGGCGACAAGAGGGAGGCTAAGAAGCCCCCTCGAGTCTAACGGTCAAAACAAGTCGCGGCAGTGCCGCTCGGCCGGCAGTGCCAGTCCTAGGGCCGGCAGTGCCGCGCTGCCAAACCAGGACAGAATGATCTGAAATTTTGTGGTTGGCTTTGGCAGTGGAAGTGAGGATGTTTGGTGTAGAGATTTGCACTTGGTCACACTTTCAAACCTGTCTTTTGCATCCCCCTTAATAGTACGGCTTTCCTATACTCAATTTCAAAATCAAAACAAATTTAAACCTCCTTTGAGTCGGATACCGCATCCTTTAAATGTTAGGGGTCCACCTGCATAAGATAACATCCTCCTAATGCTTTTGCCTGTCCATCATCTCGATAAATCTCATTAGTCTTCTAATCGCGTGGTCATTATCATCAAAACCTAATTTAGGGCTTGATTGCACTTACAGTCCCGCGCACCATGCTCTGCTCGAGAACTTCGCCGACTTCTTGCCTACTCGGAAGACTTTTCCCGATCACTTGATGTGCTCAGGGACTTCGTCATCGCTTGCTCGGAAGGTTTTTCCCGGTCACTTGATATGTTTGGGGATTTCGTCATCGCCTACTCAGAAGATTTTCCTGATCACTTGCTGTGCTCGAGGACTTCGTCATCGCCTGCTCGGAAGATTTTTCCCGATCACTTGCTGTGCTCGGGGACTGTGTCATCATCTCGCCTGCTCGGAAGAATTTCCCGATCACTTGCTGTAGTCGGGGACTGCGTCAACACTTCACATATAAAGGCTTTGACCCTGACACCACGTGACTACGTCACCTACTCTCAGACTTGGGGACTAAGTGGATACACTTCACCTAACGGTGAAGATATTGTTTCTGAAGAACCAAAAGTGGATATATTTCACCAAAGAGAAGCACTTTTTTAAATTTTTTCTGAGCTCCTTACATCCGTCTGGTCAAGCAACTCCGAAGATCTACATCTCCCGACGAATGCAAGGCGCTCGGGGGCTAACTGTGGGGATATAAACCCCCGGTATCACAAGACAAGACATGGGGCGCACTATCAAAGCTGGCCCAGCTCAGAAGACAAAGACGTGCGGCGCAAGGCACTGCACCGCACGGTTATTGTACCAACTTGGATAGCTTACTTGTAACCTTGTCCCTTCAGACTATATAAGGAGGGGCAGGGATAGATCCCACAACTCAGATCATCTAATAGCAATACAATACAGCAATACACAGGACATAGGGTATTACACCTCGCGGCGGCCTGAATCTATATAAACCTTGTGTCCTGCTCTAACTAAGGTACTCTTATTCGTCTCAAGCGCACCTTCACCGATCATCAGGCATACCCCTCGGTAGACTATCGCCGGCATTCCGTCGACAGGCCTACCTGCCGGGAGGTTCCAGTGGCGAGCAGTTCCCTATCCTTGGTCGTCTGCCGCCGGTTGCTACAGGCTAGGGATCGGCAGGGCCGTGAAGGTAGTGTTTGGTTGAGGGGATTGGGTGGGATGGGATGGGGATGGGATGGATCCAGTTTTTTTTGTGTTTGGTTAGGAGTCAACTAGAAGAGGGATATCCCACCTGCGGAATATGCATGGAATATTCCTAAAAACCAGGGGGCGAGCGCATCCCTCAAAAAAGCACGGACAGGGGCATCCCACTTGAACGGCGTCTTCGCATTCTCAAACCATCGGCGTACGATTCCTCTCTCTCCCTCGTCAGTCTTCTTCTTCCTTTTCTCCGTCGCCATTCGTCCTTCTGTTTCGGTGGCGGCGAGCTCGTTCTCCCCACAACGAGATCTGGCGCGGATGAGCTACGACCCAGGAAGCTCCCACACGCGCGACGAGCTCCGGCTGTTTCCTTGCATCCTCGAAGCCGCGGCCGTCGGAGCAGGGGCGACTGCGGCGGCCATGGCGATCCGAGGCGGCGACGGCAAGCAGCTCGTGCCCTCATGCGTGGGAGCCCGAGCACGCAGAGACAGCGGCGACTGCTTCAGTCGCGTCAGCACGGCAGCTCCTCCCGGCGAGGCAGCATGCCTGCTCCCCTCCCGGCGGTCTGTCGGCTGCTCTGTCATGGGTGCCGAGCTTGCGGCAAACTCCTTCCCTCGCGACATGGATCTCTCTCATCTGTTCTTGCGATACGAAGATGGGATACGAGTCACCACAAAAAAAAAGAGAGAGAGAAACACTCTTGCGACCAGAAAAAAAAAGAGAGAAAAACTGTCGTCACCGAGATAAGGCTAGTACAAAAAATAATAAGTAAAGTGCTTCAGCGGTCCCTAAACTTGTGCTGCTGTGTCATCTTGGTCTTTAAACTCTCAAATCGATTGTTTAGGTCCTCAAATTTGTCTATTTGTATTATCTTGGTCCCTAAACTTGTAAACCACCTATTTAGATCCTTAAACTTGTTCAGTTGTGTTATCCCAGTCTCTAAACTTACTCGGCTCTATCTTCTGGGTCCAAACAGGACAATATAAAAACTTGATATTAAAAAATAATTTATAACTTTTCCATATGAACTCGAATGAAGACAAACTTTATATAAAAATTATAGCCCTCAACGTGAGCTACATCTTTGTAATTGATAAATTTTTTATTTGAAGTCGTTTAATATTTCAAAATATTATTGTAAGTTCATATTTTAAATTTTAAAATTTAAAATTAAATTTTGGGATACCAAACGAATTCAAATAAAAATATTTTCAACTACAAGGTTGTACATCATATTGAGAACTATAACTTTTATATAGGCCATATCAATATCCAAGTTTGTTTGATAATTTTAAATTTCAAATTTCAAAATCTATAAATATACAATAATATTTTAGGACCATAAACAGTTTTAATTCAAAAACTATTCAACTACAAAGTGGTAGATCGCATCGAGGGCTTCAATTTTGATATAAAGTTTGTCTTCATTTGAGTTCATATGAAAAAATTATGAATTATTTTTTATATCAAGTTTTTAAATCGTCCTGTTTGGACACAGATGACACAGCCGAATAAGTTTAGGGACTGGGATGACACAACTGAACAAGTTTGAGGATCTAAACGGATGATTTGCAAGTTTAGGCACCAGAATGACATAGCCGAACAAGTTTAGGGACCGAGATGACATAGATGGATAAGTTTAAGGACCTAAACGGTCGATTTTAGAGTTTAGGGACCGGAATGACACAGCAACGCAAGTTTAGGGATCGCTGGTGCACTTTACTCAAAAATAATAGAGAATAGCAGGTGAAGTCCAGCTATGTCAAGTGGGGCCCACGAAATAGTTGCTAACGGTGTCAAACGTATCATCCATGCTATTTCCATTTATCTCTCCAACCAAACATAAAATGGGTCAATCCTATCCCGTGTCAACCAAACAGAAAACGGAACCATCCCATCCTCGTCCCATCCCAGAGACCAGAGACGGGACCATCCCACCCCACCTTGACCCGCAACCAAACAGACACGAAGGGTTGTGGCGGTGACACAGATGCGTCGTAGGTCATGACCTCACGCTGGAAAAAGGAAAACCGCGCAGAAAGAATAGCGTGGCACTATAATTTTGATATTTTTTAGAAGTTAAAATATTGAGTACTTTCAGAGATGATCTCTTTTTTTTTACCCCAAATACTTCTTTAGCAGTCGGGAAATAATGGCTTTGTTCGCTTCAACGAATCAACCAGTCATTCAACGGTGTTTTTCTCTCACAACAATCAGCCAGCCAGCCGTACAATCTAGCTAGCCTAGAACAATTTATAGAATTAATTAAAGTGAAAGCATCAATTACCAAATCATCTCAACCGTTAGATTTGCCTATGGTGTTATTACTGGAGCCAATTCTGACTGTCGACAGTAGGAACCGAATGTAATTTTGGATCTGCTGTAATGATTCCATCAAATTGCATTCCCTTATTATCACTCTGTTCGGCTGGCTGATTGTTCTAAGAGAAAAACACTGTTAAATAGCTGGCTAATGCTGGCTGGTAAGTTCAAGCAAACAGAGCGTATGATTGTATAGAACTGCCAGATCTCCTCCAAGATGAACTGCTTGGTTACAAATTTCTGGCCTTTTTCCTCCAAACAGGCAGAACCTATTTTTTTTTTCTAGAATAAAGGTACACAGAAAAACAGCTATTGCAGCTCTATAGCAATTAAAAGTTCAACTGGAACAACAGCTTAGGAAAAGAGGCTCAAATCCTTTAATCCTATTGATAAACTTTTATACATGGTTGGTAAAGGCCTCCCGCCCGTGTTCCTTCTCCTCTCCCTCTGGCAGCGGCGGCGACATCAGTTGAACCAGGCGGCCCTTCCATCATCCATAAACGCTGGACTCCTGGATCCTGGTACTGCTGTCCCAGGACTGACAGGGACTGCTCTGACCCACTAAACTGTGGTGTCCCACTCCCAGAGCAGCTGTGCCGACTTTGAGCAACGAGTTGAGCTCTCCCAGAGCTGCATCTCCAGCCGCCTCCTTCGAGACCATCGCTGTAGCCAATGCCTTGCGCCATATCACTGAGGTAATGCAGCAGCTCCGGCTGTGCCCCAAAACGCTGGCTGCCGTCCGGGGCCTGGCACTGCAACTGCAAGTAATCAGACAAGCACCCCGTCTCGTACTCGTGGCCGCTGCCGCCTGCATCCATGACGAAGCTGCCGCCGATGCTCATGCTCGGTTGCTCCTGCTGCGGTGGCACTGGCATGTACCCAGGGTTGCCGGCCATGTCCAGCGACGGGTACGCCGCCGCTGGCAAGACGGCGTCGCGTGACCAGCCGTCGTAGGCGGCATTGGCATTGGCACTGCTCGGCGCTGGCATCTGCGAGTACGCGTCCATGTCCACGAAGCTGTTGTCACCGGTGCACTGATAGCCGTAACCGAGGGCTGTGTTCGGCTGGTAGGCGCCGTGCCATGGGAGTGGGAGGTGGCCGTGGCCGTTCTCGCCATTGCCTGGCGGCATCTGCTGCGCCTGCGCCAGGTATTGATGGTTGCCGCCCATGCCCTCGCCGTTGCCGTTGATGTACTGGATCACGCCGGACGCAGGCGGCTGCTGCATCATGCTAGCATCGAACGGGAGCGGCTCGACGCCGTCCCAGGTGAGCTCGTTGACCCAGGCCTCGATGTCGTCGAGGCCGTGGCCGCCGACGAACAGAGGATCTCCTTGCCCAACGACGGCGTCCGACGACGACACCTGGCCAAGCTGCTGCTGGCCGTCGTCGGCGACGCCGAGCGCCTTCTGCCTCTCGGCCGTGGCGAGCAGCGCGGCGTCGATGGACGCGAGCAGCTCCTGCAGGTCCATGTCCCCCAGCGCCGCCTCTCCGGGGCACGCGAACGCATCGTCCAGGCCCTGCCTCCGCTTCCTGGCGAGCCTATGCTCCTCCTTGCCCAGCTGGCCGTTGATGTAGCCCAGGTGCGTGTGCTTCGCCCGCTTCTCCGGCGGCAGCGCGCGGTACCTGTCGATGACGGCGCCCGGGTCCGACTCCCACACCACCGGCGCGCCGCTGCCGTCGGGGCCGGCGCAGACGAGCGCCACGTCCACATCGCACAGCTTCGCCAGCTGCTGCGCCTTCTTCACCAGCCCCTCCTTCCTCCGCGCGAACGCCTTGGCGCGACCCCGCGCGTCGCCGATCAGGCTCATCTCGATCTTGCCGCGCGGCATGGTCGACGTGCGTGCGTGCGTGCGTGCGTACCGGATCTTGTCGCTCGGCTCCGGCGGGATAGGACACGGCGGCGCTGGACGCCGTGCACACGGACGCGGTAGATATAGTACCTGCGGCGGCGGCAGCGGCAGCGCGTACCGCGATACCGATCCGAACACGGAGACTTCTCTTCTCCTTCCTTGTTGGATGGGACGACGCAACACGGAGACTCGCCGCATTTATGGCACGCTATGCGAATCCGACTGCAACAGGATTCAAATGATTTTGGAAGTCTCTTTTGTTTCTCATAATAATTTTCATCCAAGTGTGTTCTCTTTGTAGCACAGACGAACTCTTTTTCTTCATCTAAGTACGGACTCCGTTGCTGCGCCAGCAACCATGGGCAGGAGACGTCGCATGGGAGATGAGCACACTGCTCCCACCAGTTCAGACTTCATGTTCAGTATTCAGAGAAAGCCTTATCACTTTTGCCATCTGGACTTCACTTGCTGCTACTAGTTGATCACAAATCCAACCCTGGCATTAACCATCGTTGCTTGCTTGGCATTCACTTTCAATTTACAAATCTTCAGTTCACCTTTCAAATCTTTTGAGTTTGGAAAAGATTGTCATAATAACTGTTTTAGAACCTCTACATCCATGAGACACTTGGAAACATTATCTAATTTGTTATATCCGCTCGTGATAGCGGGACATTTTTCTTTTTGCTGCAGACCATCTACCATTACAGGATTGTTGCCTCATCAGGAAAGTGAACTATCAACTCAATATAAACTGGGTTTCTTACATCCATTTGTGATAGCAAGACATTTTCTTTTTCTGCAGACCTACTATTACGAGATTGTTGCCATGTCATCAGGAAAGTGAGCTATCAGCTAAATATGAACTGATAGGTTATTTTTTTTCCTTGCATTCAGATAATCTTCTATATAATTTTAGTCTCAATATTGCGCTTTCAATTGCCACTAGCGTAACTAGTAGGAGGTATTAGTTCAGACCTTTTTTGGTGGAACTTACTGAATGTTGAAATGTCATCACTTTTTTGGTACTATATAACTATGAGTTTGGTTTTGAGACCATGTGGGATGGGTTGAATCTAACCCAGTTTTCTGGATTGTGTTGAACCCATGTCATGTTTGGTTAAAAAGTTGAGTTGAATCCAGTTTTTTGTTTGGTTGAAGGGATGAACAAGGATAGGATGGATGACAATTTCACACCGTTAATCTTAGCTGTAAGAACATGGTGGCCCGCCCCGCCCGCGCATTGCCATGCATTGCCATGGCGCCCTGCCCCACGCCGGCGTCCCGCGCCAGCGGCCATGGCGGCACTCTGACTACGCCGCCGACCGCAGCTCGCCCTGATGGCCATGGCGCCCCGCCTCGCGCCGGCGACTCGCGTCCCGTGACAGCGGCCATGGCGGCGCTCTGGACGCGCCGGCGAGCCGCGGCTCGCCCTGGCAGCCATGGTGCCCCGTTCCGCGCTGGCTCCCCGCACCCACCCCACTGCGCTGTCCTACCAGATGGAGAGCGACGGCATCCATTTGGGTCGAGTGTCTCCCGAAATAGGAGGGATCCTGGGAACCCGCATCTGACGATAATATACCAACCCGGGTCAACCCTATTCCACCGAACCCCAAAACCAAACAAGGTTTCATCTGGATTGAACCCAGTCCAACCCAGTTTGACCCTGAAACCAAACATACCCTAACTGAGCATCTAGGATCAGCGGTTCACAGGCATCAGTGACCTGTATAAATTAAAACAATGCAACTGTGACCTCTTTAATTTTAAGCTGTGTCCGATGTTTAAAAAAAAAAAAAGCTCTGTTCCGTTCTCTTTCTTTGGGTACAAGTAGTTAGCACTGACACTGCACTCCTCTTTTTTTTCTTTTTTCTGTTGCACTTGCATGTTTTCAGCTCCTATTCAACTTGCATTGTTTTGGGAGGTGATGATCAGAATTTAAAGGATGTACTATTTAAGAGTTGTATGAGTTCTGCTGATAGTGAAAAGTAATAACAAACAAGCATAGATTACCATAAACTAGAAAACAAATTAGAGAGACAGAACAAGGCACTACTTGACCTTGCAAACTCACCTCTCCATCCTCATGTGCAGTGTTTGTTGATATAAGTTAACGCACACAGATAAATCCACAAAGCGCACAAATACCATTGTAGATTTTACCTACAAGTATTTCAAGTATATATTATATCCACAGGGAAACGTGCGAGATCAACTAAAATCTAACTTAACCATAGATAGTGAATAGGTGAAGATACAAACTAAGTTTAAGGTTAACTTATCTAGAGGTAGCATGATAATAGGAGCATAGCAATTAAGGGTGCACAAAATAGGATTGTAGAGAGGATAACTAAGATTCTCTAACTCTGACTTGGGTAAGCTGTATCTTCTACTGTTCTATTGGGGACATTACTAATAAAGAAAGACACCAACAGAGGATGTTTAACTTATGTAACTAGGTTGTACTTGTCCTACAAATAGGATGTGGACTACAGAGGATTTAACGAGGCCATAAGAGTCACCCTCGCGAGCTACCACCAATCCAGAATGCAAGATGCATCTACGAGTAACCTAATTCTAAGCACAACGCTTACACCTACGATTACTATTCTAATTCCTCATGAGCAGAAATAAAGCATTCAAAGAGAATCGTAAATCAGATGAACAATATAAACATGATGAAAGGACCTAGGATGCTGCCTAGAGGGGGGTGAATAGGCATTTCTGAAAAATTTACACTTTCAATTGCGGAAGCGATTAGAACCGGAGTTTCTAATTGCTTAGAAACTCCTCACAAGGAAACAAACTCCCCCAAAGGAGTAAACAGAGTATATAAATAGTAAATAAAACACCTAGGAGCCTAGAATCTGCACCACAAAGGATTAGAACAAATGGCACAAATTTCTGCACTGGAGACCAATACCGGAAGCGTCCGGTATGCACACCGGACGTGTCCGGTATACACGGGCTGGCAAGTTTTGTTCCGAAACTTGTGCAGTTTCTTCTCCAACCTGCCACACAGTCTTCCAGTGGAATTGATAAGCCTGTAGAACCTGCACAACCACTTGCACAACGGAGATAATCACAAATATCAAATGGAATGCAAAGTGAGACACGATATTTGTTTTACCGAAGTTCGGCACCCCCTTAGGTCCTACTCTTCGTTGAGCCGGTTACGAGCAACCACAAGGGTTAGCTCTATTTCACCCGCTATGCTCCTTCCACTAGGTGATCTCTTTTGCGGTAAGATCGAACCGTTACAAACTTTCCGAGGCACACCACAAGATCTTGGGTGCTCTCCAGCGACGCCTAACCGTCTAGGACCGAAGAGTCCAAGAGTAACAAATACGAACCACGAGATCGACGATTTGCACAAGTGCTCAAGAGGTCGGTTTGCTCACTTTTGAATTCTCTTTAAACCCACAAATGGATTTGGCACTTAGGATCAATCACTCACTTAGAGAGGGTTAGAGAGTGTTGCTAGAGCTCAGAGAAAGTGAGGGAAGTTAGTAGAATCAGTAGCCTCCAAAGGTGGAGGCTTGGGCTCTTTATAAGCCACTCCCCGAAGCTAGCCGTTAACTAGCCGTTGGAATACCGGACACGTCCGGTAGGCATACCAGACATGTCCGGTATTGCCCCAACGGTCACCTGTCAGAGCTCAGATCTCCCTCAGAACTTCCGACCTGAGTCGGTACTTCCGACACGTCGGAACTTCCGACCAACGCCGAAACTTTCGACAAATGAACAACCCGAAGCAGAGGTGAAACTTGCTCAGCCTCTAGTATGAATACTGGACACATCCGGTATGCTCAGCCTGAGAGCTCTCAACTAGTTGAGTTGCCCTACCTCTCTCATATCTCACATGGGTTGGCTTGAGCACTTATGTATCACCATCTATCATCATGATGCATCCATAGTACGTGTGACGGAACCGCCTTGATCATAGGGCCCACGTGCCCCGTCATCGTCCCTAAGGACCTTTGACTAGTCTGCACGAGTTCCCTTTTGACTTCGGTGGCCCGTCGGGTCTCATAGGAAACCCTACTTTCCCCGAGGATCTCATTGTAAAGGCCTTACAAGTATTACAACAGTTTACACAAATGAGATAAATCAGAGTAAAGAGCGCGGAAGAGTTACATTAATATAGATTTACAAATCTAGCTTACATTATCCCAAACCAGAGTTTCGTAGTGGAGTAGCAGTATACAACTTTACACCCCCTGCCCAAGGGATTAAATCATATACTTTTCATCCATGCACGATCCGTTGACCGGCACGGTCCCACGCAGAACTGCACACTCAGTTTACCTGCAATAGGGGTTAACAGACCCTGAGTACATGGGTACTCCGTAAGACTTACCCGACTAAAAGTGTAAAATTAGACTCAGGAATGCAGGCTGAGGGGAGTCAAGGTAAGGCTTGAGCAAGAGTCAAAGTATTTTGCAGAAAAGCATTTCTATCCTATTTCATTATTTGATCTCAATATTATTTTATTCATATACATAATTCCAATATCAATTCTCGTATATTATGTACTTTCAAATTCATATTCATTCTCAAAAACACCTAGTTCTGAACCACTCTTCGCTGTAGGGGTGAGGATCATGTCTCCATTAACCGAGGAGCAACGTCGATTCGAATCCAGAAGTACCCAGCTGGGGATCCCTATCCACACTGCATATGTAGCACTTAAGCTTGCATATGCCAACCCCGCCTACCACGGCTTTTCATACCCCGGAACCGGTCCTGCGCCACCCGAGAGCACAGTACCCCTCTAGTCTCCAGGCACGACGGCCACGAGGGTACACGCTACTCTCACCATCTCTCCACTCCCAGTGCGTGGTTGTCGGTTCCAGCAGTAGAGCCACCGGAGTCAGAGGCTTTCCGTAGTATGTGGCTAGTTGCAAAGTCATGATCACAGCAGGCCGACAACGAATGGTCCCTAATATTTTTCCGTTAGAAACCATGCATTGGGACTCTAACCCAAGTACACTGGCAACTACCCGGTTTTCACATCCCTTTCCCGATGGCGACGAAAGTTGGGACTCTAACCCAAACAGTTGGCCAACCAAACGGGAAAACTCATCCACGTTGATGATAATGGACTGGCCAAGTACACCATCACCAAACGAGAACAATACCAATCCCATAAAATGATTCATTTGTTTCATATCATCACATTTTTCAAAATAGCATTTTTGCAACTCTATCATTAAGCATAACAAAGAATTTTTCAAAAATTTAAATAAATCAGGGTCTCAGGTATAATATGTGGTCAAGGAAAGGAAATGCATCAATGGGTTATTACTCAACTCCTATTAACCTAATGCAGTAGATTAACTCAAGTGATAAATATTTTTAAATAACAAGGAGGGGCAAATGCACCGGGGCTTGCCTGTTGCTTGAAGTCGATCGAACCCTGAAGTCAATCACCGAGAAGGATCCACATCCACCGAGTGAAGACCTTACTCGGGACACGCTTCAGATCATAATCGCCGCGCGTATACTACACGAAATAATAATGCAACACTTACATGATGATATGTATGCCATGATGCAGGAGATGCACTAAATCACTGACCAATAGGAAGTAAACTTAATTTGAAAGCTGAGTACAACTTGCCTCCATGATAAGGTTGCAAGTCAACGAAACTAATTACTATTGCGTATTAACCACTTTATTTTATTGACCATTTTAACATTTGTTGAAAGTCAAATTAGTTTTTCCCCTAGAACACTATCAACCCATTGCCTAAACAAACTATTAAACCCTATCATTATATGTGACTAACATAAATTACTAGCGTTCTAAATTAACAATTCAATTAAGAACCCAAACACTAATTAAGGTGCCAAGGATCATCTCAAGTTAATGACCCAAGGATATCACTCAATCCAAATGTTACACCACACAAAAGTGAATTAGGGTTTCTACTCAATTTTATTAATCAATCAACAATTAGGATTTTTGTTTTGGCACTTAATTACTACCTAGGGTAATTCATCTTATACTTACAAAGTAAATGATCATCAAAACTTGGAACAGCAGGGTTCAGGTGCTACAAGAGGTTTAACCAAACCCTAAAAGATTTAACAAATTATTAAAATTTTAATCCTAATAACCTTTTCTTAATTAATCAATTAAGCAAGTAATAAATAAGAAATAATTAAATTATTTCTATCTGAGCTCAAAATTTTACCATACATAGTACTTATCCTAAAACAGTACCAAATTAAATTTCATGATTTTTGGAGTTATAGAGAACTAATTAAAATTACCCAATGTTGCATTTATTAATTTTTGTGTTGATTTTTAATCCCTGCAGAAAGTGCTTAAAATATGTATTTAATATTTTTGTTAAATACTACATCCCGCAGAGAGCACACACAATTATTTTTAGAATTTTTAAATTAGTAAATTAATTCCTATAAAAATGACAAATTGGCTCACTATTCTCTTTATCAGGAAATTGGAAAACAATTTTTATTCGCGAGGAAAAATGGAAAACCAAATCAGCCCGGGACAGCCCAAAACAGCCAGGCCGGCCCAGCGCGACTCCCTCTCTCCCTGACCCGCTGACAGCCGGCCCCCACCCGTCAGCTCTCTCTCTCTCTCACATTCCCTCTTCTCCTTCCTCTCGCTCCCGGGCCAACCGCACGCACGCACGCGTGCACGGCGGCGCAGCCGCAACGGCTCACCACCGGCGGCCTCACCGGCGAAACCAGAAGCACCACCGCGCACCCGAAGATCCCACGAACCCTAGAAGACACTCGGTTAGTCGGATTAGGAGGCAGAGACGAGACCAGTCGCGGCCATGGCGGCCTGGCAGACCGACAAACGGCGTCGCGACGGTGTTCCGCCCACTTCCGGTAATTAGAGTCTAAAAGAAAAGAACCAGGGGCTTCGGGAGCTCACCCTGGAGCTGTTGGTCCCCTTGGTGTGGACGGAGGCGAACTGGAGACACAATTTTGATGGCGAGGTGGCTTCGGCGGCGGTGGGGCGAACCGAGGGCGTTAATGGCGTTCCTCCGACGCCAGAATGATAAAGACCGAACTGGCTGTCCTATGAGCTTCCTAGGGCAACTAAGAACAAGGAACGATGGATAGAAGGTGGTATACCTTACTGTAGTAGCCAGACCGCGGTGATGCTGAGTGCGGTGGCGCTCCGCCGGACAGGAAGAAGAAGAGGGTCGCGGGGCGATTCCGGCGTGGAGAAGTGGCACCAGAGGGCTCAATGGACTCGCAATAAGCCCGCGAAGCTATTGGCGAGGTGGAGAGGGCGGTGATTGACCGGCGATGATGAATTTTGCTGTTAACCGTGGCTCGACGGCGGCGAGCAGGACGGAGTCGAAACGAAGACGTCGACCTTGACAACCTTTATAGGGCAAACGGACGAGTACGCGGTGTGAAGGGGTCCCCTACGGGCCCGGCCCCGACGGCGACACGCGGCCGGCCGGCCCCGGGCATCGCCGGTGGCCGGTGCGCGCACGCGTGCCTGCGCCTGGGCAGGAACAGAGCCGGTCCCCCCCTCTCTACTGTAGCAGAATCCAAGGTCAAAGCCTATTGTTGCCTATTACTCCCTAAGCTACACAGCAATAGGAGATTCTCCAAAAATAAAAGATGTGCCAAATTTCATGAAGATCAACTTTGCTCTTTGAACCAAATTCAGATTCGGCCCAGATTTGAAGATATTTAAAAGGGGGTAAATCCCCAATTTTGATTTCAAACACAATCTTTCAAATTACTTTCAAATTTTCGAAATAACATGAAAAATGATAAAAATAAAAGTTGCTCTACTCATTGAGCCTTACAACTTTCCTTAAAGAAGTTTTGTCAGATTCTTGATAACTTTTGAGATAGCATTTTAAATTCAAATTTAAAACACTGTTTTGAGGTAAATTTGAATTTCCTGTTCATAACTTCAAAATACTCAAATATAAAAGTTGTTCTATTTTAAATTCCTTACAACTGTCATTAAAGTATTTTGTCCAAATTCTTGATAGTTTTTGAAATGGCATTTTAAATTTGAATGATCAAACACTAATTGGTGTTTAATTTGAATTTTCACCGATAAACCTCAAAATCTCCAAAAATGAAAGTTGTTCCATTTTGAAAGGGCTAAGACTTTTATTAAGGAAGTATTATCAGATCCTTGCTAGTTTTTGAATTTATATTTTAAATTTAAACTTTAAAGTATAAACTAAGGTTTTATTTGAATTTATTTTTAATATTCTTTAAAATTACCCAAAATATAAGTTGCTCCTCTTTTAAAGATTTGCAACTTTTGTTTAAGGCCCAACACTTGATTTTATTTAGTTTTTGATTTAGGGTTTCGAATCCGGTTAGGGTTTTAATTGTCTTCCTTTTTATTTTTAATTTGGATTTAGAGGCATACGCACAAACAAATATCTAAGTCATAAAGTCACTCAAAGATACCTAAATACAATCATATGTGGAAATAAAAATTGTTTTAATTAGTACACAGTGATCGGTTTGATGCGGGATGATTTGTAACTAAGGATGATGACATGGTAGGTTTTAATTAACCGTAACACTAGGGGTGTTACAGTACGGCTTTCCTATCAACTCAAATTCAAATGAAAAACGAATTTCAACCTTAGGAGTTGATCTTCAAGTGAACCAAGCCGTTTTTCTTCAAAGTCGTCACAGTGGGATGTCATGAGTGATTTTGAAATCCGTCTTGAGCAATTACCATCTTGAGCATGTAACTTGAATGCAACATTTGATTTGTGGGAAGATCTCAATGCATCAAGTCACTTTGATCGATTCTTCTCATTAAGCAAATTGATTCTTCCACCACGTCATGTCCTTCATGTTTGATTAGTCCCTCAACTAAATGCAAGTACTTCTCTTCTTCACCCTAGCTAGGTTCTTCGGCCGCCAAGCCCTTGCTTGCCCTTCACCCTTGCTTAGTACCTCAAAGACTTTTCCTTGCTATCTTCACCAACTCAAGCACTCTAGTCACAACTAGCTTTGAATCATCCATTCAAATGTAGTGTCATCTTCATCTTGATTGTTTTGACTCTAAGTGAATCAATTATTCCTCATAATAGATGAGCCTTTGCAATAAATTCATTTTCATTGTTGTCTTGTGTTTGAGCTTGATTGAATCATACAACAACCCATCATTTGACTCTAAATAATCATTTCAAGCACATATGAGATATACCATTCCTTGTTTCACATTTAGCACACGGGTTAGTCCTTTAATCAACATTGTCATCAATTCATCCAAAACCCACCAAAGGCACTTTCAATCTCTCCCTTTTTTGTGATTGATGACAACCTTGATTAAAGCTTACAAAAGATATCAAATTTAAGCTTTTGGATGCAATGAGTTATGAGATGCTCCCCCTTAATGTGTGCAATGAGAATGGAATTTAAAAATTGACCTCAAATGTCAATTTGCACAAATTAAGTCAAGTGGAGAACTTCTCCTAAGTCATTGAATCCGTGAGGTGCAAAAATGTGTGAGCAATATAAACCGTGATGCATATGACAAGATATATCACATAAGAAGAAAAGTGAAAACATACACCAACTCAAGTCAATATCATTACACTAACATGCATAGACCTTATGAAAGTAAGTACATCAAGTATATCACACACAAATCACACATCACAAGGTTCTCAAGTCCACAACTACTAAGATAGAATATATCAAACATAATAAGTCTCCATCCATCTCACGGTCTCATAGGATACATCAACTTAACGAGATCTCATAAGACGAAGAGTACATCAATAAGCTCAAATACAAGCTAACTAACTACAGCTCTGCAGTACAAGTCTCCAGGAACAAAAGTTGAAACTAAACCAACATCCTAAAGCTTTAATCATCTCTCTCCCCCTTTGTCATTAATCTCAAAAAAGGTCACTGAAGATCACGAAGATGCAAAAGGGATGCAAGCTGAAACTATCGCTAGACTCACTCATCATCATCATCATCATCGTCATAGCCACTCGGAGGATACCTGCTGCTCTGTACTGGGTCACGGTAGCCACTAGATGATCCCATGCCTCCGTAGTTGTAGTTGTAACCACTACCGCTGCCAAAGATGTCCTCCCAAAATGTCTCTGCGTCGCTGGGTCAGTGCTGAACCGGTGGAGGTGGTATGGAACGCAAGGGTAGAGTGCCAAAGGTCTGCTGAGTGTGAGGCTGCTCCTCTCCCTGCTGCTGCTGCTGCTGCTGCTGCTGCTGCTGAGTCTCCCTCTCTGCCTTAGTCTGCTGTCTCTGACTCTCATCAAACTCAGAAAAGTAAGTGCTATATCTACCCATCTGCTGCTCAAAGGTCTCAGGTGGCTCCTCATCTGACATAGGAGACCTCAGAGGCTGAAGCTCAAGCTGCTGGTGAAGCCTCTTGACTGATCTATCAGTCTTCCTCTGTCAAGTCCTCACATCACCGATATCTCTGCAAATGCCAAAGAGCATGGTGAATAACTTCTTGATCAGAGAGCGTCTACCACCTGTGCGGCGAGGAGGTCGTGTACGAGGTGGTGGTGCTCCTGCTGCTGGTGCTGCTCCTGGCTCATCATCTGGCTCAGGTAGGTTCGCAGAGATTCTCAAGACTGTGTGCTATGTATCATACAAGAAGGTGTGTCCGGTCGCCTGCTCGATCATATGCATAATGTAAGGGGCAAATCCACACCCCTTGAGTGGCCTCTCGCCCACACTCTTAATGTCGCACCAAATGAAACCAAAGATACTAAAGAGTCTCGCTCCTGGTACCATCCTCACAAGAAGGTTCTTTGAATAATCTGCAATGTTTCCCTTGTCACCAATCTTGTAATCAATCGTTCTCCTGAACATCCTCTCCAGATATGTGTATGTAGGGTGAAGGCCATCGACCTTCCCTACAACTCCTCCAAAACTTGCTGGGTAGAGGTGTCCCATCTGCTCAGGTGGAAGTGGCAACTCTGTGTGAATCTTCTCCCTTTCCAAGTCCTCCTGACCAAAACCAAGGTATGCTGCAAAAGCCTCATACTCCACATTGTACCAGTCTCCCTCTAGCCTCCAGTGGATCCGTCTCTCCTCAAAGAACATGGTGGCATAGAATTGTGCGATAACCTCTGTGTTCCAGTCATGCTAGAACTCCATGATCTCATAGGCTCCAATCCTCTGGCAAATATCAATGGCTCTGTCAAGTGATGGCTTCTGCAACTCTTTGGTGTATTCCCAATCAACCCACTGAGATTTGGTCACTATCAGGTTCCTTGTGAGTATCACACTGTTATAGAAATCTCTGTGAAACTGAGTGTGAAATCTGTAATCACTCTGGTTATTGGGCATACCTCTTGGATCAATCCTCCTCTCAGTTCTGGCTCTCTCTGTCATGCCCTTACCCCTGTAGTTGACCTGAGGACGGTGAAATGGCACAGGACATGGATGAACCTCAAGCATACCAAAGTGAATGCCTCTAGGAGGTGGTGACTGCTGCTGAGATGGTGTCTCCTCACCCTCTTCCTCATCCTCGGACTCAATCTCAGTGCTTCTTCTTTTCCTTGATGTGTCATCCCCTTCCTCACCTGAGGACTGGTAACCGCTAGCTGAAGAAGTGAACTGCTGTGAAGCTCTAGCTGCTGCTGCCCTCCTAGGACTCTGACTCCTACTCGACTGCCCTGCATCTGAGTCGTGCTTGCCCTTCTTGTATTTTGCCACTCGAGGGTCATGGAAGTGCTTGGTCCTTGGCTCCTGCCTTCCGCTCATGGCTGCTGCCCTGTGACCACATGTCATTACCAAAGCACTTAGAAGATTGCCTCAAGCATAAGTTAATTGCCCCCAAGAGAAGTGATCATTTATCTAAAGATTTGTGAGCACCTAGATCAATTCATGTTCATAGGTTCACAGTCTCATCATAGGCAAACAATCATATCACTAGAGGTAATTACACAGAGGTTTGACATCAAAATGCAGAGAGTTCTGCACTGCTGGAGCATACCGGACACGTCCGGTATGTGCGCAGCAGCCCAACCTAGGGTTTCTGTCAAACCTTCACCAAATCAAACCAAACTTTTGGCACTTCTTCTAGACCACCAATGCAGCACTATGACCAAAGGAATTTGAAAATGAAGCTCTATGCGGTAGATCAAAAATGGTCCAAGATTTGGGTACCTTGAGAAAGAAGGAGAGGAGGGGAATCCAAATGCAGTAAGTAGATCCTTGAATCTCGACCTTCAATCACTCCATTCCACTTCTTCCCCTTGATTTTTCACGGTTGAATCACCAAATCGCCACCTAGGGTGAAGGAGGGGCGATTTCTACTGAACTGGAGTGGACAGAGAGGAGAGAGAAGTGTGATGCTGTTCTGAACCAAAGGGGTACGCTGACCTTATATAGCCCGCGGATACCGGACATGTCCGAAATCAATACCGGACACGTCCGGTATTTGCAGGCTAGCTGTTTTTCCTGGCATTTGCTCCCTTTTTCTTCCAAAACCCCTTATCAACATATTGTTAATCCAAAAGTGCACTGATTCTTGATCAAAATGCCACTTAGGCTCTTTCCTTCCAATTCATTTGCTTAAGTGAGGATTTTTCTTATTTTACTTTTCTAGTCCACTCTTTGATCCAAAGTTCAGTTACTAGGGAGACTTAGAAGGATAGGATAAAACTATACTTAGTTGGAATGGACTTGAGAGACTCATGGTACTTGTGATTAGGCAATCAAGCAATCAAGAGGAGCTATAATCACAAGTCTCATGAGTAGGTCATAAAGACCAAGAACCAATGTTTTCGCAATTCACAAATCCCACTCATACTAGTAAGGGTTTTGAAAACATTACTTCTATGTCACACAAGTGCACAATCTAGCATAAAGGGCCTTAGATGCAATTTCAATGCAAATATGTAAACACATACCTTAACCTTGAGCCCACGAATATTCCACTAAGATGATATCACATTTAGCTTCAGGGAATATCATACTTCACTTAGAAGATAAATAGTAAGGTCATGGTCATCATGTCTTCATTCATTGATTTGCCATGCCCATTCATCGAAGATTCTTCTTTATGCTCATAGGCAACCAGTCAAGAGAGATGTAAGTCAAAGACCATAAGTCATTGAGGAAATTTTGTAGCTTGAACAACCATTCCCTTTGCTTGTTGCAATACCGGTCTTGTCCGATATGTGGGGCATAAGGAAAAGTTGTTTCTCTTGACTTGGTGTGGATAATCATGATTACAAGTTCTTGGGTAAATGAGGTGCTGGCTGAAAGGTAATATGAATTCATGCTGCAACCTTAACCTCATTCTTTTCTGTCCCTGGCCATACCGGACACCGGACACGTCCGGTATGTGCAGGACAGCACCAAGTGGATTTCTTGACTTGTGACTTCTAGCATTGTCTTTTGGTCTTCTGAGTATTCCTGCATTTCCATAAGAGTATTGCTCTACTAGAAAGCCATTAAGAGCATCGAATGGCAAGCATTATGATTATGAATATGAATTGAGTTCTCCTAGCCACCTAGTTAGTTTAGGTACTTGTTACCAATAGTGAGAATGAAATTAGTTATATAACCACCAAGTCATCTCGGGTCAACCATATAAGATGATACGTAGATAATAGGTTGATAGTTTGAGTTAGGATTTCAATATGCTTGCTCAACCACCCCGAAGTCTTCATCTCACCTTGTGGTATCTATAATGAGACACTAAGCACATTTCGGTACCCAACTCTTGTTGGGGCCTTGGGGGTTAGTCAATAAGTGTTTAGGCACCCAAATGGATTTAGCACTAGTGCACGGTGAACACATCACTTGTCTAGTACTACCTCCATAAGTGGTCTTCCTAAGCATATAATGGTGAGAATGAGTTTTTGGCTTATAGAAATTACCATTGGGACAATCATAGCTTAGATGTCCCTTTGTTCCACATGAGTAGCATATGCATCCTTTGTTTGCCTTGAACTTGTTTTGCTTGTTAGGACAAGAATCGATCAAGTGTCCTACTTCATTGCACCCATAGCACCTTCTAGTTGCCATTTGAGCCTTCTTTCTTGCTTTTTTTGAATATGGGGCAATTCTTGTTAGGATGGCCGGATGTATTGCACTCCACACAAATACTAGGGCCATCCTTCTTCACTTGATTTGCCAACTTGGAAGCAGTTCTTTGCTCCGCCACTTCACACTTGTCGGCCCCACTATTGTGAGGACATGCGGCACTCATATGTCCATACACACCGCAACCATAGCATAGCCTTTTTCCATGTTCCTTGCTCTTGGTTGACTTATCCTTCAAAGATTCATAATTGTTTTGTTGGGGTTTGGAGGAAGCAAGGTTTGAACCCTTCTCAAGCTTCTTCACCATGTTATCACGGTTATCTTGAGAAAGTTTTGCTCTCTCTTCCCCATTCAAATCAATCAACTCTTTTCTCAAATTTTCAACTTCTTCAACGAGCTTTGCATTTTCTATAAGGGATTGCTCAATCGAAGATTGGCTTGCTTGAGAAATATACTTATTAGCATCAATATGGTTTAATTGAGATGATGCACTAGTGAGTGTAGGAGTGTGAGGTTGGGAAGATTTTACCATGGTTACCACAACCTCATGTGCTATCTCAAGCATGGCATGTGATTCTACTAACTTCTCATATGAACACCTGAGATGAGTGTGCTCGGCTTGAAGAAAGTTGTGCCCGAACGAGAGGTCACTTAGTTTTGCTTTGAGACTATAGTTCTCCTTTTCTAGTTGTTCAACATTAGAAGAGGAGTTAGTAACCAAAGCATGCTCAATTGACAATTTTTCATACCTCTCATTTAGAGCTTTTAGTTCTTCCATCGTGGAGATGAGAAACTTTTCTTGATTTTGAAGGGTTTGCTCTTGTTCCTCATTCTCCTTCTCTAGCTCATCATTTTCCTTCAATAACTTGATGAACATAAGCTTGTCTTTATTGTTAAGATAGTCAAGGGAGTCATCATCTTCAACATCAACATCACTCTCATCTTGACTATTGCCTTGTGTCTTCTCCTTGACTCCACCAAGAATCTTTTCTATATTTTTCTTGGTTGCTTTCTTCTTGTTCTTCTTGGCCATAAGACACAAGTGATGAGTGTCATGAGATGTTGAAATTGACTCATCAGTTGGTCTCCAGCGAGCTTGAGCATCAACACAATCAGTTGCTGGCTCCCTGTCTATCCTGGTGATACCGGACACGTCCAGTATTCACTGACAGAGCACAGAGAAGCAGCAGCTTGCACTTCTTGTTCTTGCTCAGCTTCCTTGAGGTTTCTTGAGGCTTCATCACTACATGAAGACGCAATGGACATGGTTTCCATTGCTTTTTGATCAATTGCATCATCACATTTGGATTTATCATACAACTCAATGAGTTTTGACCAAATAAGATGAGCACTCTCTAGAGGTGGTTGTTCATTGTAGATTGCCTCCTTTTGAACCTCCACACTCAATGTATCTAAAATGATAAGAACGGCTTGAGCATTGAGTTGGACGCATATCTCTTCCTCTTTTGTCAAATTCTTATAGTTGCTCCAATCAACTATAGAAAGAGATAAGCTTCCAACTATAATGTGCTCAACAAGAGGACTAATAGTTTGAAATGCATTGAGTACATATGATGACCAAGGTAGAAAGTTTGAAACATCATTTTGGAGAAGTACCGGCTTCGTCTCCATAGGCGTAGCCATCCTTTCTCACAAGCGGTGAAGCTTAAACGTGAGTCCAAGCTCCGATACCAATTGAAAAGACCTAAGATGCCGCCTAGAGGGGATGAACAGGCGTTTCTGAAAAATTTACACTTTCAAATGCGGAAGCGATTAGAACATTGCTTAGAAATCCTCACAAGGAAACAAACTCCCCCAAAGGAGTAAACAGAGTATATAAACAGTAAATCAAACACCTAATAGCCTAGAACCTGCACCACAAATGATTAGAACAAATGGCACAAGTTTCTGCACTGGAGACCAATACCGGACGCATCCGGTATGCACACCGGATGTGTCCGGTATACACGGGCTGGCAAGTTTTGTTCCGAAACTTGTATAGTTTCTTCTCCAACCTGCCACACAGTTTTCCAGTGGAATTGATAAGCCTGTAGAACCTGCACAACCACTTGCACAACAGAGATAATCACAAATATCAAATGGAATGCAAAGTGAGACACGATATTTGTTTTACCGAAGTTCAGCACCCCCTCGGGTCCTACTCTCCGTTGAGCCGGCTGCGAGCAACCACAAGGGTTAGCTCTAGAGGACGTCACAGGTCAACTCTAGCTGCGGTATATTTCACCCGCTATGCTCCTTCCACTCGGTGATCTCTTTTGCGGTGAGATCGAACCGTTACAAACTTTTCGAGACACACCACAAGATCTTGGGTGCTCTCCGGTGACGCCTAACTGTCTAGGACCGAAGAGTCCAAGAGTAACAAATGCGAACCACGAGATCGACGATTTGCACAAGTGCTCAAGAGGTTGGTTTGCTCACTTTTGAATTCTCTATAAACCCACAAATGAATTTGGCACTTAGGATCAATCACTCACTTAAAGAGGGTTAGAGAGTGTTGCTAGGGCTCAGAGAAAGTCAGCGAAGTCAGTAGAATCAACAGCCTCCAAAGGTGGAAGCTTGGGGCTATTTATAAGCAACTCCCCGAAACTAGCCGTTAGAATACCGGACACGTCCGGTATTGGCCCAACGGTCACCTATCAGAGCTCAGATCTCCCTCGGAACTTTCGACACGTCGAAACTTCTGACCAACACCGGAACTTCCGACAAACAAACAACCCGAAGTAGAGGTGAAACTTGCTGAGCCTCTAGTATGAATACCGGACACGTCCGGTATGCTCAGCCTGAGAGCTCTCAACTAGTTGAGTTTCCCTACCTCTCTCATATCTCACATGGGTTGGCTTGAGCACTTATATATCACCATCTATCATCATGATGCATCCCTCTTAATAGTACGGCTTTCCTATCAACTCAAATTTAAATGAAAAACGAATTTCAACCTTAGGAGTTGATCTTCAAGTGAACCAAGCTGTTTTTCTTCAAACTTGTCACAGTGGGATGTCATGAGTGATTTTGAAATCCGTCTTGAGCAATTACCATCTTGAGCATGTAACTTGAATGCAACATTTGATTTGTGGGAAGATCTCAATGCATCAAGTTCTTCTCATTAAGCAAATTGATTCTTCCACGACATCATGTCCTTCATGCTTGATTAG
Source organism: Eremochloa ophiuroides (assembly GCA_038502445.1). Taxonomy (NCBI): domain Eukaryota; kingdom Viridiplantae; phylum Streptophyta; class Magnoliopsida; order Poales; family Poaceae; genus Eremochloa; species Eremochloa ophiuroides. The sequence goes on from JAHLJS010000002.1 coordinate 47,187,387, forward strand.
TCCCTCGACTAAATGCAAGTACTTCTCTTCTTCACCCTAGCTAGGTTCTTCGGCCGCCAAGCCCTTGCTTGCCCTTCACCCTTGCTTAGTACCTCAAAGACTTTTCCTTGCTATCTTCACCAACTCAAGCACTCTAGTCACAACTAGCTTTGAATCATCCATTCAAATGTAGTGTCATCTTCATCTTGATTGTTTTGACTCCAAGTGAATCAATGATACCTCATAATAGACGAGCCTTTGCAATAAATTCATTTTCATTGTTGTCTTGTGTTTGAGCTTGATTGAATCATACAACAACCCATCATTTTGACTCTAAATAATCATTTCAAGCACATATGTGATATATCATTCCCTGTTTCACACTTAGCACACAAGTTAGTCCTTTAATCAATATTGTCATCAATTCATCCAAAACCCACCAAAGGGCTAGATGCACTTTCACATGAACTTCCTTGAATCAAAAGTGAAAGACTTGAGACATCCCAGGAGTGAGCCAAAGAGAGGTAGATCCCAGGACAAGCCTTATTAGAGGAAGCACCGACAGGCCGACACCTCTTCCAAACTCTTTCCTCGCTCTCCATGTCACTATTATCTAAAGGCTAGATCCTATTGAGAGGCTATCCTTTCTTGGGACACCTCTCAATTAGGGTTTACATATTGTGACTGATAGATGCATTGCCTCACGGGCCAGGGGTCTGCTTATATAGGGGGAGCGATGAATATGAGTCCTTGGATCAAACTGACCTAGGAGGTGGTGGGGAATCGATGTACAAAGCAGAGGGTGATTGGATCCCCTATGGCAAGTGGCCCCCCCTTCGTTGGCACATCCTCTAGAGTCTTCTAGAGTCTCCCTATGCCGGTATTCGTTGCATATTCGATATCTTTCTCTCTAGAACTTCAAATATGTAAAACAATATGTTTGTTTCGGTTGTGTTGACGAGCTCTTCGCAATGGTGGACTCTAATTCATCACTTGAGATATCTTTTATGATGAAAACTTGAATATCCTGCAAAATAACTGAGAACACCAAAACTTGCGGAACTCGTTAGAGTCAAACCCTACAACCATGGAATGAGATTCATTTTATATCTGTATATGCAAAATTGATGGTTTATAATGGTTGTTAACTAGCATCAACAGTGTTGCTAAAATCGCATCTTGTTTATTTAGTTTTAGTTTTGCTTACTCCAAAATCTTTGGATTCAAGGGTCTAACTAATGCCCCAACTCTAGTGTTCTATTTACTCCCGCATGGCTTTCATCAACTAACACTACATCATCTCTAAAAATGTCTTTCCCTTGAGCTGTAAAACCCTAACACACTGGTAAAACTGTAACCCTAACACACTAGGGGAATAGGGAAATACCTTCTTCTTGCAGTTGCATTTTGACTCCAGCGGACATAGGAGCCCGTTTATTGTGCGATGGCAACAACTCCAAAGTGTTGGCACCTTTGCCCTACCTGGTGGGGGTCCGTGCCACCGCGCTTCTGCCCTATCCAGCAGCAAAGATCGCCAACGCAGATAAATTTCCCCAGCCCGATCGCAGAGGTCGCCAGCACCATAGGTCGTTTGTCCCATCCAGTCGCACAGGTCATTGCTGCCTTGGCTTTGCCCCGCGCGATGGAGGCAGACGACTACCCCACATCAGCATATTTAATATCATGAAACTCTCCTTGAGAATAGCAGAGATGACTCAAATAAGAATGAACCAGTAAAAGTATTTCTCTTCTTGAAAATCACGAGTGTACGTGATGATTGAGTTTCAGTTCCTGAGTCGGTCTGCCCTCGGCTCCCATCCCGCGGCATGAATTCTTGCCGTAATGCCGTGGCACGTTAGGTGGTGCAGTGCTCCGTCACGACTAGTAGGTATACTCCCTGGAGCTAAGCGCCGCGCCGTCGTCCACGTCACCGACCCCGTCGTCCACGTCACCGGCCGACCCGGCATTTGCTAACAACATCCATCCAGACGCCCGGCCACAGCCTCGTTACATTACGTACGCGTTTCTCCTCAGCCACGTCACGTCATGCTTGCGTGGATGGGTGGGAACCAGATCACATCATCAGCGACGCACAACATATAATTGCCGTCGTACGTGGCGTTTCGCAAGCAATCATCGCTAAGCATATATAAAAAGGCTTGAGGTGTTGCGCTTGGCACGTAAATAAAGCACTGCTTGCCGTGAGAGCTAGCTTTTAATTTGGAGACGTTTACACACACTTTGTTGATTGATTGACCAAAGTAATTAGTGTTTTAGGACTTCCTATTCTAAAAAAGAAATACAACTTCTACGAATCTGTGCGGATCATATCAGTGGAAAAGTTAGTTGACTGGGGACTATAGTTTCTAACATGTGTCCTACAGGAGTACCCCATCTTTACTTCGCGCACCACATCATTGTCCACCTCCCGCTCCCCAAATGCACCTTCCTGTTTTAACTCTCGAACAACCTTTTTTTAACAAACTAGGTGAGTGCCCTGCGTTGTAACGGAAACATAGATACAATTATAACTTATGTATAGATGTATGTTATATTGTTATTAAAAAAAAGTTTCGCAATTCGTTGCTGCGGGTATATATTAAATCTCATGACAGTTACATTGGTAAACCATTCGTAAAATTTTGTCCATTCATTAACGATGTATTTGGCATAAAGCTAAATGTAGGAGTTGGTGCCATAATAACAAAAATTTAATTACCTGATATCCGATTTGACATAAGCAAGTCATCAATTTTGCTTGCATGGAATGAATCATTCCTATTCAACCAATCATCTGTTTCATTAGGATCCATATTTTCCTTATTTTATGCACCCTAGCCATCTAACAATCGTAACACATCACATATATAAGAAACACCAAAAGTAATATCTATATTATTATTCACCAATGCTTCTAGTATATAACCATTAGTGGTTTTGATACGTAGGTGTTGCTCCTTTCTTCTTTTATATGCTTCTCAACGTTGTTTATTTTTTTTTAGTTCCATTTCTCTTGAGACATTGCGTGTCATCGAGCCTTATCTCTTTCTCTCCTGTGATCTCCACCATTGCTTCCTACAGTGTTACATCGATATACTATTGATTATCATTATAATATAAACAATACGTTGAATTTAATAATAATAATATAGTAAAAGGTTAAATTATTTTGTTTACCTCCATTTGTAGTGTTAGTCTTGTCACCCAATGGTGTTGAAGAGCCACTATTTTCCATTGAATTAACCCTCAAACGTCTGGACGTCATAGGGTAAATCTTAGCTTTGAAACAAAAAGGCAATTTAGTTCTACATGTTGGCAGAGCAAATAATGCCACCGAGCGGCGGGGCTTGCTAGCGGTGGACAAAAGCCTGAAAAGACAAACAACAAACGAATTCCCATCAGAAGAAAATAAAAACTGATTTGTAAATGCTCTTTGTCTTGGCTAACTGATTTACAGAGTGAGGCATTGATGGGTTAGCACGTCAATCAGGGAGGACAGATTTCTTTTGTTCTTCTTTGTTGTCAATTGCTTGCGTTTCAGAAAATCATATAGGCACGTCTGTTTGAGCAGACATAGGGTGGGTGATTCAGTTTCCTTAGGGACGCATCTATTCAGATTACCACGCTGACTTTTGTCTGTATTCTTCAGGAGAGGATCGATAGGGGCGCCCCAAATTTGCTTCCATAGCCATCATCCATCGTTCCTTGCAGATTTGCATCATTATCTCTACTGTTCTTGAACAACATTCCATTTCCTTTGTGATTGTTCTTTTCAGTGGTGGTCAGCAGTTTTGAAGAAGATTGCTATCAGCAGTTTGAGAAGGAAAATTTCGGTGACAAGAGGATTGGCATGTGGATGTTACTAAAATAGTAAAATGGGATTCAATTATATGCCTGCACTATGGTTCTGCATTAGCGTGAATTTTTTTCTACCTCAATGAAAATATCTCCACAGCAACTATAATACAACTCTCATCTGAATGGGAGGTTGCTCTGTGGTTTGAAGTTTTGATAATCTAATTTATGCCCATATGCTATGCTTTCTGTGTAACTTCTGGGTTAAATGATCCAACTGGAACCATCATATAAGCACTGAGTGGTGTTAAGCTGTTAATCTTTTCCTAAGCATCACTTCATTTCTAGCTATCTAAAGTATACTACCACATACAAACTACTACATACTATTAATACATGATACTCTACCTGGAAAAAAATGTCTAATGTAGGCATACAAACATGCTCTACCTGCAGTTCAAATCACTAAATTGAGTCTGGTAAACTCTTTCTCTAATATAATGATTTGAGTTACCCGTGTCCATGCTTCTATTCACTAACCGATTTTGTGTATTATAAATTGCCCTACGACTTCTTACTCTTTTTGATCCTGGTGCTTATTTGTTGTCTCTTACTTGCTTCCTGAGCAGTGCACTTAACCACCTTCACGTATGGTTAGCCATGTGCACGTAAGGCAATACAAATCATCCCATGACATTATTGCTTTGCTGTTATCTTTCTTTTGCCTTAGGCGACCGAAATTATTGAATCTCTTTGTTGGAAAACTACATGATTTAGTACACAAGTAGCTCAAACCTTAGTTCTTCAAATATACTATCCCTTGCTTTCAGAAAATGCACATATTCCCAGAACTCTAGATCAGGAAATCATTTGCAACTGATACACATTGTGTCAATTTCTCTGTTAGTTAAAGCTAAAATCTATATCATGAATATTCCTATTTGCCAATTCTTGAGGTGAGTAAAACATTTATTTCACTTACTTAATGACAAATGTATGGCCACTGAGAAGCACCAGTAATGACTGTTGACATCTGCAGGATGTATAGCAATAATTTGGAGCAAGGGGAAAGGACATACCTCACTGCAGTTATGACACTGCTTGCAAGAAAAGGTAGCACCATAGCTACTGGAATATGAACCTGTACAATATTAGTCAGGCCATAGCAACAAGCATGCCATTGTTAGTACTTGCAGGTTTTAAACCCCCACTCCCCTATAGAAAATACTTATAAAGTTATTAGCTGGAATCCCTGCAGATTTCAGGAAGACAGGAGCTGCCCAATTCTGATTTGAATTTGGGTGTGTTGTGATTATCCCCACTACTTGGCAAAATTAGGCTCATTAATGTAAGATTTTTTTCATCCTGGCTAATCATACACCAATGGAGCAACATAAACATGCTAAAAAAACAATGACATGCAGATTTAAATTCCCCTCTAGAAATGAGTCAGCACGTTCACCTTACTGCTCGACCTAATAAAAAGAACTCAGAAAGGTTTGTCAATCAGCACCAACTAAGTTTATTCAGTCTTTTATAATTCCGTCCACATAAATCAATTGACATGCCTGAATAACTTTTTAAGAACCATGATATGTCATAAATCATCATTCCGCAATCCTCGAAGATTTGGCACGCGCTAATTGGAAGGAAGGCACACCTCTTTCGCTAGTTGCGTACACTGTAATAATGTCACTGGTACATCAAACTTCTAAGGTCAGCAATGATATTTGATCCTGAATAAAATGTTTTTCAGGTTTTTACCGGCTAGTGTGGAAACCCTACTATTTTGGTAAATCTATTCATTTAAACAAAAGAAATACAAGTCATTCTCATGCCTAAAACCAAAGATTCTTAACTGAACTAAATTTGCACTGTGCAGTTCACACTTCCATTGAAATAGATAGCAACGTAAGCATTTTACCTGATACTGATACTTATTGCAGACCGAAGCTGCATGATGCTTGTTGCACGAAGCATTTTACCCATTGCTCTTGCCGCTCTTCAACGCGAAGTGCCCCACCTGAAGACTCGGCAGGTGGGCGGGCCGTGCAGTGTGGATTGACGATCTTACCGGAGTATTTTGGGGAAGGCGCAGTGACGCCGTTGGATGGGGCCGGGTTGGACAGGGAGGCGGAGGATGGGGCTAGCGACCACGTCTCTCCCCTTCGCCAGCGGCGGGATTCACCAGCGGTGCACGATCGCCTCTCTTCTCTTCCCCGGCAGCAGGCTTCACTGGCGGCGACGGCGCAGCCAAGGCACCGACACAGGGTAAGACCGAACAGGGCAGCGCGTCGATTCCGCTCCAGATGCGAGGTTGACCTCCATGTGTACTGCGGCGTCGAGTGCGCTACCGCCGAGGTCACCTTGCTGCGGCGCCGACACGGGGTGAGCCGGGGCAGAGGGCGCCGCATTGGTTGCGTGGAACGGGATTGCGGTGACCTGGCGGAGTTGCGGTGGGGCGTTGAGGCGGCGGCGGGACGTGGCGGGGCGGGGAAGATGAACGCGTGCTGGGTTGCGGCGGCGGCCAGGTGCGTGAGGTCGAGGGATCGGAGGGAGCGGGGAGGGGGGTGACGGTTCCGCGAGAGAGGAGGGGCGTGCGACTTCGCAGGACAGTTTCCGCGAGAGAAGTCCGCGAGAGCCGGGTGGGGCAGAATCGCGCATCGGGGCTAATCGCGAGCCGGGAGTGGGGGAGGGGGAGCGAAAACGATGACCGCCGGGTCTTTTAGCTGTAGAGATATATGTGTGAACTTGCAATATACACGTGTGAACAAACTTTTAAGTCAGCAGTTTACTACATACCAAAAACTTAGACACAACTTTAATTTTTCCTCAGGTTAATGAAACTTATGTAAGGATTTCCAAAATTTTGCATGTATTGCATTGTGTTTGCACTTAGCTTGGTTGTTCCACTGCTACACAAACATTATGGCTCTGTTCGCTTCAGCTGAAAAGCTGAGCTGATTTGGGCTGAAGCTGATTTGGTGTGAGGGGAAATACTGTTCTAGAGCTGAAAAATATGTGTTGTTTAGTTGAAGCGAACAGAGCCTATATTATCACCATTGATTTCACGCTGCAACAATGAAAGTGTGATGGGTGGGGATGAACATCTTCAGAGCCGTTAGATGGAAATGGTGGTGAAAAATGATGAAAAGTTTAATAAATAAGGAAAACCTCCATCCAAACTCAAAGTAAAGGCAAAAGAGTTTTCGACATAGTCAACAAACTCAAATTTGTTTTCGAAAAGAAGACAAAAGACGAAAAACCAAGAAAGACTATCAAACCAACTCTAGGGCTACATTCAAGAAGAAGTCTATTTTCTTTGAGTATTTGTCATACTGACCAGAGTTAGACGTATGCCACGCGATCGATGGTATGCACGTTCAGAAGAACGTGTTTGAAAGCCTAATTGGCACCTTGCTGGACATGAAGGGCAAGACAAATGAAGGACTAAATTCACGCATGAACATGGTACAGTTAGGCTTAAAAAAAGAACTTCACCCTGTTAGGCTAGAAAATGGGAAGTAGCCACCTCCCGGCAGTAAGCTACAACCTCACCGATGATGAGAAACATGCGATATGTGTGTGGTTGAAGAATTTGAAAGTCCCATCTGGATTCTACTCTAACATACGGAGTATTGTGTCAATAAAAGACCTTACACTCACCAACTATAACTCACATGATTGTCATATCATATTAACTACTTGCCTCCCTATTGCCATCAAGGCTATAGATCCGGTGTGGATAAAGGTTGCAGTCACACGGTTGTACTATTTCTTCAACAGAATCTCACAGAAGATGATTGACCGTGATGACTTGGCATCTCTCCAGGAATTCGCAGCGGAGACAGTGTCACAGATTGAGATGTGTTTCCCCCCAGTATTCTTTGATATGATGGTTCACCTTGTGGTGCACTTGGTTCAACAAATAGAGGCACTGGGTCTCCATGTACTCGCATGAGATGTGGACGTATGAGCATTTCATGTCAATATTGAATGGCTATGTATCAACTCGTGCTCGTCCTGAGACGTCCATGGTAGAGGGGTACTTAATCGAAGAGGCCATTGAATCCGGAGGTCCATTCTGCAACAGGGTCACGACACGAGGGTAGGCTAAATGGAAGAGGGAGGATGTGAAAGAAATCATGCGTCCCGTAAGATTACAATACAGTCCTCGAGGCACATCACAGCGTCCTACATCAGTTCTCGATAATGGAGCCTTTGATCGAGCAACACATTGATGAGCTTCGCAAACATAATCATGGGCGTACAGACGAATGGTTAATGAAGGAACACAAGATTCGGTTCACCTCATGGTTAAGGGAGCATGACATTCCAGATGGGGAAACACTTGCGGAACGCACCATCAAGGTGTTGGCATCTGGACCATCACGCCAGGTCACGACATGGCAAACCTATGACATTAGTGGCTTCACGTTCTGTACCAAGTCCAAGGACCAAAAGAGCATGGCACAAAACAGTGGTGTTCGATGCGAGGCCTTAGACTCTAAAACTGGTGAGGAAACTACATACTTTAGCTTCGTTGAGGACATGTGGGAACTAGACTATAGCAAATTTCAGATCCCTGTGTTTCGATGTCAATGGGTTGAAGACAAACATGTCACAGTGGACTACTATGGGGTTAGAGTTCTTGATCTAAGTAAGGTAGGCTACAAAGATGATCTGTGGATAATGGCTAACCGTGCTGTTCCCCGAATGGCCAACATTTCCACAGACTTCACATGTCATGTGTGAGTCCGTGGCTTGGACGGTGCCTGTGGTGGGTTTGGTGGCACGGTCGTCCAGCCTCTTTGTTAGGAGGTCTATTTTTGCGGCAAGCAAATCCGTCTCCTTCACGGTATGCATGCCTCTTGTGTTTCTCTTCCTTCTCCCCAACTTTGGTTTGCTACCATCTTTTCGATGAGTGCAGTGGCATTCTCGATGGTGAGGGAGAGGAATGCCTCTCCAGCTACGGCGTCAAGGTGCCCTTTTGACAAGGCCATCAGGCCCTCGTAAAAGTTCTGGAGCACGAGCCAATCTTCCATTCCATGGTGGGGACAGGCTCGGACATAGTCCTGCAGCCTCTCCCATGCCTGAGGGATGGACTCGAGTGATGTTTGCTGGAAGTTGGATATCTCCCCCCTTAGAGCAATGGTTTTGCTCATGGGGATGAACTTGGCGAGGAACGCCATGGAACATTTGTCCCACGTGTTGACAGCTTCCTTGTTTTGGTAGAACCACTGTTTCGCCTTCCCCGCAAGGGAAAAAGGAAATAGACGGAGCTTGATGCTAGTTGGTGCGACGTCTTTGGTGATGATGGTGTCGCACAATTCAAGGAAGTGTTGAAGATGAGCATTTGCGTCCTCATTTGGCAAGCCACAGAACTGGCTTGCCTGCACCATCTTGATTAGTCTAGTACGGAGCTCGAAGTTTCCATTCCCGATATTGACAGCGGGCCCAACAGGCACGTTGGCAACAGTAGGGGTGGAGTAGTCGCGGAGTGTCTTGGCCATGATGATTGTAGCGGATGGTGCGGGAGTGAATGGTTCGTCTGTCGATGGAGTAGCAGAAGAAGAAGTGGTACAGGACCTGTTCTTCCTTAGGAGTGCCTCCGGATTGTCGGTGAAGTTGTTCGACAGGTCGAAAACACTCATACACTATCATGTTTTCTTTCCAATAAAAAAAGAGGAAGAAAATAAGAGAAGTTAGCCTGCCTAAACTATGGCCACCTTTTGCTTATTGTGCAATCAATGCCTATGCCAAGCTAAATGTTTTTATTTCCTTTTGCCCACCCCGGCAACGGCGCCAGAAATGCTTGTTGGCGTTTCTTAGCGCCATTACTAAAGATAGACTAAAATCCCATCCCTAGCAACGATACTAGAAATGTGTGTTGACATCTCTAACCACCATTACTTCAGAAAGGTAACTCTCGGCCCTTAACGGCGCCGGCCAAGATAATGCAGTCTGGTAATAATAGTTAGAAGTGCCTGATTGGCCTTCCCAACTATCATTACTTACGATATGCAAAACTGAAGCACGACGCCTCGGGGTGCTACAAGAATTACAGTTCTTAGGTAATGGTACTTAGGTATGCCAATCATGATAGCTCAGTATAAATAAATCCGCAAGCGCACGGAACTATCATTGTAGCATTTCAACCCGTGAGTATTCAGGAGTGTCGTATTTATAATTTCCCGTAGGAGGGCAGGACGAATGCATCTAGCTTTGGCATAAACATGATCACTTATTGAATGCATAGGTAGACATAGCATAGGCAGGGGTAAATCATAGTTCAAAGATAGTGGACACACATCTGAGCCGACCTCAAGGATAAAAGAGAAATAAAGAATAAAAGAATATATCTAATTGAGCAGGCGTTGGTCATATATAACTATGCAAAGAACTGTTAGTAAACATCTAACTAGCATGTCTAGTATCAGGACTAGGTCTGGGATGATAGTGAGATCCCCGCAGCTGGTCTGCCAGCCGATAGAGACTTTACGAACTCCTACCCAATATCCGAACGTGGGGGAGTGCTAGGGATGGACAGGGCTGTCACCACCTGCCCACCTACCCCTCTGCCCGTGGGATACCGACATATTCGCCGATCTCCGCATACCCGAGCACCATGCTCGCGTACTTGGAAACAACTCCTAACCCCCTAGGACCCCACCCTCTTCGGAGTGACAGGCTAGGCTAAGAGCAACCGAGAAGGCACGACGAACCGTCACCTCATCCCTAGTTCTTCCTCTATTCATACTAAGTTGATGAACGATGAAGAACAACGATGAACATATCAAGAACATAACACATAAACTATATGCTAGTTCATATATCATGATCATAACATGACCAAGACTATACTCTAGTTCATATGCATTGCTATATAAATAAGATAAGAACTTGAACTTGGATGAGAACTGCATTGTATTCATACCGAGGTGTTCCTTCTTTCCTAAGGATACAAACTCTCCTTACTAGCTCTTGCCTTGCTCTAATACTAAAATTAATCTAAAGAATATAAGTGAGAGGTGAGATAAATGGCTCCAAATGATGGTGTGTCTTGAATGATGAAGGAGCACCATCTATTTATAGCTAGAGTAGGGCGGTTTGGCGTCTCTAAGTTTGGAAGGAGGTGAAACCGCCCTTGGGAAACCTGCCTAGAGCACCGCCTCCGAAGACTGGGCCCGGGAGGCCCCACCAGGGGGGCGGCCGCACCCAGGGGCGGTCGGTCCCCTAGATGGGCCCGCTGGCCACCGCCTTCGGGTGGTCGGTTGCTCCCTGGGCCTGGACCTCCCCCGCGGCTACGGATGGATCCAGTTTAGTGTTTGAGGTGGGCTTTCTTATTTTCTTGGATTGCGCCTTCTCTGAATACGTTTCCTGGATGTGCGCTTTCTTTATGGTTTTTGTGCATTTCCACATGTCACACCTGCAAGTCAAGTACACACCAAAACTTATGGAAATGTTAGTTTAAAGCCCTACCTACTATTTATTTTAGTAACATATTGGCGGTAAGAAGTAGGTTCCAAGGACCACCAACAGCCATCATTTTGGTGTAGGTGCTTGCCAAAAAATTTGAAGTCATTTGGAGATAGGCATAAGGTCCATGCTTCACAAACGTAGAAGAGTCCTACTACTGAACCATGACCAAACACATGGGTTCTTCAACTTTCTGTGGAGCACTATGAATTGCACCAAGGAATATATTTTTCACAGCATCTAAACAGTACAATAAAGCTAAAAAAATTGGATTCACATTTTTCTGGTATTCCTAAAATTATTTATGTATTAAACAAGATGCGAGGCATATATTTAATTTAAATCATTTTAAACAAAGCTACATATAAAAGTATCTCAAACATGGCATTTCATATTTTTAACATGTAGATCTACTCAAGAGAAACACCACAAAAGTTTTTTTTCACTAATTTTGGACCAATATTTCTCGAGATATGAATTTTGAAGCTTTTAAATAATTTCTGCAATAAATTTAAACAATATACAATATATATATAAATAAAACATAAACAAATTTGGAAAAATGTTTCTACAGACAGTTGGAATTGACTAGCCGCCTATAAAAATAATTTGTACAGGCGGTTGACATTGAACACCACCTGTAGAAAAAGGTTTGTACAGGTGGCGGTCAATACCAACCGCGTGTAGAAATGTGCCTCTATATATTTCCCTAGCGTCCGCCCCCAAATTTTTCTAAGTGTTGGCGCCCAGTTCGTTCGAACCGAAGTCAGCAGGCTGCCCAAATTCTCCACGTCACCGCCGCCTCGTCGGGCCGCCGTCGTCGGTGTCCTCCGTGTTGCGCTCGCCATCGTCGTCAACGAGCCGCACCGCCCTCCTCGGCGCGGCGCACCCTAGGAGATCCCCGCCGCCACCGCACCCTAGGAGCTCCGCCGCCGCGCGCGCCGGTGTCACCGTTTCCTCAGTCTCCGTCGCCGCACCCGCGGTCGTCGCGTCTGCCGGTGAGGTCCTCTTTGCGCCTCCTTTCTCCTCCTCTCTTCTCCTCTCTCCTCTCGTCCGCTTCTCCTCTTCTCCACCGGCGGCATGCGGATGCGGTGGCACGGCGGCTCACTGGCGGCATGCGGCTGCGGCTGCGGCTGCGGCGGCGCGATGGTTCGCGGCCTCCGGCGGCTCATAGCGGCCCACCCTCTCAGCGCGCGGCGGCGGCGGCGGCTGGAGGTAGGGTGAAAGTTTTGAGTTGGCTAGAGGGGGGTGAATAGGCTAAATTAAAATTCTACAAAGTACTAAACAAAGTGAGTAGTACAATAAAAGGCTACAAATGCAAAGCTAAGGCAACCACTACACTAAGTAAGCCACTTACTCAATTCTAGTTTTCTCTAGGCCCTAAGCCACACAAGCTAACTAACACAAGCAACACAACTAAAACAACTACACAAACCAAGCAAACTAACTATTTTGCAAAAGGTAAACGAGATGCAAATTGTGAGTTATACCTTTGCTTTGAGAAGAAGCCAATCACCGGGATAACCAATAAATCACTCACTCGAAGGTATGGATATCAAGATGAACACTAAGATTTATCCCCGGGGTTCACGTGCCTGCCGGCACGCTACGTCCCCGTTGTGTCGACTTCAATCGGTGGTCCGGTGGCTAATCGGTATCACACATCGAGCCTACACAAGGTACCACAAGGACCTACCATGGAGGAAGTAGCTCAATGACACGAACAATTCACTAAGTTACCTTTGAGCACTCCGCTCGGGATAGGTACGAACCCCTCACAATCTACAGGTGTGAGCAAGCACAATCATCAAGCTTCTCCACACCTTCTCCACCTCCAAACCGGCTAGGTGATGGCAATCACCAAGAATAACAAGAATTATTCTGCCACCAAGCCACCAGGTGCACTAGGATGCAAGATGATGATCACTACACTTGAATCACTCTCTCTCAATCAAAATCTTGAGTTGAGTCAAAGGGAGAGAGTTGGAGGGAGTGTGCTAGGCTCACAAGAGGCCTAGGAAGATCAAAATGCGCAAGAGAGAGACCCCAAACCAGCCACACTCCTATTTATAAGCGTGCTCAAAGATCTAGCTGTTTTACTCTGAAATCGTGCACGCCGGACGCTCCTTAAGTTCACACCGGATGCGTCCGGTGGTTGTCCGGTGTATCGCCCGCTGACACGTGTACTAGTCATTTGAATTTGTTCGTTGTGCGCGCTAGCACCGGGCGTGGAGCAATCACACCGGACGCTCTGACGCCCGTGTCCGGTGCACCAAAAGAGAGCATACAGAGAGCTCAAATTTGCACCGGACGCGTCCGCTGTTAGGTCACCGGATGCTCCCGGTGTACGCTGCTCTCACCGAGTCAGATCCTCAACTTTATCATCGGACACACGAAATAAGTCACCGAATGCGCTGGAGTTACTGTTCCAACGTCCGGTGCTCACTCAGAGAGGTTCCAGAGAGGTCAAATGCACACCGGATGCATCCAGTGCTCCTCTGAGAGCTATTTTCACTCTCACTTCAACTACCTTACTTCTAGATGCTAACAACTAAGTGTTTCACACTTTTAGGCATGATTGTTAGCAAGTTTTAAGCGCATTTGCAAGGCGGAGTTAGTCACTCTAGGTTAGTTTCAAGTGTATGCAACTAATATGCACCTAGAGCACTTGCCGACCGGGTTCACGAAATAATTCTCCTCTTAATAGTCTGGCCAACTATTCTAAATGTGATCGCACTCACTAAGTGCCTTGATCAACAAACCAAAGAGCCCTAAACTTATACCTTTGTCTCTACCTCTTTGATCCTTTGATTTTTCACCAATTCTAAACCTGATCTCCACTTGATCCTCACATCATCTCCCACTAACCTTTCCTTAGCTACACACTTAGCAATTAGGTTAGTAGCTAGGTTTCATCAATTGCCAAAACGAATCTAGGGACTTTCATAGGCGAAGGGTCTGACTGGCGGGCCCCACCAGTCAGCCCGATTGGGAGAGCATGGCTAGGCTGGGCTGGCCCAATAATGTCTAGGCTTTTTTTTGTTTCATAATTTCTTTTATATATATGTAGTTGCATTTTGAAGCAAAAAAATTGAATAAAATCAGAAAAAATAAGGAAAAAAATCAGAAAAAATATGAAATAAATTCAAAGTATATTGTTATTTCTTTTATATGTCATTGGATAATATATGTCTTTGTATATGTAATTGAGTATATGTATATGTAATTGAGTATATGTATATTGTTTCATAATTTCTTTTTTATATATGTAGTTGCATTTTGAAGCAAAAAAATTGAATAAAATCAGAAAAAAATCTTTAATAGAAAGAAGCACACCTTCCATGTAATTGTATATGTATATTGGATAGTATATGTCTTTGTATATGTAATTGAGTATATGTATTATGCCACGTGTAGTATGCCACTTTATGTTTCATGCACATAAGTGATACTCTAGTATAGTATTGATGTTTCTCGTGTACGTACATCGATCTAGGGCTTTAAGATATACATCGAGTGAAGATTTTCACGATGAGTTCTCCGCGCAAGGACAAAGCACAAGGATCCGAACACACAGAACAAGCCCCAGGGTCCCACCCACGGCACAAGTACACGGGACCCATGAAACGGGCCAAGCCCCAGTGTCGTCCGACCCCACAGAGCAAGAAGAGCAAGTACAAGGGACCCACGAAACGGGCGAAGCATTAGGGGCCTCCACTCCCTCGTACGAAACAGGAGCTAGCGACGACATGGAGCCTCCCGAAGCGAGGAAGGCTCTTCGTGAATTCGAACGTGACCCTGATTACAATCCACGAGACGATGAGGTAAATTACACATCCATGATTTCGTGTTTGTATGTAATTACATGATTTCGATTCATAATGTCCATATGATTGACAATGTCTATATACTTAGGAGGCATTGTCTCAGATGCAAGTGCTCATATTGGAACACGAAATGGCAGGTGATGCAGCAAACGCACCAGAACCGACTGCGACGACGACCATTGAGAGATCAAGGAAAAGGAAGCGGACCGGTTTGAAACGAGGTGAGAGGGGCACGAACAAGTTTCCAGACGAAACATATAACATTGATGAAGTGAGCTCGATTGGACAACTGTTGACTGTGATTAAGCTATAAAATTTCATACTCTAAATACCGTCAACAGACTCTGTTTTGATGGAGGATCAACATAACATGAACATATTTTATCCAGTAACTGGTTCCACTTGGACTATTAGCTTATGAATGCAGAGAAGATCAAGCAGGTCAAATTTGAGCTCTGAAGGCCACTAGTGTGGGTCGGCCGACCCACACATGGTAACACCAGCCCATAAGAATTCAAGAAACGCTGCATAACACCACATGGAAGAGAGGGAAGCTCAAGCTGGGCCCATGCATGGGTCGGCTGACCCATGTATGGGGCCCACAGGGCTCTAGTGATGTGGCACGATCCTCGTGACACTCCACTTAGCTCATTTCCAGCTTCAGATCAGGGTCGTGTTTCCATTCAACGGTGGAGAAGCAAAGCACAAGGATCAAGGCGTGAACCGACAAGATCAAGATAGAACCAATACATGGACAGGCTCTATGACAGGTGGGGACCATGGTGGTGGGCCCACCCTGTCATAGGGTTGTCGGCCGACCCCCCCTTGGTGAGCCCGGGCCACCGCCATGGTCTACCGACCTCCTGCATGTTTCCCACGTGATGGTTTCCCCACTGCCGTTCATCTGAGGTGGTTTCAAGGACAGTTTATCCAAGGGAGGAGAATGAAGGAGCACGTGGATCGTTGACGTGGCACCTCTCCACCTCCCCTATAAATAGAGGCTGCCTCCATCCTCTCAAGACATGATTCAATCAAGATACAAGTGAAGATTAGTGTAGTTCCACCTCTAGTAGTTGTGTAGTCTAGTGTGGGAGTTAGAGTTGAGTCGAGCTGCGCTCGGGGTCTCCGAAGTCGTCTGCTGGAGAGTCTAGTATAGCTCTTGTATCTTTCTCTTTCTGTAAGACTTATTTACTTTAATATAATATTCCTGCTTTACTTTACTGAGTATTTACTTAGTGCAGTATTATTCTTGCAATAGTATTATTATGTTCTATCTTATTTCTTAGTTGTTACATACTAGATTGTGATCCTGTGACCAACTCTTGCTTGCTGTTCATCGCCTATCATAGGGTGCTCTAGTTGCCTTGGCCACAGCTAGAGTAGTGAGAAGTAGTGTAAGCACGGTGCTTAGACTAGATCTTACCTTTGAATGCCGCTTGTCGCATGGATTGTTTGTGGGTACTAGCAGGTGGTGACAGCTCTGTCTAGTCTTAGCATCCCACCATGTATTTTAGGCAAGTTCTTAAAATGTAGGATCCCATAAGAGCATAGCCGCTTCTGGTAGAGGTTATATCCTCTACTGTCTCGGACTATCCCTGGCAATACAAGTAGTAAGGTAGCAATCCTAGTGGTTTCATCTATTTGATAAGGTTAGATCATAGAAGTCGAGTTTGAATCATAGGAACCTTTCTCACTCGTTGTCCTCCCACCTAGCTACACTACACTAGTTATCCTTTACCATCTTCTTTGTTTATCTTTGAATCATCACCTTCCTACCATCCTTCGATTACCCCCTCTACACTAGTTGTTATTAAGTTGAGATAGATTTAAGGATCTCCTTCTATTAACATTTTTAGCAATCGCTTTCCCTTGGGATAAAATAAATAATGATACCTTGGAATACTCCTAGGCAAAGTGCTACAGCGGTATATTCTGTGCGCTTGCGGAATTATCCAATAGACATAAGAAATACCCTAAAGCACTTCTGGCGCCGTTATCAGAGGTAGCTTAACAAAACCTCTACTTCCTGCGGAGGCCCTACCCAAGTACCAGAAAGCAATTGGCTTCTGTGTTAAGGACATTCTTGACATCACCATTCGGGATTGGTCCAGTGTGCCAGAAGGTGACAAGAACAGAATCTGGGATAAAATTAAGACGAGGTTCCAGTTTTCTCGGAACACGCTAGAGGCACTAGTAAAGGAATATACAATGAAGCAGTGTGCGATTAGTTTCCGAAACTAGAGGTTCGAGTTGAATTCCAAGTATGCGAAGACAGGAAAGGACCCTACAAATAATATAAGATTACCAATGGGCAGTGGATGGTTTTTCTAGAGTAGAGGAGAGATCCAAACTTCGTAGCTATGAGTGAAGCCAACTCCGAGCTCACAAAGAAGAACAAGTACCACCACCATCTAGGCTCAGGTGGTTACCAGCGCCAGATCCCCAAATGGAGGCAACAAGAGGCTACGAAGAAGGCGGTAGGGTTGCCGATGCTGTTCGAGCAAGTTGGTGAAAGATCCGCGAATTGGATTCTTGCTCGGAAGCCAAAGGAAACCGAGAGTAGTATGTCCTTTGAGGACCCTATTGTCGATGAAGCAACAAAGAGCATCTTTGTGGTGGCAGCCAAGCAGCAGGAAGGGAAATTCAAGCCACGAAGGGAGAGGAACATGCTTAGTGTGGGCCTGGGTAACCCCGAGCATCCTGGCCGTGTTCTAGGCATCTCATCCAAAGAATGATGGAAGGATGGATTCGGCCCTCGGTGGTCAGGTGAGTACAAGAAACGTGATCGGTACAAGGAAGAAATGGCAAGTTTTTTTAAGCAGGAGGCTTAGAAGGAGTTCACAGAGATGATGGGGAAATTGCTAGAAGATCCTCCTCCTCAGTTGATGCAGAAACTGGCGAGTGTGGTGTCAAATCAACAGATGAGCGCTCAGCCCCCACAGATGCAGCTAGTCCCAGTGGTTACGCAACCGTTGGTGTCACACTGTCCAATAGACATTCCAAGCAGTGTCGGGTGTACGGTGAACAAGGCTCACTATCCGGTTGACGACATTGTTGCTCCTGTGCCTTGCTCCCTAGTGTAACACCAGTGGTGTTACGGTTAATTAAACTTGCCATGCATCAT
Source organism: Eremochloa ophiuroides (assembly GCA_038502445.1). Taxonomy (NCBI): domain Eukaryota; kingdom Viridiplantae; phylum Streptophyta; class Magnoliopsida; order Poales; family Poaceae; genus Eremochloa; species Eremochloa ophiuroides. The sequence goes on from JAHLJS010000002.1 coordinate 47,205,591, forward strand.
CATTAGTGCAAAGCATCCCGCATCAACCCTAATTACCATGCATGAAATAAAATGAGTTTATTCTTGCAAATGATTGTGCTTAGGGATTGGTAGAGTGATTTGAGTTGTTAGTGTGTGATTGATTGTGTATTCAAATTAATTTGGAAATTAAAAAGGAAAAATCAAATTAAACCCCAAATCGGACCCCAAAAACCTAATTCAAAAACTATAAGGGATCTGAAGGTGATGCTTTAATAAAATTTGTAGATCTTTTAAAATGGAACAACTTTTATTTTTGGATATTTTAAAGTTATATTATAGAAATTCAAATTAAACCCTAATTACTTTGTTGGAATTTAAATTTGAAACTTCAATTTCAAAAATATTAGGAATCTGATCAAACTTCCTTAATAAGAGTTGTAGAGCTCATTGTTTAGAACAACTTTTATATTGACCAATTTTCAACTTGTTGAGAAAAATTAAAAGTAATTTTGAAAATACAGTTTAAATTTAAAACCCAAGATTTACCCCCTTTTTATTATTTCAAATCTGAGCAAAATTTGAAAATACTTCAAAAACCAAAAAATGATCTATACAAAAATTGTCACAACTTTGATTTTGGCACTTCCGCTGATTCAAACAGATAGGCACTCAATTGAAGCGATTTAGCTTTTGACTCCTAGGGCTGCATCTACAGTAACCGGGGAGGGTCCCCTACAGCGGCGTCGCCGCCGTACGCGCGTGCGCGCCCCGCGTGCTGGCGCCGTCCGGCCAGGCAGGGCGTTGTCGCCATCACGCCAGGGCTGCTCGGGGGCCCCGGACGGCCGCTTGTTCTTACCCTCCCCTCACCCGAGCCTTAAAACGACGGACACCTACATCTTTTCCCTCCTTGCGCTTACGGCTCACCGGCGACCTCTCCCTACTGGCCGGCAAAATTCACCGTGGTTGAATCGTCTCCACCCTCTCCATCTTCCAGATAGGTTTTTAGCTTCATTGCGCGTTGATTGCCATCACTTGCGAGAGCTGTAGTGGTCTGGGTGCGCCGGAGCACTTTGTCGTCTCCGCGGCCGGTGGAGCACCGCCGCGCGTCGGATCATCGAGGCAAGCCTTCTGGGGTGAGGTTATTTCCTTTACGTCAGGTGTTCCTGGTTTGTCATGTCCCACTGGTGCTCATGAGCTAGGTGGTTTGTCTGTTGATGCCCTAGGGTCATTGGAACGTTGGGCTCGGCGCCGGTGGTCATCGCCGCACTCGTCGCCGTCGTCACACCCGTTCTTTCACTCCACCTCCGGTCAAACTAATCTGTCCAATCGCTTCGCGGTGAGTCCTTGGCCCGTCCCACACCTTTGTTTGGAGCCCTACCGGGTCGTAGCGCTCGGAACATGCCGCGCCGCCACGGTCGAGCCGCCATAGGTAGTGTAGAGCTCGCCGTCGTCCTTCATTCCTTGAGATAGTTCCCTAGGGTTGTGGTTGGGGGGTCTGGTCCACCGTTGGAGGCATCTCCCTCACCGGAGGAGCCGCCGGCGGCGAGCCGTCGCGTCGCGAGCACCCAAGGGGCGCGGCGGGAAGAAGAAACAGAGGAGGGAGAGAGAACTGACAGGTGGGGGCAACCTGTCAGTGTCACAGCAGGAAAGAGAGAGTGCGGGCGTGCTCGTGGGCCGTGTTGGGCCGGCCGAGCGTCGCTGGGCCGACTCGGGCGCGTGTGCGCTTTTAATTTTCCCGGGAATTTCAAAAGGGTTTTCCATTTCTATTTTTGATGAATAGTGCTCAACATTGTTATTTTCATGTGAATTAATCTGGTGATTGAAAAATTATGAAAATAAATGTGAGTGCTCTCTGAAGTTTATAGTATTTAGTAAAAATATTAAATACTGAGTTTGTGCACTTTCTAAGGGTACTAAAATTCAGTATAATAATTAAGAAATATAAATTTGAACAATTTTAATTAAATCTATGTTGCTCCAAAAATCATGAAATTTTATGTGGCACTGTCTTAGGTCCAGGGCTAACTGTTCGTAAAATTTGGCATCAAATGGAATTAATTTAATTATTTATTTAGTAATTGCTTGATTAATTGGTTAATAAAATAAATAGGAAACATGGTGACTAGGGTTTGATGTGAATATTTGGATCGAATGTGGTTCTAGGTCAAAAAAAACCCTAATGGCCTAGAGCACCTTATCTAGAATTGTTCTGACTAGGTTATGAAGTTTAGTTGTGCTCAAGGTTAGGTATTTATTATTGTTGAATTTTTGTCATTTCATGTGGCATTTTATGTTTGTATTATGTTAACCATACATCATTGCATGCGTGTAGTGCCGGGTAACGAAGGAGTAAAAGTTGAGGCTACTACTGAGAAAGTGATTCCCGAGGTTGTTCAAGGGTTCGACATTGGCGGGACTGACCCTAACCCGACACTCTTCGCAATCCAAGGCAAGCCCCGGTGCATTAGCCCCTCCTTGTGTTTTAAAAATTTTTATCACCTTGAGTTAAATTATTGCATTAAGTTGATAGGAGTTGATTGTCACCTAAATTGCTGGATGACCTACCTTGGATATTATCCCTGAACCTGATTTAAAATAAAATAGTTTGCAAAATGCTTAGACCCGCTAAATAAATACTAGCTTTGCATAAAATGATACTTTATGTGCTATGATGATATGTTATGAATTAAATATGAGAATTGGTGAAGAACTTGTTATCCGCTGGTCGACTTGCACTTGGGTTAGAGTCCCAATGTATTGTCGCCTTCGGAATAGTTTGGAACCGGTTGATAAAAAGAAATGTTTCGCTCGGGTGCTGTGCACATGGGGCGGCGTTCCCCATGTCGTATCGTCCGACAGGCATGAAATTTAAAAACCGTTGGGTAACTTTGTACTTGGGTTAGAAGTCCCAATGCATGGTTGCCGACGGGAATGAATTAGGGACCGTTCATTGTAGGCTTGCTAGGATCGAGACTTTGCAACTAGCCACATACTACGGGAAGCCCTATCTCCGGTCGTTCTATTGCTTGAACCGACGTCCACGCACTGGGAGTGGAGAGATGACGAGAGTAGCGTGTACCCTCGTGCCCGGCGTGCCTGGAGATGAGAGGAGTACTGTGCTCTCGGGTGGCGCAGGACCGGTTCAGGGATAGAAAAGCCGTGGTAGACGGGGTTGGCTATATGCAAGCTTAAGTGCTACATATGCAGTGTAGATAGGGATCCCCAACTGGGTACTTCTGGATTCGAATCGACGTTGCTCCTCGGTTAATGGAGACTTGATCCACTGCCCTACCCTGAAAAGTGGTTCGGAACTAGGTTGAATATGAGAATGATTAAGAAATGGAAAGCATGTGATATATGAGAATGAATGTGAGAGATGGATATGATTAAGATAATATTGAGATAAAACATTGAGTTAGGATAGTAATGCTTTTCTGCAAAAATTCTTGATTCTTGCTCAAGCCTTACCTTGACTTCCCTCAGCCTGCATTCCTGAGTCTAATCTTTCACTTTAGTCGGGTAAGTCTTACGGAGTACCCCAGTACTCAGGGTTTGTTAACCCATGTTGCAGGAAGTCGGCAACCAGAGGTCTGTCTCGCTCCTTGCTGTGTGGACCGTTGTTCAAGAAGGAAGCGAGGACGAGTGAAGTGGACCCGTGGGCAGGGTCCGAGTTACTACCTATCTATGTATGTTGTATTATGGTTCCACTGTACTGCTACCCTATTTAAGTATGGTCTGTAATAACTGTATTTGAATTCTATTTGAATGACTATTTCGTAATATAAGTACTACTAATCTTCCGTACTTTACTTTGATGTATTTTATTATGAAATGTTTTAATTCTGTAATGGCTTCGCAATGGGATCCTGTCGGAGAAACGGGTGCTTATGTAGCCCGGCAGGGCCGCTAGGTCATCTGGAACACGGGCCCGGCTGTCAGAGGTCATTAGTGACGATGACAGGTGCCTATGGGCCACGTGATTTAGGTGGTTCTATTACACCTAGTCATAAGGTATGGCATTAACAATCATCGTTCAAGGGAAGTGGCCACAAGCAAAGCGATCCTAGGAGGACCTAAATACCATGGTGCCGACATTCCTGAAGACTACTGCAGAGTAGAAGTATCGACCATGGTCCAAGGATATGAGGATGAGATTCTAGACATCGCTAGTCCCGAGGACATTGATAAACTCGGATAGGTGATAAACAATTTCATCCTTTGACCTCGGCGGGACGTCAGGCTAAGGGAGCCACCACCATCCTCTCAAGAGATGCCACCCACTCAGGAGTCGCTAGCATGTGTTGATCCTCTTCCAAACCCACCTCCATCACCTCCCCAGTCTCTTCCTGACCGTCAATCATCACCTCCCTAGTCTCTTCCTGGCCCACCAGCATCACCTACCCATTTTGTTCCTGACTATCAATCATCACCTTCCCATGATCTTCGTCACCCACAGTCAGCACTTTCCCTACAACCCAAAGATCCTGAACAACCAAAAGAGCCACCACCGCTACCAAAGAAGAGATTTTCGGTGCCCAAGTTGGTTTCCTCCCTACGAGCCAAAGAAAAAAAACAGCTGGCATGGCAAAATTTTTGTCAGGCATTGGATGAAAACGCACTATAGAAGTGCATGAGTTGTCTAAGCTCTCGAAGTCAGCGAAGTTGGTGCCTAAGGTAATTCCCTGCAAAATCAAGGTGCCAACTAAAGAAGATTACAAGAACATCCCTAAAAAATTTGTGTCGGGAAGGCCTTTACTCAATTGGGAGAAACTCTTTAAGGTCCCAAGCAATATAAAAAGGTTGCATGACTGGTACATGAGAGCCTCTTCTATTGGCATCGACACCATCAACATTTCTATACCATATAAGGCATTTCTCAGTAAAACTGAGAAGTGCATGATTAACTTCGAATACGTGTGGTTGATGATGAACCTTGAGAGACTAGACCTACAGATCGTAATGACGTTTGCATTGTAAGTGTTACATAGTTACACATGCATTGTAGTTGCATCAATGTTCAATATCTGACATGCATGTGCCTTGCAGAATGCTATTTGAGCAGCAGGAGATGTATTATGGTCTGGATTTTGATTCTTGTGCAAATAAAAGGATTGGCTATTTGTGCCCAATAGATATATGTGAAGAACGGCACACATTCAGAATCGGGAATGACAACGAGGAGTTATTGGGTCGAACAACTCATCACATGGGGTTTCCTCTAGTCCTACGCTTCGCAGCCCCGGAATAGCGCTGCCGGGGCGACGCTACTGTAGCAGTGCGCCTGACGCCTCCTCGCCGCTGCGTGCCAGCGCCGCCACCACCTCGGCCCGCGGAAGCGTCGACACCACCGCATCAGGCCAAGTCCGGTTGCTGTGCCGCCGCCAGCACGCGGACAGCGCAACCCCGCCACCCTGCACGCTGCACCCTGCGTCAGTGCCGCCGGTGGCCCGCAACGCGGTCCCTCCGGAGCGCAGGTTCGCCTCCGCCCATCTCGGCCGCGGTGCCGCGAGCCCGCACCGGCGTCGCGTTGGCCCTCGCGCGCTCCTGTAGCACAACGGCGTGCCAACGTCCGCCCGCATTCGCCCATCTCCGTCGCCGCAGCGCCGCCCTGCGGTACCGGCCGTCCGTCCGGCGTTTCGCATGTGCTCCCGCAGCTGCGGCGGCCGTGCCGCAGCGGAGATGGCCTATGTCCCTTCATTTCTGTCGGTTCTATGCCATCTCTGCACTACTCCTGCTACGATCCATGGTGCTCAATGGATGGCTACTTACAAGGAAACAAACAATAAACCCATAGCTCTTGCTTCCTCGAAAATCTCGAATTACTTCCTCGTTCTCCCCCAGGTTCCTCCCCCCCTCCTTCCTCGTCCCCATGGTTCTTCCTGAGGAATTAGCGCGCAAGTTGGATTTTTCTCATGGAAAGAAGTTCCGTAAAGAAATCCTTCAACTTTTTGGTTCTTCGGTTCATCACACCTTGGCCTCACCCTCGGGATCCTTCTTTCTGCTGGTCACATTTCGGCGTTACACATTTCGGCTAAATGAGGATTCAGTGGCTTTTGCATTGGCTTCCTGCCTTGGTGGTGCTCCTGCTGGATTTCATGTTCAGTACCAAAGTGAACGGCATTTTCGTTTCTCTGTGGCCAATAAAACAGTGGGTTTTCACGTTTGTTCTCTTCGGCGTTTCATTGGAGATCATTTTGATGCTTATTTTCATCTGTGGCGTGATGGAACTGCCAATTGGGAAAGAGAAAAGCGTTTATGGGAACACGAACAACAGAGGCAATGGACCGAGGTCATGTCTAGATGTCAGAAACACAAAGCCAAATCCTCCAAGAAAGTGACTTTTGCACCTTCTCCTGCCTCAAACCAAAAGAAGATTTCATCCATTCGTGTGCAACCTCAGTTTATTTCTTTTGGTCAGTTCACAGTTCAAGTTCCTCAATTCCATGATTTTTCTGTCGGTGGTCTCTATTTTGGTTCAGTGCAACAGTCTCGTTCAGCGTGTTCTTCACAAATTTCAAATCCAGACCAACCATGCAACTTCAACTCAATTCCAGGATCTGAATGTGGCAAGACCGTATCCTCAGGATCTGAAACTGGCAATGTTTCCTGTTCTCGCTGTCTTGGGCTAAAGCACAATCGTCAAGCTTGCAAATCCAGAATCAGGTGCATTCGCTGTTTCAAGTTTGGGCATATCAGAAAAAATTGCCACAACACTCCAAGGCCTATTTGGCAATGGCAGCCCAAATCCATTATCACCAAGAGTGAGCCCACAATTACCTGGAGACCCAAAGTCCCAATCCAAGGTGCTAAGTCGCAATGCGAACCCAACTTGGGTGAGAATTCCTCTGTTTGCACTGGCTGCCTAGAATCCCGTGCTGACCCTTCACATTCAAGATCCTACACCAGCAAATCAGACACCTCAATGTCCGCTGGTAAGGAACAGTCTGGTTCCTCCATGTACTTCCTGCGAGCTGTAGGACCTGACATCCCTCTTGATCAGCTATGGCATGACCAACAATCAGATGATACCTCCTCATCACCTAGTGATGCAACCTCTCTTCCAAATGAAGACAGGGCAAAGTATATGGCTGCACTACAGCACTGTGTTACTATCAACATGATTCGTTGGAGGGGCATTCCTAACTCTGCACAGCCGCAGCCAGGTTCTTCTAATAATCAGACAAGGGCAACAATCTCATTCAGGCCAATCCTGATAGATCGAGAGGCTCTGCAGATTCAGGAGGTAGCACCAATTTCACCTGGTATGGAAATTGTGCCGTGGAGCCCATGCCATCATGCAATTGCTCTACAACTATGGCCACAAATACTGGAGGCCAGATGCCATGCAGTGGTGCAAGATATTGTGGAAGAGACTAATGAGGCATTGCAAGAGAGGAATACATATTCTCAGAATGACATTGCTATGATAGAGGGAAGTGAAGAAGTGCCAGCTAAAGACCTACAGCTAGTTCTACTCCCAGATGCTGTCCAAAAGGAGACTCAAGATGCTTCAGGACTTTCCTCACAGCTCATGCTAGATGTCCAGCCACTGCAAAGTCTCTATCCTAATCAATCAACAACAACAACCCCAAAAAATGCTATGATCTTTCAGGCACAACCAAAAAGACCCAACAGGAAAAGACCTACGCCAGTTGTAGATGATGAGGTTAGGAGAAGTGTAAGACTAAGCAAGCAGCCTGATGTTGAGCTCATGTACCTAGATGAGAAATCAAAACCAAGAAAATTGAATAAGAAAGACACAAGAACAATGCAGCAAAAACTCCAATCAGCTCTGGAGGAGGTGGCAACTGCAGGGAAAGAAAAGTCAAGTGAATCTGAAGAAGCTGAGCAAGGAACAAGTGCACTGCCTGTGCAATTTATGCAGAACCTGGCAATAACATACTGTGAAGTGGATCCTGAGGATGTCACTGAATCAAAGCTGCTCTCCAACAAGAAATACAATGAATAGTAGACTAATCTGCTTTTCCAAGTACTGCTGGACTGTACTGCAGATCACTATCGCATTTAGTTTTGCTGGTAATTTTATGGTTGCTTTTGCTTCTATGCTAGTGGTGGCTGTGCACCCACTGTTTATTTTTCCTTTCATCAGTATCAATGGATCATAATCGTACCTGGAACTTGTTATGTTGGAATGTGCGAGGTCTAAATGAACCTGACAAATGGGATCTTATTAGAAATAAATTGGAAGAAAGTTCATGTTCCTTATTTTGCTTCCAGGAGACAAAAAGAGAGGAAATAGATATTCTCTTTTTAAGAAAGTTTGCACCCAAGAGATTTGATAGTTTTGAGTTTTGCCCCTCAGATGGTGCATCTGGTGGAATCCTTGTGGCATGGAATTCTAGAATTTTTTCTGCTGTAGTGATTGATTCACAAGTATTTGCCATGAGAATGCAAGTTACATCTGTTCACGATCTAACTGTTTGGAATCTAGTTACTGTGTACGGTCCGACAAAAGAACCTGAAAGGACTTATTTTGTTTCCTGGCTATACGGTCTAGATATTGCCTATGATGACAACTATATTATCATGGGGGATTTCAATTTCTATAGATCATCAGCTAACAGGAATAGGCCAGGTGGAAACACAAATGACATGATTCTCTTTAATGACATCATACACCACCTAGGCCTCACTGAATTACCAATCAAAGGCCGAAGCTACACTTGGAGTAATATGCAAGAACAGCCACTAATGCAACAATTGGATTGGTTTTTCACATCACCATCCTGGACCCTAGCATATCCAAATACATTAGTCTTGCCTCTAGCAAAGAATACATCAGATCACACCCCTTGCAAAGTTCAAATTGGCACACAAATACCCAAGGCAACTCTATTTCGGTTTGAAAATTACTGGACACGGCTACCTGACTTTGATAACATAGTATCCACTGCATGGTTCTCCTGCTCACATAATAATGCAACTAGGAGCATATCAGTCAAGTTTAAAGCATTGAGAGCTGCAATCAAGATTTGGAACAGATCCAGATCAAATTTAGCTATTCTGATTCAACACTGTAATATGGTGATTGCCTTTATGGATGATATAGAGGACACCAGAAACTTACATATTTCAGAAATAAACTTCAGGACCATCATCCAAACACAATTAAGGAAGCTACTACTGTGCCAACAAATTTACTGGAAGCAAAGATATACAGAGAATCTTGTCAAATTAGGAGATGAGAACACAAAGTTCTTTCATGCCAGAGCAACTGAAAGATTCAGATTTAATATCATATCTCAAATCACAGCTGAAGATGGGAGATTAGTGACTGACCATTCAGAGAAGGCAGCCTTGTTCTGGAATGAATTTAAGAACAGAATGGGTACCTCAGTCAACACTCAAATGCTATTTCATCTTAATCAATTGCTACCAGAACACAATCTTGAAGAATTAGTGGAACCTTTCACAAATGAAGAAATAGATATGATTGCTAAAGATTTGCCAGTGAATAAAGCACCAGGGCCAGATGGTTTCAATGGGTATTTCATCAAAAAATTCTGGAATCTCATAAAATTTGATTTCAACAGATTGTGCAATGAGTTCTATGATACTGCTGCAGCCCTGCAAAGCATTAATTATTCCTATATTACTTTGGTGCCAAAAAAGACAAATCCAGAGAAAGCAACAGATTTCAGACCTATCTCCCTGCTAAACTCAAGTATGAAATTTGTTACAAAATTGCTAGCAAACAGATTGCAAAAAAGAATTCTTCAAGTAATACACAGAAATCAATATGGGTTTATACATGGAAGAACTATACAAGATTGCTTGGGTTGGGCTTTTGAGTATCTTCACCAATGTCATGCTTCCAAGAGGGAAATAGTTATACTGAAACTAGACTTTGAGAAAGCATTTGATATGATTGAGCATGCTGCCATCTTAAATATATTGGAAGCAAAAGGATTTCCAGAAAAATGGTGTGCCTGGATCAAGCAAGTGCTAAGCACAGGAACATCATCAGTTCTTCTTAATGGTGTCCCTGGCAAAGATTTTCATTGTAGAAGGGGTGTGAGACAAGGGGATCCATTGTCCCCTTTATTATTTGTTCTGGCAGCAGATCTCTTGCAAAGCATTGTAAACAAAGCATACCAGCAAGGCCTATTTCAATTCCCAATTCCAAACAGAGATGTGGATCATTTCCCAATTGTGCAATATGCAGATGACACATTACTCATCATGCAGGCTGATGCTAGACAACTATTCTGTTTAAAAGGTCTCCTACAAAGCTTTGCTACCTCCACTGGTTTGAAAGTCAACTTCCAGAAATCTTGCTTAGTTCCCATAAATGTTCCAAGCCACAAGGTTCCTCTTCTTACTGGTGTTCTGGGCTGCATACAAGGTAGACTTCCCTTCACCTACTTGGGAATACCATTGGGCACCACCAAACCTCTGGTCAGAGATTATACTCCACTTATATGCAGAATTGAGAGAAAACTTTCAGCCAGCTCTATGTACCTCAATTATGCTGGAAGGCTACAGCTTGTCAACTCAGTGATTTCATCCATTCCCACATATTTTATGTGTACCCTAAGGTTGCCAAAAACTGTGATTGGGATGATTGACAAATTTAGGAAGCAATGTCTCTGGAGAGGATCAGATATAAATGCAAAAGGCTATAACTTGGCAGCTTGGGAAATGGTCACAAAACCAAAGGATAAAGGAGGACTTGGGATCAAAGATTTAGAACTCCAAAATGAGGCTTTGCTTATAAAACATCTTCACAAGTTCTATAACAAGGTCAATGTGCCATGGGTGCAGTTAATCTGGAGTGCCTATTACCAAGATAAAGTGCCTCATTTAACCCCTCCAAGAGGATCATTTTGGTGGAAGGACATACTCAAATTAATAGATAATTTCAAAGAAGTAGCTCACTGTTTACCTGGAGATGGAGACACAGTTGGAGTTTGGGAAGATAATTTAATGCAGCTACCTTTCTCAAATAAGTATCCTGCACTGTACTCATATGCCCAACATAAAAATATATCACTAAAAAGATGCTTGCAAACCCTCAACCTGCTTAGCCTCTTCAGACTTCCCATGTCTAGATCAGCATTTAATGAATATCTGCTCTTCCAAAATGAGCTGGAGTTCTTCAGAGGGGAAAATGAACAAGATGACATATGGATATATCAATGGAGCACGGGACTATACACATCAAAGAAAATGTATCAGCACCACTTTAAGGATATCACACCACCAGCCCCATTCAGATGGATATGGAAAACTAAATGTATGCCAAAAATAAAATTTTTTGCTTGGCTGCTTCTAGCTGACAGACTAAATACAAGAGAAATGTTGAGAAGAAGACACCAAGTGCTTGAGGAAGGATACAATTGTGTATTATGTCATGAAAACACTGAGGAAACGCTGCTGCATCTTTTCTTTGAATGCTCTTCAGCCGAGAGCAGATGGTTCTCAATTGGTATTCAGTGGAATATACAAGCTGATGTCAACCAAATGATAGTACAACAAAAACAAGTTTTTGGAGGACCTTACTTTATAGATCTATTCATGCTGGCATCATGGAGTATATGGAAGGAGAGAAATAATTATATCTTCAATCATAAACCCCCTTCAATGGCAAATTGGAAATGTCTGTTAAAGGAGGAAGTTAAACTTCACCTCCTCAGGGTACCTAGTCATTCTCAATCTGTAGTCATGAATTGGGTAGAATCTTTGTAATAAGGTCTTGTACAGTAAGTGTTTTTTCCACCTCCTCCCCCCTCCTTTTCTTCTCCTTAGTTTAGTTTAGTTTCAGTTTTTTCTTTGTTAGCTTCCTGCTAACCTTGTGTTAGTTCTCTGTACTTTGTTTCTTTATTAATTGTTTTATGCACTGGGGAGCAAGGCTCCACAGTTTTCCTCAAAAAAAACGAGGAGTTATTGGGCTTAGAAGGTGAAGAACAGGCTGAGAAAATAAAAAAAATTGAGGATTAAGTTTGAATTCGACTACGCCTTCTACATTGGAAGATCATTGATCAAGTATCAAGACACGAAATCGATAGTCCTTCCGTACCACTTTGGGTGAGTGTGAGTTTGCCTAGATGAAACTAAATAATTCCAATGCACAAATGCATCAAGAATTCGATTTGTGCAGGGACCACTGGATCTGCTGCCATGTTTATCCCAAGGAAGGAAGGGTGCTGGTACAAGACTGCGCAGATTACCCTAAAGAATCCTATGCAAAATTCATTGAACTCTTAGAGCTGTAAGTCGAGATATGCATGCATACTTTTGCATTATGAGAGTTTGAGGCTAACATGGTGGTTCTATTCAGGATCATAGGGCATATAGGTTTTATAAGATAACAGGTGGAAAGTGCGAGTCCGAGATAGAAGGGCAGCCATTGCAAGTTTTATATAACTGGCCCGTACGTATGAAAATTTACTCTTATGAATACAAATCATACATGTACGATACATAGGACCATGGTTGCATGTATAAATAACCACTTTCCTGTTATATAGTGCCCAACCACCGGGGTCTGTCCTCTGTGGATACTATGTGTCCGAGCATATGAGAGAGACCAGATGATTCACCAGCAACCCTTCCGAGGTAATTAATATAAGTAATAGTCATGTATGTAGTTCTGACATTAAAGGTGGAAATTTTAAGTATATGATGTTAATAAACTTTCCTTGCAGCAATTTATGGAAACCAAGGCGGCGCACGTCACCGAAAAGACTATCTACAACATAGTTGAGGACTTGTGCACATTCCTCTTGAAATATGTCATTCTACGTGAGGAAAATATCATGATCATGACAGCCAATTATCCATGCCAGAGTTCTGGGAGCTAACAGAGATTAGTTGGCTAAATCCTTATTAGGACAGGTTATTAGAGCATAGATACAAACTTTGATGTATACAATGTGTGATGTATATACTCTTTGTAAATAACTTTATGTTCGTGAGCACGAAACAATGATGTACATAAATGCATGTATGAAATATTTAAATTGTTCATGTTGATATGTCTGAACACCTTTCCAATAGTAGTCCCAATATCAATATATATATATGTAATATTTAATAATATAAAAAATATTTATTATTATATATAAATAGGGTCTGATATTTACACAGGCGGTTCCATATGAACCACCTGTGGTAATACATCTACACAGGTGGTTCTCTTGTGACGTAAAATCTATGCTATAGACCTATGATATTTGCAAATTAGGATTTAGGATGAACAAAATATCGTCGCTGGATGGAGTTCTACTAGCTGATTGACTTTCTTTATGAGGCTTTTTTTTTGCTAGGCATCCACTCTTTAAAAACCGTCATAAGAGGAGTCATCTAGGATGATATGAACTATACTGTCACTAGCAAATCATTGTGAAATGAAGAATTTCTGGTAATATCCACATTTCTCTACTAGGCGGTGACACAGGCGGCGGCGAACCGGCCAGAGTCACTAGTACAAAACCATACTATGTGTAAACGATCCATTTACACAGGCAGTTTATTAAGCAAACTGTCTGTGTAGCTGCATTACCACAGGCCTCCCGCGTAGTCGGCGCTGGGAAACGCCTGTAGAAATGGGTTGTGAAGCCGCCTGTATAGTATGGTTCTGTGCTAGTTACTCTGGCCGGTTCGCCACCGCCCGTGTCGCCGCCAGTAGAGAAATGTGGACATTACAAGAAATTCTTCATTTCACAACAATTTGCTAGTGACAGTATAGTTCATATCATCCTAGATGACCCCTCTTATGACGTTTTTAAAGAGCAGATGCCTAGCAACAAAAAAAAGCCTCATAAAGAACGTCAATCGGCTAGTAGAACCCCATCCAGTGACGATATTTTGTTCGTCCTAAATCCTAATTTGCAAATATCATAGGTCTATAGCATAGATTTTACGTCACAACAATTTTTTTAGTTACATTTTAGGTCACAAAAGTGTTTTTGACTTCTTTAAAATATTGTTGTCTAAGTTGGCAGGTGTCACTGCAACTGTGGCATAGAGCTAGCATAGCCAGAGAACACGCTAGCACCTAGGAAGGCCTTTCTAAGCATGCAGCCTACAGGAGGCCCATCTTCTGGTGCGCCGGTCCAGAGATGGCGTAGCGAGCGTGGGGGAGGGGGGAGGGCAACGATGATAGAACACTATTTTCAAAACTTTTTATTGAAAAAAGTGGGTACCGTGGAGATCGAACCGACGACCACAGCTATGCAGGCGTCACGCTTAAACCACTGAACTATGGCATTGTATGTGATATTAACAACATTTAAGAATAGAGAAGATGTGGTTGGGCTGAGCAGGTTTGGATGCTTCACATGCATCAATTTGCAATGGTGACATGCAAGCTCACATGTTCCCCGCTTGTTACCCACCCAGAGAGAACACACATGGTTGGAGAGAGAAAGAGAGAGATAAAGACTTCGAGAGATGGATAGGATGCGCCGAGCAAGTTTTCATTGTCGAGCATTTTTCCCATACATGCATTTCACAAGTGGTTTCATTCCAAACCAGTGGTGATATATTATTATAAGATTTTTGACATAACCGACAGCGAAAATACCATTGAATAAACACCATTTCTATAGTAGTGTTCATATAAATTGGCAGCTAATAAGCATTGGCGTCGACATCTTTGCAGGAGGTATAAGGTTGTAGAAGTTAGAAAATGATGAGCTTTGTAGGTATAGTCAAGCAAACATCAAATTTCTTGGTTGAGTGATTTATATGGAAGTAAATGTTCTCTTTGGGTGATATGCATATATGTTTTTCCATAGCAGACAAATGAATAATAGACTTTTAATTTATGCTTGGGCCTGGCCTAGGGATGTAAACGATACCATGTAACCCTGACCCTGATGAATACAAGTGTCAACATTTCTCATGGGCCTAGTTTGTGCGGGTGCATGAAGCCCACTTTTGTCCTTAGACTCATTTTTTATTCTTGTCAGGTAATTGCTCTACACGCTTGCCACGCGTCAGTTAGACTATTTTACCACAAAATGAGACCATCAAAATTATGTCATACTTAACTTGGCTCCCATTATGGGCAACGAAACCATAACATATTGTGTCTGCCCATATGTATCTTAGTGACATTGATTAATTTGCTACTTTGGTCAAGCTTAGATTTATGGGCACAACCAAGCTATTTACCCTCTAGATAGTTAAGTAGCAAACATTTGCTATATAAAGATAAATAATATTAGTAACTGGCATTAGACTTAGGATGATGGGAAGAGTGAGTTGCTGAAATCTAAATCGTCTTGTGGAAAATTAAGAAGGAAGAGTAGCAAGAATGAAGAAGGGGTAAAGTAGCAAATGCCTCATGAATTGTAATTGCTAATGCATCCAATATAGAGATTACATTAGGCCTACAGACTTGTGGCCAAAGGTGACATTGGGCAAGAATTTAGATTCAATTGCCTCAAAAGAGATAATTTCAATTTTGGTTAAAATTTACAACTATCACTTTACTACTAGATTGGACAAGATCCGACCTTCAATTTCGAAAGAAATGTTTATTTTCCTCCATGTAGAGCATTTGGAATTGAATTGTGAGTTGTGACCCTGCAAGTAGTGGCTATAATCATCGAAGCTTACTTTGATGCATCGTTCAATGGTGATTCAAAACAACTTGCTACATGTACATGCCTGCTTGTAGTATCAGTGTGAACTATTTGGTTTGTGCTTTGTCATCTTTAAATGTTAATACTTTTGTTCTACATTATATTGCATATTTTTATCAATAAATATTTTATTGTAGGTGTTGAGTTGGTGACATATCATCCTACTTTTAGCAGTTTGTTCACTGTATGTTTTTCCTTCTTCTATTGGGTTATACCTTCTAGGCAACAAAGAAGACCATCCAAATACAATGAGGGAATGAATACTACATATTTAACTATAAAAGAAACATTTTTTTCTATTTTGCCTTAGTGAAACATTTTCCCAATGACTTTAAGAGTACAATGGTAATTGTGAAACATAACTATAGAACACTCATTGTCTATGTTGTTCTTCTATCTAGGTCAGGATGCATTGGTAAACAATATGTTGCACAACCTAATGATGAAGACAATGTTCCCTCATAAGTTTGTGGAAAGAGGTGTGGTGATTAAGTTGATATAGTTCCTTTAGTCGACTAAGTATAGATATATGAGTATCTTATTCATCAAGAATAACCCAACAATAAGTTATACTAAAATACTCTTGATGATAGCAAATGAGCACTATGTCCATTAATCTATCATGCAACAAGAATTTGAATGACAATGTTTCCTGTGTTGACTCTAAGCATAACCTATACACACCAATCTAATTATTGATATTATTCACTATGATTTGAGTTCGGTTCTATGCCAAGTATCGATACATAATAAGATAGACAAATGTGTAGGATGTTGTACAAGTGTATGTACAGTTCTAGTAGCAGTGTGTAATGGAGGTGCTAGGGCTGGAACAATTAAAGATTGTCTATGTTTTCCACCTTGTATGTGTGGAAGTTGTAGAGAAAGAAATCTATTATACTGGACGGGAACACAATTATAAGCCGACACAGTCCAAAAAATGTGTGGTGTGTGGTGACAAGAACTTTATATCGACAAGTAGGTTGTTCATGTTTCTTTGACTACCAAAAAATGTGGACAATAAGCTACTAACAAATGTAGTGCTTTATCCTTAATCAAAATGAAGGAAACCTTAATTTTGCCAATATTTGAAGTAACTGAGATTAGTTACAATTATACTTGAATGTACATATGAAACTCATAGTGTAGCTACTCCGATGTGTACACCTCAAGATTTAGGGTGCATATGCCCCAATGAAGTGCAGAAATATATGGAGTATGTTATAATACTAGATCATTTGGGACAGTATATATCAAGTCTGCAAGGTACATAGAGTAGGTGGTCATACTTATTTATATACTATGATGGTACTATAACAATAAATTTAAAATAAGGGTTCCTTTGATTATTTACTATGCATCCATACACAAGGTATAGAAGTAGCTACACCTTGGAGTAGGAAACTCTCTTCTCTCTCTCCAAGCATGCGCAAACATACACTAAGCATAACATTATCAGTTGCCTGTTTTGAAATATACATATCAGAGTCATGCATGATCACTACTATAGAATGCTCATCACCACCAGTTTCACCTCTCAATGGTCAAAGTGGGGTGGTGATGACGTGAGCTATTGTCACTGGTTCAAATTTGTGTGAAAAATGGCCGACATAGTTGACCGCTTTTACAACAGTTGCGAATAAAAAAATATGTAAAGCATTGGCCAAACCCATTGGCCTAGCCTAGTTGTCACCATTGAAGGGGGTGCAAGCCTGAGTCACCGCCAGAGGGGCCACGCCGGCCTCGCTACTGCCTGGATGAGGGGTGGGTGGAGGCAAATGGAAAGCGAGAGAGTAGAGATATAGAGATATAAATATAGATAGAGATAGAGGGTAGCATCATGAACTCGGGAAAGAGAGATGCGACCGGGAATGATGTTGAGTGGAAGACGAGGCTAGAATTTCCTATTATATATTCTGATAGAGATGGCAATTCTACCCACTGGTATTGTCGTATACGACGAGTGTTATATGTATGTATAAAACACACACACACACACACACACACACACAGATATATAGGTCTTTATTCACGGGATAGAAATGTAGGACATTACAAGAAATTCTTCATTTCACAACAATTTGCTACCGATAGTAGTTCATATTGTAACAGAACTAGAAGGCTCTGCCGGGACCTGTGACCCAAATGACCTAGACATTTTATAGTAAAATACATCAGAGTAAAAGTGCGGAAGGATTACGTAGTACTTAGATTACAAACCAATTGTCCAAATATAATTTAAGTGCAGTTATTACAAACCATATGTAGATAGCAATAGTAGTAGAGTAGCCAAATACAATATACTCAGATGATGATGACGATAATAATAATTGTAAGGACCTTGATGTCGGCCTAGAGGGGGTGAATAGGCCTGTAAAAATTCAGCTCAAACAAAGATCAGAACTGAGGGCGGCACTGCATCACTCAGAGGGTGGCACTGCCGCACTACAAATAATCCTCCACTGCAGAACAAACTTGGTGAGGATGTTCTGGAGGTGTCCAACATCAAGTCTGCAAAATTTCAGCTCGAACCGAAATAAAAACGCAGTGTGGCACTGCCTCCCTATGAGGCCGGCACTGCCTCACTTGCAAAACAAAGAATCTTACAGAGCAGAATATATGGATAGAAAGAGCTCAACAAGTAGTTTCTTATCCTCTAGTAGCAACAGCGTTCACAGTTCGAAGACTGGAAACCACAGCTTGAGCTCACGAGAACGGATCGAGCAACCCTACCACAAACTCAACAACACAAGTAAGTGGACAGCACACAAGAATTTAACCCGTGGTTCAGCTCGCCACCCAGGCTTGCCTACGTCCACGTTGTTGAGGTACGCCACTAAGGCTTGGGCTTGCCACCAAGGCTTGCCTCTCCCTCGTTCTCAAGTCAAGAGAGTGAACTCTTGAAGTGAGGGGTGATTTCTTAGCTACAAGAGAGTCTTACAGACCTCCCTAGGCTGCCACAAAGAGTTGGTAAGCTCTAGGGCGACGCCTAGCCGGATAGGAGCAAAGCTCCAAAGGTATGGAACTCAAGAACGCCGGCTAAACGTGAACCAAGTGCTCTCTAACTTTGGGAAGCAATAGATCTGACCTCCAATCGAAGTTTGCTGCCTTTTCTCTCAAGTTTTGCTGGTTGGAATGGTGGATCCACTTGAGAGGGGAGGAGCAACAATGGAGGAGAGAGCGAGACTTCTTTTTCTGTTCTGAATCGGGCGTGCGGCGTGAGGAAGAAGAAGTGCCCAGTTAGGAGGAAGAAAAGTAGTATTTATATGCTGCCGTCCAACTGGTCGGTTAAAGTGCGGCACTGCCGCCCTTTAAGTGTGGCACTACCGCACTGGCAATATCCAGCAGAAAAAGATGGGTCAGGACTTGCTGGAATTGTCAGAGTGTAAGGATGGTATTTCCTAGAATATGAGCACATTGGTTCAGCACTTGGACAGGTGTCCTTTAGAAACCCCCTTGATAGTACGGCATACCTATACTCAAGATAAAGAGAAAGAAACTGATTTAACCACTTGAGTCTTCAATGTCTTCATATGCCATTTCTTCTTAATATCAATTCATAAGGGGCTGCAATCATCCTTATCTCATCTCTTCGAGAAAGCACACCGAGAGCATGTGACTTGAACCATTTCAACATATGTGAGTTCGATTCATGGCTTCAAGTCACCGTCCACTAATGATTTGATCCTCAACACAACATAACTCCTCATAGCTTGATTAGTTCCTCGACTCAATGCAAGTACTCTCTTCTTCACCTTAGCCATGGTACCTCAGTACAAGCCATCGCTTACCCTTCACCTTCGCTTAGTCCCTCGAAGCCCTTTCCTTGCTATCTTCACCTTATCAAGCCATACTCAAGTCACATCATATTAAGCATCCATTGAAAACCATTTCTTCAATATTGTGATCCTTGCTTGAATATCTTCTAGATATGAATGTTGAGATCAATCAAGCTTCACATAGAATGATATACATATGAATTATCAATGTAGTCAAGCCAATTCACGATTCCTTATATCCTCTTTATTTTGACTTGACTTTCCAAACACTTACTTCAATCTATATATTCATACTTCTAGCTTGACCAAAGCTAGTCAATTATCAAACTCTTCTTGTTCATGAAAAGCAAGCCATTATTGAGACCAATTCAAAATCATCAACTTATATCTCATTTCATTTGCCAAATATGATGCTATGATATCCCATCATATAAGCCATCTCATCAATTCCATTTGCATTGTTGTCGTTTGCTTGAACTATATAGTCCTCATGAGCTTCCAATACAACAATACACAATATTGCCTTTCATGGAACAATATGTAGAATACCATCAAGTTTGCTTTCTTGTTAAACCTTGGACACACTTAGCAAACTTGTTAGACCTTTAAATGTGCTGTCATTCAATTCACCAAAACCCACTAAAGGGCTAGATGCACTTTCAATAATAATAATAATAATAATAATAATAATAATAATAATAATAATAATAATAATAATAATAATAATAATAATAATAATAATAATAATAACCCTACCCAAGGGTTTAGCTTCACTCATCATCACTCCCTTCCTGAATGATTGTCATACAGCAGGGGCCAAGACAAACCTTCGGTGACTGCTCTCCTGCAACAGGGGTTAACAAAGCCCTCAGTACTGGGGTACTCCGTAAGACTTACCCGACTAAAGAAAATGGGGAGAAGGACTCAGGATGCAGGCTGAGGGGGAATCAAGGTAAGGCTTTAGGAAGAGTCAAAGTGTTTTGCAGAAAGGCATTACTAATCTTGAATCCTATTTTCAATATTTTAACTCAATATTATTATTTTAATCAAGAACCATGGATCTCAGTTGTTTCACTATCCTTTCAATTCCAATTACTTATCCATTCTCAAAACCTAGTTTCGAACCACTTTTCGATTGTAAGTCAAAGGATAAAGTCTTCATATCCGAGGAGCAACGACGATTCGAATCGATTAATACTCAGCTGGGGATCCCTAACCACACTGCATATGTAGCACTTAAGCTTGCATATACCAACCTCGTCTACCATGGCTTTTCCAAAACCTGACCCAGTTCTGCGCCACCCGAGAGCACAGTACTCCTCTCCAATCCAGCATGCCGGCCACGAGGGTACACGCTACTCTCGCCATCTCTCCACTCCCAGTGCGTGGTCATCGGTTCAAGTAATAGAGCCACCAGAGTCAGGGCTTTCCGGAGTACGTGGCTAGTTGCAAAGTCTCGATCACAGCAGGCCTACAATAAACGGTCTCTAATTCATTTTTCTGTCGGTCATGATGCATTGGGACTCTAGCCCAAGTACAAGGTTACCAAATGGTTTCCAAATCCGTCTTCTGCTAGTGACAAGACATTGGGACTCTAACCCAAGTGCTCAACCACCGAACAGACTCTTTTTCTCTTTTCATTTTTCATGATTCATCAACGGTATATCATAATGGCTCAGAAAATAGCATTTTATGCAAAAACTAAATTAATTAAGCAGGGCTAAGCATTTTTCAAATATTCCAGTTAAATTAGGTTTCAAGGGTGATATATCAAGGCAGGTAATGTAGCAATTTAGGTGACAATCAACTCCTATTAACCTAATGCAGTAATTTAACTCAAGGTGATAAAATTTATAAATTCACAAGGAGGGGCTAATACACCGGGGCTTGCCTTGCCCTGTGTAGAGTGTCGGGTCAGGATTAGTGCCACAAATGTCAAACCCTTGGATCACCTCTGGCACCACTTCTTTAGCAGGGATCTCAACGTTGACTTCTTCACTCCCGATCACTACACGTGTACAATGATGCATGCTTAATATGATGCAAAATGAGATGGGATGCAAGATTCAATAATCAATAATTTATGAACTTGAGTACATCTTTCCTTCATAAGCTAACTATGGTAAATCTAATCTAAGATGCCCTGGGTCATAAGGGGAATTGACCTAGGATCACAATCAATCTCAAAATCACACCATGCCCAAGTCATTAATGTTTTCTATTTATTTTGTTAATCAAATAATCCAACATTAAATGGCTAATAATTTAAATTACTTCCAATTAAGCCCAAACTTTACCAACAGATAGACCCATTCTAAAACAGTACCAAAATAAGTTTCATGATTTTTGGGTTAACAGGGAATTTACTAAAATTGCTTAAAGTTACATTTATTAATTAAAATACTGATTTTTAGTTCCTACAGAAAGTGTTCAAATTCATTATTTAATATTTTTATAAAATAGTAAATACTGCAGAGAGCATACATACTTATTTTCACGATTTTTGGCATAGTAAAAATAATTCATTCAAAAATAACAAAATGTATTACTGTTCCCAAAAATGATTATTCAGTAAATCAACTTATATTCTCAAATAAAATGAAAAGGGCATCAGGTCTGAGGTGGCCCACGAAGGCCCAGCCGGTCCGGCCTGCCCGCGCTCCTCCTCACACTCTCTGGCCTCTCCCCGAGCCACAAGGCCGGCCCCAATCGGCCCAGTAAGGCCCAGCTTGGTCACCTCCCTCCCCTCTTCTTCCTCACGCAGGGGAGAAAGCTCCCGCGTGCACAGCCACGCCTGCCGGCCGCGAGGCTCGCCGACGGCGACTCGTAGACCCGACCAAACGCACCACGGTGAACCCCTAACCCTAGTGAACATCCCAAGGTACTTAGCCTAGGAACTACACGCCTCCGACAAGCTCGAGCTCATCCATGGCGGACGCGGCGACGCGGTTGACCTGTTCCACCCACAAGAATGCGGTAGAGTTTAATTAAATGGCTCGGGAAAGATTTGTGGCTCATCAAGACTCCAAGACGGTAGCCGGTACGGACAGAGACGGAGCAGAAAGGTGAGCTTGACGATGATGATGTCCGCGGCGGCGTTCACCGGTGGTGACCGTCGTGTTTCCCACAACCCTAGGACACCAACAGACAAACCGTCACGAGCACGAGCATCTAGATGTCAGTCGGAGGGGAAGAAGTAGAGGTGGCGACCGCCGGCTATAAGCATAGGGGATGAGTGGATAAGGGGAAGGCAAGCTCCCGGGGCCCCCTGCGTCCACGGCGTCAACGGCGAACAAGGCCCTGCCGACCGGACGATGCCGGCGCGCGGCGCGGCACATGCACGCGCGTGCACTGGCACAGGGTAGGGGCCCCCTGTACTGTAGCTCAGTTAAGGGTCAAACTCTATTTTGTGCAATTACTCCCCATTCCATGTAGCAACCAGAGATTTCGCCAAAATAAAAGTTGTGGGTAATTTTGTGATGAACATTTTTGCCTTTTGAATCAAGTTCAAATTCTGCACAGATTTAAAACTATTCAAAAGGGGGTAAATTCACTTTTTGAATTTTATTTGCAATTCAATCAAATTCTCAAAAATTTTCTCAATAAAATGAAAATCTACAAAAATAAAAGTTGTTCTACCTTTGAAGCTTTACAACTTTCATTAAAGGTGGTGGGTCAGATTCCTTATAATTATGATGACATAGCAAGTTTTATTTGACCATAACACCAGAGGTGTTACACATATCATCCTAGATGACCCCTTTTATGACATTTTTTAGAAGAGCGGATGCCTAGCTGTTAGAAGATTTAGGCTATAGCCCAAATATCTCCATGGAAATCCCAAAGGCCCACTCACACATGCATGCATATGTGATATGGTGGTGGACTTTAGTTCCACCTTGCTAGTCTAGGAGGAGTGAAACCAACTTAAATGTGTGAGCTATCTGCAACTAGTTGAAGCTATGTGAGAGAGAGAAAAGAAAGAAACACACGTGCTCGCTCGCCTCGCCTCGCCGGGCCAGGGCCGGGTCGGGGCGGGGCTAATGGGCGCGCACGAATGGTCTGGTGATTTCCCGCTCATTGGTATAACGGAAGGTCAGTTACCCGGATGTTGTGATTGAGCGGCTAATTACTTTCCTTAGTTGCGACTCGTGTATAAAGTAAGGGCGAGACATCGTCCTCTATACAAAGAATTCATCTCTACCTGTCCCATAGTGCTACGCTGTCGCCGTCTTCCCCATACCACCGTTGACGTGCCATCGATGTCGGGACAGCAGGCTCCGTAGCCGACGTCCTCTCGTGTCCCTGCACGGGGTAGGAGGCGTATCAGGTTTTTGGGAAACGCCGTCGCGACTGCTCACTCGAAGTCTTCTTCCGACTTCGCTGCTGATCCGGACCTTCATTAACGGTCTGTTTCATCTTTATCTTCACTCGACATCCCCACTGTAAGGATGTCTATTCTTCCTTTGTTGTTCGTCTCCATATTTTCTCTGTTGATAGCACTAGATTGCACGGCTTTGCCTCGGATCATAGTGCTACTGCTAAATCACATATCTATGATACATGTTGTTGATCTTTTCCTAATTGTCGGAATTAATTTATGCATCGCTAAATTGCTATTGTTTCCAACAATCCAAAAACCTGATAGGCATTTAACCATGACTAAGGGATATACTGAAGCGATGAAACCGGAGAAATTTACCGGTGTGAATTTTAAGAGATGGTAGATGAGGGCCCAGTTGTGGCTCACGGTTATGGACGTGTTTTGGGTCATAGGTAATCCTTCAGCACTACCTCTCGGATCTGAGAAAGAGGTGCAGGAGTTTACTGCGGCTACGACGATTTTAGTCGGATGCGTTCTTAGTGTTCTCTCTTACCAGTTGTATGATGTTTATATGAACATCAAAAGTGCTGCTGAAACTGTGGGAGGCACTCAAACACAATTTCAGTGCTGCAGATGCTGGGCACGAGCTGTATGTGATGGAGAAGTACCATGACTTCAAAATAGTTGAAAACCGTTCAGTCGTGGAACAAGCTCATGAGTTTCAACTTATTGCGAGGGAACTTGAACAGCTCGGACACGCTTCGCCTGATAAGTTTGTGGCAGGTGGAATTATTGCCAAGTTGCCTCCATCCTGGAGGAACTTTACCACGGCTCTGAAACATAAAAGACAGAAAATCTCCGTTGAGGATTTGTTGGCTGGTCTTGATGTTGACGAGAACGCTCGGGCAAAGGATGCTCCACCTAAAGCACCTGGAAGGGCAGTCCAGCGCTAATGTGATGCAGCATGCTGGCAAGAACAAGCAAAAGGCTGTTCAGACTACTCAGTTCAAGAAGAAGAAGATGAACATGGATGAAGTTGTGTGCATCGTTTGCGGTGAGAATGGGCACTTCGCCAAAAAGTGCAAGAACCGCAAAGGCAAGAAGAATTAACAAGGGCAGAAATCTGCCAACGTGACTATTGGCAATCCTAATGGATCTGGGTACGGTAATTCTTTACCTAGTGTATTTTCTATATGTCAATCTAATGATTGGTGGATAGATACAGGAGCCAATATTCATGTTTGTACTGATATCTCTATGTTTTCATCTTACCAGGACACCCGAGGTTCAACCGTCATGATGGGGAACAGGTCGCATGCCTTTGTTCTTGGTGTTGGTTCAGTGGATCTGAAGTTTACTTCGAGAAAGATCAGTGCGGCTCAAGAACGTGCAGCATGCCCCTCAATAAAGAAGAACCTCATCAGTGGATATCCCTCCTATGTCGAGATAGGTTCAAGCTGGTGTTCGAGTCTAATAAAGTAGTCATTTCGAGATATGGCCAATTCATTGGCAAAGGCTATGATAGCGGAGGCTTGTTCTGCTTTTCACTCTCCTATTTCTGTAATAAAGTGGTGAACCATGTGTGTGATTCAAACAATTCTGTGGCTGATATATGGCAGTCACGTTTGTGTCATATAAATTTTGGTTGTATGTCGCGTTATCCAGTATGAGTTTAATTCCAAAATTTTTCAGTGTCAAAGGCTCTAAGTGTCAAGCATGTGTGCAAGCACAGCAACCTCATAAGCCACATAAGGCTGTAGACGAGAGGTGCATGACATTATTAGAGCTCATACATTCTGATATTTGTGAAATTAATGGTGTGTTGACAAAAGGTGGGAAAAGATATTTCATGACTTTAATTGATGATGCTACTAAGTATTGTTATGTGTTTCTTCTAAAAACTAAAGATGAGGTGCTAGAATGTTTTAAGACTTATAAAGCTGAGGTAGAGAACCAATTGGAAAAGAAAATTAAACGTGTTAGTCTGATCGCGTCGGGGAGTATTTCTCCAATGAATTTGATTCTTTCTGTCTGGAGAATGGAATAATTCATGAACGTACACCTCCATATTCGCCTCAATCTTATGGAGTTGCCGAAAAAAGAACCGGACATTAATGGACTTGGTGAATTCCATGTTGGGAACATCCGGTATGGCTAAGGCATGGTAGGGGAGGCTGTTTTGACAGCATGTCACGTTCTAAACAGGGTTCCCACTAAAAATAGTGATGTGACTCCGTACGAAGGATGGAAAGGGAGAAAACCATCTCTCCACTACTTGCGCACTTGGGGCTGTTTGGCCATGGTTAGTATACCAATTAATAAGAAGCGCAAGCTCGGACCAAAGACAGTTGATTGTATTCTTTTGGGGTTCACTGCACCACAGCACAGCATATAAGTTCTTAGTGATAAAATCAGAAATGCCTGATATTTTAGTTGGTTCACTTTTGGAGTCACTGGAATGTTACATTCTTTGAAAATATATTCCCGATGAAAGATGTTTGCTCTTTGTCCAGTTCATCAAATGAATTTGTTCCTGAACCAATGCCCATAGTTGAACCAATTATAACTCCACATGGTGACAAAGAGGATGACAGTGTTGTAGCTCCTAGATGGAGTATGTGAAAAAGGGTTGCAAAATCCTTTGGTGACTGTGTATCTCGTCGATGATACTCCTACTACCATTGTAGAGATCACCCGATGCGGAATATTGGAAGGATGTCGTCCGTAGTGAAATGGACTCAATTACTGCAAATGGTACATGGGAAGTAATAGATAGACCTGTGGGTTGCAAGGCAATTGGCTGTAAATGGGTATTTAAGAAGAAGCATAGGCCTGATGGTACTATTGAAAAGTACAAGGCCAGGCTTGTTGCTAAAGGTTATACACAAAAGGAAGGCGAGGGATTATTTTGATACCCTACTCACCAGTTGCCAGATTGACTACAATCCAAGTGCTATTATCCTCAACTGCTTCGCATGGTCTTCTCGTTCATCAGATGGACATGAAGACGACTTTTCTTAATAAAGAGCCAGAGGAAGAAATCTATATGGATCAGCCTGATGGATTTATAGCACAAGGACAAGAGGGCAAGGTGTGCAGGTCACTCAAATCCTTGTACTGGCTTAAAGCAGGCACCCAAGCAGTGACATGAGAAGTTTAATAAGACTCTGATCCTCTGCTGGGTTTGCAGTAAATGAAGCCGACACTTGCGTGTACTACTATTGACGGTGGATATACCACGAAAATCCACATTCAAACATCGTCAACATGCCTCGGATTCAAGGGAGAATAAGCATATCATAAAAATATTTTTATCAATAACTAGTTCCACTTGTACTCTTAGCTTGTGAATGCAGGGAAGATCAAAACAGAACAAATTGGAGCACTTGGAGCCCAATATGTTGGGTCGGCCGAACAACATATTTGGGAACCAAGTCATCACACTTCAACAAATAACTCAAGGAAACACGTGGAAGAGATTGGAGCTCCTGGAGGGCCCACATGCAGGTCAGCCGACCCACATGTGGGGCCCACCAGGGCTCTGCTGACATGCCATGATCCGTGTGACACTCCACTCAGCTCAATTCCACCATTAGATCAACATGTGCTTCCATTCAACGGTTTTGAGAATCAAAGCACAAGGATCAAGGCGTGAAACAACACAATCAAGACAGAACCAGCACAAGGGGACACTCTATGACTGGTGGGAACCACACCTGGCTGCGCCCACCTGTCATAGGGGGTCGGCTGACCCCCCATGGTGCCCAGCCAGGTCGGTTGGCCTCCACCGCCTTCTTGCATGTTTCTCACGCGATGGTATTGCCACTGCCGTCCATCTAAGGTGGTTTCAATGATGGTTTATCCAAGGGAGGAGAATGAAGGAGCACGCGGATCGCTGACGTGCCACCTCTCCACCTCCCCCGATATATAGAGGCTGCCTCCATCCTCTCAAGACATGATTCATTCAAGATACAAGTGAAGAGTAGTGTAGTTCCACCTTTAGTAGTAGTTGTAGTCTAGTGTGGGAGTTACAGTTGAGTCGAGCTGCGCTCGGGGTCTCTGGAGTCGTCTGCTGGAGAGTTTGGTATAGCTCTTGTATCTTTCTCTTTCTGTAAGACTTATCTACTTTAATATATTATTCCTTGCTTTACTTTACTGAGTCTTTACTTAGTGCATTACTTTAATAGTATTGTTGTGAGTTATCATATTACTTGGTCGGTTTGCATTAGATTGTGATCCTGTAACTAGCTCACGTGTGTAGTTCATCGCCTGTCATAGGGTGCTCTAGCTGCCTTGATCACAGCTAGAGTAGTAAGGCTTAGTGTAAGCATGGTGCTTAGACTAGATCTTGCCTTTGAATGCCGCTTGTCGCACGGATTGTTAGTGGGTGCTAGCAGGTGGTGACAGCCCTGTCCAGTCTTAGTATCCCTCTACATGTTTTAGACAAGTTCTTAAAAGGTAGGCTCCCATAAGAGCATAGGCGCTTCGGGTAGAGGTTATATCCTCTATTGTCTCGCACTATCCCCTACACACTGGAAGTAAGGTAGAAGTCTTAGTGTATTTCATCCATTTGATAGGATAGATCACAGGAGTAGAGTTTGAATCACAGGAACCTTTCTCACTCGTTGTCCTCCCACCTAGGCTATACTACACTAGTTATCTTTTAGCATTTCATTTGTTATCTTTGAATCATCACCTTCCTATCATACTTTGATTACCCACTCTGCACTAGTTGTTCTAAGTTGACATAGAATTAAGGATCTCCTTCTATTAACATTTCTAGCAATCGCTTTCTCTTGGGATAAAATAAATAACGATATCTTGAAATACGCCCAGGGTGAAGTGCTATAGCGGTATATTCTGTGCGCTTGCGGAATTATCCAATAGACATAAGAAATACCCTCACGGCACTTCTGGACGCCGTTATCAGAGATAGCCTACACCCTGTCTCTGGTGGTTGCGCTAAGAAGTGTCAACAAGCATTTCTGGCACCGTTGCCGGGGAAAGCATAGTCTAGAAATTTCAATAAGATCGAATCCAGAACCTATCATCAATTTGATATCAATTAGTTGTAGTAGGGCTTATCCTTGCCTTTGCTTCTTTTTATCGTGAAGCAAGGCATACATGAGTGGATTTCAGTTTTAAACCATAGCAATAGAAAATCCAGAGACATCCACCAGGAAGTTCTCGACACCGTTCAGTCTCCGATCGGAGGTCCGATTTGGTATTGGAACCACTCATGGAAGGAGGCTCTGCATTGTCACCTAAGGAAGCTATGGCCCAAAAGTCCATCTTTGAGCATTCTGCACCGTCGGCCGACAATGTCGCCACCGGTCCGCAGCTCATCTTGGGGGATGCCACTTTTAAGCTCAAGCCATCTCTTATCAATATGGTGCAAGCCAACCCATTCAGCGGAAAGCCCCATGAGGATGCAAATGCACATCTCCAGAAATTCTTGGAGTTGTCTGGCACCATTGCCATAAAAGGAGTCAAAGTGGACGCCATCTGTGTTCGCCTTTTTCGGTTCTCCTTGATTGGAAAGGCAAAACAATGGTTCTATGCTTATCCTAAAGACATTGGCAATTGGACGAGCTGTGCCAATGCATTCCTCAAGAAGTTCTTCCCGATGGGCAAAACCACTGCTCTTCGAGGAAAGATCTTAGGGTTTACATAGCAATCGGATGAGACAATTCCCGAAGCATGGGAACGTCTCCAGGAAATACATTCGGAGAATGTCCTCACCATGGAATTCAGGAATGGCTCCTGATTCAAGGTTTCTACCATGGGCTAACCCCAATAGCTCGTAGTCACCTTGATGCCACTGCTAGAGGAGCATTCACTTCACTCAATGTCACACAAGCCAAGAATCTGATAGAAAAGATGGTGACAAATCAAGGGTGGAATGAAGACCGACTCCAATCCAAGAAGAAGAACACACATACCATCCATGAAGTAGATGCAATCTCTGAGAAGATGGATCTCCTCTTGAGAAGGTTGGAAGAACGTGCTAATTTCAGGAAAGACCGAGAGGCCATTCAACACTATGCTTCCAAGCATCAATGGAATCAGGTATGTAGTGTATCTTATTCCAAATCAAATCCTGAGAAGATAGACGCCATCAACAACAATTCAAAATATCCTCAACAAGGAAGATGGACGTCGAACTCCAAGTTTCAAGGAAATGCAAATTTTGGTAATCAATTATCATTGAAAGATCTTGTTATGAATCAAGCTAAAATCAATGAAATTATGAATAAAAGATTGATAGCAAATGACAAGACCGTTGAAACATTAAATTGTAAAATGGATACTCTTACTTCTTCTGTTAAGGAACAAATGAGTTTTAATAAAATGTTAGAATCTCAATTAGCTCATCTTGTTGCTACCACTTCATCCCCTAAAATTACTTGCAATACTTCAAATGTCAATGCGGTGACCACGAGGGGAGGATAAGTCCACTCGCGATCCACCACATCCTAACATGGCAGGGAAGGCTGCAAGAAAAGACAAGGAAGATGATGAAGAAGAAGAAGAATTGCCAGCGCCTGATGACAACACCAAATTCCAGGGAAAGACAGCCCCACACGAATATTATGACACCAATGTGCTGCTACCTTTCCCAAGAACAAGGAAGCAAACCACCGACGAACAATTCGGGAAATTCATCGAGGTAATTCGTCATCTTTATGTGCATATTCCATTACTTGACGCAATGCAGGTACCAACCTACGCCAAGTACTTAAGAGACATTCTCAACAATAAGCGCCCGCTGCCCACGACGAAAATTGTCAAATTGGCAGAGGAATGCAGCGCGGCTATATTGAATCAACTGCCAACCAAGAAGAAGGATCCTGGATGTCCCACTATAGATTGCTCCATTGGGACACAGCACTTTGAGCATGCATTTTGTGACTTGGGAGCCAGCGTCAGCGTCATGCCAAAGGTAGTATTCGACAAACTCAATCACACTATTTTGTCCCCTACATCAATACGTTTGCAGCTGGCGGATCAATCGATCCGTTATCCGGCGGAGATAGCAGAAAACATCGCCGTCAAGATACGCAGATTCTTTGTCCCCATGGACTTCGTGGTCCTGGACATGAAAGTGGATGAAAAGACTCTACTCATCTTGGGGAGACCGTTCCTCAGTGTTGGTGGTCCTTATGGATAAATTTTATACCACCAACTTAGACTAAAAAGAGGATTAACAATCATATTCTAGCACATATGTCTTTACTACTAACAAGTTCTACTTGTACCCCTAGCATTCACGTTTTACAGGTTTTATGGCATAACAAGTGGAAATACGCATCAACATGAAGAAAGCGCAAAGTCAAAAGATGAATCCAACAAATGCGCAACCAAAGAATACTAAAGAAGCCAACCTTCAAAGCGTAACAGGATCCATCCGCAACCAAGGGAGAGGCCCAGGCCCAGGGAGCAACCGACCACCCGAAGGCTGTAACACCTCTGGTGTTACGGTTAATTAAAACCTGCCATGTCATCATCATTGCATGTAAATCATCCTGCATAAACTTATTTTTACTATGCATTAACAAAACTAATTTTTATTTCAACATGTGATTATGCATAAGTGCATGAGAGTGATTTATTATGTGAATGTTTGGGTATGTATGCAATTATCTAAATTAAATTGGGAAATAAAAAGAAAATCAATTATAAACCCTAAAACGGACCTAAAACTCTAAATCAAAAACTAAGCATAATTAGGGGTTGGGCCTTAAACAAAAGTTGTAAATCTTTAAAATTTGAGCAACTTCTATTTTGGGCAATCTTGAAGTTATTAAAAATAATTTCAAATAAAATCTTAATCTATGTTTTAAAGTTTAAACTTGAAATACAAATTCAAAAACTAGTAGGAATATGAGGATGGTCTATTAATAAAAGTTTTAGCCCTTGCAAAATGGAACAACTTTCATGTTTAGAGATTTTAAAGTTTACCAGTGGAAATTTAAATTTAAACCCAATTAGTGTTTGTTTAATTAAATTTAAAATGCCATTTCAAAAACTATCAAGAATCTGCTCAAACTCCATTAATGAGAGTTGTATAGCTCAACAAGTAGCTGTTTAGTAAAATTTTGAGAATTTAATCGGATTGCATTTAAATTTTAAAAGTCCTATTTACCCCCTTCTTCATAATTTCGAAAATACTCAAAATTCGAATATGGTTCAAAAAGCAAAGTTGATCTTCATGAAATTTGGCACATCTTTTATTTGTGGAGAATCTCCTGTAGCTGTGTAGATTAGGGAGTAATTGGCAACAATAGGCTTTGACCTTGGATTCTGCTACAGTGCTCTACAGGGGGGTCCGGCTCTGTTCCGCTCGGGTACAGACCGCGTGCGCGCGCTGGCCGCCGGCGATGCCCGGGGCCGGCCGGCCTCGTGTCGCCGTCGGGGCCAGGCCCGTAGGGGTCCTGTCCGCGTCATGAGCCCACCACCGCCCTATATAGCGCCCCGAGGTCGCTGTGTTCCTCCTCTTTCCATCCGTGGCCGCCACGGTCGAGATCGCGGTCGCCGGTCAAATTCGCGTGGCTCACGTCCTTTTCCTCCAATTACCTTGAGCCATAGCTCCAGCGCATATTAAGTGTTCCAGTCGACTCGCTATCAATGCACATTGTTCGCCGGAGCACTCCTCGCTGCCGGTTTTCCTCCTCGGCTCCGGCAGAGTGCCACCGCAAGCATCCTCGACGTGGCGAGCTTCCCTTGGTGAGCTACGTCTTTCTCCTATGCGTGTTCTGGCCACTAGCTAGTCTCAAGATGCTCACGCGCTCGTTGGTGTATCGTTTGAGGCTTTAAACTCGTCGGAACGGAAGCTCGTCGTTGTTGTTCAAGCCGCCGAGCCGCCACCATCATCAAACCCATGTTCCCAGCCGGTTTTGACTTGAGCAGGTGTGGTTTCGAAGTCTAGGTGAGCTCCTGGGTCTCGGTAGTATAGTTGGTTAGGTTTATTGGCCCTCGAAGTGGCCGGGACACGTCTGTGCTGCCATGTCTCCTCCGTCGGGTCGCCATGGCTGTTGGATGGGCCGTGTTCGGATGTCCGGGGTGCAGGGTGTAACAACCCTAAAAATCCACACAACCTAAAAATCCCAACTAATTAAAATTTTTCATTTATTTATGGTGAAAACCCATTTTTCTTGTGCAAGCATATAGGTTTCATTATGAATTTGGTAAATAAAGGAATATAGCTTGCATTTTAATTCCATTCACATAGAATAATAGCTTATGCATCACAATTGGGATTTATTGCAATTTATCTTTGTATTTACTCAATACTTAAAATGGGTAATATATGTATTTATACACTAAAGTGAAAATAGAAAAAGAAAAGAAAATGAAAAGGGAGAGAGAGCAAGGCTAGCCATTCGGCCCAGCCAGCCCGGCCTTTTTCTCCTCACCTCACCCGCACGCGCGCAACCGTTTCACCGCTCCCCCGCAGCCGCTGACCACCCGGCCCCGCCTGTTAGCCGCTCTCGCCCCCACTGTTCTTCTTCCTCGCAGAGACGACGGGGACGAGTGCACGCAATTCGCGTGACCCCGGTCCCACAGCCGACAGCGCCACGCTCTGTCAGGTTTGTCCCCCTCCTGTCCCCTCCTTCCTTGGCCGCCAAGCGAACCCGCGTCCATCCGGAGCCCTAGATCCACTCGAGCCACGGCCCTTCGATCGGTCGAGCGCGATCAGGACCGTTCGCCATTGGAGCTGGCCAGGCTCGCCTATAAAAAGGAGCTCACCTCGAAGCCCTACCCTCATTTCCCCTCGCCGCCACCGCGGCACAGACCGGCACACTGCACCACACCGAGAGAGAGAGAGAGAGAACGTAGGAGAAAGGCGGAGCGGAGGAGGAGGAGCTGCCGGAGCGTTGCCGCCGTGGAGCGCGCCGAGCCGGACACGGAGGAGAAGCCGGAGCCCCGTCGCGGTTCGGCACGGCACTGCGTACGCTCTGCACGGCTCCGACTCGCCACTGCATCGCCATCCTAGCTTCACCGACACCACGGTGAGCCACCGCACGCCCTATCCGAACCTCGCCCTGCTTTTGCCATGGTGTTCCGCCCACGGGACGCGCAGGCACGAGCCTTTACCGGCTCAGGAAGATCACCTGCACCATGCACTCATGCGACCGGCCGAAACCCCCGGACTACAAGCTTGCTAGACCAAGAACGCAGCACGACGCGTTCTCGACGGAGCGCGCTCACCACCGACGCGTTCCGACGCCGAATCACCCGTTCCGAGCAATCCGACTAGCACCCGTATAGGTTAGAGTGTCGTGGAGCACTGCCACGACCCCTTGAGCTAGCTACGCGGATCTAAGCGCTAAAGGAAGCCTCGTCCGCCCTGCTCGAGTGCGCCGCGACCTCGCCGGAGCGCCGCCGTGAGCCGTCACCAAAAGAAGGCCATGCCATGGCTAAAGTTCGCCACTAGAATGTTGCATGCCTCTCTGGCCTCACCAATTTTACAAGACCGCATTCGATTGAACCAAGACATGGTCGTAGCCGCGTTGCCGCCTTCCGCCGTCGTCGGCGACACGCCGCCGCCACAACCGAGCACCTTGGGAATCTCGGTAGCCAAAATTGGTAGTTGGTATACCATCGCCATAGACCCTGGAGGCGTATACATCTCCTAGAAGACCTCCTTAGCCCCGCCGGAACCTCAGAGTCGCGGCGACATTGCCGCCGATGACTGTAGCATCTCAATACCGCGACCAGGAACAAAAACCGACCACCTCGGACAAGCTTAGTTGCGGAAGATCGAACCTCCATATCCCGGAACACCACGAGGTGCGTTCTCGGGGAAACGTGATCACCGCCGACACGTTCCGCCTCGCCAAAAATCCGTTCCGAGTACCTCCGGTCGCCTCGCGCTGCGGAGAAAGGCCGCCGAGGTTCGCCAAGTCTGCCTCGGCACCGCCGCTAGATAGCCGAGCCCCGAATCATGTCTGTCGCCTTGGCTACGTGCGCCTCCACCTCATCGGAGAACCGCCGTATGCCGTGGGATAGAAGGGAACCACACCCATTCGTGCCAAAACCGAACCCCGGCCACCACACCGCCGACCGCCTCGCCGGAGAAGCG
This sequence comes from Eremochloa ophiuroides, assembly GCA_038502445.1. NCBI lineage: Eukaryota > Viridiplantae > Streptophyta > Magnoliopsida > Poales > Poaceae > Eremochloa > Eremochloa ophiuroides. Next base: position 47,240,355 of record JAHLJS010000002.1, read on the forward strand.
CCTGTGCCGTGGCCGAGCACCAAAAGGGACCCTGTTAGCCAAATTGGGCCCGGAGGGGAGGAATTGCCTCGCTGTGAGCAACAACGTAGCCTACCGGAGCATTAGCCCTGCGGCAGCTCGCCACCGGCCGCCATGGCACGCCGAATGGTCGGCCAAGGTCACAAACCACCCCCGACCACCGCCGAGGTCGCCCGACCACCGCCGAGCTACGCCAACACCCCCCCCGACCACTGAGAACCAGCCCCGACCTCTGAGAGCGGCACCCTCGGTGCACCAAATCTCCGATTCGCCCGAGCCTCCCCGAGAGAGCTCGGGAGAGCGGCACCCTCGGCGCACCAAATCTCCGATTCGCCCGAGCCTCCCCGGGAGAGCTCGGGAGAGCGGCACCCTCAGGCGCCCAAATGTCCGATTCGCCCGAGCCTCCCCGGGAGAGCTCGGGAGAGCGGCATCCTCGGAGCCCCGAATCTCCGATTCGCCCGAGCTACGCCGACTTCCCCGACCACTGAGAACCAACCCCGACCTCTGAGAACCACCCCCGACCAACGCCGAGCTCCGCCGAGCTACACCGAGCTACACCGAGCTCCGCCGAGCTACGCCGAGCTCCGCCGAGCCCCGCCGAGCTACGCCGACGCCGGCGACTCTCTGGGAACCAGCATCGAACACCTGGTGGGCGACCATCGGGTCTGTGTTCTGATGAGGCGCCACATGCCGCACTACTGGACCCGCGCGCCACGTGGACCAATCCCGATCTGCCCCTGATTAATCGACCATTTTCCATTTTCAGAAAATAGGATAATCTTTAGAAATTCATAACTTATTCATACGATGTCCAAAAATTGCGCACCATATATCAAAATTCTCAGAAAAATGAGATCTACAATCTAAGACTATGTTTGTATGCATTTTGCTCTTTATTTTATTGGAGTTTTTTGAAATACTCTATAGGAATCGCTGACGCGACTATTTCGTGTTCGATTTCAGAGCCGGAGGAGGATCTGACTAAGGAAGACGACCACGAGTACTTTCAGGAGCTAGGAGACGACTACGAAGGTGCCACGTCCCACCAAATCCTTAGATCCTATTTACGCATTGCAAATGACATTGTTGCTATTGCTTTATGATTATGTATGGATTGGTTGCATGGTAGTATATTTGAATTCCCTGCTTTGATAAGACTATACCCTGCTATCCGCTGCTAGGTTAGCTGCTGCTTAATTTACTGTTACTCTTCCACTACTTACTACTTGCTATATGCTATGTGGTGGAATTGGGACGGTGTATAACTGATTATAACCACTGGGAGAGAGTGCTGCGTGCGTCTTGGGTGCGTGGTAAGGGTTGATGTCGACCAAGTGGGATGTGAGACAAGCCCATGGGGCAAGTCGTGCCGGGGGTGCAACCTGGGCATCCCCAAGTGAGATACCTGTGGCGGGTAAAGTTGTTGAGGAGGTTCCGGGTGGGATAGCCTTGGTGGTTTGAAGACCGTGGACGGAGGTGCTGTGATGGCACGGGGAGAGTATCCCCTAAGTGAAGATGCCTGCTTGGTCAAACCTAGGACGGACTAGTTTCCGGTTCATGGGAATCCTTTTCTACTCACTCGCTTCTGATGGGCGGGAGACGGCTGGACTACTTGGTAGGACGGTGCCACTACTGCTAGGTTGAGAGGTGATAAGGGTGGGCGGAGACGGTCGATGGGTTCCCGTTCCGTTCTAGATGCGCAGTACCACTGGATGGGCCCGGTACTGTGTCTCCCAGTCTCAGCATAACGGTGTAGGATCTGGAATATCCTAGGGCTGAGTGGTAGGGTGGCATCGACCTAGGCAAGCAAGCACCCGGAATTCTGCCTAGGTGTTTGCGCAACACCTATGATGGCTAATCTTGTGGGTAGTGAAACCTCTGCAGAGTGTACGGTTGATCGATCGATACATATGCCAACTCGTTGGTTATGGACCTTTCCTGTGAAGCTTCTACTAGTGTAGTGAGTGTTCTCTTCTCTCCCTGGATGACATTTTTCCGGCAGTGTACCCGTTGTGGTAGTGTGCCGCTGAGATAGGCCCGAGAGGGAGTTGGGCCTGTCGAATGAGAGTGAGGTGTGGGTAAGTGAGATGTGGTGACGGGAAAAGGGATGATGGTGTTAACTGGAGATAAAACTTGACTAATTAAACATTGATTACAGCTGCATAGGAAACCTCAGCCTATAGGTCTGCTTGTATAGCCTTGCATCCACTTTCCACAAAGCAAATGCTGCATAGGTGGGCTCCGTGGCCAGTACAAATCGTACTGATAAATTTGCTGTCAGGTGACGAGAATGAGTACGACTTCGAGGAAGACGATGGCGAGGAATAGGGTCACGTGCTACACTCAAGTTGGCCGTGAAGGATGAAACGTTTCCGCATCTTCTAAAGCTTCTCTGAATGTTGATTCCGCCAGTGTGGCGATGTAATAAATGTTTATGTAAGACTTAATTACCGTTGTATGGATCCTGGTGTCAACTGAGATATGGGTAATTTCATGGATTGTCCCAAGCAATCTGTTGAATTACAATTCGAGCCTGTGGATTTCCCTTCGCGGAAATTGAGGTCGTTTCAGTTGGTATCAGAGCCATACTTGACTGTAGGACGAGACCCATAGAGAATGGACGTTAGAATAGGAAGCCAGACTCTCTTTCGGTTGTATTACCGACCTTGCATTCACTTTTTATGCAATGGCTTATCTAATACAAGGACCTGCTAATCCGTTTCTTGAAAAATTCGCAGATGACCAGCCTTGGACCACCACTTCGTCCACTGCACGACGGCACTATTGAGATCCCGATCAACGGAAGGAACCACGGCGGATTTGCCATGGTACTACACCAGGTGCTGGAGGAGCTGGGAGCACCGTCTGACCAGATCCAGTACTTCAGCCGAGGGAAGCTTGTCGAGGCAGAGGACAGCCGCATACCCGAGGCCGTACTCGACCTTATGCACCAGTAGCTTATGGGACCCTGCGTGGCCCTTAGACTAGTCATACCATGAGTAGTCCTGTCATTGGCTATCTGCGCATAGCACGATCTTCTTAGCAGCTAGGAACATCCTTTATGTAATAATAACCATGTGATGAGTGACATTTGGATCTTATGCTTCTTATGGTTCTCTATGCTTCTTTGGTTGAGTGTAGGATAGCATGAAAAATGTTTTAATTCATTTAAATCGTTGAAAACATCTAACTCCTACTTAAACCACTACAAGATTATTACTGCACTGAGCACGTACCTAATAATTTCATATGTCGATGAGACGTTCTGCGCGTTTGGAGAACCGCCAGCCCTCCCCCGCGCCTGCGCCAGGACGTGGGCGTGGTCGCAACCGTGGACGCCCAGCTGGCAGACGTGCTGGAGTTAACCTGGAAGAAGAGCTGCACCGGGCAGAGGATGCACCGCCGGTGAACGATCCGCCACCACAAGGCGAGAACGTGCCTCCGCCACCGCCACCGCCGCCGCCACCGACGTTGGCGGAAGTGATGGCTCAGCAAACCCAGCTGCTGAATGCCATAGCTACTGGGATGAACAGGCACCACGGGCCACCCCAGAATGACTTCCAAAGGAAACTGGAGGGTTTCCTGAAGCTGAGGCCACCTACCTTCGACGGGACCGACAGCGATCCCCTCGCTGCCGACGATTGGCTTAAAGAGATGGAGAAGAAGCTGGACCTGACCACTTGCTCCGACGAGGAGTGTGTTGGGATTGCTAGCCACCAGCTGACCGGTGCTGCACGAGCATGGTGGGACAACTACACCAGCGCTCACGAGGACCCAGCCCGCATTGACTGGGATGAGTTCACCGAGGCTTTCCGTGACCACCACATTCCTGAGGGAGTCATGGAGGCCAAGGAGAACGAGTTTCGCAACATCTCCCAGGGAGCTGACCGGATCCACGAGTACACCACCCGCTTCAACTGCTTGCTCTGCTACGCACCTGCGTCTTGCGTGAGTTCCGAGAAGGAAAAGATGTACTACTACAGGAAGGGACTTCAGACCAAGATCAGGTTGGCTCTGTCAGGGAACAAGAGCTACACTCTGCGTGAGCTGATTGACCGCTGTATTGAGATCGAGAAGGATCGCATGGAAGCACGTCTGGAATTCGAGGCCCAGAACAAGGGAAAGAAGCACCGCTCTGAGGGACCCGCTCGCACTGCTCCACCCCAGAGACAGCGAACAGGTGCACCCCCGCCTTTCCGAACTCGCCAGGGACCTTCTTCGGGAACGAGCCGTGGTGGTACCAATAGCAGCAACTATCACCGCCCCGCTCAGACCTACCCTGCGCCGACTCGAGCTGTGCAGAACACACCCGCCCCTGCTGCCAACACACCAAGGACAAGCAACTGGAAGGCTCCTGCGATAGCCACAGCAGGCAGTGCGCCCTTCACTTGCTTCGGATGCGGAAAGCCTGGACACCGTGTGGCTGTGTGCCCCGACCTCAACCGTGCACCAGCAGCTACACAGGGCACACCGAACCGGGGATCTGCTGCCCGAGGAAGACTGAACCACATGACCGCTGAGGAAGCTGAAGCTGCACCTGATGCTGTGTACGGTACGTTCCTAGTTCAGGGTAACATGGCTACAGTTCTGTTCGATTCGGGAGCTACATGTTCGTACATTTCATCTGTATATGCACGTAAGCATAACATACCTGTAACCCCGAGAGCAAACCCCATCCTAACTAGCTCGCCCTTAGGAACCTTCAGAAGCGTTCACATATGTAGGGGAGTGATAATCACAATCGAGGGACTTGACTTTCGAGCTGACCTAACCCTACTACCCTCCAATAGCTTAGATGTTATCTTAGGCATGGACTGGCTAACCAAACACCGAGGAGTGATATCTTGTTCACCTAGATATGTTCAGGTAACCCACCCTTGGGGAACAGCCGTCCGATGAATACCTCAAACCGGGAGAGTCCAAGCCCTCCTATGTGCACTGGAGACTAAGGCAGGTAAGAAGGAGCTGACATTCAGAGATGTGCCAGTAGTCTATGAATTCAATGACGTATTTCCAGAGGAGTTGCCAGGAATACCACCAGATAGAGATGTGGAGTTTGTTATAGAGCTGATGCCAGGGACTGCACTGATTGCCAAGAGACCCTACAGAATGTCAGCTGATGAGTTGAAGGAACTCAAGAAGCAGCTAGGAGAATTACTGGAGAAGGGCTTCATTAGGCCTAGTGCCTCGCCCTGGGGATCTCCCGTTTTGTTTGTTAAGAAGAAGGATGGCACGATGAGGATGTGCATTGACTACCGGAATCTGAATGCGGTTACAGTCAAGAATAAGTACCCATTGCCCCGCATCGATGATCTGTTAGATCAACTGAGTAAGGCCAAGTACTTCTCAAAAATTAATCTCCGATCAGGGTACCATCAGATGAAGATCAGGGAAGAAGATATCCCGAAGACTGCATTTGTCACTAGATATGGACAGTATGAGTGCACAGTAGTCTCATTCGGACTCACTAATGCTCCAGCATACTTCATGAACATGATGAACAAGATCTTCATGAATGAGCTAGACAAGTTTGTGGTGGTATTTATTGATGATATATTGGTTTACTCAGCCACAAAAGAGAAACATGAACATCATCTGAGGACCGTATTGAAGAGGTTGTCTCGCAACCAGCTATACGCCAAATTCTCCAAGTGCGAATTCTGGCTTGAGGAAGTTGCTTTCCTTGGTCACGTACTATCAGGAGAAGGAGTCGCGGTAGACCCAGTCAAGATTGAAGCTGTGAAAGAGTGGGAACAACCCCGTAATGTGTCAGAAATCAGAAGCTTTTTGGGACTCGCAGGATACTATCGCAGATTTGTTGAGAACTTCTCCAAGATTGCAAGACCCATGACCAACTTGCTGAAGAAAGAGAACAAGTTTATATGGACTCCTGAATGTGAGAAGAGTTTCCAGACCTTAAAGGAGAAGCTCACTACTACACCTGTACTAGCCCTACCCGATATTCACAAAGATTTTGTTGTATATTGTGACGCCTCTCGGCAAGGTTTGGGCTGTGTACTAATGCAAGAAGGAAGGGTGATAGCTTATGCCTCAAGACAGTTGAAGGAACATGAGCAGCGATACCCAACTCATGACCTATAACTTGCAGCCGTGGTACATGCACTCAAGATTTGGAGACACTATCTAATAAGCAACAAGTGTGACATCTACACTGACCACAAGAGCCTGAAGTACTTCTTCACACAAGAAGATCTGAATATGAGGCAGCGCAGATGGCTAGAACTCATCAAGGACTATGATCTTGAGATCCATTACCACCCAGGAAAGGCTAATGTTGTCGCTGATGCACTTAGCCGCAAAAGCTACTGCCATATCCTCATCACCAACTCTATGCCGCCTGAGCTCAGGAGAGAGTTCGACGCGTTCCAGCTCGAGGTAGTCCCCTATGGCATGCTAAATGAGCTTCACGTCGAGTACAATCTCACCTCACGGATCCGTGAAGCGCAAAAGAACTGTCTTGAGATAGACTATATCCGTGGTTTGATGAAACTGGGGAGAGGCCCCGAATACCGAGAAGTTAAGCAGGGAACTGTATGGTACAAAGATAGAATCTGTGTACCGATGGATTCAGCGATACGAGAAGAGATTCTGTCGGAAGGGCATGACTCCAAATATTGCATTCACCCAGGGTCAGCCAAGATGTACCATGATCTAAGGAAGCACTTCTGGTGGGAGAATATGAAGACAGACATTGCAGGGCATGTAGCCCGATGTGATACATGCAATAGAATCAAGGCCGAGCATCAGAGACCAGCAAGGTTGCTACAACCAGTTGAGATACCAGAATGGAAGTGGGAATGCATATCCATGGACTTTATATTAGGACTGCCCCGATCCGAGCATGGATATGATTCTATATGGGTAATAGTGGACCGTCTAACCAAAGTTGCACATTTTATACCGGTCAAAAGGAAGTATAGAGTTAAAAAGCTAGCAGATCTGTACGTATCAAACATTTTGAAGTTACATGGGGCGCCTCTGAGTATTATATCTGACCGAGGCTCACAGTTCGTATCACAGTTCTAGAAATCCTTGCACAAGTCCATCGGGACCAAGCTCGACTATAGCACCGCATACCACCCGCAAACGGATGGGCAAACCGTATTGAGGTACAAGGAAGGATGGGAGAGCTGTCTACCCCACGCCGAGTTCTCATACAACAACAGTTATCAAACAAGCATTAAGATGTCTCCATTTGAAGCGTTGTATGGAAGACCGTGCAGAACCCCGCTAATGTGGTCAGAACCAGGTGAAAGGACATTCTTCGGTCCTGCTAAGATTGTGGAAGCAGAAGAGGGTGTTGCCCAAGTAAGAGAGAATTTGAGGATTGCACAAAGTAGGCAAAAGAGCTATGCAGATAGAAGACGTAGAGAGCTTGAGTTCAAGGTTGGGGATTTTGTCTACCTCAAGGTATCTCCGCTTCGTGGCACCGTCAGATTCCACGTAAAAGGGAAATTGGCACCAAGATATGTTGGGCCATACAAGATCTGTAAAAGGGTTGGAAAGCTTGCTTACAAGCTGGAACTACCGGAGGAATTATCTGGAGTACACCCCGTGTTCCATGTCTCGCAAATAAGAAAGTGTTTGAAGCTTCCCGAGGAGCAAGTTCCTACGGATGCATTAGACCTGCAAGACACACTTGAATACAAGGAACATCCGATCAAGATCTTGGCACGGGATACCAAGGAGACGCGGAACAAGACTATTCCGATGTGCAAAGTACAGTGGAGCAATCACACTAAAAGAGAAGCTACATGGGAGAAAGAATCGGACTTGCGGATTATGTTTCCTTACCTCTTCGATGGGTACGTTATCTCTGAATCTCGAGGTCGAGATCCTAATGAGGGGGGAGGACTGTAACAACCCTAAAAATCCACACAACCTAAAAATCCCAACTAATTAAAATTTTTCATTTATTTATGGTGAAAACCCATTTTTCTTGTGCAAGCATATAGGTTTCATTATGAATTTGGTAAATAAAGGAGTATAGCTTGCATTTTAATTCCATTCACATAGAATAATAGCTTATGCATCACAATTGGGATTTATTGCAATTTATGTTTGTATTTACTCAATACTTAAAATGGGTAATATATGTATTTATACACTAAAGTGAAAATAGAAAAAGAAAAGAAAATGAAAAGGGAGAGAGAGCAAGGCTAGCCATTCGGCCCAGCCAGCCCGGCCTTTTTCTCCTCACCTCACCCGCACGCGCGCAACCGTTTCACCGCTCCCCCGCAGCCGCTGACCACCCGGCCCCGCCTGTTAGCCGCTCTCGCCCCCACTGTTCTTCTTCCTCGCAGAGACGACGGGGACGAGTGCACGCAATTCGCGTGACCCCGGTCCCACAGCCGACAGCGCCACGCTCTGTCAGGTTTGTCCCCCTCCTGTCCCCTCCTTCCTTGGCCGCCAAGCGAACCCGCGCCCATCCGAAGCCCTAGATCCACTCGAGCCACGGCCCTTCGATCGGTCGAGCGCGATCAGGACCGTTCGCCATTGGAGCTCGCCAAGCTCGCCTATAAAAAGGAGCTCACCCCGAAGCCCTACCCTCATTTCCCCTCGCCGCCACCGTGGCACAGACCGGCACACTGCACCACACCGAGAGAGAGAGAGAGAACATAGGAGAAAGGTGGAGCAGAGGAGGAGCTGCCGGAGCGTTGCTGCCGCGGAGCGCGCCGAGCCGGACACGGAGGAGAAGCCGGAGCCCTGTCGCGGTTCGGCACGGCACTGCGTACGCTCTGCACGGCTCCGACTCGCCACTGCATCGCCATCCTAGCTTCACCGACACCACGGTGAGCCACCGCACGCCCTGTCCGAACCTCGCCCTGCTTTTGCCATGGTGTTCCGCCCACGGGACGCACAGGCACGAGCCTTTACCGGCTCAGGAAGATCACCTGCACCATGCACTCATGCGACCAGCCGAAACCACCGGACTACAAGCTTGCTAGACCAAGAACGCAGCACGACGCGTTCTCGGCGGAGCGCGCTCACCACCGACGCGTTCCGACGCCGAATCACCCGTTCCGAGCAATCCGACTAGCACCCGTATAGGTTAGAGCGTTGTGGAGCACCGCCACGACCCCTTGAGCTAGCTACGCGGATCTAAGTGCTAGAGGAAGCCTCGTCCGCCCTGCTCGAGTGCGCCGCGACCTCGCCGGAGCGCCGCCGTGAGCCGTCGCCAAAAGAAGGCCATGCCATGGCTAAAGTTCACCACTAGAATGTTGCATGCCTCTCTGGCCTCACCAATTTGACAAGACCGCATTCGATTGAACCAAGACATGGTCGTAGCCGCGCTGCCGCCTTCCGCCGTCGTCGGCGACACGCCGCCGCCACAACCGAGCACCTTGGGAATCTCGGTAGCCAAAATTGGTAGTTGGTATACCATCGCCATAGACCCTGGAGGCGTATACATCTCCTAGAAGACCTCCTTAGCCCTGCCGGAACCTCACAGTCGCGGCGACATCGCCGCCGATGACTGGAGCATCTCAATACCGCGACCAGGAACAAAAACCGACCACCTCGGACAAGCTTAGTTGCGGAAGATCGAACCTCCATATCCCGGAACACCGCGAGGTGCGTTCTCGGGGAAACGTGATCACCGCCGACACGTTCCGCCTCGCCAAAAATCCGTTCCGAGTACCTCCGGTCGCCTCGCGCTGCGGAGAAAGGCCGCCGAGGTTCGCCAAGTCTGCCTCGGCACCGCCGCTAGATAGCCGAGCCCCGAATCATGTCTGTCGCCTTGGCTACGTGCGCCTCCACCTCGTCGGAGAACCGCCGTATGCCGTGGGATAGAAGGGAACCACACCCGTTCGTGCCAAAACCGAACCCCGGCCACCACACCGCCGACCGCCTCGGCAGAGAAGTGCCTGTGCCGTGGCCGAGCACCAAAAGGGACCCTGTTAGCCAAATTGGATCCCTTAGAAATGAATATTGGGGCCCGGAGGGGAGGAATTGCCTCGCTGTGAGCAGCAACGTAGCCTACCGGAGCATTAGCCCTGCGGCAGCTCGCCGCCGGCCGCCATGGCACGCCGAATGGTCGGCCAAGGTCACAAACCACCCCCGACCACCGCCGAGGTCGCCCGACCACCGCCGAGCTACGCCAACGCACCCCCCCCCCCCCCCGAGCACTGAGAACCAGCCCCGACCTCTGAGAGCGGCACCCTCGGAGCACCAAATCTCCGATTCGCCCGAGCCTCCCCGGGAGAGCGGCACCCTCGGCGCACCAAATCTCCGATTCGCCCGAGCCTCCCCGGGAGAGCTCGGGAGAGCGGCACCCTCGGCGCCCAAATGTCCGATTCGCCCGAGCCTCCCCGGGAGAGCTCGGGAGGGCGGCACCCTCGGCGCCCCGAATCTCCGATTCGTCCGAGCTACGCCGACGCCCCCGACCACTGAGAACCAACCTCGACCTCTGAGAACCACCCCCGACCAACGCCGAGCTCCGCCGAGCCCCGCCGAGCTACGCCGACGCCGGCGACTCTCTGGGAACCAGCATCGAACACCTGGTGGGCGACCATCGGGTCTGTGTTCTGATGAAGCGCCACATGCCGCATTGCTGGACCCGCGCGCCACGTGGACCAATACCGATCTGCCCCTGATTAATCGACCATTTTCCATTTTCAGAAAATAGGATAATCTTCAGAAATTCATAACTTATTCATATGATGTCCAAAAATTGCGCACCATATATCAAAATTCTCAGAAAAATGAGATCTACAATCTAAGACTATGTTTGTGTGCATTTGGCTCTTTATTTTATTGGATTTTTCTGAAATACTCTATAGGAGTCGCTGACGCGACTATTTCGTGTTCGATTTCAGAGCCGGAGGCGGATCTGACTAAGAAAGACGACCACGAGTACTTTCAGGAGCTAGAAGACGACTACGAAGGTGCCACGTCCCACCAAATCCTTAGATCCTATTTACGCATTGCAAATGACATTGTTGCTATTGCTTTATGATTATGTATGGATTGGTTGCATGGTAGTATATTTGAATTCCCTGCCTTGATAAGACTATACCCTGCTATCCGCTACTAGGTTAGCTGCTGCTTAATTTACTGTTACTCTTCCACTACTTACTACTTGCTATATGCTATGTGGTGGAATTGGGACGGTGTATAACTGATTATAACCACTGGGAGAGAGTGCTGCGTGCGTCTTGGGTGCGTGGTAAGGGTTGATGTCGACCAAGTGGGATGTGAGACAAGCCCATGGGGCAAGTCGTGCCGGGGGTGCAACCTGGGCATCCCCAAGTGAGATACCTGTGGCGGGTAAAGTTGTTGAGGAGGTTTCGGGTGGGATAGCCTTGGTGGTTTGAAGCCCGTGGACGGAGGTGCTGTGATGGCACGGGGAGAGTATCCCCTATGTGAAGATGCCTGCTTGGTCAAACCTATTCAGGTTCATGAGAATCCTTTTCTACTCACTCGCTTCTGATGGGCGGGAGATGGCTGGACTACTTGGTAGGACGGTGCCACTACTGCTAGGTTGAGAGGTGATAAGGGTGGGCGGAGACGGTCGATGGGTTCCCGTTCCGTTCTAGATGCGCAGTACCACTGGATGGGCCCGGTACTGTGTCTCCCAGTCTCAGCATAACGGTGTAGGATCCGGAATATCCCAGGGCTGAGTGGTAGGGTGGCATCGACCTAGGCAAGCAAGCACCCGGAATTCTGCCTAGGTGTTTGCGCAACACCTATGATGGCTAATCTTGTGGGTAGTGAAACCTCTGCAGAGTGTACGGTTGATCGATCGATACATATGCCAACTCGTTGGCTATGGACCTTTCCTGTGAAGCTTCTACTAGCGTAGTGAGTGTTCTCTTCTCCCCCTGGATGACATTTTTCCGGCAGTGTACCCGTTGTGGTAGTGTGCCGCTGAGATAGGCCCGAGAGGGAGTTGGGCCTGTCGAATGAGAGTGAGGTGTGGGTAAGTGAGATGTGGTGATGGGAAAAGGGATGATGGTGTTAACTGGAGATAAAACTTGACTAATTAAACATTGATTACAGCTGCATAGGAAACCTCAGCCTATAGGTCTGCTTGTATAGCCTTGCATCCACTTTCCACAAAGCAAATGCTGCATAGGTGGGCTCCGTGGCCAGTACAAATCATACTGATAAATTTGCTGTTAGGTGACGAGAATGAGTACGACTTCGAGGAAGACGATGGCGAGGAATAGGGTCACGTGCTACACTCAAGTTGGCCGTGAAGGATGAAACGTTTCCGCATCTTCTAAAGCTTCTCTGAATGTTGATTCCGCCAGTGTGGCGATGTAATAAATGTTTATGTAAGACTTAATTACCGTTGTATGGATCCTGGTGTCAACTGAGATATGGGTAATTTCATGGATTGTCCCAAGCAATCTGTTAAATTACAATTCGAGCCTGTGGATTTCCCTTCGTGGAAATCGAGGTCGTTTCACAGGGTAGGGCTCTTGGTTAGTTGCGCATGCTAGCAGGGAGGGGGAGAGGTCTCTGGGTTGGGTCTTCGCCGCCGGTGAGCCGCCGGTAGCAGGCCACTGCGTCGCGTGTGCGCGCGGGGCGCGTCTGGGTCAGTGAGAGGATGAAGACGAGAGGGTGAGAGAGAGCTGAGACCTGGGACCCGCCCGTCAGCGACTGTAAGAGAGAGATGGCCGGATGGGCCGCGCAGAGGGCTACCTAGGCCGGTCCAGTTGCGTAATGGCGCGGCTGAGGGAGAGAATGAGCACTGGGCCGGTCGGCTGATGCTGGGTCAGCATGGGCCGAATGGCCGTTTCTATTTTGTTTGCGAAATAAATTGAATTTTCTAGTTTCTGGTAAAATGAATAGTAGTGTGACTTGCTATTTTTGTGGGAATTAATTTATTGATGGAAAAATTATGGAAATAATTGGGGGTATTCTCTGATGTATGAAGAATTTAATAAAAATATTAAATATGTGTTTTAAGTAATTCTATAGGAACAAAAAACCAGGGATTTAATTGCCAAATGCAAATTTGCGGATTTTTAATAAATCATGTGTTAGTCCAAAAATCCTGAAAATTGTTCTGGCACTGTTTTAGACCAAGAACTATCAGTTAGCAAAGTTTGGGCTCAAGTGAAAATAGTTTACTTATTTACTAGTTAATGCTCTATTAATCGATTAATAAATAAATAGAAGCTCTAGCCATTTTAGGTTTTCTGTGACTTTTGAAATGTGTGATGTCCCTAGGTCATGAACTTGAGATGCCCTTTGACACTTTAATTAGTTGTTGAGTTCTTAATTGAAGTGCTAATTAAAGCATTAATAAATTATCTCACTTACATATGATATTAGGGTTGATAACTTGTTTGAGCAAAAAGTGTAGTGGTGTTATAAAAAAAAATTTAACTCGGCTTTCTATGACTGTTAAAATGGTCAAGGAATAAATTGTGAAACTACCACTTTGTCTAACAAAGTTTGTTTATAACTTTACCGTGAAGGAAAGTTGTACTCAACTTTCCAAATTTAGTTTATTTTTATCAATTTACAAGTTAGTGCATCTCCCGCATCATGGCATACATATCATGCATTTTTATTTCGCGTACTAAACGGGTTTCCGGAAGCCTTGCTTCATGCCCGACGGAAGGATTGTTCGTCAGGAGAAGTCAAGTGGGTTTCCTCTGATTTCTGGCAGAAACGACAGACCTGCAACACAGGCAAGCCCCGGTGCATTCAGCCTCTTCCTTGTAATTTACAAAATGTTTATAACTTGAGTAAATCTAATGCATTACGTTCATAGGAGTTGATTGTCACCTACTTGTTACCTTGATATATTATCCCTGGAAACCTGTTTTAAAATGAAAACATTAGAAAATGCTTAGCCCTGCTTAAATATTGTAGATTTGCATAAATGCTATTTTGAGCTATTGTGATATGTTATTTAAACATGAAAAAAGGGAATTGGTATTATTCTCGTTCGGTGGCTGTGCACCTGATCAGTACACTGTCATCGACGGGAAGGGATTTTCTGCTCGTTGATCGTGGCATTGGGTTAGAGTCCCAACAATTGTCACCGACGAAAACGGGATTTGAAAACCGAAGGGACACTTGTACTTGGGTTAGAGTCCCAATGCATTGTCGCCAACGGAAAAATAATTAGGGACCATTCGTTGTCGGCCTGCTGGATCGAGACTTTGCAACTAGCCACATACTATGGAAAGCCTCTGACTCCGGTGGCTCTACAGCTGGAACCGACAACCACGCACAGGGAGTGGAGAGATGGCGAGAGTAGCGTGTACCCTCGTGGCCGTCGTGCCTGCAGACTAGAGGGGTACTGTGCTCTCGGGTGGCGCAGGACCCGTTCCGGGGTACGAAAAGCCGTTGTAGGCGGGGTTGGCATATGCAAGCTTAAGTGCTACATATGCTGTGTGGATAGGGATCCCCAGATGGGTTCTAATCGATTCGAATCGTCGTTGCTCCTCGGTTATGGAGACTTGATCCTTCGACCATTCAGCGAAGACTGGTTCGAAACTAGGATGTTTTTGAATGGATGAAGTAAATGAAAGAATGTTGATATATGAGGAAGAACTTGGAGATATGGTTAATGATTAATAATATTATTGAGATAAAATACTGAAAATAGGATTAGTATTGCTTTTCTGCAAAATCCTTTGACTCTTGCCAAGCCTTACCTTGACTCCCCTCAGCCTGCATTCCTGAGTCTCATTCTTTTTCTTAGTCGGGTAAGTCTTGCGGAGTACCCCAGTACTCAGGGTTTGTTAACCCCTGTTGCAGGTGAGCCGAGAGTACAGTTTTTCGTGAGACCGTGCCGGTTAACGGATCGTGCATGGATGAAGATGTGTATAACCTTTGGGCAGGGTGTCTAGCTGTATAATGCTACTCCACTACGGAACTTTGGTTGGGATAATGTAATCTATATGTGTAATCTATGTTTATGTAATACTTCCGCACCTTGTACTCTGATTCAAATTATTTGTGTAAACTGTTGTAATACTGTAATGCTTACAATGAGATCCTCGGGAGGTTAGGGTTTCCTAGGGAACCCGACAGGCCACCTAGGTCAAGGGAAACTCGTGCAGACTGATCGTGGGTCCTTAGAGACAATGACAGTGCACGTGGGCCCTATGATTAAGGCGGTTCTGTCACAAGTGGTATCAGAGCATTTCATTGTAAAGTACTTGCAGTATTACTTTACAAAAACTTCAAAATGATTTCGAATGAATAAAATTAATGGAGTAGTGTGGTCCGAGTTGTTTCTGAACTTTCCTCATTCATTCTATGCAATCTTTCCTTGATTCTTTCTATAGGTCTATAGATAGGTTTTGAGCTCAGTAGTGGATTAGCACCTTAAGTATGCCCTATGTTTGAAAACGTTGAGTGTATGTCACTCTAATAATTAATTTAATCAGTATATTACGTATATGTCAGGGTATCCTAGCTTGCGTTGGAACGCTCATGCATCATGACATTACAACTACTAATATTACCCCGATATGAAGTATATCTCCACTTTCTAAAATAAAACTTATTTCCAAATATATTTTTGTTAAAAACAAATTTTTACCCTTCTTCTCAATAGATGGATCCGCAAGACCCTGCCACTGGAATCGATGAATGCCTGGCTATGTTCAGAACTCCTACGGTGTTGTGGCAGTTACTACAAGAAGTAGGCTACTCGGAACCACCCAAGTACCATTGGTCCCGTACTATTCTCCTTGGTCGGCCATGGTACGAAGTGTCCCTCCGGATCTCAGCTTGTACCACCGCTCCGTTTTGGCCAGCGTGGGAAGCGCAGGCTGAAGGTATGAGTCCCTGGGAAGGAGCTCAGGCTACAGCATTGGAAGTCCTAAGGAAGATCTGCTTCAGGTGTCAGAAACAAGTCAGAGTTTCTACTCTGAGAATGTTTCCGTCATAGGCACCAGGGAATTGGGATGGTCTTCAACGACAAGCCAAGCAATTGGAAGAAAATTCTGATCAACAGGATTCCATATTGGTAGTCACTACTCGAGCTATGCTAGCCGTCCTTAACCTCCATCTGACCCGTGAGCGAGGACGCGAGGAGTGGCAGGAACTTTACGCTGAATGTTATGAAGCACTCAAGAGTACAGAACTCAAGAAGAAGAAGGCCAGTAAGGAAGCCCGAAAATGGCAAGAGGTTGCTCAGATCAGTGATGTGGAAAAGATCGGTCTGGATGTCCAGGTGGAAGCACTCGAAGCACAGCGACAAGCAGACCAGCACCGCATAGAGGAACTGGAGAGTCTGGTGGATAGTCTTCACCTTCAAACAGGACTTCTCATCCAGCAGCGTGAAGAAGCTCATTCTTATGCCGTAATGGCAAGGGAAGGTCTTAGAGAGACCATTGGATATCTGCAGCATCAGGATGCGATGTTTTGGGGCCTGCATAACACCTATCAGCAATAACTTCAGACGGCCCATCAGAATGTCGCCGATTTGCAACGAGAAGTGCAAATGCTCCATGCCATGAATGATCCAATTCCAGATATAGAGGTTCCAGCAGCTGACCATCAGGAAGAGTCTGGTTCAGCAGAGAATGCCGATGAAGAGTTGGAGGAAGTAGCAAGTGACTCAGAGTCAGAAGTAGTGAGTGGTCGAGTTGATTAGTTTATGAAGCTAAATAGTCTCCTAGACCCAGTGTCAGATCAGGTCAAGTCTGAGGTTAAGTGTCCTTGTAATCCAAAACCCTGTGTTGGTAGTAAGCTGGTGTAATGGTAGTTAAATAAGTTGGAGTAAGTCGACCTAAGCTAGTAGTCAATGTGAACTAATATGTAAACCTCGGATAATCCTATGTCATCGGCCAGATCATTTCATGCTTAAGCTTATGAGTGTTAGGTGTGTTCAAAGTTAGTAAATTTTGCCATAAGACTAAGTTTTAACAATCCTCGTTAATCTTCGCTCCAAAAGTTTCCAGTTCTTGGGGAACTTCGGGACGCAGTCCACCCAACACTAAAAATCGATAAATCTTAGGTTAGCTAAATCTACCTATGTGGCAGTTTTGATTTTCTCCTTTCACGACACATACTATTTCCTTAAAACTGTCGACCAAAAGGTGTTGGTTGAAAGCTATTGTAATTGTAGTCTATGGGATATCATGCTTCAAGACAATGACACAGTGTCGAAATCTGGGGTCTCCTATGGGTCGCAACATGGGAAAATTACTGTCGGACGCTCGCTGTTGTCAGGGTTAATGGTCATGATCCGAGCCTGCAATTAATGTGCTTTCACTCCCTTTTCGAATACCTTTTACAAGAATTCGTATCCATATTTCTTCATGAATTTCAAAATTCTTTTACTCTTTATAACCATATTAGAATCTACTTTGGGAATACACATCTAGTCTCTCCGGATTCTCAAAATTTTTGTCCTTGCAATCATCGTAATCTCATCTGATAAAATAACGGGAACCGATTTGAAAATGATACCTAAAGATCCAATCACTTGGAGATGGTATCTGTGATCCGCTGAGGATTCCGTGTTGTTTTATCGATTCCTTGTCATTTATAAATGCCTTGAGATCTATTTGAAAATTCACTTCTACCGGAACTTTAGGACGCACCTTAATTCACCCACAGACTCAGGACGAAAACCAAGCACTAGACCATGACTTTTATCTGCATACGTGTCATGCCTTGATCCGACACGTATCCCTCATTTAAATCCAACATGTTATTCCAAAATTGTTATGGTTGTGCCTATAGTGCTGTCATGACCTGTGACCATGGTGTCGCGTCGAAATCTAGGGTCTCTCACGTGCCACGGCCACGCCGAGATTCTGCTAGGCACGCTAAGGTATCAAGGTCTAAGGCTGTGATGTACTGTAGCTTCGCAACCAATAAAGTTTCCTTGTCTGCACTGTATGTAGAAATAAATTCATCTTGCTATGATGTAACATGATCTGCGGCTGCGATACAATATAGCAACCTGGGATCTCCTGTAACTCACAATCACATGAGATTCTGATGGGTATATGCTCGTATCAAGGTCTGTGGTCATTATACATCATAGACATAATCAATATATTTTTCTCTTTTTACCAAAGTTACTTTAATTGTGTTCTATGATGGTATCTCGACCCGTGACTATGGTGCCATGTTAAAACTTGGAATCTTCTGTGAACTGCAGTCACATAAGACCTTACCAGGGTACACACTGATATCGTAGTCGGTACTCCTGAATCATCGTAGCTCGCAATTAATGTGCCCTCACTCTCCTTGAAACCCACCCTTAAAAGATATTCCTCGCAAGGGTTATATTTCGAAGAAATAAGGTTTTAAGTTCTAGTGTTGAGAGACAATTGATTAGGTCAAATAAGAATCTTCCTCATAATAGATAGTAAGAGAAGTATGGGTTAGTAGCTTACCAACTCAAGCGTCTGAACACTTATCAGCTGCATAGGACGTATTTCATGTGACACCACTCGAGAAGTAACTTCAAGTGTGAAATCAGGTTATTGACTTGGTAGGAGTGGAATTGAACTAGATCTGACGCACTCCGAATACTCAGCGTGGGTCATAAACCAATAGGAGATCGTGTTACTCAAAGGACTTCAACAGGATGATGCACAAGTATGTTGGAATCAGTCTTCAAGAGAAGAAGCTACCCGAGAGATCAGAGAATTACTCACCTGAAAACATTCTTAAGTTCTTAGCTCACCTTTAAAAATAATTTACCCCTTTCAAGTCCTACAAAATGTAAGACCCCTAGATTTGAAAAATGTTTACTTGACACATTTTCTTTTCCATTACTTAACCTAAGGCTCTAGCCACTTCTTAAATCTCGGGACGAGATTTCTTTTAGGGGGGAAGGCTGTAACACCTCTGGTGTTACGGTTAATTAAAACCTGCCATGTCATCATCATTGCATGTAAATCATCCTGCATAAACTTATTTTTACTATGCATTAACAAAACTGATTTTTATTTCAACATGTGATTATGCATAAGTGCTTGAGAGTGATTTATTATGTGAATGTTTGGGTTTGTATGCAATTATCTAAATTAAATTGGGAAATAAAAAGAAAATCAATTATAAACCCTAAAGCGGACCTAAAACTCTAAATCAAAAACTAAGCATAATTAGGGGTTGGGCCTTAAACAAAAGTTGTAAATCTTTAAAATTTGAGCAACTTCTATTTTGGGCAATCTTGAAGTTATTAAAAATAATTTCAAATAAAATCTTAATCTAGGTTTTAAAGTTCAAACTTGAAATACAAATTCAAAAACTAGTTGGAATATGAGGATGGTCTTTTAATAAAATTTTTAGCCCTTGCAAAATGGAACAACTTTCATGTTTAGAGATTTTAAAGTTTACCAGTGGAAATTTAAATTTAAACCCAATTTGTGTTTGTTTAATTAAATTTAAAATGCCATTTCAAAAACTATCAAGAATCTGCTCAAACTCCATTAATGAGAGTTGTATAGCTCAACAAGTAGCACAACTTTTATATTTATAGAAATTCAAGTTGTTTAGTAAAATTTTGAGAATTTAATCGGATTGCATTTAAATTTTAAAAGTCCTATTTACCCCCTTCTTCATAATTTCGAAAATACTCAAAATTTGAATATGGTTCAAAAAGCAAAGTTGATCTTCATGAAATTTGGCACATCTTTTATTTTTGGAGAATCTCTTGAAGCTGTGTAGATTAGGGAGTAATTGGCAACAATAGGCTTTGACCTTGGATTTTGCTACAGTGCTCTACAGGGGGGTCCGGCTCTGTTCCGCTCGGGTACAGAACGCGTGCGCGCGCTGGCCGCCGGCGATGCCCGGGGCCGGCCGGCCGCGTGTCGCCGTCGGGGCCGGGCCCGTAGGGGGTCCTGTCCGCGTCCTGAGCCCACCACCGCCCTATATAGCGCCCCGAGGTCGCTGTGTTCCTCCTCTTTCCATCCATGGCCGCCGCGGTCGAGCTCGCGGTCGCCGGTCAAATTCGCGTGGCTCACGTCCTTTCCCTCCAATTAACTTGAGCCGTAGCTCCGGCGCATATTAAGTGTTCCAGTCGACTCGCTATCAACGCACGTTGTTCGCCGGAGCACTCCTCGCTGCCGGTTTTCCTCCTCGGCTCCGGCAGAGTGCCACCGCAAGCATCCTCGACGTGGCGAGCTTCCCTTGGTGAGCTACGCCTTTCTCCTATGCGTGTTCTAGGCACTAGCTAGTCTCAAGATGCTCACGCGCTCGTTGGTGTATCGTTTGAGGCTTTAAACTCGTCGGAACGGAAGCTCGTCGTTGTTGTTCAAGCCGCCGAGCCTCCACCGTCATCAAGCCCATGTTCCCAGCCGGTTTTGACTCGAGCAGGTGTGGTTTCGAAGTCTAGGTGAGCTCCTGGGTCTTGGTAGTATAGTTGGTTAGGTTTATTGGCCCTCGGAGTGGCCGGAACACGTCTGTGCGGCCATGTCTCCTCCGTCGGGTCACCATGGCTGTTGGATGGGCCGTGTTCGGATGTCCGGGGTGCAGGGTAGGGCTCTTGGTTAGTTGCGCGTGCTAGCAGGGAGGGGGAGAGGTCTCTGGGTTGGGTCTTCGCTGCCGGTGAGCCGCCGGTAGCAGGCCGCTGCGTCGCGTGTGCACGCGGGGCGCGTCTGGGTCAGCGAGAGGATGAAGACGAGAGGGTGAGAGAGAGCTGACACCTAGGACCCGCCCGTCAGCGACTGTAAGAGAGAGAGAGAGATGGCCGGTTGGGCCGCGCAGAGGGCTACCTGGGCCGGTCCAGTTGCGTAATGGCGCGGCCGAGGGAGAGAATGAGCACTGGGCCGGTCGGCTGATGCTAGGTCAGCATGGGCCGAATGGCCGTTTCTATTTTGTTTGCCAAATAAATTGAATATTCTAGTTTCTGGTAAAATGAATAGTAGTGTGACTTGCTATTTTTGTGGGAATTAATTTATTGATGGAAGAATTATGGAAATAATTGTGGGTATTCTCTGATGTATGAAGAATTTAATAAAAATATTAAATATGTGTTTTGAGTAATTCTATAGGAACAAAAAAACAGGGATTTAATTGCCAAATGCAACTTTGCGGATTTTTAATAAATCATGTGTTAGTCCAAAAATCCTGAAAATTGTTCTGGCACTGTTTTAGACCAAGAACTATCAGTTAGCAAAGTTTGGGCTCAAGCGAAAATAGTTTACTTATTTACTAGTTAATGCTCTATTAATCGATTAATAAATAAATAGAAGCTCTAGCCATTTTAGGTTTTGTGTGACTTTTGAAATGTGTGATGTCCCTAGGTCATGAACTTGAGATGCCCTTTGACACTTTAATTAGTTGTTGAGTTCTTAATTGAAGTGCTAATTAAAGCATTAATAAATTATCTCACTTACATATGATATTAGGGTTGATAACTTGTTAGAGCAAAAAGTGTAGTGGTGTTATAAAAAAAATTAACTCGGCTTTCTATGACTGTTAAAATGGTTAAGGAATAAATTGTGAAACTACCACTTTGTCTAACAAAGTTTGTTTACAACTTTACCGTGAAGGAAAGTTGTACTCAACTTTCCAAATTTAGTTTATTTTTATCAATTTACAAGTTAGTGTATCTCCCGCATCATGGCATACATGTCATGCATTTTTATTTCGCGTACTAAACGGGTTTCCGGAAGCCTTGCTTCATGCCCGACGGAAGGATTGTTTGTCAGGAGAAGTCAAGTGGGTACGAAAAGCCGTGGTAGGCAGGGTTGGCATATGCAAGCTTAAGTGCTACATGTGCAGTGTGGATAGGGATCCCCAGCTGGGTTCTAATCGATTCGAATCGTCGTTGCTCCTCGGTTATGGAGACTTGATCCTTCGACCATTCAGCGAAGAGTGGTTCGAAACTAGGATGTTTTTGAATGGATGAAGTAAATGAAAGAATGTTGATATATGAGAAAGAACTTGGAGATATGGTTAATGATTAATAATATTATTGAGATAAAATACTGAAAATAGGATTAGTATTGCTTTTCTGCAAAATCCTTTGACTCTTGCCAAGCCTTACCTTGACTCCCCTCAGCCTGCATTCCTGAGTCTCATTCTTTTTCTTAGTCGGGTAAGTCTTGCGGAGTACCCCAGTACTCAGGGTTTGTTAACCCCTGTTGCAGGTGAGCCGAGAGTACAGTTTTTCGTGAGACCGTGCCGGTTAACGGATCGTGCATGGATGAAGATGTGTATAACCCTTGGGCAGGGTGTCTAGCTGTATGATGCTACTCCACTACGGAACTCTGGTTGGGATAATGTAATTTATATGTGTAATCTATGTTTATGTAATACTTCCGCACCTTGTACTCTGATTCAAATTATTTGTGTAAACTGTTGTAATACTGCAATGCTTACAATGAGATCCTCGGGAGGTTAGGGTTTCCTAGGGAACCCGGCGGACCACCTAGGTCAAGGGGAACTCGTGCAGACTGATCGTGGGTCCTTAGAGACAATGACAGTGCACGTGGGCCCTATGATTAAGGCGGTTCTGTCACAAAGGCGGTGGCCAGTTCTCGCCTCCTAGGGACCGACCGCCCCCGGGGGCGGCCGCCCCCCAGATGGCACTTCCCGGGCCCATCTTCAGCCACAGTACTCAAGGCGGTTTGCTGATGGCGATTTCACCTGCTTCCGTGTTTAGAACGCCCAAACCGTCATAGTTTCAATATAAATAGAGGGTGCTCCACCCCCTTCAACACCCACATCATTTGGAGTCATCTACCTCACACCTCTCACTTGTATCTTTAGAGTAGTTGTAGTAGTTTGTGAGCAAGGCAAGAGCTATCAAGGAGAGCTTGTCTCCTTGGAAGAAAAGGATCATCTTGGTATGAATACAATTCGGTCTTCTTCCATGAGCAAGTTCTTATCATACTTATATGATTATGCATATGAACTAGAGTCTAGTTATGATCTTGTTATGAGCATAGTATATGAGCTAGAACATAGTTTATGTATCATGTTCTTGACTTGTTCATCTTCGTTCTTCATTGTTCATCGAATTAGTATGAATAGAGGAAGAACTAGGAATGAGGTGATGATTCGTCATGCTGTCATGGTTGCTGTTAACTTAGCCTGTCAATCCGAAGGGTTGGGGTCTACGGGGGTTAGGAGTTGTTTCCAAGTATGCAAGCATGGAGCTTGGGTATGCAGAGATCGGTGGATATGTCGGTATCCCACGGGCAGAGGGGTAGGTGGACAGGTGGTGACAGCCCTGTCCATCCCTAGCATTCCCCCATGTTCGGATATTGAGTAGGAGTTCGTAAAGTCTCTATCGGCTGGCAGACCAGCTGCGGGGATCTCCCTATCACCCCAGACTTAGTCCTGATACTAGAATTACTAATTAGATGATCTGCTAACAGTTCTTGGCATAATTGTATATGACCAATGCCTGCTCAGTTAGATATATTCTTTTGTTCTTTATTTTCCTTTTATCCTTGAGGTTGATCAATAATTGTATATGACCGATGCCTGCTCAGTTCTTTGCATAATTGTATATGACCAATGCCTGCTCAGTTAGATCTGCTAACACCACGCTTGATGCATATTGCCCTCCTACGGGAAATTATAAATACGACACCCTGCTCACGGGTTGAAATGCTACAATGATAGTTCTGTGCGCTTGCAGAGTTATCTTATTTCTTACTGAGCTATCGATTGGCGTACCTAAGTACCATTACTTAAGGATTGTAATTCTTGTACACCCCATGGCGCCTTGTCACAGTTTTGCATATCGTAAGTAATGACGGTTAGGAAGGCCAATCCGGCACTTCTAACTGCTATTACCAGATTGCACTACTTAGGCCGGCGCCTTTAAGGGCCAAGGGTTACCTTTCTAAAATAATGGTGGTTGGGGATGCCAACAAGCATTTCTAGCGCCGTTTCCTGGGATGGACTTTTAGTCTATCTTTTGTAATGATGTTAAGAAATGCCAACACTCAGCACCGCCAATGCACATATTGATGTTGGAGCTAGAGAAATTCAATTCACTATCAATGGAACCCTGGAGACATTCAAATTCCGACCGAAGGTTGAGCAATGCTCATTGATCATGTTAAGAGAGATACATGCTTTCGCTATTGTGAGAGATCTAAAGAAGCCCAAATCACAACCATGAGCAAAGGGCAAGCAAATATGGAAGAGAAAGGTAATACAACCGGCAATGCCTCCAAAGAAAATTTCTACATCAGCCCAAGAAGGAGATCCTACTGCAAGGACCTGAGGGAATAACTCTTCCATCAAGGTAAGTACGCTAACACTTAATTAAAGTTTACTTCATTGCTTGCTTTATTTTAGCATATGTTTCCAATTCTTTTTTCTGTCGACCAATAATCAAGCTCAACATTAAAATAATTAAATATTTAACCTCCTGAGTAAAGTTGACACCAGGTAGGGCCCATGGTGGGGTCGGCCGACCCCACCCTAGTGTCTCCCACCTGCCACCTTTTGTCCAATTCAATGGTTGCCATGAATTGATATGCTCCATGCACGACAACACCTTAAAATATAGTTTGTCAACCTTGATCATCTAAATGAACTAACATGGGAATCTGGAAATTTTCTCAGTCACTTTTCTGTGCATTCGCATGTTCTAGTCTTATCTGTCTAAATTTCTTGTGAGTTGCCCAATAGAGTGCTGCAAGACATACATCTGTCAACTTGCACTCTAGGAGCTAGAATTTCTCTCCCTCTCATCTCTTGCTTTAATAAAATGCTGACACGAAAAGTGCACAACAACCATGAGTGGGCCGAGAGAAAATTTTGTCTATTCTCTCTCTCTCCCTAATTCCACTCATGTAAACCTTGATCAAAACACCTTTTGCTAATCATGGAAAAGATTCTTACTTAAACCCTTGAGCAAATCACCTCTCTAAAGAATTCCTCCTGTGAAGCATCTCATGAGCAAACATCCACCAGCCATGGTCAAGTCTTGCCCCCTCCTTTGGCCCTTTGTTCCATTCACCACTCACTCCAAGAAAGGATTCCATGAGCAAGCATCCAAAGGAGAGAAAAGTTGATGCTTCACCAGGCAAGAAATGACCACCCTTGACTCCTTTGTCTGGCACATAGCAATTAAAGAGAGGGGAGAGTTCGGCCGACCCATAACCTGACACATGACCACACCCACTTGCTCTAGTTCCAACAATGTTTACAAAGCAACAAGATGCCTGAAAATCGGAGGTGATTGATGGTCCGGCCGACCCATCAATTGAGCTCCACCACTCTAGCTTTTGTTCCATCCAATGCACCAGAGACTCCTCCAATTATTGGCACGAAATAGGGAGAGGGCATGGGTCGGCCGAACCAGGCCAAGTGCCCCCTGCACCCTCATTTCCTTCTCCATTTTATTCCCATGCTTGTGAGCACCTTGCTTCGACGAAACCACCAGCAGAGCACTTCCACACTCTAAAAACTCTCTTCCTTCCATTCAAGCATTCATCACCCGAGGGAGCTAAGTAAGGTAATCATCCGGTAAGAGGCTCATTAAACTAAGCTAACCCCTATCATCCAAAATTTGGTTCGTGTCTTTGTTTTATGCAAATATGAAGAACCCATTCAAGGCCGCAACAAAGAAAGTGCGCTCAGCATTGAGCGGGAGTTCATCGCGATGATCATCCTCCCATGACACTGAGATACGACTCTCGGGGTCACAGGATGAATACGTGTCTGAAGCAACTGCACCGAGCAATGACACGGAAAATGTTGAACAACCTCCTCATGATCATGAAGAAGTCAATGAAGAATCCGCTGAAGAAGAAGAACCTGTTAGAACACAAGACCAAGAAACAGGCATTTGGGTCACTCCACAAGAACTTCTCGTCCTCAACTCCATCTGCAACTGCAACTTTGAACATACCAAGGTAATTGATTTAGGACTCTTCCAACGCACAGGTATGTATGAGGAGTTCTTCGATGTTTTTGGTGCAATTGGATGGGGTGAATTTTGGGATTTTTCTGGGTACCAAGGTAGCAGGAGTCTCACCTTAGAATTTATGTGCACAGTAAAAGCAACTATAGACAACATCTATTTTCGCCTGTTTAATCAAGCTTATGATCTTACTTGGGACCACTTTAGTGCTTGCCTAGGCTTCATGAATTGCACCTCAAATTTAGAATCTGCTATCCGTAGGTTCAGTAAACTTTAATTTTGGCATGACATAACAGGGGAAAATAAAATGGGGAAACCACGCACTAGTCACATTTGCAACCCCACACTGCGCATTTTGCATAGATGGCTAGGAATCTCTTTATTTTCCCGGGATGATGTTAGAATTGTGAGAGAAATTGATTTAAGAATAATGTATGCCATGATATATAAAATCCGAGTATCGCTTGTAAAAGCCATGGTAGAACATTGGATTTCTGCACCATCGAGAATTGGATCATTTGACTTCACATCCATCATCACAAAATTGTGTAGCTACCTTGAACTGCTAAATGGATTTAATGATTACATACCTGCACATAGAACCATCCTGGATGAGGAGTATTTCATTAAAGCTCATATTATTGCCAGTGGTCCCCAAGGAACAATAGAATTTAAATTCCATAATAGCGATGCAAGACTCACTTTGCCATGCCCAGAATTAAAACTATATAGGGGCCACCCTTTAGTGCCTAACATTGCAGGAGTAGGCGGCCGTTGGAGTTTTTCAGGACCTGCTACCCGCACAAGAACACGCGCTGCATAGTGTAATGACTCGTCCGAAGAAGATGACAGTACCTATGCAGGCAGCTCAAATGCCATGCAGGCCTCCAGCTTTGGAGGAGGGCGCCGGTCAGGGGCACAAAGTGCCAAATTCTCTCACTCATCTATGTAGGATGTAGGGACGCGAAGCCATCGACATGACATGGAGTTGCTCACGCACCAGTTTGGTGTGCTACGGGCTGGCCATGAGGCCATTCACAACATCACTGCACAAACCTAGCAGTAGCTCCAAAATTTTCAGGAGCAGACTGGCAGACAGTGGGCTGCTCTCTATGCACATCACAACATACCTCCACCACCATATATTCCACAGCACCCACAGCAGTTCCTGCGGCCATATCCACCACAATATCCTCCTCACCATCCACCACCATATCTGCCACGTCCACATCAGTGAGATATCTGCAAAAGGGCAAGCTTTGGGGAGATTTACTCCCCCACTAAGGTAAGTATTCTATCTTAGCATTTTCCATTATTTTAATTTGATGCATTTAAATAATAAAATAAAATAAAACACTCCAAAAATATTTTCTTTGTCTCATATGTTTCATGAATGTTTATCTTTCTCGTGGAAATAATGAATAGTTACTCTGTTAATATTTCTTTAATGCTTAGTTTACAACTTAGTATTTCTTTGAGTATGGATTACTTGGCTCATTTAAAATCATCATGAACCTGAAAACTTTGTGGGTTGCAAGTACTAGAACTAAGTCTAAGTTGTTGTGAGATATGATATGGTAAGACAAGAGCTGCTATAATATTATTCTAAGTATGCATGATTACTGGAGATTTATTTCTTAGAAAAATCAAAATCTTATTGTTCCTCAATGGTGATAAATTCCTACCACAGCCATAATTGTGATACGTGTTTTAAACCCTCCAAATAAGTTATTTGCTTTGTATTGAGTATTGTCAAGTCTTGTTGACCCTTATTGAGAGTCTTATCATGCCTCCAAGATCAAGATCACGTACACACCACATACATGTGCTGCTTCTACACTGGAAGTATGCAACAACATGCCTTTCATTTTCACCAAATAAATGCTCCATGTGTTAAAGTTTTAAAATATCTCTCTTAGTTAATTTGGTAGAAGGGATAAAAGGCTATCCAAAATGAAAAGAAAACGAAAGAAAAATGGGCACAAGAAAATCCATAGAAAAGAAGAGAAAAATTTGAGCAAGTTTAGGCTCATGAATAAAGAAAGGAAAAATGATAGACATGTCTCAAAAATTTATTAGAGAGAGATACAACTTCAAATAGAGGAGCATTATAATTCAATATTTTCCACACACTTGCACATCTTGATCTAAGGGCATGACACTTCTCTCTTTGGATTCAAGCTTTGACTCTACAATACATGCAAAGTAAGTATGCTATACCCTTTCATTCCTACCTTAAGCTCCACATAAGCCATTTTTAGAAGTAGGATGATAAAGAGAAGGTAACATTTATTTCGTGCCTTGGTAAGGAATCATACACTATTTGAGCGACATTTGAGAGCCATATGAGGAACATTAAGTTTTCTTTTGCAAAAACATTGCTAAAACCTCCAGTATGAAACTTGCAAACAATGAGAAAAGTAGTGCTCAAGTAAAACTGTTCTGTCTCTCAACCACCTAAGATAAAGGAAAAGCCATAAACCCCATAGAGAACCAAGGTAATATGGGTGAGTTTTTATAGCCAAATTTTCCATTCAAAAGAGAAGTATTCTGTCATGCACTTGGTACTAAGGAAATATGAACATTGTAGCAACTCCTAATCCACCGAGGCTAAGTTTAATTATTTGCTCGGGACGAGCAAAGGTTAAGCTTGGGATTCAAACATATTTTTATCATGAACATATTTTTATCAATAACTAGTTCCACTTGTACTCTTAGCTTGTGAATACAGGGAAGATCAAAACAGAACAAATTGGAGGACTTGGAGCCCAATATGTTGGGTCGGCCGAACCACATATTTGGGAACCAAGTCATCACACTTCAACAAATGACTCAAGGAAACACATGGAAGAGAGTGGAGCTCCTGGAGGGCCCACATGCAGGTCGACCGAGCCACAGTGGGGCCCACCAGGGCTTTGCTGACATGGCATGATCCGTGTGACACTCCACTCAGCTCAATTCTGCCATCAGATCAACATGTGTTTCCATTCAACGGTTTTGAGAATCAAAGCACAAGGATCAAGGCGTGAAACAACACAATCAAGACAGAACCAGCACAAGGGGACACTCTATGACTAGTGGGGACCACACCTGGCTGGGTCCACCTATCATAGGGGGTCGGCCGACCCGCCCATGGTGCCTAGCCAGGTCGGTTGGCCTCCACCGCCTTCCTGCATGTTTCCCACGTGATGGTATTGCCACTGCCGTCCATCTAAGGCGGTTTCAATGATGGTTTATCCAAGGGAGGAGAATGAAGGAGCACGCGGATCGCTGACGTGGCACCTCTCCACCTCCCCCTATATATAGAGGCTGCCTCCACCCTCTCAAGACAAGATTCATTCAAGATACAAGTGAAGAGTAGTGTAGTTCCACCTTTAGTAGTAGTTGTAGTCTAGTGTGGGAGTTAGAGTTGAGTCGAGCTGCGCTCGGGGTCTCCGGAGTCGTCTGCTGGAGAGTCTGGTATAGCTCTTGTATCTTTCTCTTTCTGTAAGACTTATCTACTTTAATATATTATTCCTGCTTTACTTTACTGAGTCTTTACTTAGTGCATTACTTTAATAGTATTGTTGTAAGTTATCATATTACTTGGTCGGTTTGCATTAGACTATGATCCTGTAACTAGCTCACGTGTGTAGTTCATCGCCTGTCATAGGGTGCTCTAGTTGCCTTGATCACAGTTAGAGTAGTAAGGCTTAGTGTAAGCGTGATGCTTAGACTAGATCTTGCCTTTGAATGCCGCTTGTCGCACAGATTGTTAGTGGGTGCTAGCATGTGGTGACAGCCCTGTCTAGTCTTAGTATCCCTCCACGTGTTTTAGGCAAGTTCTTAAAAGGTAGGCTCCTATAAGAGCATAGGTGCTTCGGGTAGAGGTTATATCCTCTATTGTCTCGCACTATCCCCTACACACCGGAAGTAAGGTAGCAGTCTTAGTGTATTTCGTCCATTTGATAGGATAGATCACAGGAGTAGAGTTTGAATCACAGGAACCTTTCTCACTCGTTGTCCTTCCACCTAGCTATACTACACTAGTTATCTTTTAGCATTTCATTTGTTATCTTTGAATCATCACCTTCCTATCATACTTCGATTACCCCCTCTGCACTAGTTGTGCTAAGTTGAGATAGAATTAAGGATCTCCTTCTATTAACATTTCTAACAATCGCTTTCCCTTGGGATAAAATAAATAACGATATCTTGGAATACTCCCGGGTGAAGTGCTACAGCGGTATATTCTGTGCGCTTGCGGAATTATCCAATAGACATAAGAAATACCCTCAGGGCACTTCTGGCGCCGTTATCAGAGACAGCCTACATCCTGTCTCTGGTGGTTGCGCTATGAAGTGTCAACAACTACCACTATGGTGGGGGCAAAGTAGTAATCCTGCGCTTGTATGTTGACAACATACTAATTTTTGGGACAAGTATCAATGAGATTAATGATGTAAAGTCATTCTTATCCCAAAATTTTGACATGAAAGATTTGGGGGAAGCGGATGTGATTCTCAATACTAAACTTAATAAGGGTGAGAATAAGATTACTCTTTTGTAGTCTCATTATGTGGAAAAGGTATTGAGCCATTTTGGCTATATGGATAGAAAACCTTGCCCAACACCTTATGATCCTAGCCTAATACTTCGAAAGAATAAGAGGCTAGGGAAGGATCATTTGAGATACTCCCAAATTATTGGCTCTTTGATGTACCTGGCCAGCGCGACCCACCCTAATATCTCATTTGCTTTAACCAAGTTGAGCAGATTTTCCTCTAATCCATGAACTGATCATTGGCGTGGTATTGACCGAGTAATGCGCTATCTAAAGGGTACTATGAGTTATGCAATTCACTATTCTGGGTCCCCGGGGGTACTCGAAGGATATAGTGATTCAAATTGGATTACAGAAGCTGATGAGCTTACGGCCACCAGTGGATATATATTCACTTTGGGTGGTGGCGCTGTCTCTTGGAGGTCTTGTAAGCAGACAATACTTACAAAGTCTACAATGGAGGCAGAATTCATAGCTCTGGATACAGCTTCTACTGAAGCTGAATGGTTACGAGAACTATTGATGGACTTACCTGTGGTTGAGAAACCAATTCCTGCTATTCTCATAAATTGTGATAATCAAACTGTGATCACAAAGGTGAAGAGTAGTCAGGATAATGCGAAGTCCAGCAAACATGTAAAGTGTAGATTGAAGTCTGTCAGGAAATTGAGGAGCTCCGGAGTAATAGCTGTGGATTATATCCATACAGTTAAGAACCTAGTAGATCCCTTTACTATGGGACTATCATGTACCGTGATTGACAATGCATCGAAGGAGATGGGATTGAGATCCCAAGTGAGTTAACCTCAGTAGTAACCTAGCCTATGTGATTGGAGATCCCGTGAATTAGGATATGAGAAGAACAAGCTGTTGGTTGACGGGAGAGTACAATTCTATTTTAACCCACTCCGCTGGAGACGCAATACTCTCATTTCTGTAAGGCGGGTTGACTTTGTCTTAAGGTGTTTTGAGGCTTTATAGCGAGATACTGTCCTACAGAGTATCCCTATAAGAACACACCTATGTGAGCCCAACTGTTAGTCGCAGTTTATAAGAATTGAGAATTCTTTAAAAGCTCATGAAGTGATATAGGAGTATAACTTATATGCTCCACTCGCGGGTTTGGCTATGGCAGCCTAGTATCAGTCAAGACTTCAAGAGAAGCCTATTCACACCAAACTAGTCAATTCAAGGCCTAGTCCATTGTGCAGTTGTGAATGGGTCTATCTTGTTGTTCTAGGTGAATGTTCAACCTTAACCGGTCTTCACTGAATAGCTGGTATATTAATAGTACTGTGGTACAGGGAGTATGACTCGCATGCCCTTGGGATATGGTGGGTGATTGTTAGAAGATTTGGTCTATGGCCCAAATATCTCCATAGAAATCTCAAAGGCCCACTCAGACATGCATGCATATGTGATATGGTGGGGAACTTTAGTCCCACCTTGCTAGTTTAGGAGGGGTGAACCCAACTTAAAAGTGTGGGCTATCTCCAACTAGTTGAAGCTATGTGAGAGAGGGAAAAGGATGAAACGCGTGCCGCTCGCTCGTCTCGACATGCACGTGAATGGTCTGGCGATTTCCTGCTCCAACCCTTGCAGGTGCGCGGCTTCCTTTTGCCACTCAGAATTTTTGCATGCATAGAGAAAATTGCGCTGGCCTGTTTTGGCAAGCAATTAATCTCGTATTATAGTAATTGGTATAACGGAAGGTCAATTACCTTGATGTTGTGATTGAGCGGCTAATTACTTTCCTTAGCTACTGAAGTGTGTATAAATAAAGGGTGAGACGTCGTACTCTATACAGAGAGTTCATCTATTCTCGTCCCATAGTGCTTGCGCTGCCGCCGTCTTCCCCATCCCGCCGTCTACGTGCCATCGACGCCGGGAGAGCAGACTCCGAAGCCGACGTCCTCTCGTGGCCCTGCACGGGGTAGGGGACGTATCAGGTTTTTGGGAAGCGCCGTCGCGACTGCTCACTAAAAGTCTTCTTCCCTGTTCGCTGCTGATTCGGATCTTCATCGACGGTCTGTTTCGTCTTCATCTTCGCTCGACATCCCCACTGTAAGGATGTCTATTCTTCCTTTGTTGTTCGTCTCCATATTTTCTTTGTTGATAGCACTAGATTGCATGGCTTTGCCTCGGATCGTAGTGCTACTGTTAAATCGCATATCTATGATACATGTTGTTGATGTTTTCCTAATTGTCGGAATTAATTTGTGCATCGCTAAATTGCTATTATTTCCAACACTAGCAATGAAAAAAGATCATCATAAAGAACGTCAATCGGCTAGTAGAACTCCATCCAACGATGATATTTTGTTCGTCCTAAATCCTAATTTACAAAAATCATAGGTCTATAGCATAGATTTTACGTCACAAGAATTTTTTTAGATACATTTTATGTCACAAAAGTGTTTTCTGACTTCTTTAAAATGTTGTTGTCCAAGTTGGCAGGTGTCATTGCAACGTGGCATAGGGCTAGCACAGCTATAGAACATGCTAGCAGCTAGGGAGGCCCTTCTAAGCGTGCGGCCTACAGGAGGCCCATCTTCTCGTGCGCGGGTCCAGCGATGGCATAGCACTGGTTTTAGCGTCTCAGCGAATGTGGGGGGAGGGGGCAACGATGACAGAACACTATTTTCAATACTTTTTATTGAAAAAAGTGGGTACCGTGGAGATCGAACCCACGACCACAGCTATGCAGGCGTCATGCTTAAACCACTAAACTATGCCATTGTATGTGATATTAACAACACTTAAGAATAGAGAAGATGTGGTTGGGCTGAGCAGGTTTGCATGCTTCACATGCATCAATTTGCAAGGTGACACGCAAGCGCACATATTCCCCGCTTGTTACCCACCCAGAGAGAACACACATGGTTGGAGAGAGAAAGAGAGAGACAAAGACTTCGAGAGATGGATAGGATGCTCCGAGCAAGTTTTTATTGTTAGCATTTTTCCCAAACAGGCATTTCACAAGTGGTTTCATTCCAAACCAGTGGTGATATATTATTATAAGATTTTTAACATAACCGACAGCAAAAATACCATTGAATAAACACCATTTCTATAGTAGTGTTCATGTAAATTGGCAGCTTAATAAGCATTGCCGTCGACATCTTTGCAGGAGGTATCAGGTTGTAGAAGTTAGAAAATGATGAGCTTTGTAGGTATAGTCAAGCAAACATCAAATTTCTTGGTTGAGTGATTTATACGGAAGTAAATGTTCTCTTTGGGTAATATGCATATATGTTTTGCCATAGCAGACAAATGAATAATAGACTTTTAATTTATGCTTGGGCCTGGCCCAGGGATGTAAATGATATCATGTAACCCTGACCCTGATGAATACAAGTGTCAACATTTCTCATGGGCCTAGTTTGTGCGGGTGCATGAAGCCCACTTTTGTCCGTAGACTCTTTTTTTACTCTTGTCTGGTAATTGCTCTACACGCTTGCCACGCGTTGTTAGACTATTTTACCACAAAATGAGACCATAAAAATTATGTCATACTTAACTAGGCTCTGATTATGGGCAACGAAACCATAACATATTGTGTCTGCCCATATGTATCTTAGTGAGATCGATTAATTTGCTACTTTGGTCAAGCTTAGATTTATGGGCACAACCAAGATTTACCCTCTAGAAGTCTGGATAGTTAAGTAGCAAACATTTGCTATATAGAGATAAATAATATTAGTATTTAGAATTAGACTTAGGATGATGGGAAGAGTGATTTGCTGAAATCTAAATCGTCTTGTGCAAAATTGTGTAGGACGAGTAGCAAGAATGAAGAGGGGCCAAAGTAGCAAATGCCTCCTCGATTGTAATTGCTTATACTTCCAATATAGAGATTAGATTAGATCTACAAACTTGTCGCCAGAGTGACATCGGACAAGAATTTAGACTCAATTGCATCAAATGACCTTATTTCTATTTTGGTTAAATTTACAACTCTCACTTTATTACTAGATTGGACAAGCTCAGGCCTTCAATTTTGAAAGAAATGTTTATTTTTCTCCATATAGAGCATTTGGAATTGCATTGTGAGTTGTGACCTTGCAAGTAGTGGTTATAATCATTGAAGGTTACTTTGAGGCATCGTTCAATGGTGATTCAAAACAACTTGCTCCATGTACATGCCTGCTTGTAGTATCAATTTGAACTATTTGGTTTGTCCCTTGTCATCTTTAAATGTTAATACTTTTTTTCTACATTATATTGCATGTTTTTATTAATAAACATTTTATTGTAGGTGTTGAGTTGGTGACATATCATCCTACATTTAGCAGTTTCTTCACAGTATGTTTTTCTTTCTTCTATAGGGTTATACCTTCTAGGAAACAAAGAAGACCCTCCAAATACAATGAGGGAATTAACACTACATATTTAACAATAAAAGAAACATTTTTTTGTTTTTCCTTAGTGAAGCATTTTCCCAATGACTTCAAGAATATAATATTAATTATGCAACATAACTATAAAACACTCATTGTCTATGTTGATCTTCTATCTAGGTCAGGATACATTGGTAAACAATATGTTGCACAACCTAAAGATGAGGACAATGTTCGATCATAAGTTTGTGGAAAGAGGTGTGGGCATTATGTTGATATAGTTACTTTAGTCGACTTAGTATACATATATGGGTACTTTATTCATCAATAATAACCCAACAATAAGTTATAAAAATACTCTTGATGATAGCAAATTAGCACTATGTCCATTAATCTATCATGCAACAAGATTTTGAATGACAATGTTTCCTGTGTCGACTTTAAGCATAACCTATTCACACCAATCTGATTATTGATCTAATTCACTGTGATTTGAGTTTTGTTATACGCCAAGTCTCCATACATAATAAGATAGACAAATGTGTAGGATGTTGTACAAGTGTATGTACAGTTCCAGTAGCAGTGTGTAATGGAGGTGCTGGGGCTGGTACAAAGATTGTCTATGTTTTCCACCTTGTATGTGTGGAAGTTGTAGAGAAAAAAATCTCTTGTACTGGACGGGAACACAATTATAAGCCAATAGAGACTAAAAAATGTGTGTGGTGTGTGACGGCAGGAACTGTATGGCGACAAATAGGATGTTTATGTTTCTTTGACTACCAAAAAATGTGGACAATAAGCTACCAAACAAATGTAGTGCTTTATCCTTAATCAGAATGAAGGAAACCTTAATTTTGCTAATATTTGAAGTAACTGAGATTAGTTACAATTATTCTTGAATGTATATATGAAACTCATAGTGTAGCTACTCCGAGGTGTACATCTCAAGATTTAGGGTGCATATGGCCCAATGAAGTATAGACATATATGGAGTACGTTATAATGATCATCTGGGATAGTATATATCAAGTATGCAAGATACATAGAGTAGGTGGTCGTACTTATTTTATATACTATGATGGTACCATAACAATAAATTTAAAATAAGAGTTCCTTTGATTATTTACTATGCATCCATACACAAGGTGGTTTAATGAGGATGGAAGTAGCTACACCTTTGGAGTAGGAAACTCTCTTCTCTCTCTCTCTCTCTCTCCAAGCATGCGCACACATACACTAAGCATAACATAATGAGTTGCCTGTTTTGAAATATACAGATCACTGTCCAATAAATTTAAAATAAGAGTTCCTTTGATTATTTACTGTGCATCCATACACAAGGTGGTTTACTGAGGATGGAAGTAGCTACACCTTTGGAGTAGGAAACTCTCTTCTCTCTCTCTCTCTCTCTCTCTCTCTCCAAGCACGCGCACACATACGCTAAGCATAACATAATGAGTTGCCTGTTTTGAAATATACAGATCACTGTCCTGCATGCTCACAATGCTCATCACCACCAGTTTCAGCTCTCAATGGTCAAAGTGGGGTGGTAATGATGTGAGGTATTGTCGTTGGTTCAAATTGGTGTGAAAAATGGTCGACATAGTTGACCGCTTTTACAACGGTTGCAAATAAAAAAATATGGAAAGCATTGGCCGAACCCCTGGGCCTAACCTAGTTGTCACCATTGAAGGGGGTGCAACCCTGAGCTGCCGCCAGAGGGGCCACGCCGGCCGGCCTCGCTGCTGCCGAAATGAGGGGTGGGTGGAGGCAAACGGAAAGCGAGAGAGTAGAGATATAGAGATATAGATATAGATATAGATAGAGATAGAGAGTAAGTTGCGTCATGAACTCGGGAAAGAGAGATGTGACCGGGACGATGTTAACTGGAAGAGGAGACTAGAATTTCCTATTATATATTCTGATAGAGATGGCAATCCTACCCACTGGTATTGTCGTATATGACGAGTGTGTTCATGGGTAGTTTTACCCATGGATATGTGTATGTCACATGTCCCATTAGTGTTACGGTAATACTCTAACTTATTCAAATAATTCCATCTATGTTACGGTAATACTCTAACTTATTAGGTACCCACAAGTATTGTATCAGACCAGTGTGGGTGTACGATGGGTATGAAACCTTACCCTGGGTACGAGTGTGGGTATGGAATTTTATTTGATAGGTAATTTGTCACGAGTGGGTAATTAATCCACTCGCACCTTACCCTGCCTGTTGTCATCCCTATAATCCGAGGCCATTCATGAGCCAAGATGCACTAGAATAGCCTTTTACAGAGATAAGATAATAGCAGTGTAAATATTGTCACCGGCAGTTGGCATACTGAACTGTTAATGCAAGTGATTCTCACCGACGGATCAGCATTACAAATTGGCAATGGAAATCCCATTGGCGAAAATTATTTCTACAGTAGTGACTACCCACTGCAAAGCCAATCATATCTATCTCAGTCTACTCCTGCCCCTAAAAATAACACAACACACTAGATAAAGCACCGTCTAAAACTAGTGCGAAAATAGAAGGTAATAAAGAGAGGTTAGGAAAGTAAATGCATGCAAAATAACCCACGGAGCAAAAGGAGGGGTAGAAAAATAGCGGAGTGTGCACAACGGGTGGGTGTGGCTATAGCCGGGGTCCTCCCTCGCGCTCGTCGGCCCTCCATCCACTAGCCGCAGGGCCTCGCATTTCACGTGCTCCCTCGCTCGCCCCGACGCACAAACAATCGAAGGCTGCCCGGGCCTCGCGGCTATAATAGCAAGCGCCCACCCACGCAAGAGAGACACTGCATAGAAAGAGGGAGAGGGAGAGAGGCTGAAGCACCGGCGCCACCACCAGTGAGGACATACCAATCAAGGACGGGGAGGAGATGGCCGACTCCGGCTCTGGCTCCGGGAACAACAGGTTCGCCTCTACGTGCGCTGGCGTGCGACAGTACTACATGATGGAGCGGAACAGGCAGGTGCAGATGGGTGACCTCGTCGTCGTCGGCTCCTCCTCGTTCCAACCGCAGTTGCAACAGCAGCTGAGCCCACCGGTCCCTGTAGTGACAGGGCCGGCGGGGGCCTGGGAGAGCGCCGGCACCAGCACCTTGCCGCTGTTCCCCATCCGCGCTGGCAGTGAATCCAGTGATGAGATCATCTTCATGTGAGCTGTTTTGTTATTGTATTAATTGATTGATCTGCTGTCTCCTGACATGTTCTTGGCCTGGTTTAATTTCTCGATCGGTTTGTTGTTGCAGCCCAGAGGAGCCCAAGGCCACCCTGACCATCATATACCAGGGGCAGGTGGCCAACTTCCACAACTTCCCTGCGAACAAAGCTAGGGAGCTGATGCAGATGGCAGGTTCTGTGACCGAGAACGCGCCGGAGAAAGGGGTGATGACCGCCGTGCAAGGAAAGGCGACGGAGAACAGTGATGAAGCATGGATTGCAGGGTCTAGTAGCATGACGCCCATCGCAAGGAAGCTGACGCTAGAGAGGTTCCTTAGGAAGAGGAAGAACAGGTGAGGAGAGATCTCATGCAACCTCACATCTGCGACCCACTATATATATATATATATACATATATATATATATATATATATATATATATATATATATATATATATATATATATATATCTTTTTGTCTAATTAGTAATTCCTTTTCCTGTGCGATTTGGAATTTTGAACAGAACTGCGGATCGTAATGCACGTGTGTTATTACTCGCAGGATTGCCAGCACCGATGACCTTGACCAAAACCAGGATGCTTCGCCGTGGAAGAAGAGGGACTCCGCCGGCGCCAGCAACCCCGCGGAAGAAGTGCCTGATGATGCCTCGTGGCTCAGGCTCTGAATCCCTTCACCGCTTAAGGAGAACAATATGGATGAAGGGGAAAAAGTGTGCTGGCATGCATGCCATACCATACATGATACATCCCCGATACAAGATGATACAATAATAGTGATGTGTCAATCTCAAAAAAAAAAAAAAAAAAAAAAAAAAAAAAAAAAAAAAAAAAAAGGTGCTGCGTCTATCTCAGAATTCGTTGGCTCTATTTCAGGAGCCAGTATCTCTGTCTGCTTAGTACAAAATGCAGCTTTTGTCAGCCTGTAATAATAGACTTTTCATGAAGTTTAATAAATTTTCGATACAACTTTAGGCTACCTGTCTGGAGCCTTATTAAGAGCAGAATTGATATAAAGTTTAGCTACTAAACTTTAAATCATGGGATTCAAATTTCAAACCGAAGTCTACCGCTGCAAGGTAGCCACTTCAATAGGAGAAATTAGTGTCATGTAAGGATGTAAACGAATCGGAAACAGACAGAAGTCACCGATATTAAATTTATTTTCGTATTCTATTTGGATTCGGATTCAAATACAGATAGTGCTAGCTATATTAGATAGAACGATTGGACATCGACATTATAAAATGCGCTTTTAGTATTCAGATCTGTTAAATATCTGCACTCATATACGGACAGACCTAAACTCTTCTAAATCAATTGGGTCTCGAACACGATAAAAAAATCCATAATATTTTCACCTCTAGTGCCGTCAAATTGTGGAGGCATACGAATATCCATCCCTGAAGGACCATATAGGTGACCAGAGCGGGATGAGTGGAAGCCTAATAATCCAATTTTGTTTCTATATATATCGGCCGCTATCCTAAAATGCTCACAAACTTGAAGTCTCCAAAACGAGCTCACACAGGCCAACTCATGACTAGATGCACTCAAGAAACCACAGTGAACAAAATGAAGAAGATGGGGAAGTGAAGTGTGCAAGAACCAGCTAAAAGCTCAATTTCACACACAGGTGTGCATATCGGTATGATGCTGACAGCATGCGTAATTTTGGGAGAAAAAGTAAAAACCCTACTAAATAGAGTCCAAAAATTATGAAATTTTAACCATAGCTTCTAGACACTTTAATGAAGAATTTTACCAAATTTCAACTCGAAACTCAATAGTTGAATATTGAACTTGTCCGGTATTTTTTTTATAATCTTGTCAATTGCCGGTTGAAGATCTTCTCTACTTAACTTTGAAAAATGCAAAGGCATCCCATATAATACGAAAATTCTCTGTTTTACAACAAAAAATATTCGGTAGTTCATTAATTGTCCTCATTAATACCAATGGTTAAAAGATCAATCTTATCCTAGTTAATTTCCATACCCAGTCATTCCCATAGAAAAGGAGCTGCCATTTGGCGAAATAGTCAAATTCGTCCTTGAACTATCGCCGAAACCTCGGTTTGGTCCCTGAACTATAAAAACGGCCGTTTTAGTCCTCAAACTTTCACAGCCGGCTCAATTTCGTCACTAAACTACGAAAATGATCGTTCTCGTCCTCAAACTTTCGCAGCCGGGTCAATTTCGTCCTTAAACTATGAAAACGATTGTTCTCGTCCTCAAACTTTCACAGCCGGCTCAATTTCGTCTCTGGTCCGATGTGTAGCGCCACGCTGGTTTGTCTCGTCATCACCCAGTCAGTTGGAATCAGTTTTCGAAAGCCTGTAACTGATTTATTCTTATTCCAACTTGTCGCAACTAATTGTAACTCTTCAATACAAAATAGAATGAAGATGATTTTTTCATAAAAATTGTAGATCTCAGTAAGATCTACAACTTTCTAGTTTTAATATTTTTTATTTGAGGACATTAAGATACTCAAAAAGTTCAAATTATGATGCTAAAATTTTATATTAATTACAAGCAGCAGCAAGTAATTATTATGGTGCTAAAATTTTATATTAACTTTTTGAGCATCTTAACATCCTTAAATAAAAAAATTAAAACTAAAAATTTGTAGATTTTATTGAGATCTACAATTAAAAAATCATCTTCATCAATGTTGTATTGAAAAGTTACACCTGGTTGCAACCAATTAGAATAAGAATAAATCAGTTGCAGACTTTCAAAAACTGATTCTAGCTGACTAGGCGATGACGAGACGAGCTAGCGTGGCGCTCCACATCGGACCAGAGACGAAATTGAGCCGGCTGCGAAAGTTTGAGGACGAGAACAGTTGTTTTCATAGTTGAAGGACGAAATTGAGCCGGCTGCGAAAGTTCGAGGACGAGAACAGTCGTTTTCATAGTTTAGGGACGAAATTGAGCCGGCTGTGAAAGTTTGAGGACTAAAACGGCCGTTTTCATAGTTCAGGGACTAAACTGAGCTTTCGGTGATAGTTCAAGGACAAATTTAACTATTTCACCCTTTTACAAGGTTCTACTCAAAAATAAAAGAGTATCGTGTACATATTAATTGCAGGCTGATCACTCCACCATCCACAGCTCTAAGTAATAAATCAGAAATCAAGTTATTCCTAGCAGCTTCTAGAAGCATTCTACTAGGATTAAAGGGCCCCCTTGTCTGATGAGATCTCTACAATACGAACTCTGCAACAAAAGAGGGCCGGCGAGCGTGGCCACGTTGCCCGCAAATCTCGGCCGTCCGATGGCGTTTCCCAGTCGTTTCACAAAAAATCCCTCGAACCTTGTTGAAATATAACCCGCCTTCTATCCTCCTTTCTTAGAATTTTTTGCAAGAAAGCCCTTCATGTTTTGGGGAATCAACCCGCCATCCATGCCATTCGATGGGTCAGGCTGCCACCGCGCCAGAGCTGTTCGTGGGCCGAGGTGGGCCAGATTCGGCCCAAATAGCTACCTCCTTTTGGTACCTTTTATTAAATCTCATGACATGCTGATTTTGTTTATTTTATATAAAAATAATTAGAACTC
Organism: Eremochloa ophiuroides; assembly: GCA_038502445.1. NCBI lineage: Eukaryota > Viridiplantae > Streptophyta > Magnoliopsida > Poales > Poaceae > Eremochloa > Eremochloa ophiuroides. Next base: position 47,281,804 of record JAHLJS010000002.1, read on the forward strand.
CTAAAATCATAAAATTTTTTGTGTAGCCTCTCCATGATGTACACTATGCAGAAAAAAATATTAAACTTAGAAAATAAGAAATTTTAAATGATTTAAATAACCTCTTTTAATTAATAAATAGACATTACATGATTTCTACACATTAATTTATTGATCCAAAAATTATAAAATTTGTCTTGTAACTACTTTGCGATGTTGTGAGATGTTTCCAACCACTAAAAAAAATTTTAGACAAATTTAAAATAATTCAAAAAAATATTATCCCATGCTCAATTAACAAATTAATTAAAAAAGAGCTCATGAATGATCTTTACATGACTCATCAAGATATATGTTCAACAAAATGAAAAATCCGTGGTTAACATACAATGGCCATAAACAGCAATGCCGTGAAAATTTCTAGTCTTTACTAGGATTAAAATAACTACTATTCTCATCATTAATCCTAAGACAAATAGAACACCCCTCGATATAACTCTCCCCATCCCGCCTCTCCGTTTAGCACCAAAGCCTCCGGAGGTCAACATATCTTCAATAAAAGCCCAGCAAACCCTGTCATAGGTTGTTTCAGTCTAACTCGAGAATAATCCCACTCTTGTTTCAATGAATATCATGGATAATCACTTGGGCAACTACCACACTTTCTAAAATGAATATACCTTTTTATGAAGGCTATTTGATTAGCACAGACTAATCTATCAACCACCTTAATCAATCTATCTTCTTGGTGTTTAGCAAAGGTCTTGAAACTACAATTGATGAGACTTTTAGGTAGAGGAGAAGTATTTTTAATATCCGTGTGGATGCGGATAGTCCGAATTCGATTACACGCGGATGCGGAGTAGGATATGGGATTGGTAAAATCCAATGAATATGGATTATCAGATAATTAAACCCAGATTATCCGACACTTGTAATGGTATATCCGCATATCCGACACTTTTTTTCTTTGTTTTTTGGGCGATGAGATTCAGACTGGATGGCATGCAGTATTCTGGGCGGCGTGTTGCACCGGGAAGGAATCACCCAGGGAGCAGCGAGCGACGTGATCTTGCCGAGCGCGGCCTTGAACGCAAGACGAAGGGCAATACGGTCCCATCAGATGAAAATACATATATTATAGGAGAGAAAACTGATTAAACGAGCTAAATGTCATGTATTACGAGAAGCTAACGTTTCTGGTGTCATTTTAGCAATGTCAACGATAGAAGTACTATTATAACAAAACACCATGTTTTGAGTCACATTATAGCAATTTTCTCGCGACAAACAATTAGTCGGCCTACTCCATAGCATAAACATTATTATATTATATAGTCCATAAGCAAATTTAAGTATCCTTTCACTAAAATGGAATGGTAATTCTAATGATTAGCTGATTGGCTATTTACCTAATTTGTGGCTGCTACTAATTAGCATTGCCTAATTTGCAGGCAGCTACTAATCAGCAAACGTCGAAGTGGTGGTTTGATGGTGATTATTTCATATTGTATTGTTGTCTTATGATTTTGGTTAATGAATTATTTATCATTATAAAAAACAACACGTAAACACGTATTATCTGACTTTAAAAATCCGCATCCGCTCTGACGCCGGTCAAAATCCGTACCATTTCTGACATCTGTAAAAATCCGTATTCGAGTCTGAATCCGTATAATATCTTATTCGCTCTGAATCCGATCATGAAATTAGGATGAGGATATGGGCAAGCTATTATCCGCTCCGATCCGATCCGTTTTCATCCCTACTTTTAGGGTCTAAGTTTCTTGAGTTGTGTAGCCTCAGGTTCTTTAGGTGTGAAAGTGATTATACCATTGTTCACCCTGTCTAAATTTAACTTCATTCCCAAATTCCACATCTCTAATCAAATTCATGAAATCTAATGTAATAATTTCCCAGAAGGCTTGATAGAGAGAAAATAAAAGCAATCTGGACCACGAGCTCCTTCAGAAAAGGATTAAAAAAAAAAAACAAAAGCCTTGATCTCTTCTTGATTAGAAAGGGTCTTCCAACCTCTTGTTCTCAACACAAGAGAATTTATCTTCTTGATACCAGAAGTTCTCTCCGAAATGAACCACCATATCCTCCTCTGCACCAAACAGGTTTTTGTAAAACTCAACTGCATGACTAAGCATGTCTTTTATATCTTCTAAAATACAAGAAGGACCTTCCAAGACAGGGATCCTCTTCTTTCTAGCCCTTTGATTAGCTAAAGCCTAAAAGTAGTTTATATTCCTATCACTCCAAAAATATTTCTATCTCTAGATATATGTCATGCTTTAATCTCATCCAAACCCCAAATGTTTTTCGAACTCATTAGTAATATCATCCACCTTCTTTTCCTCTGTTAATAGGAGAGCGGCTTCGTACGTCATATTCAAGGTGTAAAATTCCTTAAGGAGCTCATTTTTCTTCCTTTTAATATCTGCATTAATATTAATAGCCCAAGCCTGGATTTTTTCTAAGAAGCCTAATTTTAAAGTGCCAAAAGCCCACAGGAATCAGGATCCTCAAAAGCACGTTCAATGTGAGAGAATTACCTCTGTGGCCTTAAAAGTATGATTTCCTTTTCTGCCCCTTTTTTTAACTTACCTATGAGGCCCCAAAATGAATTTCATTTACTTATATGGACTTCCGTTAGTGTGTTCCGTCAGTTTTACTATTGGAAGCAATGTGAAATGTCTCAAATCCCTTGTTTCATTTTTTTCTTGAAAACCAAGTGGTCAGACTTTATTGCACAAGGATGGTTACATCATTTGACAAAAGATTAACAATAAATCTAGGGGGATCATCGTCCCAAATACAATAAGCTTTAGAGATCATAGCTTGCTTCGCCAATTCATGAGCCACTTTGTTTGCTTCCCTCTTGCAAGCTCAATGGAGATTTCCTGAAATCCTAACCAAATAATATTACATTCATCATATATTGCCACTGCAGAGTTAGCTGTAAATCCTCCGTCACCCATAATATCGACGACCTCCATACAATCCGATTGTACAATCAATCGATTGCATCCTATATGTTGTGCTAACATCAGTCCTTCCTTCAGGGCATATGCTTCAGCCATTGGCGCATCAATCACATAGGGTATAAAATTGTTCGAGGCAACCACCATGGCCCCTGTACTATCTCTGATAACAGCACCCATACTACCACATCCCAAGTCTTCATCAAAAGAGGCGTCAACATTTAGCATCAGCACATCTTCAGGTGGTTTTTTTCCATCCTTGCCTGATCATGGCAACCTTGTTTGCAGCTAACTTGTAATTCTTTGTGAGGGTAACAATGGATAGACCAGACCTTGGTGGTGGGTGAATACTTCCCCCATGCACCAATTGTCTTCGTTCCCACCATAGATACCAACCTCCCGTTAGAATCATCTCTGGAAATCCTACTCCCAAAGCTTGCAAATGTTCCCCTCTTCCAATACACTCTTCTAGGATGATGGACCCCGAGCGATCAGTAGATAGTAGTTGTTCTATTTTCTCCCAAATTCCTGCTGATCTCCAGACAGCTTTCGCTCGGTCACACGTGAAGATCATATGGTTGATGTCTTCTGCCTCACGCTGGCACACCGGACACCCAGATGTGTTGGAGATATGTCTATTTGAAAGGATTGCTGGGCATGGAATCAGTCCCTGGAGTGCTCGCCATCAAAAAATTTATATCTTTGCTGGCACATTCAGTTTCCAAAATCGCTTCCAAACTGCAGCATTACTCACTCCACCCCCTAGAAGGTCGCCATCTGCTGACCAAATTTTCTTTTCCATTCAACGTGATATACAAATTTCACTGAAAAGATGCCATTCCTATTATGGTGCCAGGAAACAGCATCATCTCTCCCTGGAGTTATTGGTATTTGAAGGATCCGATTTGCATCGACACCCCAAAAGATTGATCGGACCAGTTGTTCATCCCATGTTGCATCAATAGGATTGATGAGTTCATCAACTGTAGTAATGATGTTATTACCTCTAGGTGTTAGGATCTTCAGGTTATGACTCCCTGGAATCAATATCCTTCCATATATTAATTTCTGAGCCATCTCCAACTCTCCAAATACATCCCTGTTTGAAGCAATCAAGTCCTGCTAAAATGCTTTGCCATGTATATGAGCATCAACTCCTCGGCTTAGCCTTCAGTAAATTACGATCAGGATAGTAACGGGCTCTTAGCACTCTGGCACACAAGGAATCAGGCTCACTAAGCAGTCTCCAAACTTGCTTTGTCAATATAGCTAGATTGAAGGACTGTAGATCTCTGAATCCCATCCCTCCTTTTCCTTTTGGCATACATAATTTCCACCACTGTTGCCAATGGATTCTCTTATGATCATTGTCATTGCCCCACCAGAATTGCGATACAATGCTTGTAATTCCTTTGCAATTTTTTTTTTCAGAATTTTAAACACCATCATCGCATAGACCAGCACAGCTTGCGCAATGGACTTAATAAGAATCTCTTTGCCACCCATGCTTAGAGTTTTCTCTTTCCAGCCATTTATTCTCATAGCAACTCTGCCAATCAAGTGATGAAAGCAATCGCTTTGATCTGCTCCCACTAAAGCCGGCAGCCCCAAGTATTTGTCACTTAAAGATTCAGTGATGATGTTTAGAGTCTAACATACCTCAGCTTTTACATAGTTTCTGTTTTTTTTATGAAACAGGAGGGGTAAGGCACCCCTACTGGAATTTTATTAAAACATAAAGCACAGTTTAGCTCTCCAGAATACAATCATGAAACATAAAAGGTTAAGAAAAAAATTTGCAAAATTACACAAAAGCTTCTAGCCATAGGTCTATTCTAGGATGAAATTTAGCTTTTGCTCTTAGGATAACTAAGGCAAATTCTTTCTTGAACACTTCTTTGCACCGATCAAGAGAATGAGGGAAACCCCTGAAAATACAGTCATTACACATAGTCCAAATCGCCCAGCACATTGTCACCATAATTTCCATGAAGAAAGGCTCCCCAATTTGTTGCTTCAAAGACTCTAGAATAATAGTAATGTCTAGGACATTTGGCATACTTAATGAAAGACATGATCAGTAGCAAAAGGACATCCAAAAAACAAATGATGCAGGCTTTCTTCCACTGACATATTGCAAAGGACACAGGAATAATCTGAAAGATACATAGTTTCTGTATTACTAGAGAAAAATATACTTGACTTTACCTCACTAATTTTTTGTCCTGAATAAGCACAATACTTATTTAAAATGTCCATGAGACAGTCTGCATTCCTCTTGTCTGCATGCATAAGTATAAGAGAGTCATCTGCAAACAGGAGATGAGAGATAGTCGGTGCTTCCCTGCACACTTTGACACCCTCCAGCTCTCCTCGCTCCTCAACTCCTCTCAACATACATGAGAGCCCGTCAGCCACTAACAAGAAGAGATAAGGCGATAGTGGGTCGCCCTACCTCAACCCTCTTGTTGGCGTGAAGATATCTGTAATCTAACTCTATATCTCATCGAGGACACACAAGCCATAATTAGCTTAATCCCACGTTGATCAAAACTAATTTTACTCATAATCTTCTCCAGAAAAAGCCATTCAACTCATCATAAGCTTTATGCATATCTAGCTTAACAGCACATAAGCCCCTCTTCCCCTTCTTTTTCATAGTATGGATACACTCATAGGCCAATAAAATATTGTCTGTAATCAATCTTCCAGGAACAAAAGCACTCTGGTGATGACTAATAATTTCTGGTAAGATAATTCTTAGTCTATTTGATAGCACTTTAGATATTACCTTATACACCATGTTGCATAATGAGATAGGCCTAAACTGGGCTACTTTCTCTGGATTATCAACCTTCGGTATCATAACAATTGTAGTATCCTTAGAACTCGCTGGGATAGTAGCATTATTGATCACCTGCAGCACCTCATCCACCAAATCATCCCCAAGCATACCCCAAAATCGTTTGAAGAATATAGCATGTAGGCCATCCGGCCCCGGGGATGTTAAGTCTCCAATATTAAACAAAGCTTTTCTGGCCTCCTCTCTATCAAAAGGGGCCAATAGAAGCTGATTCATGTCTGTCGTGACCTTACGGTGCACATCTGAGAGAATACTTTGCTCAACACAGTTTACTTCCGATGTAAACAGGATGGAAAAAATACTCCTTTACCATCTCCTTCATTTTGTCCTCATCTTCATGTCTTATCCCTTGGTCATCAACTAAACATCTGACCCAATTTTTCTTCCTTCGGCTTGAGGCATAATTATGGAAGAAATTGGTGTTTCTGTCCCCATGTTTGAGCCAATTAGCTCTTACTCTTTGAACCCATACAGTTTCCTCCTGCTCTAGGAGTAGTTCTAGCCGAAGAAGAATTTCTTACTAGGCTGCTAGTGATTCATCAGACAATGGTGCCCGTCTTAGATTTTCTAACTCTGGACCGGTTTTTTCAGAACATCCTGATCCCAAGCATGTAGGTCAGCGTGCACTGCGCTCGCTTTTGTCATGAAATCTGGCCCTTGGCCTTGAGCTACAGCCCTTGCCCACGCTGCCTAAACGATCTCTGTCACCGTCTCCTCTTTCAGCCATCTAGCCTCAAATATTTGCACTCCCTCCCTATGCCGACTGGTGCCTTCCCTCATCCTGTCAGTATCTAGAATTAATGGACGGTGATCAGATTTCACCATCTCCCCATTCACTAATATTGCATTGGGGGACATCAAGTTCCATTGAGCATTTGCCACCCCACGATCCAATCTCTCTCTAATTTTATCTCTTTGCCAACTGAACATGTCCCCTTCATAACCCACATCTTCTAAGCCGCAATCCACAAGGGCATTTTGGAACGCTTGCAGATGAGCCTGTAATCTTGCTCGGCCCCCTTCTTTTTCTTGATGATATAAAATTTCATTAAAATCTCCCAGCACCATCCAACGTAGTGTCACATTACCATGTAGGGACCGCAGTGCAGCCCAGGTTTGGTCTTTGTGCTCCCATCTTGGATCGCCATATATTCCTGTGAACATCCAATCTTCCCCATCACTGATCACAACATCTATGAAGTATTGTGAAACACCTTGATAATGAATCACAGCCTCTTTCTTCCATAGCATTAGTAAGCCACCGCTGCGACTATCACTCTCATGAATGAGGTAATGATCACACCTCAACCTTCACAATAATTTTTCTGCTTTCGCCTTCCCCAGATGAGTTTTAGACAGGAAAAAACACATCTGGTTTCTCTCGCCTCTATCTCCAGAAATGCTCGAACTGCTCGGGCGCTTGCCAGCCCCTGGTAATTCCATGCTAATATTTTCATTGTTCCCGGTCAGCCTCCTCATCAGAGGGCGCCGATCTAAATAAAGGGTTGTTTGTAATTACATCATCCACCTCACTTCTTATCCTTTTCTTCTCTTGTTCCATCTGTGGGCTGATCGCAGTTGTGTTTGAAGGGACTCCCTCTAGAAGCTGGACATGTTGTGCTACACTTCTTTTTCCTTCCTCCTCCATGACCTCCCTTTTTCTGGAGTTTTTTCAGCATCTGAATCTCCCTCTTCCTCATTTGATGTTTCCATCTCATCGATCTCAGCATCAGAACCTGCTGCCCGACCCCTTCCTCTACCTCTTCCTCTTCCACCTCCCCTTCCTTGACCAAGCTGTTATCCTCCCTTCTGCCCAAAACAGACACAAAGGAGACTCTGAGCCAATCTCCTCATTCACGTTGCTTATCTCATGAACACCATCTCCACATTCAGTGACTTCATGACCCATGAGTCCACACCAGAAGCAAAACATCATAATTTTCTCATATTGGACCAGGAAAGTCCTCCTTTCTTTGAGAGTGATAGGAACCACTCGAACTAACGGTTTGTTAAGCTGAAGCCATACCCTAGCCTGAAGGTACGTTGTACGGTTTAATTTCCCCTCGTTCACAATCACAGTACGCCAGTTCCTTCTTCATCAGGCCATCCGGCACTCCCCATACCCGGATCCACACTAGTGTTTTATCCAGTTTAAACATATGAACATCGGAGAATCCATCATACTCCTCGATTACCACCGCTGCTCCTCTAAATAGCCAAGGGCCGCCTTCCATCAATCTGTTCCTATCACCAAGACAGTGCATCTGACCAAGGAACAGGTTACCACCGACTACCTTGAAGGTTACCTCCTTTGCCGTTGCCCAAGCAATCCTCATGACGTTGAAAAGCGCCGCATGACTGAAGGGCTTTGAGGTATGAACCCTAAATATGGTGAGACATCTCACTTCCTTCATGAGCTCTTCAAACTCTCGCGAGAGATCCAAGTCTTCCTCCTCTTCTCCCTGAAGTTTTAGATCAGCCAATCTCTTCTCCAGACTTGCCTCCCTCCATCCATTGCCACTCCCGTCCCCCTTCTCCTTCCTTGCTTGCGTCGCCATGTAGTCCCTCCCTGGCACCCTCGCAACCCCGTAGGACGAAGGACTCTCATAGAACACCGATCGATCTGAAGATCCTACGTCAATTCGATAGAAAGAGTGGTGGACTCTGACGTCGCCGTCAGAGGAGAGGATAGAGAAACCCTAGATTAGGGTATGCTTCATGTCAGAAATGCCCCACCTTCCCTTGCTTCATTTATTCCCCTTTCTGTCTCTCATGGTCGAACAGAAAAGAGCAAAGTTTGAGCGGTACCGGTGCTTGCGCGTATTTAGGAGCTATTTAGTTCCTAAACTTTTTTTTTAATTCTCCGTCACACATCAAATTTTTAGACCCTTGCATGGAGCATTAAATGTAGGTAAAAAATAACTAATTGCACAGTTTGTCTGTGCATGTCGAGACGAATCTTTTAAAACTAGTTAATCCATCGTTAGACAAAACCCAAACTTTTTTCACGACTAAACACCCCTTAGGTGCAGTCGTTAGCTTTTGTGGCTAAGCCCGTGATGCGCGCCTGGGCAAGGCTGGTCTAGCAGCACCCAGAGACTGACCAAGACGTGGCTAACCTGTCGCTGCTCAGAGGGCATCTCCGGCAACCAACTGATGGAGCCTGGGCGGTACGAGCCCAGCGTGGATCCAGGCGCTCGCTGCCCAGGGCGTGGACGCCAACTCTGCCTCTACCTAGGGCATGGACGAATACAACGCTTGCTTCCAAGGTGCAGTCGGTGCTGCTGAGCTCCACATAATGGCAGAAGTTTATGTGCTAGAACGTTTCATATCAGCTATTTGCTTGACCAAGTTGATTAATTTGCTGGGTTTACAAGAGTTGCTGCTAATTATGATTGCAACAGACAACATCAATTTTGCTTATATCAATGTTTTTCTTCCGGTGCTGCCGGTGTCCCCAGCCGCACGAAGATCTGTACTAGGATGTGTCACTGTATTTGTCGCATATGCAGTTGGTATGATATTTGTTTGGTACATTGTTGTATCCGTAGGCCATGAATGATAAGAAAATTGTATTCCCTAGGCATTCTGTTCGTATCAGCTAGCTTGATTCTTACTACATACATGTTCAAACTAATATATTCTTGAATTTATGCAATCATGAATATTTTAAATCATGCTCAAATCTAAAATAGACAAACTGAAATTTGCACTTTAATCTTTTTTCATCAAGGGTAAAATGGTCATTTTATCTTTCACTCAACACCTTCAAACGGCTAAACTATCGGAAGGCCATACAGGTAAGTGAAATTCGTTTTCAGGTTAGACATGTATGTTTAGAAAAAAAAACGGCCGAGAAATAAGTCATACATTTTTGAGGCTATAGAGATAATTCACTCATTATATAATGGTCCATTATAACATATTTTGGCCCCGTTTCACGCACCAATCTCAGCGCATGATTTCCGGTAACCGGATGCAGTCACGCTCTTTCCCTTTGATGACTTGCTACCGAGTGGGACCGATTTTTTGACTCAGCCGCGACGCTTTGCCTCGTTTTGTGATTTCCTCGCTTTTCATTAGGTTATCACGCCTCCGCCCCCGATTACTGTCCCTTGGTCTATTCCCTGGCGCATTGTTGTGCCAACCTTCCCTAAAGACGACGATGACGATGAGGTGCGGTTGCCGGCTTCGGACATTGCGCTTCCTTCGTCTCCTACACCAATGACATACTCGTTGTTTGGTGAGTACGCTCGATTTGCTCTTGGCATTCAACCTCCCACTGTTCGTCATGTTTTTAGGGAGGAGAAAACCCCAATCGCTACAATGACTTCATCCTTTGTTCGTTCTCAGGGAATCATGGCTTTCTGTTTCATTGATTCGGAACCTTTTATGCCGCCGGGAGCAGAGCGTGTGATGGTCCAAGATCGTCCTCTTATGCGCCGGGTTGTGGTTGGGCATGTGCACGAGTGCAACAATGATCTTTCTATTGCCACTCTCAGTCCTATGCCACAGGGGCCGATCAACTTCATGGATATTCGTAACATTTTGGATGATTTTTTGCGCAATCACGAGAATGCGTGGTTTCAGAGCCTTCAGCCCTGCCACCATGGTTTCGGAGTCGCAAGAACCTCCCGTCTTGTTGGCCTCGCAAACCTTCAAGATCCTGTATATACATACGCATCCGCATATTGGAGAAAAATACCATATATCGGCTAACCACCAGAATATACACATATATACGAGTATGCCTCATCAATATAATATCCCAGAATATTTTATATACCCCAATCAGCGCCCTCGCCGTTGACGAGCAGCGCGCTCGCCGGTACTACCTGAGCGGTAAAATTGCCTTGAGTTTGTACAGCAACAACGTCCAGAGGAGTAAATGCATGTTATTTTGTTTTCAATGCCAACGCATGGTCCTAATTGTAATTGATTTTGTTTTCAGCTAGAATATCTGGAACGGATCTGTGGTAGTAATAATTGTCACGTTGCTGCATGCATGCGACTTTTTATTCTCATCCACTGCTGCTAGCTAGGTGCCGGTAATAATTTAACATCAATAAAAAAAGGTTGCCAGCAGTAAAAAGTTTAGTTTTTCAACGCATCAGTAAAAAGTTATAGCTGCATGCATGGGATTCGCATCAATCGCGGCAAATGACAGAAAATTTTACTCCAAATAACTGTTGTACCTGGAGTTCGGGGAAAAATACTGCAGGAGCAAAATTGCGACCTGCCCAGTCAAATTAGCTGTGATAAGTCCGGTCTCTGGTTAAACGATATTTTATTATAAAATAGTGCCATTTTGATGTATAAATAATCCTATAGTAATCCGTGAGTAGTAAAATTGGCTGTCATTGTCGTCCAGGTGTGCGGTCACCAGGAGGTTATTTTTCCTACTAATACTATCATTTGAACCTATAAAATAATTAGGTCTAGATCAGTGAGCAGTAAATTTACCTATTATAATCAAAATAGTGTCCAAGTATTTTTTTTTATTACTAATAATATCATTTTGGCCTATAAATAATTCCATCCGAACCTATGCATAGTAAAATTAGATGTGATATGTCTGATCTTAGGTCAGACGATTTTTTATGACAAATAATTTTATTTTGGTTTGTAAATAATCACATATCGACCATGAGTAGCAAAATTGGCTACTGAGTCTTCGTTAGACTATTTTTTATTATTAATATTATTATTTTGGCCTATAATTAATTCGTTCTGGACCTGTGAGTAGTAATTTTTTTTTGTGATAATCAAAGATCAGGTGCCCGGTTTCTATAGGAGGTAATTTTTATTACTAATATTTTTATTTGGGCCTGTAAATAATTCTACCTGAACCTATATGTAGTAAATTTGTTGTGACAGTCAACCATTTGAATTTTAAAATAATTCATTTTGACATGTGTGCAGTAATTTTAAAATTTATCTTAACCATTTGATTTTTTTAGTAATTTTGAAATGTACCATGTGGTAATTATATGATTTTTTTTTCTAAATATACGTATAAAAAAATTATCACTTGGTGTGAGAGTAATTTTAAGATGCATCACACAACCGAGGAAAAATATGAAATTTCTTACTTTCAACGGACTATTACAATCGAAACGCAAGTTGAATCCAAAAAGTAGTACTTCTTGTTTGTACAACCGTATGACAATAAAAACCAAATCAGTTCTGGAAAAAATTTCCAAACAAAATTCACCGATGTGAACTCAAACCACACACACAAAAAATCAGTCACCATTGATCGCTCGAATCTTCTAGGAAAGAACTGCCTCGATCTTGGTAACAAGTAACAACAGCAATTCAGCACCAATCGAAAAATAAACGAAGGAATCGAACTGTCTGCAAACAAACAGGTTTCACCAAGAATATCAAAATGGAAAAGGAAGAAAAAAACTCCAGCCTTCATCATGGGACCTTCGCACTGGGCACCACTGCCGATGGGCCGAAGGGCCCTGTCGCTGGTTGGAGGGAGACGAATGAGCAAAGAGGGGCGCCGCCGCCGCCATGTGCGCCCCCGCACCGAGGATGCAAGATCCAGATCCACGCGGCCACTCGGATCCAACTCGAGTGTTTCCCACGTGCCACCACAGGGAGAGCGGCACCACTAAGGAGAACGCGACCGAGCGGCGAGCGCGACCTGGCTGCTTGAGATCCCGCTCCTGCCATCACGCTGAAGGAAGGCGCCATTCACTCCAGGATGGTCGCATCAAGGAGGCACCACCGCCATCACAAGGGGAACAGGCGCCGCCGTGATGCCGCCGGTGGGGGAGGGGAGGGTCGCGTGCGGCAACCACCGGCACCGGGACTCGAGCGGGTGCGGGGGCGGACGGCTCCTCGTCGCGCTTGAGAATCCGGACCTCCTCCATGACAACGGCGCCGGGACTCGAGTGGGTGCGGGGACGGGCGGCTCCTCGTCGCGCTTGAGAATCCGGACCTCCTCCATGACAAGCCGCTTCTTGGGCTTGTCCAGCGTTGAAGGGAGTGGCGAGGGACGACATCGGTACAGAGAATAAAGTGGGAATAAAGTGAAGACCGGCGGCAATCACGGGGCGGATGTGGGGGCGAAGAAAAGGAAGCTAACGATAATGCCGAGTGGGGAAGAGGTTTTATTACGTTTTTTTTAGTATCTCACACAAATGGAGGCGTTAAATGCTCTGCGGGCTGGTGGGCGCTCTGCGACTCCGGCGAGGGCGCTGATGCCGGAGCCTTGTGCCTACTTGTCATATATGTTTTTTTTTTTATTACCGAGTAATTCACACCCCATGCATGGTAATGATTGCATTGATTTTGGCACTTTTGAATGAGTTTTATGCTTTCTGCCATTAGTGTTGCAAACGTGCATGCTGCACCAATTCAGCGTGGCAGTTTTTTATTACTACTATTTACATGTCCTTCGGTAAATAATTTCTCGATGATTTAGCATAGCCAAGTTTTAACGGAGTACCTAGTAAACAATTGGCTATGCTAAATTGCTAGGCTAGATAAAATGGTCATCTCCTTATTACTCCTTGTCTGTGATTTCCACTGATCTTATTTATCTACGACCCGTGAACGCCTTAGTAAGTAGTACAATGAAATTTACAATACAAGGACTTGTTCGGAGTTATTGATCGAAGAAAATAACCATAGTAGTAATCAAAAAATTCCAAATGATACCATTAGTAATAAAATTTACTATATAAGGACTCGTGCCGAATTGTTTTTGCACCCAAATGATACCATTCGTAATAAAATTTACCTTGACCAAAGACCGGATGCCTCTGTGATTATCACCGTAAATTTTACTACCTATGGGTCCGTGATGAATTATCACCGTATTTATCACTAATATTGTAATATGTTGGTATGAAAATAACTACTTTCTTGCATGTAAGAGGTAAGCTTTGTGTCCGATATTCTCAGACTATTTTTTAGTTAATAGGAAAATAACTACCTCCCGCCGCCGCGCTAGGAGTAAATTTGAGTGTGGTAAATTTGCTTGGAAAATAACTACTACATGCCATGAGATTTACCATGCTAATCAAATATCTTTTATTACTGATAGGATCATATTGCTAGAAAAATAACTATATCCTAACATATGAGCGATAAAATTTCCTATGCAAACCAATGGTGCTAGTTGGGTTCAAAAAAGTTTTTTTATTACACTGATAGGGCCATGTTTATAGGAAATTAATTATTTCCTACCTTGTGAGCGGTAAATTTGCTAGTCAACTCCGTGTCCGGTCTCCGTTTAGAATTTTCTTTTTATTACATCCTAATATGTGAGCAGTAAAATTTCATATATGAACCAACGCCAAATTTTTTTTATTAGTGATAGGATCATGTTGGCCTATGCTCACGGAAGCGTGTCCGATGTCATCTCAGATCTCTTTTTATTACTAATGTAGTATCATATTGATATGAAAAATACTATTTCTGGGTTTCTGAGAGGTAAAATTAGCTTTTCCTCACGAACGACTTTTTTTTATTACTGGTAGTATTATATTGCTGGGAAAATAGTTTACCTCCTGTCATGTGATAATCAACGGCATGTCACAAATCAAGGAGATTTGTTAACTCGTCTGCACTTACCGTAATCAAAGCACTCGTTTGCACAAACTGTAATCAATGCACGTAAGTAATGTTATTTAAAGTTGTGCACATTTGCTTTCTTGTCTTCATGCAGAATCAATGCGTGAGTAAAAAAAGCCATCACTGCACCCATTTACTTTTTTTGTCTTCTATGGAGAATCAATGCGTGAATAAAAAAGCCATCATTGCACCCTTTTACTACTACTTTATTACGTTGATTAGTCTGCCAGTTCGTCGGAGTTGAGCATGCGCAGGGGTCCAGCCACGGCGCTAATTATTAACCAGAGTACTGGGCTCTGATCAGTAGAGTCCTATATATATAGGACCCCATATATATATAGGAAAATTATTTTCTACTCACAAGGAGTAGTTATTCTCATGTCTATATATATATATATAGAAATTATTTTCTACTTTCAGAAAGTAGTTACTCTCATGTCTATATCTCTAGACTTAGATCTTCTATGGTCCGAAAATATATATATATATATAGACGAAGTATATGTCATACTAAACCATTTAGAGTAGTATGTGGTTATACTTTTTTGTTATACACAAAGTATATGGTTATACTTTTTTAATATACTACTGCAGTGATATTTTAGTAATATATTTAAAAGTATGGGTTATATAGAAAAAATATCGCAAACTAAGATTTGAAGTATGTTAAATTGAGTATCTAAACATACTCAAATTGATAAAATAGTATGTACACATACACAATGTGGTTTATTGAAGGTGAGAGTAACCTACTCCTGTGAGTATATAAAATGCGCATATATATATATATATATATATATATATATATATATATAACCGCGAGGCACCATCCCCCCGACAAGTTTTTCCAGTGTTCACCGACGAGAGCCGCGAGCCGCAAGGAGGAGATAGATGGAGGCTAACGACAGCAGGCTCGCCGTGACGTGCGGACTCCTGCGGCAGTACATGAGAGGAGGAGAGCAGCAGCATTAGCTGGTGGTGGTGCGGGCGGAGGAGACGGACACCCGGACCATGCAGCTGTTCCCCACGCGCGCCGGCACGTCGTCGTCACAGCCGCCGCGCGACCCGTGAGTTTGTAGCTCGGTTGCTCTTGTATGTTTTGAAGGAGATGAGTTTCTTGTTGGCCTTGCTGGATTTGATTTTGATGACAGCGATCGACTTTATTTGTTTAGTTTCTGGCCGGAGACGCAGGCAAAGGCAGCACTGACCATCTTCTACGAAGGCTGGATGCACGTGTTCGAGGACTTCCCGGCCGACAAGGCCAAGGAGCTGATGCAGCTAGCCGGGCCAGGGTCCTCGGTGGCTCCAGAGGTGCCGGTGGCAGAGAAGCCACCAGCCACCGAGCCGTCGGCGGCATCGGCAGTGCCCTCTAACCTGCCCATAGCAAGGAAGGTGTCACTGCAGAGGTTCCTCCAGAAGAGGAAGGAGAGGTGAGGAGAGATTCCATCGCTCACATCTAATTCACGTCAGTTTGTCTTTAGTTAATTTATTGTCACGACAGATCCTATATATAAATGACACATGGATTAATGACATAGGATCGCTGCCGACATGGAGCCTCACCCGAATCCGAAGGTGGTGACCTCCCCGGCACCGGAGAGACATGCTCCAGCCACCGCCACCAGAAAGCAAGTGATCACTTTGCAAGATAAGCCTGCTGCCTCATGGCTTGGGCTTTGAAACCCTCACAACTAAGAGGGTGTCAACTCCTAAATCCTACGACAAATGGTTGTTAGTTAAAAAGGGATACATGTACTGACTATTATCCTTGTCGGTGCTAGTTTTGGCGGGCGCTAACACCGGCTAGTAACTTGTGCTTTGCGGTTGAGGTTTCAGATGGTGTGCAAGGAGGAACACGGGATATTTATACTGGTTCAGGCCAAGGGGGCACTACGTCCAGTGGAGAAGCGAGTCGTGTTGCCTTGCACCGGGGTGCTTGTAGTAGGGGGTTACAAGCTGAGTCAAGAGATGGAGAGTATCCCAAGTCTCTTGTGTGCGGAAGAGGATGCTTTCGTTTTCGTGTAGTTGTCTTGTGTGTATGTGGTGTCGTGAACTTGGTGAATCTCTATCTGCGACTGGCCTCCGCCCCCCTTTTATAGTTACAAGGGAGAAGCTAGAGTTACATGCGGTGACCTATGATGACGATACTCGGCATGGTGGGATGAGAGGTGATTAGTGGCTATCGTCAGCCATGCCATCATCTTGGTGCTTCGGCGGTATGGCTTCGGTCATTCGACTGATCTTCCACTGTTCGATCGTTGAGTTCCAAGGTGGTACAGTGTTCGGGACGTGGCTGGCTGCGTGGCGCTGTGTCACGGCATCGCGTCCGGTCCTGCACAGTGCAACAAGAAGACCGGATGTCTTTCAAAGATTGACTTCCGAGACTGGGAGCCTTCCTTGCCGTCGGGAGCGTGACGGGACGGGTCATTAGGGGTGTCCTCCCTCGGGCGTGTTTTCCTCTCATGCGCGGTACTTTCCCGAGGGGCGAACGGTCCTGTTGCTACATTGCCCATACTCCCGGGTCGGCGGGACAGCCGTCACCTCTCCTGTCCCCGCGGAACTCGTGCGTTATGGGCAGGAGCTGTCGCTGCCGTTGTTGGAGAATCTCTCCGTCAGCAAGGGACGTCATCCGGTTGACTGTCCTTGGGACGGAGTGGGGCCGTCGTATCGGTCACCGGATGAGGTATGGCAGTTGGTACGGAGGACGTGCACGAGCGGGGTGCCGTCGCCTCACAGCGTCCAGTCAGTGGAGCCGCGCCTGTAAAGTGGTCAGAGGGGTCCCTTGTGGTCCAAGATTGCCCTGCTGACGTCGACTGTGCATTGGATGCCTTAGAGAGACCGTGCTCGAGGAGGCTCGAGCGAATCGGAGATTTAGCGCCCGAGGGTTCTGCTGTCCCGAGCCCTCTAGTGGAGGCTCGGGCGAATCGGAGATTTGGCGCTCGAGGGTGCCGCTGTCCCGAGCCCTCTCGTAGAGGCTCGGGTGAATCGGAGATTTGGCACCCGAGGGTGCCGCTGTCCCGAGCCGTGCCGCCGGGCCCTACGGGAGGCCACTTTGGGCTTTCACACGCGTAGCCTTCGTGGGCTTCGGCTGGCCTTATTTGGGTCAGGTTGCGCTGAGGTTGCTTGTTTTTGTGTTGAAGTTGAGTACCCCATACTTTGGTACTCGACAGCAGCCCCCGAGCCTGTGGGGGAGTGATGGTACTCGTCCACAGGTTCAGGTCTTTACGCCTACCGTTGTGGTCGGGAGTAGGTGCCTTTTTCCGCTGGGTGCGCGCAAGCGGACCCGGCGGGTGTAGCCCCCGAGCCTGTGGGGGAGTGAAGGTACTCCTCCACAGGTTTAAAACCTTTTCGCCTGTCAAAACAGTAAAGGGTAAGATAATTTTCCGAGCGCACCCACCGGGTGTAGCCCCCGAGGCTTTGGAGGGATGTTATATCCCTTCAAAGGCTGAAAATCGTAGTTGCGCGTGCTTGGGTGTTTATCAAAGGAAGATGATCCCTCGGAAATGCAGCCCCCGAGCCTCCCATCGTAAAGGGAGTTTATCCGGTGGTATTTCCGAGGTGCAGGGCAAGTTCCCGGGCCTTCGTTTTCGTATCGGAGGTCGACCCGGTCCTCCTTGTCTTTTGTTAGTTCGACTTTCGCGCTCTTTTTTTGGAAAGAGGAAGGTTTGGTCCTGCTCGACTTCCCCGCCGGGGCGCGAGTCGGCATTTCCGGTGAGCTACAAACGGGTTGGTCCAAGTGGAGGTCCGTGCCCCGTTCGTTGAGGGTCGGCTAGTGGCCTGAGCACACTCCAAATGTTTCCCGAGGGTCAGTTAGTGGATGTCGGGTCCCTTCGATGGGTCCCGAGGGCATGATGCCTCCCACGGAGGGATTCCACGTAACCGACTCGCTACTGGGACTTGGACACAGCATGGGATGTCCCTTGTGACGTTTCGGGCATCGGGATACTGGCCGTTTTCGTGACCCATCCACTAGCTGTCCCTAACTCGGTTTCCCTGGGGCGACTGTTCGAGCCGCTGTGGGTCAGTCTTCGATCCCCTGGGAACGTAATGGGCGCCCGAGCCCGGGGTTCCTTCGTCGGGAAGGAGAGAATATTGGCGGAATCGAGCTGCACGGTTGTAATAATTTGGTTCACCTTTTGAGGCGTGAAGCCTGACGGACGCGACGGTTTCGGCGCAGTCGAGGTGGTTTGCGTGTGCGGCGATGGCGGCGATGTGGGGATCATGGCGGGTCCCACGTAGTTAATGCGGTGGATTCACTGCGGATCACGGCTCAGGTATATAAGGAAAGATCGTGATTTCTTTCTTTTTACCTTAGCCATTCGCTTGCACGACCGTTCGCCTTCTCGCTCCCTCGCCCGTCTCCTTGTCTTCGCTTCCTTGCTAGAGCCATCGTTGCCGCGGCCATCGTTCTCCCCGCAGCCTTTTCCCCTTCGCTCGCCATGGATTCCTCCTCCGACGCTGTCGCCGCCGCCGCCGATGTCGCTGCCACCGACGTCGCCGCCACCGACGCTGCCGCGGCCGCCGCCGGCATCCTCAGGCTGGAGCCATGGCCGAGGAGCACCGTGATGGAGGCGCAGCTGGAGTGTCTTGTCACTCTGGGGTTGCTGCGTCCTCGTACCGATGCGCAGCATCCGGAGTGGGCCGTGCCGCCGCGCGACCATGAGGAGCCGAACCCCGGCGAGGGGTACGTGGTGAGCTTCATCGCTTACTACGAGCGTGGGCTTGGCTCGCCACCGAGCCGCTTCTGCCGGGCCCTCCTCTTCGAGAACGGGCTGGAGCTCCACAACCTCACTCCGAATTCCATCACACAGGCGTCGATTTTTGCCGCCCTGTGTGAAGGCTACTTCGGGGTGCCCCCACACTGGAACCTGTGGTGCCGCGTCTCCCGCGTCGACTGGTACACCAAGTCGGCCGGCGCGAGGAAGCCGCGGGAGATCCAGCGCGCGGGGGGTTGCGGCTTCATGATCCGCTCCTCGTCGTACATCCCCTGTAGGGCCCCTTCCTCCAACAAGGGGTGGCACAGTGGCTGGTTCTACCTTCGCAACGATGGGGGTCTCTTCCCCAAGTTCATGGGAAGGGCACTCATGGCTCCCCTTCCTCACTGGGAATGGGGGTGCCCGTCGAAGGAGTCCAAGCACCTGGCGGTCTATTTCGACGCGCTTGAGGAGTTGAACAAAAGGGGCCTTACAGGGGCCGGCGTGGCGGAGAACTTCCACATGCGGACGGTGCTACCTCTGATGGAGCGCCGCCTGGCGCTCCATCAGATGGTGACTGGGTCGCAGCGGGAGGGCACGGCGATGCTGGCCCGTGACCTTGGCGAGGTGGAGGTCATGCGTCGCGTCGGCTACATGGTGGGGGGTCATCCCACCTGGGAGGAGGTGAACTGGGTGCCTATGTGTCCCTGCACGGTCTTCCCAGCGCTGGTAAGTGTCGTTTGCTTGATCGGGCCACTGGTTTCCCCATCTTCTTCCTAACCTTTTTCCTTCGTTCGTCGTAGGGCCTCTCCAGGACCAGGAAGGCTTCCCTTCCGCCCGTCTCGGAGGACAAAGAACGGCGAACCCAGAGCCGCCTCTGGGCCACGGCAGAGAAGGTGAAGAAGGACAAGGCGACCGCGTGGAAGCAGAAGAAGGCACGGAAGGTGGAGGAATCCTCCCAGCGCCGCCGCCGCCTGAGGGAGGCTGGGGAGCCTGAGGTGGATACCCCCACCGATGACGACGACGACGACGATGATGAAGAAGAAGAAGATTTTTCCATCTTTGAGTTGATGGTGTCTGACCGGCCGTTTGCGGCCACACAGCCCGTGGTGGGCGCTGACGAGCCTGGGAAGGCTCCGCTGTCAGCGTCCGCCGGCGGAAGTGCCGGGGTTCGTGATCCGGACCCTCGGGCAAACCTGCCGGAAACCACGTCCAAGGACGCGGCTCCTGGCAGGGTAACATCAGGAGGCGGGGCTCCGCCCGCCATCAGCAGCGAGGTTCCGCCGGAGGGGCCGGGAACGGGCTCAGGCCCGGTGCCCGAGATGCCACGTGGCTCTGGCGGGGGGACCGAGGGTCCCCTGTTTCGGCGGACCCTCCCCGCCGACGCATCGTTGATTGCCCCGACGGCCACAGGCGGGGGGGGGGGGGCCTGGAGGTGCCGCCACCCATGCCCCCGCCGAGGGATGTCGCCATCGAGACTCCCTCGGGCGAGCGGGCGGCTTCCGTGCCACGGGGCGGGGCCAGGTGCGACGCCGAGGTGCTGGTCACTCCTCCACCGTCGGCAGGGGCCGGCTCGTCCGCCGAGCTTGCCGCTTCGACCGGCTCCGGGGCGGCGACAAGGAAGAGGAGGGTGGTGCCGAAGACCACGTAAGTCATTTTTCGTGTCGATTTTTCCTGCCAGAGTTTTGTTTCACCGTAATGACATTACCTTTTTCTTGTTGCCGCCGCAGCGCGCGGCCCTAGCTATCTCTCCGGGTCTCTCACCAGAAGGTGATAGAGATCCGGGGGGATGACACGGCCGGGGAGAGAGCCCGCGCCTCGGGCGAGGAGACTCACCCTCCCGTGGGTCTGACGTCGGCGTCGAAGGGACCTTCTACGGGGAGGGTGACTCCGTCCGATGTTGCTGCTGCCGCATCCTTGGCTACTGCAGAGGCAGTTCCGTTGCCAGCCCTCGTGACTCCGGTCGTCGGTTCCGGAGGCGCCTCGCGGGAGCCAACCGTTGACGTCGCCGTGCAGCCGGTCACCGCGGACTCGGCGGCGGCGGACGCCGCAGCGAGGGCTCCTCCTCTTCGTGAGGAGGGTCCTTGGGCGTTGGCGCTGACGGGCCCGTCCTCTCGGGAGCTGACGTCCTCTCGGATCGAGTGGGCGGATCGGGCAGACCCTCAGGGGCCGCCCGTCTTCTCGCTTCGGGACGACCTCGAGGGCCCCGAGTGGGACGCCGTCCAGGAGCTGGGGTCTGGCTCTGCGGTGACCCTCCACGCGGTCGCCGATGTCCTCGACACGGTGCTCTCGGATCGGCTTCGGATGAGCCTCGGTTGCCTTGTAACTTCTCCTGCGTGTAAGTGTTCGACTTACCTGCTGTCGTCTTTTCTTTCCTTCTTAGGGCCTCATGCGCACCTCCCGGGACAAGTCCCGCTTCCTCCGCGGTGGGCTTGGCCTTTGGTGGCAGCTCGACCTCAAGAAGAGGACGCTTGACCAAGCCCAGAGCGAGCTCGCCGCCGTGACCTCCCGGTTCGCCGAAGTGAGTGTTAGCAATGCCCTCCTGAAGGAGGAGGTTGCGGAGGCAATGGGCCGGGTTGCCGCCTCGACAAGGCGGTCGCAGGAGCTAGAGAGCGCCCTGGCCGAGGCGACGAGGCAGCGCGACACCGCCCTGCAGCTCGCCGCCGAGAAGACCTCCGCCGCCGCATCACTGGCCGACGACCTGAAGGAGACTCAGGCGGCGCTCACTCAGGCGGTCGGCGAGGTTGACTTGGCGCGGGGTGAGGCGTCGAAGGCTCGGGAGGCGGCGCGGCTGTCTAAGGAGGAGACCGGCGATATGCGTTGTGTCAGGTTCTTTTTGCTTCGTCCGTCTTCGTTGCTTGCAGCCTGAAACCCTGTCTATTTTCTCGTTTCGTACCTTTGCAGCTCTGCAGGCCGCTTACGACGGCGAGGTCCGCGACAACCAGGAGCTGCAGCGGGTGGCACGCGCCCTGTTTGACTCCGTTGGCAGCGGCGGCGAGCCCTCGGGGATGTCGCTTCGCAGCCGACTGGAGGCGCTTCACGGTAGTGTCCGCGACTGCGTCAAGGAGGCCCTGCTGACCGGAGTCCAAATGGCGCTGGCGGTCGCCAAGTCTCACTACGAGAACTTTGACGCCGGCCCCGTCAGCGAGGGTTTCGTTGAGGCGGATGACGAGGTGCTCCTGGTGTTGGAGGACTCCATGAGGATGCCTGCAGAGGCGCTGGCGAGCTTTTTTGAGCCCGAGGTCGAGCTCCCTCCCCTGGACCTGCCGTGAGAAGAAGTCGGGCCATCGTGCCCTCGGCAAAAAATTTGTCGTGAGTAGTTATCAGGGAACAAACATGCAGCCCTTCGTGGCCTTAATATTTATGTAAATATTATGTCATGTTTGCTTTTTGTTCGTTCTCGGCGCTTTTCTCTTAAGTATTTTCCTCTACTGACTCTGTGCCCAGGCCATCGAGCCTCGGGAGACTTTTCTGGGTATCGTAGCTTTAGGGGCGTAGACGCAGCCGTAGTCTAAGTGTTTCGATGAGAGGGAAAACTTAAGAAGAAATCTTGGCCGAGTTTTCCCGAGTCTCCTGCCCTTGCTGAACGTTGATCTTATTAGTTCTCTTCCGAGCTCAAGTTATCCTTCGGACGCGGAGTGAAAAGTGAGGATGCCATAGCCCGGAGGCGTAGGCGGCCCCGCGGCTCGGCCGGCTCTGTCCTCTGGGACTTATTTTGCTCTTTCGAGCTTTATAAGCCTCGGTTTGACTTGGGTGGGAGATGTGTTCGGGAAAGGAAAAAATTTCAGTGAATTTTGAAATTTTTAAGTTTCGAATTTTCGTTACGGCTCGGGAGAGTCCGGGGGTTCCCCCCGTCCTAGCCCCCGAGGGAGGGTCGGCCTTAAAGGTAATTCTGAGCCTCACTTTGTTATGCGCAGAACTTTACGAGTTCGCTTGTTCCCGTGGGTTGGCTCGGGTTAAAATCAATATAAAGAAGGACGAAATGATTCCTTTTATTGATTTCGTGACTTATACAATACAATCGATCAAGGTTCAGGGATAGAAGAGACGTAGCTGTTCGATATTCCAGGCGTTGCTGTAGGCTTCGCCCTTTTCGTTCGCCAGCTTGTACGTCCTGGGCCGCAACACCTCGGCGATGATGAAAGGCCCTTCCCATGGCGGCGTCAGCTTGTGACGTCCCCTGTTGTCCTGCCTGAGCCACAATACCTGGTCGCCTACATTGAAGGCTCGGCCTCGGATGCGCCGAGCATGGTACCTGTGAAGGGACTGCTGGTATTTGGCTGAGTGCAGTAGGGTGACGTCCCGAGCCTCGTCGACCTGGTCCAACGCGTCTTCCCGAGAGGTCTGGTTGCCTTGTTCGTCGTAGGCCCGGACCCTCGGGGCACCATACTCCAAGTCCGTGGGGAGAACGGCCTCGGTGCCATAGACCAAGAAGAAGGGCGTGAACCCCGTGGCTCGGCTCGGCGTAGTCCTCAGGCTCCATATCACCGCGGGAAGCTCGGTTAGCCACCTCTTGCCGAACTTGTTTAGCCTGTTGAAGATCCTGGGCTTGAGGCCTTGGAGGATCATGCCGTTGGCACGCTCCACCTGGCCATTTGTTCTTGGGTGGGCCACCGCCGACCAGTCCACTCGTATGTAGTGCTGATCGCAGAACACCAGGAATTTCTTCCCTGTGAACTGTGTGCCGTTGTCAGTGATGATGGAGTTTGGGACGCCAAATCGGTGAACGATGTCGCTGAAGAATAGGACCGCCTGGGTTGAGGTGATCTGCGTGAGTGGCCGAGCTTCAATCCACTTGGAGAACTTGTCGGTGGCAACAAGCAGGTGGGTGAGACCCCCGGGCGCCTTTTGGAGGGGCCCGACAAGGTCCAGTCCCCATACGGCGAAAGGCCAGGTGAGAGGGATCATCTGGAGGGCTTGGGCCGGGAGATGTGTCTGCTGAGCATAGTACTGGCATCCTTCGCAGGAGCATACTACCTCGGTGGCATTTGCTATGGCTGTTGGCCAGTAGAAGCCTTGTCGGAAAGCATTGCCGACGAGGGTCCACGGTGCGGCATGATGCCCGCAGGCCCCAACATGTATCTCTTTGATTAAGCGTTTACCCTGACTGAAGGGGATACAGCGCTGGAGGATGCCTGAGGGACTTCGTCGGTAAAGTTCTCCGTCTACCATTCTGTAGATCTTGGCTTTACGTGCCAGCCGCCGAGCTTTGGTCTTGTCCGAGGGCAGGATCCCTCGGACAAACCAATTGACCAGTGGCTCCTGCCAGTCTGGTTCATCGTCATCCATCTCGGCTTTGGCTTCCGATGCCTCAGCGTCGACCTCCATCGCCTCAGCCTCGGCGTCGCTGTCATCCTTAGCCTCGGCCGGGGGTCGCCTTTCTTCCGAAGGGTCGGCAGGCCCCAAGTGATTTCCGAGGTTCGGGACGGCTTTGGGCCCCTTGGAACGCTTGCAAGCTCGTTTCTCCTTGCTTCCCGAGAGGTTGTCGTTGACTGTCGGTTTGTAGAGGTCGTTGGCAAATACCCCCGTTGGGATCGAAGTCCTTTCAGATGCGATTTTCGCCAACTCATCGGCCTCCTTGTTGTACCTACGCGCGACGTGGTTGAGCTCGAGGCCATCGAATTTTTCCTCGAGCCGCCGCACCAACTTGCATTAGGCCGCCATCTTTGCGTCGTGGCACGTCGACTCCTTCATCACCTGGTCCACCAGCTCGTACTTCAAGGCATCTGATGCCCAGCTCGATGGTGATGTGAAGTGCGTTGACGAGTGCCTCGTACTCTGCCACGTTGTTGGAGGCGGCGAAGTGCAGCCTCAGGAGGTACTTGAGTCGGACTCTGAGGGGTGAGACGAACACGATGCCTGCGCCGGCACCCGTCTTCATCAATGACCCATCAAAGTACATGACCCAATATTCGTCTCGGGAGAGCTGCGGTGGCAACTGTGTCTCGGTCCACTCCGCCACAAAATCCGCCAACACCTGGGACTTGATGGCTTTGCGTGGCGCGTAGGTGATGCCGTTGCCCATGAGCTCGATTGCCCATTTGGCGATTCTTCCCGTGGCCTCGCGACTCTGTATTACCTCCCCAAGAGGGAATGATGACACCACGGTCACAGGATGTGACTCGAAGTAGTGTCGCAACTTGCGCCGAGCGAGGACGATTGCATACAATAGCTTCTGGATCTAAGGGTAGCGCGTCTTTGTTTCGGACAAGACCTCGCTAATGAAGTAAACCAGCCGTTGCACCGGTAGGGCATGCCCTTCCTCTTGTCGTTCGATGACAATTGCTGCACTCACAACCTGGTTAGTGGCAGCAACATATAACAAGAGGTTTTCTTCCTTCGCTGGCGGCACAAGGATCGGTGCTTTGGAAAGTAGAGCTTTCAGACTTTCGAGGGCTTCCTGGGCCTCAAGGTCCAGGTAAAGTGTTCATTTTTCTTCAGCAACCGATACAGGGGAAGCCCCTTTTCACCAAGCCTAGAGATGAATCGGCTCAGGGCTGCAAGACACCCCATGAGCTTTTGCACACCCTTGAGGCTTCGGATCGGGCCCATCTGTGTGATGGCTGATATCTTTTCTGGGTTGGCTTCGATGCCACGCTCGGAAATGATGAACTCGAGGAGCATGCCCCGAGGGACCCCGAAAATGCACTTCTCAGGGTTTAGCTTTATATTTTTCTTCTTGAGGCAGTCAAATGCCTTTTCTAGGTCAGCTACTAAGTCGCTGGCCTTCCTAGATTTTATCACTATATCATCTACGTACGCTTCAACGGTCTGCCCGATGAGGTCCCTAAAAACTTTGAGCATGCAGTGCTGGTAAGTCGCGCCCGCGTTTTTGAGGCCAAATGGCATGGTTACGTAACAATATGTGCCGAAAGGAGTAATGAAAGAAGTCACTAATTCGTCGGACTCTTTCATACGAATCTGATGGTAACCAGAACATGCATCAAGAAAGCAAAGTCGCTCACAGCCAGCAGTGGAATCAACTATTTGGTCAATGCGAGGTAATGGAAATGGATAATTAGGACAAGCTTTATTTAGACTAGTGTAATCGACACACATTCTCCATTTTCCATTTTTCTTTTTAACCAAAACAGGATTCGCTAACCATTCTGGATGGAAGACCTCCTTGATGAATCCGGCTGCCAAAAGCTTCTGCACCTCCTCCCCGATGGCCCGGCGCTTCTCCTCATCGAATCAGCGCAGGCGCTGCTTCACTGGCTTGGACCCGGCCCGGATGTCCAAGGAGTGCTCGGCGACCTCCCTCGGGATGCCTGGCATGTCCAAGGGACTCCAAGCAAACACGTCGGCGTGCTTGCGGAGAAAGTCGACGAGCACGGCTTCCTATTTGGGGTCGAGGGTGGCGCTGATCTTCAGCACCTTGCCGTCGGCGGAGCTCGGGTTGAGGGGGATCTCTTTCACCCCCTCGACGGGCTCAAAGGTGCCCGTGGTCTTCTTGGGGTCGGGGACCTCCTTCGCCATCTGCTCGAGGTCGGCGATGAGAGCCGACTCCTCCAGTGCACTGGCGTACTCGCAACATTCAACGTCGCATTGGTACGCGTGCTGGTAGGATGTGCCGATGGTGATGACCCCCTTAGGCGCAGGCATCTTGAGCTTGAGGTAGGTGTAGTTCGGGACCGCCATGAACTTGGCGTAACACGGCCTCCCGAGGATGGCATGGTAGGTGCCGCGGAAGCCTACCACTTCAAAAGTTAGGACCTCCTTCCTAAAATTGTTAGGGGTCCCAAAGTAAACGGGCAGGTCGATCTGCCCGAGGGGTTGCACGCTCTTTCCGGGCACTATCCCGTGGAATGGGGACGTCGTGGCCCGGAGGAGCGAGCGGCTGATTCCCATCGAATCGAGGGTATCAGCATAGAGAAGGTTGAGGCCGCTACCTCCTTCCATGAGGACTTTGGTGAGCCTCGTGTTGCCGACGATGGGGTCGACAACAAGTGGGTAACGTCCCGGCGACGGGACGTAGTCTGGGTGGTCATCCTGGCTGAAGGTGATCGCGTCGAGCGACCAGTCGAGGAAGCGAGGTGTCACTGGCCCAACGGAGTAGACCTCCCGACGCTCGCGCTTTCGCTGGCGCGGCGTAGGGGCAGTCTCTGGTCCACCAAAGATCATGAGGCACTTGTCGATGGGCGAGAAGTCGTCGTCCTTCTCGTCCTTGTCCTCCTGATCCTTGGCAGGCTTTTGCCGGCTTCGTCCTTAAACGCTTGCCGCCTGTAATGCTTTTTGAGCACTACGCATTGACCGAGCGTGTGCTGTACCGGAGCTATATGGTACGGGCACGGCTTGGCCAGCATTTCATCAAAACGGCCCCAAGGGGGCCGTGCCCTCTTGGGCTCGGTGGCTGCCACCAAGGGGTCACTGCGTGGTGGGAGCTTGTCGACGGAATACCAGTGATAGTCTACCGAGGGGTATGCCCGCGGTAGTAGATGAGATGGTGAGGGTGCGCCTGAGACGAACGAGGGAGCACAATTCGTGCGAGACGGAGATTTAGACAGGTTCAGGCCACCACGAGGCGTAATACCCTACATCCTGTATGTTGCTATGTTGTATTGCTAGTAGATTAGATGAATCAAGTAGACCCCCTGCCCGCCTTATATAGTCCGGGGGCAGGGTTACAAGTTGATCTTGCCATACATAACAGATTATAATCCTAGCCGATCTGGGAAACTAATCGGCTGGATCCTAGGAAAGCTATTTCCTTGCCCGCCAAGGTCTCGGCGGATATACGCGATCTCCTGGAGATCGTATGGGCGACGCGTCCTTGGTAGTTCGGGCCTGTTCGGTAGACTTGGCCCATGTATGACTATGAGGGTATACGGGCTTATACCCCCACAGCTAGTCCCCGAGCGCCTTGCATTCATCGAGAGGTGCAGATCTTCAGCGTTGCTTGACCAGACGGATGTAAGGAGCTCAGAAAAAATTGAAAGAAGATTCTCTTTAGTGAAGTGTATCCACTTTTGGCATGGTAGAGCCAATACCTTCACCGGCAGGTGAAGTGTATCCACTTAGTCCCCGAGCCTGATAGCATGTGACATAGTCACGTGGTGTCAGGGTCATAAATTTTGATGATATCGCTGATCATTTTTGGTTGAATGACAAAGTCCCCGAGCACTTTGCTGCTCGGAGACGCTTGGCGAAAATGACGGAGTCCCCGAGCAGCTAGACGTGTGACGAAGACGACGGAGCCCCCGAGCAGTGTTGCTTGGAGACGCTTGACGAAGACGACGGAGTCCCCGAGCAGTGCTTATTGCTCGGAGACGCTCGGTTAAGACGACGGAGTCGCCGAGCAGTGCTTATCGCTCGGAGACGCTTGGTGAAGACGACGGAGTCCCCGAGCATTGTTGCTCGGAGACGCTTGACGAAGACGACGGAGTCCCCGAGCGTTGCTTATCGCTCGGAGACGCTTGGTGAAGACGACGGAGTACCCGGGATAGCTTTTCTCTGCAACAAGCGATCTGTAGCATATTAATGGCCCTTGCCAGTGGTTGCCGCATTCAATCTCCTTTATTACTGACGGTTGGTAGTTGGCAGTTAGAAGTTGGTAATTTCTAATTAAATGGAGCTCCTTGTGCCTATAAATAATGTGGAACTGGTAGCCATATGTATCTTCTCAGGAGAAAAAGCCTTCAAGTTCCCCTTCTCTTTTAATGGATCTGAAGAAACGCGAGCTTGGCCGTCCTCCAGACTCCGGACTACTACGTCTCCTGTAGTTTGAAGAAATCTTGTGAAGGGGACCAACGTCAAGTTGGTCCTGTTGTTGGTAGCAGATCTGCAGCTTGATGAAGCAGTTTGAAGAAGCCTTGTGATGCAGAAGCAATGCCATAATCCCATGGCAATGCTCCATCCTCGACCATCTTCTTGGTCAGCTGCAGGATCCTGTATACTTTTTTCTTGAAAAACTTCAATGATGTGATAGTCCCTTATCATTGTATGACAGTCATATGGAAAGAGAGAAAAAATGACTCCAATATCGTCTTCATGCTGCTCTTTGTCTTCTGTATGACCGAGTACCTTTGGTTTTATTTGACGAAGAACGCACAATGCGCCACTTAAAAAAGGTGCCTTACTTGTGAACCAAAAATACCCCTGTGCTATTTGAAAGGGGAATAAGTAGAAAGGCGAACAGTTGGTTTGTCTTCTTGCGCATTCAAATCCCAAAATCCGCATCCGTCTCTGCCTATTCCTCCACCGCCGTCTAGGGTTCCATTTTTCCCGCAGCCGCCACAGAAAAAATCGTCGATTCCAACTCTCCCCCGCCTAGATCTGCCATGACGGGCACCAGGAAGAGCACCTGCGAGTCGAAAAAGTCAAAGGAGGCATAGCCGAGGGAGTTCCGCATGTCGAACGAATGACAGCCGTCGGTATTGGGAAAATCGCAGCTCGAAGCGCTCGTGGCCTGGGGATTCCTTCCTGACCAGGCAACCGGTGGCTAGAGAATATCACAAGGTGAACCATATCCAATGCCTGATTCTGGAGAAATAGTTGTCTTTTCTGACTCTTTTACCCGCGGATTTGGTTTGCCATGCCATCCGTTTCTTCGCAAATTGCTTGATTATTACCAGATTTCCCTATGCCACTTGAATCCCAATTCTATCCTCTTAATTTCCATCTTTATCCACTTCTGTGAGGCGTACCTTGGCATTCTCCTGCACTTCAATCTGTTCCGCCATCTCTTCATTCTTGTGAAATCGAGCGGCACAGGTTCTCGAGTTGCTGGTGGAGTGTATCTGAAAATACGTGACGGAATGTCCGCACATTACCTCCAAATCCCTCTGAATACCAGTGTGCGTGATTGGAGCAAGAGATGGTTCTATATCCCCAACCAAGAACCGAGCGTCCGTTGTGCCGTGGATCAAATTCCTGAAAAACAGAGTAGCTGGACGGAGAAACCACATCTAGAGGAGCTGGGACAAGTGAACGAGTTGCTGGAAATCATCAAGGGTTTGACCCTGACTGGAGTTGGGGTTGCTACCAATTTTGTGTTTCGTCGCGTCCAGCCTTGCAGGGAAAGAGTTCATCCTGCCTTTGAATTTACTGGTCGGAATGATCCGACCAGGTGCTCATCCGGAGATCTATTCGAAGCCGAAGTCAGAGAAGTCTTGGAGGAATATTTTGGCAAGGGCTCTCATATAGGGAACCGTGGCCAAAGTGCAGCTTTTAATCTGAAGAATCCCCCGCCGGAGGTAAGTTCCGAACTGCCCTGGCTCTTCCATCGCTCATATTGTATTTGTACCATAACTTCTGCTTGATCTCTTGAAGGTAAATGGACAGGACCGAAAGGTGTACTTCTCCGATGTGCCAACCACTGAATGGCCGGGCCGAGTTGACCCAATGCACAGTTATCAGCGGGGACGTGCTGAGGATGACTCTGTTGAACCATACGAGGAAGAAAGAGAGTCTGTTGACGACGAAGATGAGGAGACACTAACCCAAAGGACTGCTCGGGGGAAACAGCCGGTGTCGGAAAAGGCTGGATCTTCTAGTGGCGTCCGAGCTGCGGGAGGTCCAGTAAAGATTTCCGAGGACCGTGCCCAAGCCACCGCCGACGCCCCTTGCTCGGATCAGGATGAACAGAGCCCAAAACGCCGTAAGGGTGATGCGTCTGCCGCTGCTGCTGGAGCTTCCGGTCAAAGAAAGAAATTCGGCCGAAAGCGTCGTCGTTCAGAAATGTAAGTAGGATTTTCTCCATATTTCTCCCTTTTTGATCCGAGCTGTGTTGAGATTTTGTCTTAGAAATGTAGGGACCCTTCTAATGAAGACGCTGAGAATCTCGGCGCTGAAAAGATGACGACTTCGAAAGCTGGTGTGGCCGGTGGCTTCCGTGCTGGCTAGTCTTCAGAGCATGAATCACCCCAGAGGTCGCCCGAGAGGCCCTCAACGGCTGATGCGCAAGGCTCGCCCTCTCCTCCCAAGTAGCCGCGCGTGCCTACGCCGCCGCCTCCGGCTTCTCCTCCAGGGCCGAATGTCAAGGAGTCGCGTCGCGAAGATAAAGCTCGGGCGTCGCCACTGAGGGACAGTGGCGCCATTCCTCCTGGGAGCGCTGATCCCGGAGCGGACACCAGCTCAGAGGCGCGAGCAGGGCCATGTCCTCGGCCTTCTACAAGCGCTTCCCCGGTGGGTGCGGATATCGAAGAAGTCGCCCGAAGGGGGCCCTTGCCATTGATTCGCACCTATCGGATGGTGGGGAGCACCGATGCTGTCGCCACGGAGGAAGATCTTGCTAACGCCGAGATAGATGGACTGAAGAATGACATCCGTGATACTCGCGCGGACTTGAGGAAGCTTCTCGGTCGTCTGGGAAATCTTTTGTCGCGTGTGCAGGTGACACCTGTCATATTTTATCATGACGATATATTGACTTGATAATCTGTTGCTCCTTTGGTCTTCTAGGCAGTGTATGAGACCGCCGAAGATCGCCGGAAAACCCTACACCGCCTTTGGGATGTAGCAGAGAGAAACAAACAGCTGCAGACCGAGGTGACTCGCCTAGAGGGGATGATGGCAGGCATGCGCGAGGAGCGTGATACCGTGGAGCTGCACTGCTCGGACCTTATGGAGTCCGAGAAGCGTCTATTGCGGGAGAACAAAGGTATGTTGGGCTCTTGTTCTTCTTGATAGCTATTCGTCCCGCTTTTGCTTTCTGAACACCAGTTGTGTGGCATGTAGGTCTTCAGGAGCTGCTGGATGTGTCGACGAAGCGGAGTATGTGTGACGTCTCGCCATTTGTAAGATGTCTTGGTTTGATGATCTGATTGTATTCTTTGTGGCGTGCAGCCGATGAGCTGGAGGCTAAGGTGGCGCTGATGCGAGAGGCTGCCCGGAAGAACCTGGAGACGATGATAGGTTGCCTATTTTTGTTCGGCTTTCCCCTTTCTTTTTATTTTTGTAGTGCAACTGATGTGCTTTGTTTGTCAGAGATAGGACGTAGGCATCGTGCGCAGGTCAATGACCTTGCAGGTCACCTTGAGGCTGCCGACGGAAGGTTTGACGCCTTGGTTGGTGGTGTTAAGCCTGTGCTTGACATCATTGAGTATGCGCCCGCCGTACCGCCTGCCGAAGGTCCTGGTGTCCTTGACATTGTGCAACGTGGACGGGAGGCTCTTTGGTTCTTTAAGGACTTCTGCGTGGTTGATGCCGAGAATGTGGCCGCCCATGTGCTTGGAGACGTCCGGTCGCACTACCCAGGAGTAAAGAACGACCGAGTGCAGACCGGGTATGCGCGGGGGACCACCGAAGAGCAGGAAGACCAGTTTGAAGAAGAGGCTAGGGAAGCCGCCAAGATGTTGACTGCTGATGTTCAGCTTTTTCCCAAAGAGGGGATTTGAACTGTGCATCTCTCCTGTGTAATTATGTAGACCTGCGAATGCGTTTTTGACACAATCATCTACTTTTGTGTAGAAGAGAAAATTACTTGAGATGCCCGAGCATGGTCGAGGTCTTGTATGGTCGACGAATAATCCAACACGCCCTGCGTGTCGTCCGTGCTTTTGCCGAGGCTTTTGGAGACGCTACTAAACTGCCCAAGCATCCTCGGGGCTTACGTGTTAGCGAAGACTTAATGGCCCAGGCGTCCCCGGGGCTTACGTGGTGGCGAAGCTGCCCACGCTAGGCGGGAGTTACGCTTATCGTGGGCGAAGGCTACCCGATATATCGGGGCGGTCGATGAAGTGTTGTAGTTAGGCAGCCTATCATTTTTAGGGCTTACGCGGCGTCGAACCAGATGCTACCCGGCGGGTGCGGGGTTTACGCATTGGTGAAATCATGCTGCCCGAGCAGTGGCAGGGATTACACATAGGCGAAGACGTGCTGCCCGAGCAGTGGCGGGGCTTACGCATAGGCAAAGACGTGCGGCCCGAGCAGTGGCGGGACTTACGCATAGGCGAAGAAGTGCTGCCCGAGCAGTGGTGGGGCTTACGCATAGGCGAAGACGTGCTGCCCGAGCAGTGGCGGGGCTTACGCATTGTCGAAGACGTTTAGCTATACAAAATGTAATGGAGACAAAATATCGAAGAGAACAGTGTATTGCCCTTGTTTATAATAAAATGGAAATACACATATCTGGTTTGATCCCTAGATCAGGGGTAGAAGCGTCGCAGGTGCTCGATGTTCCAGGAGTTGGGGATGTCGACGCCGTCTAGGTCGGAGAGCCTATATGCACCTGGTCGAGTAACTGCCTTGACCATATATGGCCCCTCCCAGGGAGATGACAGATTATGCATCCCCTCCATGCTCTGCTTCCGCCGGAGAACGAGGTCACCGACTGCGAAGGCTCTGCCGTTGACGTTGCGATTGTAATATCGCCTAATCCCTTCCAGATATTTAGCTGTTCGTACACAGGAGATCAGGCGTTCTTCCTCTAGCTTGTCGACTTCGTCTGCTCTGGCATCGTTGGAGTCGACTTCTTCTACCCCTCAACCCTTGGAGCTCGATAGATTACATCTGTGGGTAGTACTGCCTCTGAACCATACACCATAAAACACGGCGATACGCCTGTGTTCCGGCTGGGTTGAGTCCGAAGTCCCCAGATCACCGCCGGTAATTCGTCAATCCAGTTGCCTGGGCTTCTATCCACGACTGCGTGGAGATGCTTCTTGAGGGCGTCGAGCAGCATACCGTTTGCCCTCTCCACCTGGCCGTTGGCTCTAGGATGAGCCACGGATACATATTTGACGGATATGCTTCTTTCTACGCAGATGTCCTAGAAATCGCTTCCAGTAAATGTTGATCCCAGGTCGGTGATGATGCTGTTCGGAAGCCCGAAACTGTAGGAGATGTCCTTGAAGAACTCTGCTGCTTTGGTTGCCGTAGCCTTGACTAACGGCTTGTAATCGATCCACTTGGAAAACTTATCGATGGCGACATAGATGGAGCGAAATCCCCTTTTGCCGTTTTAAATGGACCAACCATGTCCAGTCCCCATGTGGCGAAAGGCCACGACGCAGGGATGGTCTGTAACTCTTGGGCTGGTACATGTGTCTGCTTGGCAAAGAATTGGCATGCCTCGCATTCTCTGACTATCTTCTCGGCATCTTGGACTGCTGTTGGCCAATAGAAACCTGCTCGGAAAATCTTGCCGACCAGAGTGCGTGAAGCCGCATGATTGCCGCACATGCCGCTATAAGCCTCATGAAGGATCCTGAGACCCTCTTCCCGTGGGACGCATTTTTGTAGGACTTCGCTCCTGGTATTCTTGCGCATGAGTTTGCTGTCCACCAGGACATAGCTTCTGGATCTTCTTACCAGGCGCTCGGCTTCTGTCCTATCTTCGGGGACCCTTGCTTCTAGTAGGTAATCAATGAACTGGGTTCTCTAGTCCTCTTCAGGGGTTGGAATATATGCCACTATCTGGTCCGTCGCAGATCTGCTGGTATCGCCATCAGTCTGTATGGAGGGGTTGATCAGATCCTGGATAAAAACGCCGGCGGGGACGTCGGACCGGGATGATCCGAGCTTTGACAGCTCGTCGGCCGCCTGATTTTCGCTTCGAATGATATGATGGAATTCTATTTCGAGGAATTTCCCTTCGATTTTTCTGATTGCGGCGACGTAGGAGTCCATTTTCTCATTGTTGCAGTCCCAGTCCTTGTTAACCTGGTTGATGACCAGGGCCGAGTCCCCGTAGACCATGATGCGACGGATGCCGAGCTCAGAGGCTATCTGGAGACCGTGCAAGGCGGCCTTGTATTCGGCCGCGTTGTTGGACGCCATGAAGTGAATTCTCAAGGCGTAACGGAGGCGCTCACCGGAGGGCGATATAAGGAGTACTCCGGCTCCGGCGCCGCTGATGCTGAGGGACCCGTCGAAGAACATTGTCCAATACTCTTCCTGTGCCGGATGCGGAGACTCTTGCATCTTTGTCCATTCAGCTATGAAGTCGGCGAGTACCTGCGACTTGACTGTTATTCGGCTGCG
Organism: Eremochloa ophiuroides; assembly: GCA_038502445.1. Taxonomy (NCBI): domain Eukaryota; kingdom Viridiplantae; phylum Streptophyta; class Magnoliopsida; order Poales; family Poaceae; genus Eremochloa; species Eremochloa ophiuroides. Next base: position 47,316,846 of record JAHLJS010000002.1, read on the forward strand.
GAAATCAATGGAGTATGTTCCCAGCTCTACTGCCCATTTTAGGATCCGGCCGTTGGCGTCTTTGTTCCGGAGGACGCTACCCAGGGGGTATTCAGAGATTACTGCTATGGAACATGCTTCAAAATAGTGATGGAGCTTTCTTGAGGTGACGAGAACAGCGTATATCAATTTCTGCACCATTGGGTAACGGGTCTTGGACTCGTTGAGGACTTCGCTGATGAAGTAAATTGGTCGCTGGACCGGATAGGCGTGACCGTCTTCTTCTCGTTCAACGATGATGGCAGTGCTGACGACATTATTAGTCGCGGCGATGTATATCAGCAATGTTTCGTCGTTTTTTGGAGCTGTGAGAAGCGGAGGATTCGTCAAGAAGCGTTTGAGTTCTCTGAAGGCCGTATCTGCCTCTTCCAACCAGGTGAACTTCTCGCCAGCTTTTAGTAACTTGAAGAATGGGAGGCCTTTCTCCCCCAGTCTGGAGATGAAACGGCTGAGGGCCGCCATGCACCCGGTGAGCTTTTGCACAACTTTGACATTGGTCGGAGGCTTCATCCTCATAACCGCGTTGATCTTCTCCGGGTTGGGGAGGATGCCTTGCTTGCTGACGATGTTACCGAGCAAGTTGCCAGATCGGACGCCGAAGATACACTTGCCTGGATTAAGCTTCCATTGGAATTTGTCCAGCTTCTCGAAAACTGCTTCGAGGTTGGAGATGAGGTATTCAGCCGTCCGAGTCTTGAAGACGATGTCATCAACGTATGCAGCAGCGACGTTGGGGATGAGGTCTTCGAGACAAGCTTGAATCGCCCGTTGGTAGGTTGCTCCAGCATTTTTCAATCCGAAAGACATGGTCTTGTAGCAATAAGCCCCGAAAGGGGTGATGAAAGATGTCTTCTCTTGGTCTTCTTCCTTCAAAGCGATCTGGTGGTATCCGGAGTAGCAGTCGAGCAAGCTAAGTAGCTCGCAACCTGCTATTGAGTCGATGACTTTGTCGATTCGTGGAAGACCGAAGGGGTCTTTAGGGCAGTGTTTGTTGAGATTGGTGTAATCAACGCACATTCTCCATTCATTATTCTTTTTTCTTACAAGCACCGGATTGGCTACCCAATCAGGGTGATACACCTCTCTGATGAAGCCGGCAGCTAGGAGCCGAGCTATCTCTACCCTAATGGCCTCCTTCTTGTCTGGAGAGAATCGTCGGAGCTTCTGCTTGGTTGGCTTGGCGGTGTTCGAAACATTCAAGGAGTGCTCGATCAACTTCCTGGGAACGCCAGGCATATCCGCTGGTTTCCATGCGAAAGTGCTTACGTGCTCCCTTAGGAAGCTGACGAGCGCGTCTTCCTATTTAGGATCGAGGTCGGCCCCGATGCGAGTAGCCTTGCTTGGCTCGCCGGGGACCAGGATAACCTCCTTCGTTTCCTTGTTCTTGGTAGCTGATCTTGGTAGGGTCTTCTCTGGGATGACTTGGTCTTCTGGAGCTACCTGCTTTGCATCCGCGGCACAGATGTTCATGAGTATGGATTCTTCGACAGCTTCAGCCATGGCAATGGCCTCCCGCTCGCAAGCATATGCGACTTTGAGGTCGGCGCGAATGGAAAGGACGCCGTTCTCCGCTGGCATCTTCATGACGAGGTAGGTGTAGTTGGGGATGGCCCCGAATTTCGCCAGAGCTGGTCGGCCGAGGATAGCATGATATGCGGCGTCGAAGTCAGCCACCAAGAAGTCGATGTGCTCGATGCGGAAGCACTGTGGGTGCCCGAACTGGACCGGGAGGTTTATCTGCCCTCGAGGATATGACGGCTGTCCCGGGACGATACCCCAGAAGGGGGCCGATGTTGGCTGCAAGTCTTCTTCTTTCAACCTAAGTTCCTTGGCAGCTCCGGGGAACAGGATGTTGAGGCCGCTGCCGCCGTCGATCAGCACCTTCCGGAAACACGTCGTGCGTATGACCGGGTCGACGATCAAAGGGAAGCGACCCAAGTACGGAATCTTGGTCCATTGGTCAGCCCTGCTGAAGGTGATGTCTTGGTGCGATCTTGGTGCGACCAAGGAGGGAGCCTTGGATCAGCGATCGTGCTGTCAGAATTGGCGACGGAGTTGACACGTCTATTGATGAGTTTCTGCTCCCTCCTTGACTCGATGGCGGCGCGACCACCGATGATGGTGGAGACGGTTCGGTGTGCGTCAGTGAAGCCTAGAGGCTTGTCGCTGTTGTTGCGCCTGTCCCTGTCGAACTCTACGCGAGCCTTCTTCTTCTCTTCTACTTGGAACTTCCTGGAGAAACCCTCGCACTCCCTCATGGTGTGCTTGTGGTGCTTGTGGATGGGGCACTGGGCATCGAGGAACTTGGAGTAAGCCTCCTCGTAATTGCGCTTTGTGGCTGGTCGGGTGTTGTAAACTTGGTAGTGGCGGCGCCTCTCTCCAGCCCTGGAGCTCTCAGGTTCGTCGTAGCGACGATGTTCTGGGCGTCGTCGGTGGTCGCGGTCATCGCGACGGTAGTCTCTCCGAGGAGCTCGATCATCCTGGCGCCGATTTGTTCGGCGGCCTTCGTCTTGGTGCCACGACTGGTCGGGGAAGCGGAGGCGACTGTGAATGGAGTGATGAGCTGCGTCGTTTCCATCGGCGTACTTGTTGGCGATGCGTAGCATCTCGGCGACGGTGGTCGGGCTGGTGCGGTATAATTTCTTCCGCAGCTCCTCGTCGGGCCTCAGGCCGCGCATAAACGCGGAGATGGCTTCTGCATCTGTGATGTCGGGGATGTCGTTTCTGATTTCCGAGAAGTGCCGGATGTAGTCTCGCAAGGAGTCCCGAGAGCCTTGCCGGAGCCTTTCAGGATCATACTTCGTGCCTGGTTGCTTGCAGGTGGCGCGGTAGTTATTGACGAACTCCTCCTTCAACTGATCCACATGTCGATGGAGTTCGGCCTCAAACCATGAAGCCAGTTGTTGGCGGAAGCGCAGAGCATGACTGGGAGGTAGTTGGCCATCACATCCCTATTTCCACCAGCGGCTTGGACGGCGATCTCGTAGACGTTGAGCCATTTGTTGGAATCGGCTCTTCCGTCGTAAGTCTTGACGCCGACAACTTTGAAGTTAGGGGGCCAGACCACTACTCGCAGTGCGGGCGTGAATGGCAGTTCCGGGGCGGTCTTGTCGTTGGGAAAGCCATGCGTCTGATCATACTCTCTTCGTCGCTCGGCCTCTGCTGAGTGTCTGGCTTCTCTCCTGTTCTCGATGCGGCCGCGTAGGTCTTTGGTCTTCAGCTTTGCGCGGAGGTCGGATTGGCTCACCTCTTGGTCGCCGTCTCGCCGATGAGGTCTCCGACCACCGCGAGACATCTCACCATCTTCGCCGACGAGCTCTGTAGCAGATGCCGTGCTATGAGATGGTGCTTGTCTTCCTTCGTTGATCTGGACCTGAGTTGCTTGGAGAAGAGCGGTGAGCCGTCCAAGCTCTGGCGTCTGAGGTAGCCTCTTGGCCTCGGTGATTGCGACGGCGACATTGGCGCTGGGAGTCGTGCAGATCTTGTACTGCCCGAGCATGCAAAATTTGGGCTCCAGATTCCGCGCCGCAGTCCTCTTCACTTCAACTTGCTGCTCGCGGCGTCGTCTGCGATCGGCGTTCTTTGCCTCGCGAGCTGCTCGGGCTTCTTCGGTCTCATTGGGCGGTGGGTCGCTGTCGTTGCTGATGGCGAGGACCGGTCCCCCAAACAATTGCTTGATGGGGGGCAGATCGGCGGGAAGGCCACCCTCTTGATCATCATTGTCGGGGCGGTCATTGTCAGGGGTGATGAAGGAGCTGGTGCCGACGTGGACGGAGGCGCGTCGACACAGCGTCTGAGCGAAGCTGGAAGCTGCGTTTTGTAGACCGAACGGCAAGTAGCCGTTTGGAGGACGGTCCCCTCGAGGTCGCTCCTCGACGATGCGCCCGAGAGGCGTGACGGTGATGACCAGTGTTGTGTCGTGGGACGGCGATGAGGGGCGATGCGTCGTGGATGACACGGACTCCAGGATTTGGAGTCCCTCTGACAGCTTCTTGGTGACCCGATCTATAGATCCGATCAGGTCGTCGTTGTTGCTGTTTTTCCGAACGTAGCGTGGCAGCCTCTTCATCGGAGGAGATACGGAGGGGGTCTGGGCTGCGTCCAGAATCTCCCCTTCGCCGTTCGCGCCGATGACCCAGGTGATGGATCCCACCGTGAAGATCTGGCCCGGCGTCGGGAGCTCGATGGAGCTTGAAAAAATCACCTTGCTCGCCATGGAATCAGGTGGCACACCCCCTACCTGGCACACCAACTGTCGACGGAATACCGGCGATAGTCTACCGAGGGGTATGCCCGCGGTAGTAGATGAGACGGTGAGGGTGCGCCTGAGACGAACGAGGGAGCACAATTCGTGCGAGACGGAGATTTAGACAGGTTCAGGCCGCCACGAGGCGTATTACCCTACGTCCTGTATGTTGCTATGTTGTATTGCTAGTAGATTAGATGAATCGAGTAGACCCCCTGCCCGCCTTATATAGTCCGGGGGGCAGGGTTACAAGTTGATCTTGCCATACATAACAGATTATAATCCTAGCCGATCTGGGAAACTAATCGGCTAGATCCTAGGAAAGCTATTTCCTTGCCCGCCAAGGTCTCGGCGGATATACGCGATCTCCTGGAGATCGTATGGGCGACGCGTCCTTGGTAGTTCGGGCCTGTTCGGTAGACTTGGCCCATGTTTGACTATAAGGGTATACAGGCTTATACCCCCACAGAGCTTTCCCTTCCCCTTCTTCTTGTTGGTCGGGGCTCAAGAAGAGGTGCCCTCAGGGGCCTCCTCCTTCCGTTTGCCCTTAGGGTCGGAGAAAAAGGGCTCCCACTGCCTGTCGACGGAATACCGGCGATAGTCTTCCGAGGGTATGCCCGCGGTAGTAGATGAGACGGTGAGGGTGCGCCTGAGACAAACGAGGGAGCACAATTCGTGCGGAACAGAGGTTTAGATAGGTTCAGGCCGCCACGAGGTGTAATAACTTACGTCCTGTATGCTGCTGTGTTGCATTGCTAGTAGATTAGATGAACCGAGTAGACCCCCCTGCCCGCCTTATATAGTCGGGGGGCAGGGTTACAAGTTGATCTTGCCATACATAACAGATTACAATCCTTGCCGATCTGGGAAACCAATCGGCTAGATCCTAGGAAAGCTATTTTCTTGCCCGCGAAGGACTCGGCGGATATACGCGATCTCCTGGAGATCGTATGGGCGACGCGTCCTTGGTAGTTCAGGCCTGTTCGATAGACTTGGGCCAAGTATGACTATGCGGGTATACGGGCTTACATCCGTCTGGTCAAGCAACGCTGAAGGTCTGCACTTCTCGACGAATGCAAGGCGCTCAGGGACTAGCTGAAAAAAGTTTTCCTTTAGTGAAGTGTATCCACTTTTACCAGGACAGAGCCAATACCTTCACCGGCAGGTGAAGTGTATCCACTTAGTCCCCGAGCCTGATAGTAGGTGACGCAGTCACGTGGTGTCAGGGTCAAAATCTTTATCCTTGTTGATCTTGTGAAGTGTCGACGAAGTCCCCAAGCAGCTTTAGTGCTCGAAAACACTTGATGAAGATGACAAAATCCCCGAGCAACTTTGCTGCTCGGAAACACTTGATGAAAACGACGAAGTATCCGAACGGTGCTTTTCTCTGCAACAAACGATTTGTAAACCGAAAATACCCCTGTGCCATTTGACAGAGAAATAAATAGAAACAGGGCACAGTTGGTTTATCTTCTTGCGCATTCAAATCCCAAAACACACATCCGTCTCCGCCTATTCCTCCATCGCCGTCTAGGGTTCCATTTTTCTTCCGCCGCCGCCACAGAAAAACATCGAATCCACCTCTCCCCCGCCCAGATCTGCTATGGCAGGCACAAGGAAGAGCACCCGCGAATCAAAAAAGTCGAAGGAGGCACAACCGGAGGAATTCCGCATGTCGAACGAATGGCAACCGTCAGTATTGGGAAGGTCGCAGCTCGATGCGCTCGTGGCCTGGGGATTCCTTCCTGACCAGGCGACCGGAGGCTGGAGAATATCACAAGGTGAACCATATCCAATGCCTGATTCTGGAGAAATAGTAGTCTTTTATGATTATTTTACCCGCGGATTTGGTTTGCCATGCCATCCGTTTCTTCGCAAGTTACTTGATTATTACCAAATTTCCCTGTGCCACTTGAATCCCAATTCTATCCTCTTGATTCCATCTTTATCCACTTCTGCGAAGCATACCTTGGCATTCTCCCGCACTTCAATATGTTCCGCCATCTCTTCGTTCTTGTGAAATCGAGCGGCACAGGTTCTCGAGTTGCTGGTGGAGTGTATCTGAAAATGCGTGACGGAATGTCCGCACATTACCTCCAGATTCCTCTGAATACTAGTGTACGTGACTAGAACAAGAGATGGTTCTATATCCCCAATCATGAACCAAGCGTCCGATGCGCCGTGGATCAGATTCCAGAAAAACAGAATAGCTGGACGGAGAAACCGCATGTAAAGGCGCTAGGACAAGTAAACGAATTGCTGGAAATCATCAAGGGTTTAACCCTGAATGGAGTTGGGGTTGCTACCAATTTTGTATTTCGTCGCGTCCAACCTTGCAAGGATAGAGTTCATCCTGCCTTTGAATTTACCGGTCGGAAAGATCCGACCAGGTGCTCACCCAGAGATTTATCCGAAGCTCAAGTTAAAGAAGTCTTGGAAGAATATTTTGGAAAAGGCTCTCATATAGGCAACCATGGCCAAAGTGCGGCTTTTAATCTGAAGAATCCCCCGCCAGAGGTAAGTTCTGAACTGCCCCGGCACTTCCATCGCTCATACTGTACTTATACCATAACTTCTGTATGATCTCTTGAAGATAAATGGACAGGACCGAAAGGTGTACTTCTCCGATGTACCAACCGCAGACTGGCCGGGCCGAGTTGACGCGATGCACAGTTATCACCAGAGACATGCCGAAGACGACTCTACTGAACTATCTGAAGAAGAAAGAGAGTCTTTTGACGAAGAAGATGAGGAGACACTGGCCCAAAGAACTGATGGGGAGAAACAGCCGGTGTCAGAAAAGGCTGGATCTTCTAGTGGCGTCCGAGCTGCTGAAGCTCCGGTAAAAATTTCCGAGGACCGTGCCCAAGCCGCCGCCGACGCCCTTTGCACGAATCAGGATGAACCGAGCACAAAACGCCATAAGGGTGATGTTCCTGCTGCTGCCGCTGGAGCTTCCGGTCAAAGAAAGAAATTAAGCCGCAAGCGTCGTCGCCCAGAAATGTAAGTAGGATTTTCTCCATATTTCTCCCTTTTTGATCCGAACAGTGTTGAGATTTTGTCTTGGAAATGTAGGGACCCTTCTAATGAAGACGCTGAGAATCCCGGCGCTGAAAAGATGACAACTTCAGAGGCTGGTGTAGCAGAGGGCTTCCGCGCTGGCTGGACTTCAGAACATGAATCACCCCAGAGGTCGCCCGAGAGGCCCTCAACAGCTGATGCGCAAGTCTCACCATCTCCTCCCAAACAGCCACGCATGCCCACCCCGACTTCTCCTCCGAGGCCAAATGTCGAGGACCCGAGCTGTGAAGATGAAGCTCGGACGTCGCCGCCGAGACACGGTAGCACTATTCCTCCTGGGAGTGCTGATCGTGGAACGGAGACCAGCTCGGAGGCGCGAACAGGGCCATGTCCTCAGCCCTCCACAAACGCTTCCCCAGAGGGTGCGGATATCAAAGAAATCGCCCGAACGGGGCCCGTGCCTTTGATTTGCACGTATCGGATGGTGGGGAACACCTATACTGTCGCCACGGAGGAAGATCTTGCTGATGCCGAGATAGAAGGACTGAAGAATGACATCCGCAATACTCGCGCGGACTTGAGAAAACTTCTCGGACGTCTGGGAAACCTTTCGTCGCGTGTGCAGGTGACACCTATCGTATTTTATCCAGACGATATAATGACTTGATAATCTGTTGCTTCTTTGGTCTTCCAGACAGTGTATGAAACCGCCGAAGATCGCCGAAAAACCCTACACCGCCTTTGGGATGTAGCAGAGAAAAACAAGCAGCTGCAGACCGAGGTGAGTCGCCTAGAGGGGGTGGTGGCAGGCATGCGCGAGTAGCGTGAAACCTTGGAGCTACACTGCTCGGACCTTATGAAATCCGAGAAACGTCTATTGCGAGAAAACAAAGGTATGTTGGAATGTTGTGCTTCTTGACAGCTATTCGTCCCGCTTTTGCTCTCTGAACGCCGATTTTGTGGCATGTAGGTCTTCAAGAGCTGCTGGATGGATCCACGAAATGAAGTATGTGCGACGTCTCGTCATTTGTAAAATGTCTTGGTTTGATGATCTGATTGTATTCTTTTGTGACGTGCAGCCACTGAGCTGGAAGCTGAGGTGACGTTGATGCGAGAGGCTGCCCGAAAGAACCTGGAAACGATGATAGGTTACCTGTTTGTGTTCGGCTTTCCCCTTCCTCTCCTTTTTTTTGAAGTGTGACTGACTTGCTTCGTTTGTCAGAGATGGGACGTAGGCATCGTGCGCAGGTTGATGAGCTTGCGGGTCGCCTTGAGGCTGCCAACGGAAGATTTGAGGCCTTGGTTGGTGGTGTTAAGCCTGTGCATGACATCATTGAGTATGCGCCCGCCGTACCGCCTGCTGAAGGTCCCGGTGCCCTCGACATCGTACAACGTGGACGGGAAGCTCTTTGATTCTTCAAAGACTTCTGCGTGGATGCTGCTGAAAATGTGGCCGCCCATGTGCTTGGAGTCGTCCGATCGCATTACCCGGGAGTGAAGAACGACAGAGTACAGACTGGGTATGCTCGGGGAACCACCGAAGAGCAGGAAGACCAGCTTGAAGAAGAGGCTAGGGAAGCCGCAAAAATGTTGACCGCTGATGTTCAACTTTTTCCCACCGAAGGGATTTAAATTGAGACGCCTGAACATAGTCGAGATCTTGTATGGTCGAAGAATAATCCTACATGCCCTGCGTGTCGCCCGTGCTTTTGCCGGGGCTTTTGGTGACGCTGCTAAACTGCCCAAGCGTCCTCGGGGCTTACGTGTTAGCGAAGACCTAACGGCCGAGGCGTTCCCGGGGCTTAAGTGGTGCCGAAGCTGCCCGCGCTAGGCGGGGGTTACGCTTATCGTGGGCGAAGGCTACCCGATATATCGGGGCAGTCGATGAAGTGTCGTAGGTAGGCGGCCTATCATTCTTAGGGCTTACGCGGCGTCGAACCAGATGCTGCCCGGCGGGTGCGGGGGTTACACATTGGTGAAATCATGCTGCCCGAGCAGTGGCGGGGCTTACGCATAGGCGAAGACGTGCGGCCCGAGCAGCGGCGGGACTTACGCATAGGCGAAGACGTGCTGCCCGAGCAGTGGCGGGCTTATGCATAGGCGAAGACGCTGCCGAGCAGTGGCGGGACTTAGCAGGCGAAGACCGGCCCGAGCAGTGGCGGGACTTACGTAGGCGAAGACGTGCTGCCCGAGCAGTGGCGGGACTTACGCATAGGCGAAGACGTGCTGCCCGAGCAGTGGCGGGACTTATGCGTAGGCGAAGACGTGCTGCCCGAGCAGTGGCGGGACTTATGCGTAGGCGAAGACGTGCTGCCCGAGCAGTGGCGGGACTTATGCGTAGGCGAAGACGCTGCCCGAGCAGTGGCGGACTTATGCGAGGCGATGTGGACAGTTTTGCTGTACAAAATGTAATGGAGGCAAAAATATTGAGAATAACAATATATTTCCCTTATTTATAATAGAATGAAAATACACATATCTGTTTTGAACCCTGGATCAGGGGTAGAAACGTCGCAGGTGCTCGATGTTCCAGGAATTGGGGATGTCGACGCCGTCTAGGTCGGAAAGCCTATATGCACCTGGTCTTGTAACTGCCTTGACGATGTATGGCCCCTCCCAGGGAGATGATAGTTTATGCATCCCCTCCTTGCTCTGCTTTCGGCGGAGAACGAGGTCGCCGACTGCAAAAGCTCTGCCGTTGACATTGCGATTGTAATATCGCCTGATCCCTTCTAGATATTTAGCTGTTCGTATACAGGAGATCAGACGCTCTTCCTCTAACTTGTCGACTTCGTCTGTTCTGGCCTCGTTGGAGTGGGCTTCTTCGTATACCTCAACCCTTGGAGATCGATAGATTACATCTGTAGGTAGTACCGCCTCCGAGCCATACACCATAAAATATGGCGATACTCCTGTGCACCGGCTGGGTTGAGTCCGAAGTCCCCAGATCACCACCGGTAATTCGTTAATCCAGTTGCCTGGGCTTCTCTCCATGACTGCGTGGAGACGCTTCTTGAGGGCGTCGAGCAGCATACCGTTTGCCCTCTCCACCTCGCCGTTAGCTCTAGGATGAGCCACGGACACATATTTGACGGATATGCATCTTTCTTCGCAGAAATCCCAAAAGTCACTTCTAGTAAATGTTGATCCCAGGTCGGTGATGATGCTGTTCGAAAGCCCGAAGCGATAGGAGATGTCCTTGAAGAACTCTGTTGCTTTTGTTGCCGTAGCCTTGACTAACGGCTTGTACTCGATCCACTTGGAAAACTTATCAATGGCGACATAAATGGAGCGAAATCCCCCTCTTGCCATTTTAAATGGACCAAGCATGTCCAGTCCCCATGTAGCGAAAGGCCACGACGCAGGGATGGTCTGCAACTCTTGGGCTGGTACATGTGTCTGCTTGGCAAAGAATTGGCATGCCTCGCATTCTCTGACTATCTTCTCGGCGTCTTGGACTGCTGTTGGCCAATAGAAACCTGCTCGGAAAATCTTGCCGACCAGAGTACGTGAAGCCGCGTGATTGCCGCACATGCCACTATGAGCCTCATGAAGGATCCTTAGACCCTCTTCCCTTGGGACGCATTCTTGTAGGACTTCGCTCCTGGTATTCTTGCGCATGAGTTTGCTGTCGCCCAGGACATAGCTTTTGGATCTTCGGACCAGGTGCTTGGCTTCTGTTCTATCTTCAGGGACCCTTGCTTCCAATAGGTAATCAATGAACTGGGTTCTCCAGTCCACTTCAGGGGTTGGGATATACGCCACTATCTGGTCGGTCGCGGAGCTGCTGGTATCGCCATCAGTCTGTATGGAGGGGTTGAACAGATCCTGGATAAAAACGCCTGCGGGGACGTTGGACCGGGATGATCCGAGCTTTGACATTTCGTCGGCCGCATGATTTTCGCTTCGAATGATATGATGGAATTCTATTCCAAGGAATTTCCCTTCGATTTTTTTGATTGCGGCGACGTAGGAGTCCATTTTCTCATTGTTGCAGTCCCAGTCTTTGTTAACCTAGTTGATGACCAGGGCCGAGTCCCCGTAGACCATGATGCGACGGATGCCGAGCTCGGAGGCTATCTGGAGACCAAGCAAGGCGGCCTCGTATTCGGCCGCGTTGTTGGATGCCATGAAGTAAATTCGCAAGACGTAACGGAGGCGCTCACCTTAGGGCGATATAAGGAGTACTCCGGCTCCAGCGCCGCTGATGCTGAGGGACCCGTCGAAGAACATTGTCCAATACTCTTCCTGTGCCGGATGCGAAGTTTCTTGTATCTCTGTCCATTCAGCTATGAAATCGGCGAGTACCTGCGACTTGATTGTTATTCGGCTGCGGAAATCAATGGAGTATGTTCCCAGCTCTACTGCCCATTTTAGGATCCGGCCGTTGGCGTGTTTGTTTCGGAGGATGCTACCCAGGGGGTATTCAGAGACAACTGCTATGGAATATCCTTCAAAATAGTGATGGAGCTTTCTTGAGGTGACGAGAACAGCGTATATCAATTTCTGCACCGTTGGGTAACGGGTCGTGGACTCGTTGAGGACTTCACTGATGAAGTAAACTGGTCATTGGACCGGATAGGCGTGACCGTCTTCTTCTCGCTGAACAACGATGGCAGTGCTGACGACGTTATTAGTCGCGGCGATGTAGATCCGCAATGTTTCGTCCTTTTTTGCAGCTGTGAGGAGCGGAGGACTCGTCAAGAAGCGTTTGAGTTCTCTGAAGGCCGTATCTGCCTCTTCCAACAAGGTGAACTTCTTGCCAGCTTTTAGTAACTTGAAAAATGGGAGGCCTTTCTCGCCCAGTCTGGAGATGAAACGGCTAAGGGCCGCCATGCACCCGGTGAGCTTTTGCACATCTTTGACATTGGTCGGAGGCTTCATCCTCATAACCGCGTTGATTTTTTCCGGGTTGGGGAGGATGCCTTGCTTGCTGACGATGTTACCGAGCAAGTTGCCGGATCGGACGCCGAATATACACTTGCCAGGATTAAGCTTCAATTGGAATTTGTCCAGTTTTTCGAAAACTGCTTTGAGGTTGGAGATGAGGTCTTCAGCCGTTCGAGTCTTGATGACGACGTCATCAACGTATGCTGCAGCGACGTCGGGGATAAGGTCGTCCAGACAAGCTTGAATCGCCCGTTGGTAGGTTGCTCCAGCATTCTTCAATCCGAAAGACATGGTCTTGTAACAATAAGCCCCGAAAGGGGTGATGAAAGACGTCTTCTCTTGGTCTTCTTCCTTCAAAGCGATCTGATGGTATCCAGAGTAGCAGTCGAGGAAGCTGAGTAGCTCGCAACCTGCTGTTGAGTCGACGACTTCGTCGATTTGTGGAAGACCAAAGGGGTCTTTAGGGCAGTGTTTGTTGAGATCGGTGTAATCAACGCACATTCTCCATTCATTACTCTTTTTTCTTACAAGCACCGGATTGGCTATCCAGTCAGGGTGATACACCTCTCTGATGAAGCTGGCAGCTAAGAGCCGGGCTATCTCTACCCTAATGGCCTCCTTCTTATCTGGAGAGAATCACCGGAGTTTCTGCTTGGTTGGCTTGGCGGTCTTCAAGACATTCAAGGAGTGCTCGATCAACTTCCTAGGAATGCCGGGCATATCCGCTGGTTTCCATGCGAAAGTGCTTATGTGCTCCCTTAGGAAGCTGACGAGCGTGTCTTCCTATTTGGGATCGAGGTCGGCCCCGATGCGAGTAGTCTTGTTTGGTTCGCCGGGGACCAGGACAACCTCCTTCGTTTCCTTGTTCTTGGTGGCTGATCTTGATGGGGTCTTCTCTGGGATGACTTGGTCTTCTGGAGCTACTTGCTTTGCGTCCGCAGCACAGATGTTCATGAGTATGGATTCTTCGACAGCTTCCGCCATGGCAATGGCCTCTCACTCGCAAGCATATGCAACTTGGAGATCGGCGCGAATGGAAAGGACGCCGTTCTCCGCTGGCATCTTCATAACGAGGTAGGTGTAGTTGGGGATGGCCCCGAATTTCGCCAGAGCTGGTCGGCCGAGGATAGCATGATAAGCGGCATCGAAGTCAGCCACCAAGAAGTCGATGTGATCGATGCGGAAACCCTGTGGGTGCCCGAACTGAACCGGGAGGCTTATCTGCCCTTGAGGATATGACAGCTGTCCCAGGACGATACCCCAGAAGGGAGCTGATGTGGGTCGCAAGTCTTCTTCTTTTAGCCCGAGTTCCTTGGCAGCTCCGGAGAACAGGATGTTGAGGCCGCTGCCGCCGTCGATGAGCACCTTCCGGAAACGTGTCGTGCGTATGACCGGATCGACAATCAATGGAAAGCGACCCAAGTACGGAATCTGGGTCCATTGGTCGGCCCTGCTGAAGGTGATGTCTTGGTGGGACCAAGGAGGAAGCCTTGGATCAGCGATCGCGCTGTCGGAATTGGCAACGGAGTTGACACGTCTATTGACGGGTTTCTGCTCCCTCTTTGACTCGATGGCGGCGCGTCCACCGATGATGGTGGAAACGGTTCGGTGTGCGTCAGTGAAGCCTGGAGGCTTGTCGGTGTCGTCGCGCCGGTCCCTGTCAGACTCTACGCGAGCCTTCTTCTTCTCTTCTGCTTGGAACTTCCTGGAGAAACCCTCGCACTCCCTCATGGTGTGCTTGTGGTGCTTGTGGACGGGGCACTGGGCGTCGAGGAGCTTGGAGTAGGCCTCCTCGTAATTGCGCTTTGGGGCTGGTCGGGTGTTGTAAACTTGGTAGTGGCGGCGCCTCTCTCCAGCCCTGGAGCTCTCGGGTTCGTCGTAGCGGCGGTATTCTGAGCGTCGTCGATGGTCGCGGTCATCGCGGCGGTAGTCTCTCCGAGGAGCTCGATCACCCTGGTGCCGATCAGTTCGGTGGCCCTCTTCTTGGTTCCGCGATTGGTCGGGGAAGCGAAGGCGACTGTGAATGGAGTGATGAGCTGCGTCGTTTCCATCGGCATATTTGTTGGCGATGCGTAGCATCTCGGCAACGGTGGTCGGGCTGGTGCGGTATAATTTCTTCCGCAGTTCCTCGTCGGGCCTCAGGCCACGCATAAACGCGGAGATGGCTTCTGCATCTGTGATGTCGGGGATGTCATTTTTGATTTTCAAGAAGTGCCGGATGTAGTCTCGCAGGGAGTCCCGAGAGCCTTGCCGAAGTCTTTCAAGATCATACTTCGTGCCCGGTTGCTTGCAGGTGGCGCGGTAGTTTTTGACGAACTGCTCTTTCAACTGATCCCAAGTGTCGATGGAGTTCGGCCTCAAACTATGAAGCCAGTTGTTGGCGGAGGCGCTGAGCATGACCGGGAGGTAGTTGGCCATCACATCCCTGTTTCCACCGGCGGCTTGGATGGCGATCTCGTAGACGTTGAGCCATTTGTCGGGATCGGCTCTTCCGTCATAAGTCTTGACGCCGACAACTTTGAAGTTAGGAGGCTAGACAACTGCTCGGAGTGCCGGCGTGAATGGCAGTTCCGGGGCGGTCTTGTCGTTGGGGAAGCCGTGCGTCTGATCATACTGTCTTCGTTGCTCGGCCTCTGCTGAGTGTCTAGCTTCTCTCCTGTTCTCGATGCGGCCGCGTAGGTGTTTGGTCTTCAGCTTTGCGCGGAGGTCGGATTGGTTCACCTCTTGGTCGCCGTCTCGCCGATGAGGTCTCCGACCACCGCGAGACATCTCACCATCTTCGCCGACGAGCTCTGTAGCCGATGCCGTGCTATGAGATGGCGCTTGTCTTCCTTCGTTGATCTGGACCTGAGTTGCTTGGAGAAGAGCGGTGAGCCGCCCGAGCTCTGGAGTTTGGGGTAGCCTCTTGGCCTCGGCGATCGCGACGGCGACATTGGCGCTTGGAGTCGTGCAGACCTCGTACTGCCCAAGCATGCAAAATTCGGGCTCCAGATTCTTCACCGCAGTCCTCCTCGCTTCAGCTTGCTGCTCGCGGCGTTGTCTGCGATCGGCGTTCCTTGCCTCGCAGGCTGCTCGGGCTTCTTCGGACTCATTGGGTGGCGAGTCGCTGTCGTTGCTGATGGCAAGGACCGGTCCCCCAAAAAATTGCCTGATGGGAGGCAGATCGGCGGGAAGGCCACCCTCTTGATCATCATTGTCAGGGCGGACGTTATCGGGGGTGATGAAGGAGCTGGTGCCGGCGTGTTGACGCGGCGTTTGAGCGAAACTGGAAGCTGCGTTTTGTAGCCCGAGCGGCAAGTAGCCGTTCGGAGGACAATCCGCTCGAGGTCGCTCCTCGACGATGCGTTCGAGAGGTGTGACAGTGACGACTAGTGTCGTGTCTGGGGACAGCGAAGAGGGGCGGTGCATTGTGGATGACACGGACTCTAGGATTTGGAGTCCCTCTGACAGCTTCTTGGTGACCCGATCTATAGACCCAATCAGGTCGTCTTTGTCGATGTTTTTTCGAACGTAGTGTGGCAGCCTTTTCGTCGGAGGCAACACGCAGGGGATCTGTGCTGCGTCTAGAATCACCCCTTCGCCGTTCGCGCCGACGACCCAGGTGATGGATCCCACCGTGAAGATCTAGCCTGGCGTCGGGAGCTCGATGGAGCTTGAAAAAATCACCTTGTTCGCCATGGAATCAGGTGACACACCCCCTACCTGGCGCGCCAACTGTCGACGGAATACCGGCGATAGTCTACCGAGGGGTATGCCCGCGGTAGTAGATGAGACGGTGAGGGTGCGCCTGAGACGAACGAGGGAGCACAATTCGTGCGGAACAGAGGTTTAGACAGGTTCAGGCCGCCACGAGGCGTAATACCTTACGTCCTGTATGCTGCTGTGTTGTATTGCTAGTAGATTAGAAGAACCGAGTAGACCCCCCTGCCCGCCTTATATAGTCGGGGGGCTGGGTTACAAGTTGATCTTGCCATACATAACAGATTATAATCCTAGCCGATCTGGGAAACCAATTGGCTAGATCCTAGGAAAGTTATTTTCTTGCCCGCCAAGGACTCGGTGGATATACGCGATCTCCTAGAGATTGTATGGGCGACGCGTCCTTGGTAGTTCGGGCCTGTTCGGTAGACTTGGCCCATGTATGACTATGCGGGTATACGGGCTTATACCCCCACAGAGCTTTCCCTTCCCCTTCTTCTTGTTGGTCGGGGCTCAAGAAGAGGTGCCCTCGGGGGCCTCCTCCTTCTGTTTGCCCTTAGGGTCGGAGAAAAGGGCTCCCACTGCCTCATCCCCTGAGGCGAAGCTGGTAGCGATCCTCATGAGCTCGGCGACGCTAGTTGGCGTCTGACGCCCTAGCTTGTGAACTAGCTCTTTGCAGGAAGTTCCTGCCGCGAATGCTCCGACGACGTCGGAGTCGGCGACCTGGGGCAGCTCATTGTACTGCTTGGAGAAGCGCCAGATGTGGTCCGGAGGGACTCGCCCGGTTTCTGCTTGCAACTGCGGAGGTCCCAGGAGTTATCAGGCGCACGTACGTGCCCTGGAAGTTCCCTACGAAGATCTTGACCAGATCGTTCCAGTCAAAGATCATCCGTGGCGGAAGATGTTCCAGCCAAGCTCTTGCAGAGTCGGCGAGGAACAGGGGGAGGTTGCAGATAATGATGAGGTCATCCTGCGCGCTGCCAAGCTGGCACGCAAGACAGTAATCCGCTAACCAAAGCTCGGGGTTCGTCTCCCCCGAGTATTTGGTTATGTTGGCCGGCTGTCGGAACCGGGGCGGGAACTTGGCCCTTCGGATGGTGCCGCTGAAGACGCGAGGTCCTGAGGGCTCGGGTGAGGGTTCGCGATCCTCATCCGAGTCGTAGCGCCCGCCCCGATGGACGCTATAGCCGCGCATGGCTCCGTTAGTCTTCCGCCGGCCGTGGGCTTGCAGAATGGCTCGGACATCGACGTCCTTGCCAAGCCGTTGGTGGACTGGTGGGGCCCTTGGAGCCTCGGGTCAAACCGAGGCTTCGCGTTCGTGGCGTGCTATGCCGCCACGCTGGTGACTTTCAGCGCCACGGTGTCGCAACGCTGAGCTTTTCCGCCTAGAGGACGGCTGCATCCTCCAGGAGGTCCTTGAGCTGATTCCTGAGCTGTCGTGCCTCCACGGTGGAGGGCTTAGGTATGCTCCGGAGCAGCATCGCTGCTTCCGCGAGCTTCTGGCTTGCCTGGGGTGCGGCCCCCGGTGTTTCGGCCCTGTCGTCAGCAACGATTCG
This sequence comes from Eremochloa ophiuroides, assembly GCA_038502445.1. Lineage (NCBI taxonomy): Eukaryota > Viridiplantae > Streptophyta > Magnoliopsida > Poales > Poaceae > Eremochloa > Eremochloa ophiuroides. The sequence goes on from JAHLJS010000002.1 coordinate 47,334,297, forward strand.
GGCTTGAACACCACGGGCTCGACGCCGAGCTGCTCCTCCATAGCTCCGCCACTCGTCACGCTCCAGCGTAGCTCGCAGCAAGGTGAGGCGCAAGCGGTCCTCGTCCATCCGCGCCTCAAGCTCCCGGAGCTGCTCTAGCTCCGGGGTTTGAGGTGCGGGGCGAGATGTTCCTGCCCCCTGATCCAGCGGTGGGGCTGACCGTGCAGGCCGCGGGGCCGCTGGAGGGGGCGTGACTTGTTGGTGCTGGGGTTGCGAGGGAGGGGGTGTGTCGTCGTTGTCCCCCGAGTGGACGTCCTCCACCCGCCCCTCATCAGGGTGCATCAAGTTGTAGCACTCCCGAGCGGGGTCGATGTAGGACTGGTCCAAGTTGGTGCTGACGCTCAGGGCATTCTCTTCCGAGTCGTCGGTGTGGATGGTGAAATCCACGTTTGCCTAGAACTCATCATCATCTTCGCTGTAGCTGCGACGAGACGACAAGGTCCGGCCACAACGGTTCCACCCCTCCGAGTGTTCTCGAGGGGTGAGGTTGATAGTGGTATCCGTTTTCCCACCATCATACGCCCTGGCACTTCCCCCAGGGGAATGGCGGTGGGGATGCCACGTGGTCTCCCACGAGGCTGTCCAGGCGCTCGAGGCGCTGGACTGGAGTGTCCGACAGCTCGTGCAACAATGCGCGAATTGCACGAACGTGGGCATCCACGGTGGTCTGGAGCCCGAAGAGGGACGATGGCGTCGTTCCCCTCCCCCAGTGAGGGCGGAGAGAAATTTCGGCTGGCGTCGTGTTTCCGCCCTCGCCCGTCCTTTGGGCAATAGGCGGATGCGTGGCCGCCAGTGCCGGAGATCCTGGGACAGCGGCTGGTGCAGTATAGGCTTCCCCCGTTGGGGGTGCCTGGTTGGCCGCGTCTCCCGCGGCCAGAGGCCGGTTAGCGCTGTTGCGCCGCCTCCTCCTGGTCCGCTGGGAGCGGCGTGCAACGTTTCCCCCGTCCTCTGGGGCGTGTGGAAGCGTTGCAGGGCTCCCTTCTCCGGCCGCCTACTGGGCCAGGGGTTAGGACGACAAGGACGTGGGGCTCGGTCGGGCGTAGGTTCATCTCGAGCCCTTGGCCGGTGGCCACGAACTCGAGAGTCCCGAACCGGAGCACCGCGCCAGCGGGAAGCGTGGTGGAGCTGGCTGCCATCCGAAACCTACGTCAATACGCAAAAGGCCCCTACCTGGCGCGCCAACTGTCGGTGCTAGTTTTGGCGGGCGCTAACACCGGCTATTAACTTGTGCTTTGCGGTTGAGGTTTCGGATGGTGTGCAAGGAGGAACACGGGAGATTTATACTGGTTCAGGCCAAGGGGGCCCTACGTCCAGTGGAGAGGCGAGTCGTGTTGCCTTGCACCGAGGGTGCTTGTAGTAGGGGGTTACAAGCTGAGTCGAGAGAGGGAGAGTATCCCAAGTCTCTTGTGTGCGGAAGAGGATGCTTTCGTTTTCGTGTAGTTGTGTTGTGTGTGTGTTGGTGTCGTGAACTTGGTGAATCTCTATCTGCGACTGGCCTCCGCCCTCCCTTTTATAGTTACAAGGGAGAAGCTAGAGTTACATGCGGTGACCTATGATGACGATACTCGGCATGGTGGTATCAGAGGTGATTAGTGGCTATCGTCAGCCACGCCATCGTCTTGGCGCTTCGGTAGTGTGGCTTCGATCATTCGACTGATCTTCCACTGTTCGATCGTTGAGTTCCAAGGTGGTACAGTGTTCGGGACGTGGCTGGCTGCGTGGCGCTGCGTCACGGCGTCGCGTCCGGTCCTGCACAGTGCAACGAGAAGACCGGATGTCTTTCAAAGATTGACTCCCGAGGCTGGGAGCCTTCCTTGCCATCGAGAGCGTGACGGGACGAGTCATTAGGGGTGTCCTCCCTCGGGCGTGTTTTCCTCTCATGCACGGTACTTTCCCGAGGGGCGAACGGTCCTGTTTGCTACATTGCCCATACTCCCGGGTCGGCGGGACAGCCGTCACCTCTCTTGTCCCCGCGGGACTCGCGCGTTATGGGCAGGAGCTGTCGCTGTCGTAGTTGAAGAATCTGTCCGTCACCAAGGGGCGTCATCCGGTTGACTGTCCTTGGGACGGAGTGGAAGGAGTGGGGCCGTCGTATCGGTCACCGGAGGAGGTATGGCAGTTGGTACGGAGGACGTGCACGAGCAGGGTGCCGTCGCCTCGCGGCGTCCAGTCAGTGGGGTCGCGCCTGTAAAGTGGTCAGAGGGGTCCCTTGTGGTCTAAGATTGCCCTGCTGACGTCGACTGTGCATTGGATGCCTTAGAGAGACCATGCTCGAGGAGGACGAGGAGGCTCGGGCGAATCAGAAGATTTAGCGCCCGAGGGTACCGCTGTCCCGAGCCCTCTCGTGGAGGCTCAGGACGAATCGGAGATTTGCCGCCTGAGGGTGCCGCTGTCTCGAGCCCTCTTGTAGAGGCTCAGGCGAATCGTAGATTTTGCACCGAGGGTGCCGCTGTCCCGAGCCGTGCCGCCGGGCCTTACGGGAGGCCACTTTGGGCTTTCACGCGCGTAGCCTTCGTGGGCTTTGGCTGGCCTTATTTGGGCCAGGTTGCGCTGAGGTTGCTTGTTTTTGCGTTGAAGTTAGGTACCCCATACTTTGGTACCGGACAATCCTGCACAATAATTTAATTATCTAGTTGTTTCTGTTTGAGAAATTTCGTTATTCCGATTTTTATACCAACTATTAATTATTATATGTTGATCTATCGAGATTTGATGGATCATATACCTAATAACCTGGCAGCTCCGATCCATTTGTCCCGGACATATGTATAAATTATTGTGTATTTTTGATCTATTAATGAGATGTTATATGTTAACATACAATTACATTTTATTAAGAATAATCTTTCTATCCCTGTTAATGCTTGGTCCACCAATGCCTTCAATTTAATGTGAAGGTAGCGAGTTTTGAAGAATATCTGGTCATAAATTTTGATTTCTGTTCCTGGTACTTAGTGTGTTAAACCACCTTTATTTGTTTTCTCTACTTTTTTTCCCTGTGTGAGTTATCATGCATCTAGTAGAAGTGTTTAACACAGACCAACCTACCTGTTGTGAGAGAAAAACATGTGCAGCCTGGCGGTTGCAGCCTATCTTCTGCCGGTATTCGGAGTTTTTTTTTTCTAGAACACGATTTTGCGTGTATTTTATTAAGAAGGTCGAGTCACAAGTCGTTCCGCTTGTCCATTAGTATATATGTTTACCATTCAAAAGAATGGAAATTGCATGGGTGTTGTCTCCGGTGTCTTGTTCTGGGACGGAAAAATAATTTTCTATGTTGACTGCGTGGTGCCCTGTCGCTGTGATGAGTCAACAGAGTGGTAGAGTTGGAGGAAGGAGACAAAAAGGCCTGAGGGCTGGCTACTTCCATGAAGTTTCTCTCATTCTCATCCACGTTTGTTCTAGCTAGCACGATTCTTCAAGCTTTGTTGCTTGAAAGGACCATATGTTGAACTACTTGTGTTTGGACTATATACGATGGTGATGTGTTTTTAGTAGGACAAGTTACATCTATTATGTGAATTCAGTTTATTCAGCCCTATTTATAGTTATGGAATAATGTTTTTCTCTTGCAATAAATCAGTCATGCAAGTTAGCCGCAGGCCAAAATAAGTCGTGTTGAACTGGGTAGCATGCCTGTGCCGTCCTATCAGTTTTGGTAACATTTTAATTTGGCTTTGTTCGGCTGGCTGGATTGTATGGCTAGCCTGACTGACTGTTATGAGAGAAAAATACTGCTGAATGGCTCGCTGATACTGACTGGTAAGTTCAAGCGAACAGAGTTAGTACTACGTAATTATTATGTATGTATGTATACGTTTGATTATACAAAGTCAAGGCCCTGAAAAAAAATTGCAATATTTTGTCTACTTCTCAGGGAGCACTATGAGTTGTGAAAAAGTAAGGCCACACACCTGTGACTTGACCGCCGCCTACTGCCTACTGATGGACAGCCGTCGGCCGCACGGTGGTAGTTTCCTCCCAAGCACGCGATGGATGGCAGCGAATTAGCGGACGCAACGGCAAAATGTAGGCATCAACGTGGCCCCGCCCCAAGTCTCCGCTTCTCCCCTGTTTTTCTTGCGCGCGCCGTCCCTTTCTTGTTCCCCGCCGTGCGGCCGTGGAGACTGGTGAAGCCCAAGAAGGCATGAAGGAAGAAGCAGACGTGCTAGCGCTGACAGCCTACCTGTCTAGTGTCCACCAGTACGATGCACGACTGCTCGTGTAGTGTGCTCAGCGACCAGAGTTGATATTGCTAGATGGCTCATTTTCCTCATTTCGCTAGATGCCTCTAATATGTTACTGGATGGCTCATTTTGCTCAACAGCTAACTCATGGATCATCTTTGGTCAGGTATACGTTCTCCAGGCTTCAGAAAAATAGAGAAAGGAGCAAACTGTATAGAAGTTTGTTCCAAATTCTGGGCCATAGTTTGAGAAATAGGAGCAGGCAACATTTTTTTTTTTTGACTATCTTCAAAATTACAAGAAGCTATTTTAGGCTCGTTGCATGAAGTTTTAGGAACAATAATTTGAGCACCTACAGTCACACCAGTCTTCCCCTCTCGAAGGAAAGCTGTCCTCGGTTTTGGAATATCTTCAGCAACCGTTTTCTTTGCTTTCAAAAGAGCAAACATGTCAGCCTTGATAGCACTCTCAAGCACTGGATTGAGCACCTGAGTAACTTGTGCAGAAACAAATAATTATTAGAACGACCACCATGAGTAGCATCAAGATCGAACTGCCATGATCGACCCAACAACAAATGACAAGCACTCATCGGCGAAAGATCGACCCAACAACAAATGACAAGCACTCATCGGCGAAACATTACAGTATATGGTATCCACATAATTTCCAATTGAACATTTTACTCTCGCCTTATGAGTAATTTTCAGCTTACCACTTTGATTCATCCGGCGCATATAAGCAAGGATCTAGGATTCGGCCCGAAAGACACGAAATTTGGTGGAATTCGTCCATTTCTGACAGGCCCGAAGAAATAATCTTACCGGACAAATTATCTCGGCCCAATTTCAATTTTTGGTCCGGCCCATAGTCCCATTTGGCCTGCTAATAGGGATAAAAACGGATCGGATATGAACGGATATCACTGATATCATATTTGTTTTCATATTTCTGGTCGGATTCGGATTCGAATACGGATAGTGTCAGCCATGCCTGATAGGATACGATTAGATGTCAACATAATAAATATACGATTTGAGTATTCGGATACGGATATGATATCGGATGTTGAATACCCAGACTCGAATATGGACTGACGTGAACACCTCTAAATGGATTCGGTCGAACGGACGGTCAGATATATATCCGTACCATTTTCATCCATACCTGCTAATACACCCGGTAGGTATAAAAGCACAAACCCTTCTATGAAACCCTAGCGATTTATTTTCCCCCATCCTCAGCCCCTGGACAGCGACGGTCGGTGGCTCGTCTTGAGCTGCGCGAACCGTGGATCCGCACACCCAGTAATGAGAACATAAAGGCGGCAGCGGATCTCCGATTCCACTCTACTCCTCCCCCATCGTCTCCCCTTCCATTCCTCTCCTCCCCTGAAGCCGTGTCATGAATCCTCTTCAATCCCCCACACTCCATTATTGTTGTGGTGGTTCATTGGGCAGTGCCATCAAACCAAACCACTGAGCTACTTCTACGTCCTTCCGTCCAGGATTACTGTCTTGTGATTTCTTGGTACATCGCCTAAATCTTGTGGTGTTCTCGAATCGTTGATCATTTGTTCTGTTTCTATAAAAAAAACTCAGACCAAATTTGCCAAAATTCGCTCAAAATTCAGAAATATTTGAAATGTTTGATTGGTCAACTTTACTGAAAGCCAGTCTGAAATTTCCAAAATTCGTCCAATTCGGTGACCACCGAAATTTCTCGCATTTTGAATCCCAAAACCATGCATATAACACGGCATTGGAAGCCTCCGTGTATATAAAGACAAACATGCACAAGATCTGAACTAATGGCATTAGTGAAACTACCGCCATCAATAATCAATTTGCATACCTTGTCGTGGATTATACATTCGGACTGAAATATACTAGATCACTGCCCTTTAACATGAACAACAGTACCATCACTTTGTACTTCCTGTGCCATCATAGATAAGCCATCGGAGTTTCATCACCTATGGTTACTCCAAAGAGGTAAAGATTATCCTGTGAAAACACCTTACTAGTTATACCTCCAATATCTTGATCAAGCACTGTAGCACTGGAGTTTCCTTTATTCACTTCATGATCAGTATTGAGTTGCATGCACCTGACCAGTTCAACCCGAAAGCTTAAACTGATAGGGAAAGGTGAGCAATTCACTTATATTCCAACACTCCCCTCACATCGAGGCTCCAGCGAGAGATCTCAAGCGATGGGCAAGCCTCAGACATGAAATAAGAGTGAGCAATAATTATTTATTTTAACTGTGCTAACCAGGATTTGAACTCGAGACCTCTGGCTCTGATACCATATTGAGTTGCATGCACCGACCAGTTCAACATAAAAGCTTAAACTGATGGGAAGTGTGGGTAATTCACTTATATTCCAACACTCCCCCTTACATCGAGTCTCCAGGCGAGAGATCTCAGCGACAGGGCAAGCCTCAGACATGGAATAAGAGTGAGCAATAATTATTTTATTTTAGTTGAGGATTTGAACTCGAGACCTCTGGCTCTGATACTATATTGAGTTGCATGCACCGATCAGTTCAACCTAAAAGCTTAAACTGATGAAAAGTGTGGGCAATTAACTTTTATTCCAACAATCAGGAACTAGAAGCTCTTTATTTTTTTGTTGGAGGAAACAAAATTATAGAAGAATCTAGCAGCTTGCTTCACACATTTGTTAGGAGAAGAATTTTGCCATGTATTCACAAGCTTGCTATATTGAAGACTAGAACTAAGTTGTTTGATAGGAACCATGAACGCATGTGTAGGTGAAAACAAACACATCGTACCAAATGTGCACGCATGTGTAGGTGAACCATGCACGCATGGAGGAACCCTTTGACATGAACAACAGTACTATCACTTTGTACTTCGTGTGCCATGCATAGATAAGCCATCCGGAGTATCATCACCATCGGTTATTCCAAAGAGGCAAAGATTATCTTGCCACGTGGCGGCAGTGGCATCGTGCGTGTTCTCCCAACTCTCTCTCTCTCACCCTTGTCTATAGGAGCACCAACTAGCTTACTATTTAAGATGAACATCTACCATATGGTACTTTATGCTAAATCTTTAGGCAATTCCAGAATTAATATAAGGATTAATTCCAAAATATATAAATCATGATGATCTGATAAACTAGCATGTATAATCCCTAACATACTAGTTAGATTGAACAATATTAATAGCAGTAGCAATGCCATAATAGCAGTCATCATTGTCACACCCGATTTTAAGGACAAAATCGAATGCACAATCTATGTGTAAGGAAAATAAACCCTAAGCCTATTTACAATTGGATTTTGGTGTTCGATAATCAACATGATCAATATTGGACCAATGGTAGTTTTACTAAGTGTTTGTTTTGTAGTTTAATAGGATGCAAAAGTGTCTTGGACTCAGGCAACGGTGTGATCTAAGTGATCAACACCTCAAGCAAGACATTAGAAGGCATGTTGAAGACTTCAAAGATCAAGCACAAGTCCGAGACACAAGGAGGAACTAAGCCGGATGCCAAAAGCACGAAGAAACAAGTGAAGAAAGGGTTTGGGTTCTCTCTCCCTCCTGTCGAGCTTACGAGGCAGGATTCAACGATTTGCCGATGATGTCGCTGTGGAAAACATGCACCAAATGCTGGTACAGAGCGTCCAGTGGCTTGAGCCAGAGACAGCCCTAGATCAGTTATATCATACCCAGAGAGAAGCAGCTAGACGCGATGGGCATGTGGTGCGAGTGGCTGGTTCACAGAAGTCAGAGCACACAGGACGCGTCCGGTGTGTACTCGATGCTCTCAAGTGCTCTCTGGAAGGGCAGTGGACGCTAGAGGGCAAGTCTCTAGGTACTACCACCAGACTGTGTTCGGTGCTCACGGAGTTGGCAGCAGTGACTAGTTTCAAACGGTTGGCTGATGATGGCGCGACATGTGGCAACACCGAACGCTGGGCGATCGTCCGGTGAACCCACCATACGCGTTTCGTTTCCAACGGCTAGCTCACTCTTAGGGGCTATAAATACCACCCCAACTGGCCATGGAGAGAAAATAAGAAGTGATAAAACATTCCAAGGGTGTTGTTAAACTATTTTAGAGCTCTCTACTTGCATACTTCTTAGTGATACACTTGGTGATTAGCGTAGGTGCATTGCGAAGTGCTTAGATTAATTAGACCACTGCTTATGCGCTTGCCCTAGGTTTAGACCTAATGTTTAGTGAGGTTTGCATACCTCTTATCCAAAGGTGCTTGCGTGCACCGTGCTTGTACTCGGTGGGGCTGGTAGTCTTATAAGACCACACCAACCGCGCATGTGGTGTGGCCGCCACCGTGTACCGGAGGGAGCAAGGCCCATGGCGATTTAGCCGAAAGCTTGATAGTGAAGACGGTGAGGAGCGATCAGAGGAGAGGCTTGCCTTGAAAGGCACACCGGAGACCCACTTGCTCGTGGGGAAGGCCCGGGGCTATCCTACAGAGTGAAATAACCCAGAGCTTGGCCATTGTGAAGGGCTCCAACGAGGACTAGGCAGAAGCTTGCGAGCTTCTCGATACCTCGGTAAAAATACCAGAGTCGTCGACGGGTGTTTGCATCTCTACCTCACGTTTACCTTCTGCATTTACATTGCTTCCCTAGTTTTATACTTTACCTTTCCTAGCTTAGTTGATAGGCTAGTTGTTAGGATTGGAACCTAGGTTGCATAACTTTTTTGCGGATAGATATAGCAACACACTTATCAAAACCTTAGTTGGACATTGGCTAGTTTATTTATTGCATAGGTTTTGCTAAGGTTAACAAAAAGAGGTCATAGTTTAGAAGTAGAGTTTTAAGTTGTCTAATCCAGCCCCCCTCTTAGGCATCACGGTCCTTTCAATATGTATGCTAGGATCCATTTTTATACATATATCGACTTTATTATAGTATCATAACAGTGTAGAATTACATATTGTAACATTAGTACAAAATGATCTGTGGGTCTAAAAGAAAAATTACATAAATCATAATAAAACTCGAGCGGTAAAGGGATGCCATATCCACAAGAACATCGACCGGGGGGCCAGCACCAGCGTAGTACACGTCATCAGGGTCAAAGGCATCATCTTCTATGTACTCCTCTTCATCAACTTCAGTGTCTGGGTGGGGTAGCAGGGGGACAAAGAGGAAGGGTAAGTACATCAAATTGTACTCTGCAAGTATAGGAAAGTATGCCATGTTGGCTTAAAGCAAGGACAAGCCAACTTGATTTGACACAGGCACCTAAAGCGACACACCCTATTACATTAATTCCATAAGCACCTATTTAACTAAGTGAAATTTTATCTCCTCAGAGTAACCAATACTCGGAAATCTCATCTGAGCAACCAACACATAGAAATCCATCCTAGGCACCCGTTCCTTTCCCAAGGAACCATCCAACCAGAACTAGGGAACCAACTAATCTCGAATAAGTCCAAGCCAGCTCTTGACCGCGAGCACGTCTGATGTATCAGTTTTACACTCTACAAAGGTTGCACACTTTCACCATAAGTCATGTTTTCCCCATCACGCCGAACATGGCCTAGGTGCACAATGGGGTCACACTACAAGGCCTTTACAAAACCCCTATTTTACACGTACCTCTAAGGTTTCACCCCCACAGGCCCCATCTTGAGCCACACAAGCCGTCCATGTGTAAAGCCAAACTTGGAGAGACTAATTAATTAGCTAGGTTTGTCCCATTCTCACCTCATGGTTGCGTTGTAAAGCCAGGGTTACTGAAAGCCCTAGTTTGATTTTGGCTAATTGATGACACCTAGTATCTAACCATGTGCTTAAGTATTATGATTACAGGGATGATTGGTGAAACAAGTGGAAGGCTATGACAGCGTCCAAGCAATTGGTGTAAGCCCATCTACATGAAGATCAATTGCTTCTCTACTTGCGATTTGGAAAGGTGCTCAAGGCAAATGTATAATTGATAGGGTTCTTTCATTCTAGTGATCAAGACACTATAGAGAGTATGATCACATTTAGGATGGATGACCGTACTATTAAGAGGGGAGAAATTCGTTTGCAATCTCGGTCATCAAGTGCCTCTAGATGAATACCTTGTGCATATCCATTTAGATCTAGAGCACTAACTTAAACCCCGTGAATTTTATTTGAAAATGCTAAGACACCCTACACTCAATGGTAGATCACTTTGTGGTGTTGGCACATTTGAAAACTGCAGTTAAGTTTGAAATGGTAGAAAGGGTTTGGATTCTAATTTCCTCCTTGCCTACCTGGCAAGGCAAGATTCAGCGATTTCTGGAAGCAGTCGGACGCTCAGAAGCATTAGGGGTCAGACCAATTCGTTGCGTCCGATGGCTAACTTCCCTAAAGTGTGTTAGAGAGCGTCAGACAGTGTTTTCCAGGGCGTCGGACTATTTCTCCAGCGTCCGACGCGCTGCACAGTACGCGAGAAATGTTGTTTAGGGGCGTCGGACACTTCTGTTGGTCCGAGGCCAACCGTCGGATAGCGTCCGACGCATATATTGCTCGCTGAAAGCTCTCTGGAAGCGTCAAACGGTGTATTCCATTAGTCCGATGCTTGCCTAGTGTAGCGTCCGAAGCTGGCGTCTGAGCGCGCGAGCTGAGAGCCGTTGCGCGGCAGCGGTCGAATTCAAATGGGTTGTATACGTGGCAGAACAGCGATTCGCCGGTTCGGAAAGCATCAGACGGGATGATTAGTCCGACGCCCCCGACGCTGACACTTAGCGTCCGACGGTACGCAGAGAGGGTATAACGGCTATGTTTATTTGTGAAAGTTTATAAATACCACATGGCCGGCTCTTGCTCACTCTCTTGGTTCCCCAACTCATTCATACACCTTGTGAGCACCCTCCAAGCAGTCTAACTCACTTAGATCACATCATTCTCACTCATTATGAGTTAGAGATCGATCCAAGTGCATTGTTCATCCTATTTCATCCATTGGCACTTGTCGATCGTTGTTGCTGCGGATTTCTCTTGTTTCTCTTGGTGATTGCCGTCACCTAGACGGTCCTGGCAGCAGTGGACGAGCTTGGTGGATTTGGTGATTGTTTCTGGCCACTCCCAGTGATCTTGTGAGGGGTTTGGTACCTTTCCTAGAGGAGAGCCAAAGGTAACCTTAGTGGATTGCTCGTGTCATTGAGTTACGTTGCTCGTGGTAGGTTCTTGCGGGCACTCATTTGTTGAGCTTGACATTGGTTGTCAATTAAGGCACCGAACCATCGAGTAGTGGTCGACACAACAAGGACGTAGCGTGCCGGCAAGCACATGAACCTCGGGGATAAATCTTGGTCTTCATTGTGTTGATCATTGGGTTCCTTGTGACCATCACCTTCGTAGTGTATTGGTATTCATTCCGGTGATTGGTCATCTACTCTACTCAGAGGTATAACATTACTACACTTCTCTTTACTTTGTATTTTTTACTTGTGTAGTAGTAGTATAATCAGTTTGCTTACCTTAGGAGTAAATTAGCTTCCACCTAGGCTAGCTTGTGTGTACTTCTAGAGACTTAACTTAGAACGGTTAGGAAGGCTTGCATTTTGAGCAGAGTAGCACAAAACTCGCTTCACCATTTGTTGTACTAACCGCTTGGTCAAGTGTTGTTTGTAGAATTTTAATTAGGCTATTAACCCCCTCTAGCCTCTTTGGACCTTTCAGTTACATGCTCCGAGAACTGATCCTTGGGATCTAGGCAGGATACTAGCACAAATCCAATCCGCTATTATTAGTAGCCAAATCCATGGCACAAACCAAACTCCACCAAAATGGTCCATCTTGCCAGATTTGCCTAATCACCATGTTCCTAAAAAGATTATCATTCCCACATATTGAATAGATATTTAATCAATATTTAATTATACTCTTCCCAACTCAATACTGCAATCTAAGCAATAACTTCTACCATTCCCAACCATGTTATAAGGATGGTAGTATCAAATTCTAGTAAACCCTATCATGGGATTCTATTTTTGACTCTGCATGCAACTAATGGTCTAATTACTCTAACTCAAAAGTAAAACAAAGGTAGGTGCAAGATGGTCAAGGACACTTTCCTTCGAACTAGGTAGGGTTCGGGGTATCGAACACCTGGTCCTGGAGATCCTCACACTAGTGGAAAACATGACCCACAAAACAAAATAAGAAACATCACAACTAGTGGAAAAACATTATGAAAGTGTTTCTAACACGAAGTACTTGTCGAAACGAAACTAACGTGACTGGAATGGGCCGAATCGGATTTAAAATGCGAAAGTTATGATTTAAACAAGATTTTCATTTGATAAAATTATAGATTAAATCTAATCATGAATTTTAAAGTTGAAAACATACTGAATAGTAGTATAAACATGTAGCTTATTAAATTATGAATCTAACGTAAGTTGAATAGGTTCAAATCGGATCAAACATGGACAAGTTATGGCTAAATTACTATCGGTGGCAATTCTGTGATTAATTGAAACTATTTTTGAATTAAAAAAAAATCAAAATCCAATTTTAGAACTAAGCTGCACTGCGGGTTCTGTTTTCAAAATAGCAGGGGCTAACTAGCAAGATTGCAAAGACTTAGGGAGCGATGGACCGGATTTATAAAAGTAGTAGGTGCTTGATCGCAAAACGGTGCTCACTGGGCAGTTTGGATTGGTCAAATGACGTGGCATGCTTGAATTGGTTGGAGGACTGCTGACTAGGCAGGACGGTTTGCTATGGTTGACCGGCCAGTCAACACTAGATCCGAGCTACTCAGACCTAATCCAACGACGTTGGCGTGGGTCTCCTTTCTCTGCTTGCTGCGTAGACCAGCACCATGACGACAGCTTGCTGGAGCCGATTGGAATGGCGCTCCGGTGGTCGCGGGTCGACAGAGAGCGGCGACAAGAGAGGGAGTCGGTCCTGGGGAGCTCTCGGGTGAGGTTTGTAGCCGTCGAGGGGGCTCAGGCGGCTGCTCGCGGCGAGCGCAGGGAATGGCGGTGGCGGTAGTGCCTCAGGTGGGGTGTTGGAGAGGAGGAGCGAGCATGATGCCCTGTGGTGCCATTGATAGAGGAAGGGAGAGAGGAGAGATGGCCTCGGAATGCATGCACGGGCACGTATGGTGCATGGTGGCGCCGGCGTGTGTAACACCAGGCCCAATTTGGAATTTGACCCATAGTGGCCCATGTGCAAGTAATGAGATGTTGTGGGGGTTTAGTCCGACCATGGTTGTTAAAGGTGGGTTAGATCAACATATAAGGCTTCTAGAGTCCATCCCACCATCCTCGGGTTAACCCTTTTAAGCGAAGCGAGGATGAAAGCTTAAGCGGGATAGTGGTAGGTGTGGTTCGCTCAGCGTGCAGAGTGGATCTGAGTCGTTTGGACTCTGGCACTGTTACAACAGCCCAATTTGGAATTTGGCCCATAGTGGCCCATGTGCAAGTAATGAGATATTGTGGAGGTTTAGTCCCACATTGGTTGTTAAAGGTGGGTTAGACCAACATATAAGGCTTCTAGAGTCCATCCCACCATCCTCGGGTTAACCCTTTTAAGCGAAGCGATGATGGAAGCTTAAGCAGGATGGTAGTAGGTTTGGTTCGCTCAGCGTGCAGAGTGGATCTGAGCCATTTGAACTCTGGGGTGTTACAAATGGTATCAGAGATGACCTTGGCGGCCACGGATGCGTGCGGGCTAGGGGCACGGACATGGGGTTTCATTGCGCGTGTAGGCCCTGCAGGGCGCACGGCGTGGCACATGTGCCGGCACTGGGCGCACGATCGCGTGTGCTAAGAGGGGAACATTCATGGTCATCATTTGCCCGGTTGTGGGTGTGTTGGGCCGACGAGGACGTCGGGCCCTTTGGGGGTGTATGTAACACCCGACCCAATTTGGAATTTGGCCCATAGTGGCCTATGTGTAAGTCATGAGATATTGTGGGGGTAGGTTAGATCAACATATAAGGATTTTAGAGTCCATCCCACCATCCTCGGGTTAACACTTTTAAGAGAAGCGAGGACGAAAGATTAAGCGGGATGGTGGTACGTGCGGTTCGCTCAACGTGTAGAGTGGATGTGAGCCATTTGGACTTTGGCGAGTTACAGCGTGCGTGCATGTGCGGGGCGATCGTCGCGGCCTTGTTTCAGGTCGCCCGTGGCCCGATTCGTGCAGGACCCTTGCGTGTAGGTTCGCGGTGAGGTTTGGGGCGTGCACGCGGCCTGACTCGGCGTGGCACGTGGGGAGGGGGCAGCGACGGCCGCCGTATGGTGCACGTGCACACGCTCGGCGGAAGGAAGACGAAGGTAGCTGACTGGTGGGCCCCACCTATCGCCACCTGGCCAAAGAGAGGAGCGGGGAAAAAAGAGAGCGGGCGGGGGCACCGGTTGTTGCTGGGCTTCGGCCTAGCAGGGGGCGCGTCGGAGGGAGGGAAAGAGGGGAGTGGATGAGAGAGAGTGGATACAGAGGGTTTTGGTTTTTCTTTCTTTTTCTATTTCTACTTCTTTTTCTTTCTTTTCTTTCTATTTGCAAATTCATTTGGAGATTCAAAATCAAAACTTTTATACCATGTAAAATTTCTAAAATTCTTTTGAAAATATTCCATTAGATTTTTAGGAAATATACTTGGAATTATTTCGTAACAAGAACTTTAATTATTTTATTTCTTTTATAATTAGTGTAAATTCGACTGCAATCTAATCGAGTTTTGCATAATTATTTTCCACTCAATAAAACTATGCAGGTGGCATGAATGCAACAAAGATATTTACGTAAATTTATATATATGCTACACTTTATCTAATCACTAATGTGCATAGCTCTAATTGATTTGTCTAATAATATTATATTTTGCACAAACTTAAAATTTAGGCTGTTACAACCATGATCAACATAGCAGGTAAATTATAACAAGAGATTGGATCACGCGGTGTGTACCTTCCTATTGTAGGAGCAAGTAACACAGCTGGTGGTGGTGAAGTAGAAGAAGATGCAGAACTAAGTTGTGGATAAGTGGTGGGGGAAATGATTGGAACAGCTGACGACGAATACACCAGGACGTAGCGCCACCTGACTTGGATGGATGTCACGCGTCAAGCGCTTCCTAAATACCTTATTCGTCCTCTCCCGGTGTAGGATTGCAAAAACCTTCTTCTCGTCTAGGGTTAGGGTTGAGGGAGTGTAGGCATAGGGGAAGGGAGCACGGGGAAGGAGGAGAGGGCGATGGTGGAGTGGAGGCGTCGGGCGGCGGCCACCGACGAGGTGGGTGGGCAAGGGGGCGGCGACACTTGCGTGGGTGAGGAGCATCGTGACGAGTCAAGCAGGTGGGCAATCATCGAGACTAAGGGAAGTGGGCAAAGTTTGAAAAAATAACGGTTCGGTGGGGTGTATAAATGATGGCAAAGGTGGGTAATTTCTTTGGAACTCTATGTTTATCAATTCAGAGGATTCTGGAGTTGGGAAAAAGGTGCTCCAAGAAAATGAACTAGATCTCCAATAACTTCATGGAGTTGGGCTGCTCTATTTTTTTAAGTTGGAGTGTTTGACTAGCTACAATCAACTCTAGCCTGAGTTCGGCTATAAAGTCATGCCAAACATGCACTTATTTAGTTGGTTTGTATAACTGTTGGTGAACTCTTCACAACACAAGTTAGAGGGTCCACATGGCAAAATCGCACACGCGTAGAGTAGCTTTATTCTCTAGTCGTACTGTACATGTCAGAGGGGATATTTATAGGGGTCTAGCCTCCGCTAATCTGTTGCCAAAAGACCATTTTACCCCCATATTACTTTACACATTTCTTTACATGAGGGGCGAAATCGTACTTTCATACTTCGCTAGTTGAATTTACTCCTACCTTACTTCCAACGAAACTTCGCCCATTTCATTAATCTTTTCGGTGGAAGTTTCCTTTGACGCCTTCTTTCCTGAAGCTTCGCTGCCGTCTCGTTTCTTTCCGACAAGCGAAGTCGACTTCGCCACAGCGAAGTCAACATCGTGCGGGGCTCTTTTATCTTTATGCTTTCCATATTGACGAGGCTAATCTTGTTCCAAAGTCCGGGGCGAAGTTTGGTTCCGAAGTCAAAATCCCCAACAGCAGCCCCTCGCGGGCAAAGGCCTACTCCGAAGGTCTGAATCCCGTGAAGTTTGATTTTGATACTGAGCTTCCAAACGCTGTCCCGGACTTCGGAGTTCTGAGGCCGAGCTTTGTTTTTGAAGTTTGACCGCCAGTCGTTGCTTTGACCGGAGCCTCCCTATAAAAGGGCGGAGATGGGGTCCCCCCGTTCTGCTCATTTCTGAAAAGTACTGAAATTCTGCTGCCTTAAGCTTTGTTGCGAAGTCGACCTTTGGCTTCGTCACTCATTTTCTTCGCGCTTTCAAGGTTTCTTTCTTGTGCCTCTTCTTCTTATTTTTTGATTTTTGCAGGTTGATTTATTTGATCTTTTTTAGGTTTTCATGGAACACGATCTTTTCGACTTGGATCCAAAGTCTGGTGACTGCTCTTTGGAGATGTCTTCTACAAATTCTGAGGGCTCTGGAGACTCCCTTGGTGATGTTTCTGCATCTGAATCAGATCTGGTGGCGGATGAAACACGCTCTTTCAAATTCTGTAAATCTCTGATTTTGGAAGAAGAACTTCAATCTTTCTTTGATCGTAATATTCTGGACAAGAGCCTGGTTCATCTTCCTAAAGACGAGGTTGTTCCGAGTCCTCATGAGGATGAATTCATAGTCTTCAAAGATCTTTTCACTGCCGGACTTCATTTTCCCGTCGATGATCTTCTTGAAGATATTTTCCGGCTTACAATATAGGAATGCACCATTTGACTCCGAATGGTGTTGTGAAGATTGCCCTTTTCATTTGGGCTGTGAAATCTCAGCATGTGAAGCCCGATATTGCTGCCTTCTGCAAGTTGCATGAGATGCATACCCAATTCAAGAGTCAGAAGGTTAATGATAAAAGGATTATTTCGAATTTTGCTTGTAGTAGCTTTAAAGCTGCTCGCGGTGCTGTTCAAATTCCACCAGCTTCTCGTAACAAGTGGCTTGAGAACTGGTCGAGGCAGTGGTTTTACCACAAAGTTCCTATGATTGAGGAGAAAAATGACAAAGGTAGGATTGTTAAGAAGTTTCCTCTTGCTTCGAAGCTTATTCGGTCCTCTTTTGAGTGTAAGCCTGCTTTGGAGAAGAACCAGGTCTCGAAAAACTGTGAACGTGCTTATAAACCTGTTGCTTCTGTTCAGTCTGCCCGAGATTTGTGTGAAGAGTATGTTGCTGCCAGAGTTTGGCCAATGAGGAAGGGTTGGGAACCACTTCGCTTTCATGAGAAAACTATTAAGGATAAGAAATATTTGTTTCCAGATTTCGAAACTATTCGTCCTAAAAGATTTGATTCTGATGCAAAGTTTGTGAAAGGTGTAGAACTCAGAGTTTCTAAATTTCTTGGTAAACAGTACAAGTCTGAAAATGACACAATTCTGAAGCTGATCGGGCTTGACTATTACCGACTGAATCGTATTTTTGAAGTTGCTCAGATTGTATACGGACCATGGGCTCCACCCTTGTATACTCGTGGAGGGAAACCTAGTTTAGATAAGACCACTCGTAAAAGAAAAGGTGTGCCAGCTTCAAGTGCTCCAAAACTTTCCAAGAAGATTTCTAAGAAGAAGAAGCTGAATGTTGAAATAATTCCTTCTGATGAAGAAGAAGATCAAACTTTAGGTTCTCCTTCCGGGGTGAACCCGGTTTCTGCAAATGTTGATATTGATGTCGAAGCTGTTAATGTTAGTTAAGAGGTGATATTCCTTGCTGAAGTCTTTTGCTCGAATAGTTTGCCTTCTCCTCTGTCTTCGCTTGCTGACTTTTTCTATTCTTTTGATGTTGTTCAATCTTTGGTTGTTGACAAGCAGACTTTGAATGTTACGGTCGGCAATATTGCTGGGTCTTTTCCTCCTCAAACTCTTATTGATCTTGGAGGTGATGTTGGCGGTAACTTTGACGAGGAAGGTGAGATTGATATTGTTGGCTCTCCAGAGACTGCCAGAGCCTCTTCTCCTCGTTTTGCTGCTAATACACCTCTAAGGGGTGATTATTTAATTGGGGGGTTTGAAACCTTTAGAAGTTTTTCTCCTTGTCCCCCTGGATCTTTGCTCAATGATGTAATTGCAGATCCGACTTCGCATGTTTGCGAAGGTGATGCTCCAATTACTGGTGCTGAAGCCCCAGTTACTAAAGGTGGTAAACTTCCAATTTCTGAATCTGAGGAAGCTTAGCCTTTGGCTGCTGCAAAGTCTGTTGCCTCCTCTCGAAGGGATACTGTTTGTGCCGACGTCGATTTCGACGATTCGGACGAAGATGTTTTTGACGAAGAAGCTGAAAATTTGCGGATTTCTCGCTTATCTGATTCTTTAGTGAATGTTTCCTCCGGCGAGAGGATTAGCCTTCAAAAGAAAGGAGTTTCCACTGGTACATTCTCTTTTTTTTTCCTTCTGAAGCTTCGCTTTTTATTATTGTTATTTGTTTTAAATGATTTTTCTTTTCAGATGTTGTATTTCCTGGTTCTTCTTCTCAAAAGAAGGTCAACGTTGATTTGTCCAAATCGAAAAGTGTTGCTGAAGATCCCCCTACTCCTCCGCCAACTTCGCAACCTGTTGCTCAAGATATTAGCAAAGATTCATTGGATCGCTGTTTAGACTTTTGTCAACGCGAAGGCGTGGATCTTAATGCTTTTAAATTCATTGGTATTGGTTTGGACAAGATCCGCATGCTTCCAAAGTCTTCCGACCTTAAACTATCTGAATGTATTGACAAAACATTCTCAATTCCTGACGTTGAGGAGGAGCTAGCCAAAAAATCTATTTTTGAGCTTGGGGATGCTTCAGTTACATTAGCCTACAAGGTTTTTTTCTCTTTTTCTTCTTATCATCATTTTTTTAGTTTGTTCTTTTGATATAACTTCTCTTTCTCTCTCTATTATTTCTTCAGAACGCCCTTCTTTAGAGAGGTCTTCAACGAAGTCTTGAGATTCGGGAAGAAGCTGCTGCACTTCGCGAAAAGAAGATGCTTGAAGAAATTGAGAGATTGAATTCTCAACTTGCAGACAAAGAGAAAGAGCGAATTTCGGTTGTTGAACATTATCAAAAATTGGAAGCTAATTTGCTGAAAGTCTCTATCACTCTTCAGGATAAAACTAAAGTGCTTTCTAGAGTTGGAACTAAGCTTGAAAAGTCTGTTAGGAATGTTAACTATCTTCAGAAGAAGCTGAAAGAAAAAGATGAGTACTTTCAGGCTACCGCTTCCCGTGTATGGGAACTTTGCAAAGCTTGTTATGAGAAATTTGGTGCGAAGCCCGAAGAAGCTAATTGGGAAGTTGGTGACTATACACCTTTCTTCAGTTGGTTATGTCGGCAATATGAAGATTTACCCACGCTATTACAAACTACTTCCGACTTCAGTTGCATGTATGCCACCAGGGCGATCTTCCATCCAATAAAAGAAGCTAAAGATCCTCTTTATGAAGAGTTGCTGAAAGATGATTACAAATTTCCTTCTGTCGAGACTCTTAGCAAAATTAATGTTAGGAAGAATGTTCAATGAATACTGGAATGGTGACGGCAGAGATTATGCTATGATAAGAAGGTACACTTCATGCTTTTCTCTTACCCTACTTCTTCTTTTGACTTGATCTGAAGTTTTACTCTTCTTTTATTCCTTTTTCTAGAAGATTGAAGAAGCCGCTGCTGCTGCGAATGTCCGAGTTGAGAGAGCTGAAAAAGCTGCTGCCGACCGAGCGAACGCTGATGATGCAGTTCGTGATCATCCAATCTAGTTTATTTTTTTTGAACTTTGTAAAGGTTGTTAAATGTAAACTTAAGTGATGTTATGCTGTGAACTTCAGGAGATAGTTGAAGTCATGCCTTTACTGATGTTGAAGGATAATGTTTTTGTTGAACCCTCGTTATGGTTGGGTTTCGCAACGGAAAATCCTTCTGCCTTATTTGATCATTATCTAAATAGTAAGCGGTCTATAATTATTTGTTAAAGAAGGTGTTGGCTTCTCTTTTTTTTATGGAAATGTGAAATGATTTCGTTTATTTTGTCTTCCTAGAGATTGACATGCCCGGTGATTTTGAGGATTTAAATAAAGTCAATTTTGAAAATCGAATTCTTTTCGAGACAGTTTCAGAGGTTAGTAGATTTAGTGTTTTAGATTTTATAATGTAGTCTTTCCTTGAAATGATGTCCAATTGTTTTTCCAGTCTTCGAGCTTTGAAGGTTCTTCCCTTTCATTAACAGAAGATTTTCTACGGTCAGAGATTGCCGAAATTTTGGATAAGGTTGTACATCATCTAATTGACGAAGCTGCTAGTGTTGTAGCTTCAGAAGATTTTTAATTTTAGTCATCTGTACATTGTAAACTGTAACTATTATTATTTTTTTATTATTTTTCTATATATTTTTGTTGTAGTAATAATGTTTATTTGGAATGGATATATTTTACTCTCTTTTGAATGTTGACATGTAGATTTGTTTGTACGAACTTCATAGAAAACGCCATACTCTTTTTTCTTTAGCGAAGTTTGACATAGAGAATTTTCTCTTCCGAAAATTTTAAACTGAAAAATGCCGCCCCCTTTTTTTTAAGCGAAGTCGACGAGGAGACTTGTCTCTTTTTAGAAATAAGTTTTTAATCTGAAAAAATGCCGTCCCTCTTCTTTTTGAGCGAAGTCGACGAGCAGACAAGTTTGTAATCTGAAAAACGCCGTCCCCCTTCTTTTTGAGCGAAGTCGACGAGGAGACAAGTTTGTAATATGAAAAACGCCGTCTCCCTTGTTTTGAGCGAAGTCGACGAGGAGACTTGTTTTTCTAATCTTCTTAACGAAATCAGGTACGCATATCCCTTAGGATAACTTCTTTCAATTTTTGTGAACTGATTTGCTGATTGTCTTAGCGAAGTCAGCTTCTTATCCCTTAGGATAATTTCTTTCCCTTGTTGTGAAGTGACTTGCTGATTTGCCTTAGCGAAGTCAGCTGCTTATCCCTTAGCATAATTTCTTTCACTTTTTGTGAATTGACTTGCTGTTTTGCCTTAGCAAGTCAGCTACTTATCCCTTAGGATAATTTCTTTTACTTTTTGTGAATTGACTTGCTGTTTTGCCTTAACAAAGTCAGCTACTTATCCCTTATGATAATTTCTTTTACTTTTTGTGAACTGATTTGCTGATCGCCTTAACGAAGGCAGCTACGCTTATTGCGTTATCTAGGTATTTGTTTGATGTTGAAGGTGTTTCGACATTTGACGATACCTAGCATTTTTTAGTCACCGATGTTGATGTGATCTTGTCTAAATCTTCGGTTTTTTAGGGAAATTTGGAGATTCTCATTTATATGATATGAGACCTTACAGTGGGAGACTGTCTCGTTAAAAAACCACTCATCCTGTGAAGGGCTTCTCCTGAGTGGAAAAAGAGTGCAGCTCGTTTTTACATCTTTTTGAAAGGTAAAATTACATCAAAAGAAAGTAAAAAATGTTGACACTCTCTTCTTTTTTATGGGTAATACTTGCGAAGTTCTTCGGCGTTCCATGTGTGATTCAGCTTGTTCCCTTTTATATGTGCCAAATGAAAGGATCCTGGCCTGAGACTTTCTGTAACCAAATATGGGCCTTCCCATTTCTGTTGGAACTTTCCGGTTGTATCTTCGTTTCTCTTTCGCTTCAAGACGAAGTCTCCTGGATATATCTTTCTTGGCTTTACTTTCTTGTCATACCACTTTTTTGTTTCCTCTTGATATTTAGAGAGATTTTTTGCTCTTGCAATCTTTCTTGTTCAAGTAAGTCTTTGATTGTTGTTAGATCTTCTTCTTGTATTGCTTGAACATTTGTTCTTGGGTCTTGGAACTTGACTTCTTCAGGAGTCATTGCCTCTTCTCCATAAAGTAGCCAAAATGGGGTGAAGCCTGTTGCTCTTGACACGCTTGTGTTGTGAGCCCAAATTTCTTTTGATAGTTCATCGACCCATTTTGCTTTGGCTAGCCCCACGAGACATTTCGAAATTCCTGTGCATATGATTTCATTGGCCCTTTCAACAGCTCGTTCGATTTTGGATGCCCTACTGATGCGAAACACAATTCAATTCCCAGATATTGACAATAAGATTTGAAGTCTTCACTGTCAAATTATGTTCCGTTGTCTACTGTTATATGCTTTGGGACTCCAAATCTACAAATTATATTTTGCCAAAGGAATTTTTTCATCGTATGCGAAGACATGTTTGTTACTGGTTTGGCTTCGATCTATTTTGTGAAATATTCAACTACCACTACTGCGTATTGCAGGTTTCCTTGAGCCATTGGCAACTTTCCAATTATGTCTATTCCCCATCTTGCGAGTGGCCAGGTTGGGTTGATGGTTTTGAGGCTTGTTGATGGGCTGTTTGCCTTGCTTGCTGAAACTTGACAGTTATGGCACTTTTTGATGATCTCTTTACTATTATTTTGTGCTGCTGGCCAGTAGAGTCCTTGTCGAAATGCCTTCCCAGTGATGCTTCTTGGGCCTTGGTGAATTCCGCATACTCCGCCGTGAATTTCTTGATGCAGTCTTTTTCCTTCTTCTCTTGATATGCATTTTAACAGGGGCTGGCACAGTCCTTACTTGTATAATTGGTTGTCAATGATTAGATAGTTTCATGTCTTGTGCTCCATCCTGATGTTGTCTGTTTCGTCTTCTGGTTCACAGTGCCCGCGAAGATAGGCCAAAATAGGCGCTCTCCAATCTTCGCTTTCTATTATGTGAATTTCTCTTGGTAGCTCTGTCATGACTTTGATCGATGGTTGGTTTAGCACCTGGTAAAAGACATCTTGTGGTAAAGTTGTATTTTGGGCTGCTGCTTTTGCTTGTTCGTCTGCTTCGAATTTATCATTTCTTGAAATATTCTTGACTGTAAATCCTTCGAAGTATCTCTCTTGATCCCTTAGATATTGTAGATATTTTGCTAGCTCTGGATCTCTTGCTTTGTAGTTTTTCTCTACATGGCCAGCAATAATTTGTGAATCAGTTTTAATTATGAGCTTTCTTATCCCCGGCGCCTTTGCTTTCCGAAGTCCTAAGAGGACAGCTTCGTATTCAGCAATGTTGTTTGTTGACTGGAATTCTAATATGGCTGCGTATCTCATTTTTATTCCTGAAGGCGAAGTTATAATTGCTGCTGCACCTGCTCCTACGAACCTCCAGGCCCCATCACAGCATATAGTCCATTCTGGTTCTTACCGGATTTTATATGTATTTGTTGTTGGTGTCCATTTTGCTACGAAGTCAGCCAGCACTTGAGATTTTATTGCTGTTCGTTTTTCAAATTCGATAAAGTGTTGGGATAGTTCTGCTGCCCATTTGCCAAGTCTTCCTGACGTTTTTGAACTTTGTAATACTTCTTTTAGTAGATGAGTTGTGGGTATTCTAATCTTGTGCCCTTGGAAGTAATGCTTCAGCTTTCTAGCTGCTGTTAATATTGCATAAGCTATTTTCTTTATTTCTGAATAATACTTCTTTGCGCCTGAAAGAGCTTCTGACACATAGTAGACAGGAAACTGCTTTTTTGAATGTTCAATCTGCTTTTCTTCTATTAGAACTGCACTTACTGCACTTTCTGTTACAGAAACATATAGTAACAGATCAGCCCCTGGTGTTGGATTTGTTAAGGTGGCCAGATTAGGGAGGTATTTTTTTTATTTCCTCGAATGCACTCTGTTGCGAAGGTCCCAATTCAAAGTTTTTTGTTCCTTTCAAAATTTGAAAAATTGGTAGGCTTCGCTCTGCAGACTTTGATATGAATATGTTTAATGCAGCTAGTCTTCCTGTTAATTTTTGAACATCCTTAATATTTTCTGGGACTGCCATATCCATGATTGCTCGAACTTTATCTGGGTTTGGGTCTATTCCTTTTGCTGATACTATGCAACCTAGAATCTTTCCTTTTTTCACCCCGGAAGTGCATTTCTCTGGATTCAACTTCAAGTTTGCTTTTCTCATATTTGAGAAGGTTTGCTGCAAGTCTTTGATATGATCTGCTCTTTTCTTACTTTTTACGACGATATCATCGACATAAGTAAGAAGGTTATCTCTGACTTGGTCTTTGAAGACATGCGAAGTCATTCTGACGAATGTTGTTCCAGCATTGCGGAGCCCCTCTGGCATCCTTTCGAAACAATAAGTTCCAAAGGGGGTGATAAAGCTTGTGAATTCTTTGTCTTCTTCCTTCATCCATATTTGATGATATCCGGAAAAACAATCCAGAAAACTCATCATTTTGGTGCCTGCAGCTTTGTCAATTAACGTGTCTATTCTTGGAAGAGGGAAATTATCTTTGGGACATGCTTTGTTAAGGTCTGTAAAATCTATGCACATTCTCCATTTTCCATTTTTCTTTTGAACCATGACTATATTTGCTAGCCATGTTGTGAATTGTATTTCCCTAATGACCTTCGCATCAAGCAATCTTTGGACTTCGGCTTTCGCAGCTATTGTTCGTTCTTCTGCTATTTTCCTTAACCTTTGCTTTTTTGGTTTGAAAGTTGGATCTATGTTTAACTTATGTTCAATGATGTCCCGGCTTACTCCTTCCAAGTCTTTTGAAGACCAGGCGAAAATGTCTTTGCTGCTTCGTAAAAGTTGGATTAGATCTTGTTCTTCTTCTTGACTTAGATGTGATCTAATGATTACTTGTTTTTCTGGTATCAAAGGATCCAAAGATACTTTTTTGGTGTCTTCGCAAGGCTTTGCCTTTGGTTGAGGCTTCGCATTCTCCATCTTCTCTTCTTCTTCTTCTGAAATGGTGTAAATGTTCTTTTGTCCTGGGACAGAGTCTTTTTCAATATTGCGTGCCTCCGTCTGATCTCCATAGACTGTGATTATTCCATTGATGGCTGGTATTTTCATGCAAAGGTAATAGTAGCTTATTACTGCTTCAAATGCGTTTAGCATTCCTCTTCCAAAGATTACATTATATGAATAATGCATTTCGACAACATCGAAGGCTATTTGCTCTGTTCTTGCATTATTTACTGTCCCGAATGATAGTGGCAATGTGATTCTGCCGATTGAATGTATTTTCTTTCCACCGAAGCCGTATAAGGGATTCTCGGCTCTTTGCAAAATTTTGCGATCTATTCCCATTGCATCGAGTGTTGAGGTAAATATGATGTCCGCGGAGCTTCCTCCATCGATCAAAACCTTGGAGACAGTCCATCCATCAATGTTTGCTTCGATTACCACTGCATCTATGTGAGGGAAATCTTTAAGCTTGAGGTCTTCTTCAGAGAAAGTTATGGGTAAATGTGACCACCTTGTTTTTTTTATGGTCCTTTCATTGATATTGAATTTACTCTTCTAAAATCGTTCTTTCTTTGAGTTTTGTTCTCGTGCTCCAGGCTATTCCCTCCCGTTATTATTAAGATTCTTCCTCTACTGGGTATCACAGAATTGTTTGCAACTGAAGGTGAAGGAGATTGGGCTTCCCGCCTGTTTGTTTGGTTGCTGTTTGCAACTGAAACTTCCAGTTGATTTGCACTTTGCTGCTGGTATGCTTTCCATTGATTTTGCGGTGGGTGAAACATTGCTATGGGCTCAATGTTGAATGTACTAGACGTAGCTGGTATCATTGCTTGACCAAAATGAATTGGATAATAGTTTTGGTGATGGAGAGCTGAATTTACATGGTTTACATGTTTGGTCTTGGCTTCGTCTTGCAATTCTTCAATGCTCTTTTTTACTTTTGGGCACAATTTCGAAGTGTGTCCAGCCCCTTTGCCATGAATGACACAAAACATGTCCTCGGGTCTGAGAGGTTTTCTCCCATTAATTTTTCCACCTCTTGAGTGACCTCTATTGCTGGGTGTTCCGCTTTCGAACGGATCTTTCCTTTGGGCCGTTCCTTTCTTGAAAGTTGTTTTGAACTGAAAAGTTTTCATTATCAATCTGATTGACTTGAAAGGTTGTCGGTGTTCTTCGCACGAAGTTGTTTTGCTTTGAATATTGAATACTTTTTGGTTGACCTTTGAAGTTGTTTTCTTCTTCGACTCTTTTTCTATGATCATTATCTGACTTGCAAAACTTTTGCATGACTTCGTAAAGTTTTGCAATTGAAGTCGAAGGTTCTCGGGCGAAGTGTGAGGCACATTGTCCCATACGAAGTCCTTTTATGGTAGCTACTATGATAACTTCGTCAGGGACATTTGCCACTTGAGCTTTTGTCTGAAGAAATCTTTTGAAGTATTGGCCTTAACAGCTCATTGTGTTGCTGTTTACAACTTAAGAGATCTTGCACTGTGAGTCCTTGTGGTTGAAATCCTTGAAAATCCACTAGTAGCATTGCTTTGAGTTGCTCCCAGGAATGAATTGAATGTGGTCGTAGCGAAGTGTACCACTGTTGTGCCGGTCCTTTGACAATCATGACTAAAGATTTTGCTAATGTGGTTTCGTCGCCTCCACTTGCTATGACTGCGGTTTCGTAGCTCATTAGAAATTGTCTGGGATCGGAGTCTCCTTCGAATGATGAAAGCATGTTGAATTTATATCCCAAGGGCCATGGGGCAAGTTGTAAATTTGTTGATAACGGAGATTTCTGATCAACTGTTAGAAGTGATCTTTGTGAATTTTTTTCTTGAGTGCTTTTCACTGCTGATCCTGGCTCATCACTGTTGATGACCTCGTGGCTGGCACTGAGCAACTCATCGTTGAGCTGTTTGAGAGTTTCTTCTGCTTCTTTGATTCTTTCCTGAAGTGATTTCTCTCTTATTCTAGCTCGACACTCTTCTAGTTCTTTATTTTTCTGAAGAACCTGCTCTTCTAGTTCGGTTAGTCTTCGCTCTTCTTCTGAAGATTCTTGTTCTTGAGATGTTCTTTCTTCATTAATCAACCTTCTGTCTTCGCCTATGGGTGGGAGATCTTCACTTGAGTTTACTGTTTTTCTGGTTGTCTTCGCCATGTTGCTCTTAACCTTGTGGTTGATGTTTCCTTTAAGCACACACAAACAGTGGGCGCCAGATGTTGGTGAACTTTTCACAACACAAGTTAGAGGGTCCACGTGGCAAAATCGCACACGTGTAAAGTAGGTTTATTCTCTGGTCGTACTGTACATGTCAGAGGGGATATTTATAGGGGGTCTAGCCTCCGCTAATCTGTTGCCAAAAGACCGTTTTACCCCCATATTACTTTACACATTTCTTTACATGAGGGGCGAAATCGTACTTTCATACTTCGCTAGTTGAATTTACTCCTACCTTACTTCCAACGAAACTTCACCCTATTTCGTTAATCTTTTGGGTGGAAGTGTCCCTTGACGCCTTCTTTCCTGAAGCTTCGCTGCCGTCTCGTTTCTTTCCGACAAGCGAAGTCGACTTCGCCACAGCGAAGTCAACATCGTGCGGGGCTCTTTTATCTTTATGCTTTCCATATTGACAAGGCTAATCTTGTTCCGAAGTCCGGGGCAAAGTTTGGTTCCGAAGTCAAAATCCCCAACAATAACTGTCCGTCGGAAAGGAGAATCACGACATTCTGGAATGCTAGCAAGCATCTCTTTCTGTTGTCTCAAGAAGGAAACAATGCTTGCACATATTGCCATATTCAGGAAGTGTCATGCCATATTAGACAGCAGCTGTACGCCATGCCATATTAACAGCAGTACAGAAGCTCGTCACACGGCACCGCAGGACTTCCACGTGGATGCAATCCAGGAAGTGTCGCACAGCATGATCAATATACTTCTCATAATTTTTTTTCCGCAAGGAGTGTATGTAGGAAATAATAATAATAATATCAGTATAGAAAAAGGAAATACTAATAATCGACGGGCCAGAAATAACCACGTCTCCAGTTCACAGTTCTCTCCCACATATATATATATATATATATATATATATATATATATATATATATATATATATATATATATATATATATATATATATATATATATATATATATATATATATATATATATATATATACTCTTCTCGCTAAATATAGATACACAGTTCTGCCATGCATTGAAGTCCTGTGTCACCCATGAAAAGATCACAACTCACAAGGTGTCGTGCCAGGGCTGCCAAAATGCGCAATATATGATCGATGCGCGGAAGGCGGGCAGCCAGCCCGGCTGTAAAGCGCACCGCGCGAACGTGCAAAACCGGGCGAAGTGTTCCGCGCACACGGCCAAAACGCGTTTATTTTCTCCAGCTGGGATGCGTACCACGCGCGGTCACACTCAAGCCGCGCGTGGGAAACAAAAAATAGGGAACGTCGGCACGCCTGGTGGGCTCGATCGGCAGCGCCAACTCGGCAACCGTTTTGGGTTTCTGGCCACCGTTTTCCGCCGTCCCGATCGAACCGAACCACCCCAAACCCAAACCCCTCCTCTAATTTAGCTACGAGGACGCTACTTGCTTTGCCTTTTATATAAAGCCGTCCTGCGGTCGACGTACCGGAAGCGAAAGCATGCAACAAGTTAAACGCCAATGTGCATACAGAAATTCGTACCAGCTCCGGGAGATTTACTCGTGGACGACGACCGCGGTAGCGAGATGGCTCCGTCCCCGGATTGCGGCGGCCGGCGACGGTTCGCGGTGGCGTGCAGCGTGCTGAGCCAGTGCGTCAGGGCTGAGACCGCGGCAGCTGCCCATTTCTCGTTCCGTGGCGCAGGCGCAGGCTGCGTCGTCCCCGATGCTTCTTATGCCGGGCGCCGACGTTGTCAGCGACGACGAGACTGCGCCGCTGACGGTTCCGACGCCGGAGCCAGCGTCGGCACAGCTAACCATCGTGTACGGCGGGCGAGTGCTGGTGTTCGACCACGTCCGGGCGGAGACGGCGGCGGAGGTGATGCGCGTCGCCGCTCAGCAGCAAGACGTGCCGGTGGCGAGGAAGGCGGCGCTGCAGCGGGTTATGGAGAAGAGGCGGGACAGGCTCGGCAAGGGCGCGCCCTACTACGCCACTGCCCGCGCCACGGCGGCGACGGTGACGGTGCCCAAGGAGCAGCAGGAAAAAGACGCCGACATATGCCTTCGGCTGGGTGTCCCAGGATTATAAATAAAGCATTCATGCAGCTTTCGTTGTCTCGACTCTCAACGTCACCGCCGTGAACTGGCCTTATTTTTTCTGTTTCTCCTTTCTCAGTGAACGACGCCACGTATTGTACTTGTACAATTCACCAATTCATTGACGTATACGCAAAACACAAAATGTTAAGCTTAGAAACTGTTGGCGACAATTTGGCTCACACGCCACAAAGCTAGCACGTTCAAGAACGCACACAGCCTATCACCCTATCACGCAGAGAGACTGTCTGAGATCAGCAAAGACCGACCACTGTCTGAGATCAGCAAAGACCGACCAGTAGAGCTGATTCCATACTAGTTTTTCGCCAACATAAAAAAATCGAGAACACTTTCCCGAAAAACCCGTCACGGAGGAGGCCACCTGAAACTCCACCTAATCTTATCGAGAGACGCGCCATCAGGGGGGGTACATAAGCTAGGGTAAGGGGCAAAGGGCAAATACATGTGCTTTTAATCGATATATAAAAGGTGGTCCAATCCGAGTAGAAAACATCTCTAACAAATTTCCTGCGACAAAAAAAACTAATCATGGCATAGACTCAAACTGATCTCAAATCAGGAAAACCAACCTGGCTAGATCTGGCCAGGCCGGTTTTCACGGGGCTAAGCCAGGCCATGTCAGATATTGAAAGGTCCTAAATGGTTAGAGGTGCGTGAATAGGCCTGTAAAAAATTTACGAACAACACTTAAGCAAAGTGGTTAGATAATTAAACGGCGAAGCGAATTTTGCGCTAGCCTACTAAAGAAGCAAATCACCTAACCGTTCTACGCTATAGTCTCTAAGTTCACACACGAGAAGTTAAGTCATTGCTTTACTCTACTCCTAAGTGAGCAACTACAAAGGACAGCTACACAAAAATAAGTACAAAAAAGTAAAGAGTAGAGAAGTTGATTTTTATACCGGCGATGAAGAGTATATAAATCAATCAATCAATAAAAATGAAATCCCCGGCAAGAGAGTTGACACAATGATTTTTACCGAGGTTACATGCTTGCCGTCAAAGCTACGTCCTCGTTGTAGCGATACACCCACTTGGAGGTTCACGTGCTAATTGGACATTACACGCCAAACCCTTCTTAAGAGTGCCGCACAACCAACACAAGATGGGGATTGTTGGCGCTTCTTAGCGTCAGCAGAAAAGTCCACAAGCGCACAGAAGTACCGTTGCAGCACTTCACCCGGAAATATTCAGGGTATCGTATTTATAATTTTCCAAAAGAACGGCTTATGTTTACAGGCTCTTAGCTAGTTGACCCTAGAAAAAGGTAGAGGGGATAACTTGGGTAGAGAGAATATACTAAGGCTGGAAACACTAAGTGAAGATAACTTCCCCACTACTTGTCTGCTTCAGGCCCACTGACGCAGCTGGTCTGCCAGCCGATACCAGTATCAGCGCTACTCTGCGGCCGAACGTGGGGGAATTCAGATACGAGTGGATAGGGCTGTCAGCACCTGCCACCTACCCCTCTGCCCGTGGGCACGCGCAACATACGAAGGTAGACCCCGACTTAGACACCATGTCTACAACGGCGACTACTACTCTAGCGATGGCCAGGAACTTCCGTCTTTATCAGGAGTCCTCTAACTAGAGCACCCGTCCAACGGACGAGCGACGATCCCACAAACAAGTAGCTTTATAAAAGTAACTCACTTAATGGATCAAAACTAGAATGTATCACAAACCTCTTACTTCAAGCAGCAAGATGGTTGTAGAGGTACAAGTTGGATGTGAGAGCCGATAGGTCCGGCACTTCGTCCACCCGAGGGTAGAACTGCTTCGACCCCGCTCTCACTTCTAAAGCTTCTATCTCTCTCTCTAACCCTATACTAGCCTAGCTAGAAGCTAAACTAATGGAAAAATGGTGGCACTCCTTTCTTCTTCTCTCTTGTATCAAGTTGTTTTTTATGGAGGGGGTGAGGGCCTCATTTTATAGCTCCATAGGACGGTTTCGGCGTAGCTAAGTATGGAAGGAGGTGAAACCGCCTTCAGAGAACCGCCATGAGCACTGTCACTGAAAACTGGGCCCGGGAAGCGTTAACTGGGGGGCGGCCGCACCCGAGGGCGGTCGGTCCCTGGGAGGCAGCAACTGGCCACCGCCTTCGGGTGGTCGGTTGCTCCCTGGGCCTGAGCCTCCCCCGCGGTTACGGATGGATCCCGTTTGATGGTTTGATGGGCTTTTCTCTTTTATTCTTGATTTGCGCCTTTTCTGAATATGTTTTCTGGAAGTGCGCTTTCCGGTGATTTTTATGCATTTCCACGTGTTTGACCTGCAAGTCACATGTGCAACAAAACTCATGGAAAGGTTAGATAAAAAGCCCTACCTTCTATTTATTTTAGCATTAGAATGATGTTATATTTTGGTTGTTAAGGACCGCCAACAACTCCCCCACACTTGGTCCTTTACACGTCCTCGAGTAAAGTGCTAAGGACCAAATGGGTTCATTTTCCTTATTCATAAAGATCTGCTTACAGTTTATTCCAAACTTCACCTGGATTTATGAACTTCAATGTGTCTACCAAATTATCTTGAGTAGTTGCAAAATGGAATAGTCTGGATTCAAATCTGCTTAGTTTTTCCTATGCGTAGAAATTTGGGTTTTTGCAAGATTTTGAAAATCATAAGAATAGCTTGTGTTCGTTGAATGATTCTCTCAAATCGCTCATGTATGCAAGTGGTTCCTCACCAAGGCATAAAAATAATGCCTTCACATGGTCATCCTACCTCTAAAAGGCTTATCTGGAGTTTTAGGTAGGAATGAAAATGATGAGGCACACTTACCCAGCACATGTTGTCGAGTCAAACCCCAGACCGTACCGGAGGGAGTGCGTCATACTCCTAGATCAGAATGTGCATGTGTATGGAGAATATGAAGGTGGAAACCTAATTCTTAATCTTTTTGATACTCCATGCATCATGATTCTCCTTTTTGAAAAAAGACAAGATACGTGCTATAGGAACTTCATCACTATTTATATTATATATATATTTTTTTGAATGGGTATTTGGAATCTTCTTTCCTGTTTATTTTCTGATGCCCCTTGGCACAGTTTCTCTCTTTTGCATTTTTTTAGCATAGCCCCATATCTTTTATTGGCATATGACATATTTTGAATGAGGAGATATCATGATGGATGAGTAAAGTTTTGCATCAAGGGATGCGTGTTTCTTTGGATAAAAACAACACTTTTATTTGGTGGAGTAAAACTGCGCAACTCCTAGTGTAAGAGTTGGCATTTTTTTTTGGATGGATGGATGCGTGTTTTGCGCAACTCACAGGGTGAGAGTTGGCTTAGTTTGATGGGTGCATGTGAATTCTGATCTTGGAAGCATGAAACATCTCTCAACAGCGGTCACGAATTTTGACTAGACTCATCACAAAGTAAGTGGCATAGGTGGAAGGCTTTATTATAGAGAATCATATTTGGCCTTTGTAGGAATTTGTTAATCTTTCAAGGAACATGCTAATTGAATTTTTGTTTTGTAAAAATCAATCCCAAGTACTTTGTAAGAACGAGTAAGCATCATGTCATCCGGCTATATCTCATTTGTCAATTACTTAGATAAAAAGGGGTCCCTGATCAGTGTTCATAAATCTTGTAGGAATATTAGCAAGGAATAAAAAGTATGCAAATATTCTGAACATAGGAAGACATGTTTGATGGAGTATGAAGGGGACATCATTCTTTAAATTTTATTTAGAACTTTTAGTGAGGGAGAGAGAGGGGAGATGTTTGCACAAACCAAATTTGATTTTTATTCTTGTGCAGTTTAAATTTGAAGAGTCCTTTCCCCATACTTGTTTTCTTTCCTGTCTTGGTTAGTCACAATATATATATATATATATAAATATATATAGAAAACAAGTGCGCAAAATATTCAAAGATAAAAACTTTTTATTTCATTGATAGATCAAATAGGCACATTACATTGAAGGAAAATATGATTGAGAAGTAAAAGATTGTGGTAACGAAAATGTGTGCCTATTTAATTGTGTAGCAGAGCGTTCTAAAGATATTTAGAGAACGTGCTCAACTCCTGCTGCCTTAGTGAGCCTGCGCAGTTGCTCTCCATAGCCGCAGCGCATCTCATCTAATTCATCTCTAAGTCCTTTCACGCTAAGATGAGCCTCGGCTATGCAGGTTTGTACCTTTTCAATATTTAGGCGCGTGCTCTTGATGCTAGCATTGAGCGAGGCGATGGTTGGCCCCTTAGGAGGCTTCTCGTCCTCACTATCACTAAAGAAACCCTTAGACTGCCCTCTAATAACTTTCCCAAAGACCTTGTGCTTTTCGGCAGAGGGTGCCGGATTACTAGAGGGAGCTTCACCCTTGCAAAAAAGACCCTTGGCGTACCCTCCATCGGGTTTGCGCACTCCCCTAATGGTGTAAGAGCGACTATCCTTAGTGGGAGACGATAAGGAAGGTAAACTGGAGGTAGAGGGCATCATGGCAGCACGTTTGCTAAGCCTGCTACTATTAGGAGCCTTCTTCTTGAGGCCTAAAGCGCCGGTAGTTGGTCGGGCAGCAATACTCTTCTTCTTGGCACCTCCTTCGGGTGCACGGGAGCGTGCCGTGGACTTCATACTTAATATGTTACTGAAGTTATCGCTAGGGGGTGGTAGAAAGGCTAGCGGCTTCTCCACTATGGCATGAGCTTCTTCTCTCACAAAAAAGCTCTCTTGATAGGGAACTATGTCTAAGTTGGCAATGGAGCCGGGAGCTTGGATCAGCGAAAGAGCATAGCTAGACATGGTCACGGTTTGCAAGTGGGAGAGCTTAGCACCTTTTGTGAGAGGAAGAAGAGAATGGTTTGGTGTGAAGAGAGGAGAGGCCTTGAAATGCTTTTTATAGGTTCTACCGAGGTCTCTTGTTGAGGAAATGATCTGATCGTAACCAAGGACGTGATGCTGGAGTGGCTCACAAACAGGTACGAAAAAGATTAACGTCATTTGAGCTGGATGGGGGAGGCGGTCGACCCCGGGGGCGGTCGGTCCCCTGGGTCCACCTGCCAGCCTCTGCCTTTTGCCCAGATTCCTATCAGAACCAGTGGATTCCTATCCCGGTTATGATCAAGTGTGATGCGCGGAGGATCAAAGTGATTGAGTGTAAATTTGATATGTGATTTTTGTAAAAATATCTCAAGATTACACTATCATGCATTTATGAGAGAATATACCTATGATCAAAAGGATTTCATGTAAATGAAAGGAAAGATCATAGGGGCCTTTTGGGTATTTCATAAATGCAACATTATCGCTCTACAACCATCTATTTATTTATAAAATAGCCAAGTATAAATATGGAATATGTTTTTGTAAATTTATTTATTTTATGTATATATATATATTATTTATATAAGTTTTTAATGAATTCCTTAAAGGATATTATGTTGATTTCATCGACGAAATTCGGTTCGGGTTCAAGGAATACTTTGAGACGTTGACCGTTTACCTTATGGATGTTCCCGTCATCGTCTTCTATTGTAATTGCTCCATGTGACGATACGTTGATGACGGTGTGAGGTCCGTCCCATTTACTTCTAAGCTTGCCTTTCCCGAACAATTTGACTCTTGAATTGAAGAGCAGAACTTTGTCGCCTATCTTGAACTCTTTATGTTGAATTCTTCGATCATGCCATCTCTTCGTTCGTTCCTTGTAGAGCTTGGCACTATGATAGGTCTTTTCTCGCCATTCTTCTAGTTCTGCTATTTGTTTCTGCCTATTTTTACCAGCTGACTTGAGATCCATGTTCCAGTTTTAATTACCCAGTGAGCTCTATGTTCAAGCTCAACAGGCAAATGGCAACTTTTTCCATAGATCAGCTGATATGGTGACATCCCGATGGGGTGTAGGCTGTCCTGTATGCCCAAAGCGCATCAGGTAGCTTATCTTTCCGTCCCTTTCCCATCTCGTTCACTGTTTTCTGAAGGATGTTTTTAATTTGTTTGTTCGAAGCCTCAGCTTGTCCACTGGTTTGGGGGTGATAAGGAGTAGCTACATTGTGCTTGGCTCCCAGCTCTCACAGGAATGCTCTGAAAGTCTTGTCTATGAAGTGTGAGCCCCCGTCACTTATCACCATCCTTGGTGTTCCAAAGCGAGGGAAGATCACTTCATGGAACATCTTCCTTGCATGTTTTGCATCTGCTGCTCGGCAAGGTAGCGCTTCGACCCATTTGGAGACATAGTCGACTGCTACGAGGATGTACTCAGAGTCTCCCGACTTTTGGAATGGTCCCATGAAGTCAATGCCCTAGACATCGAAGACTTCAATTTGGAGGTTGAAATGAAGGGGCATGGCGTTGCGGGAGCTGATGTTGCCTTACAGCTGGCATTGTCGACACCTTCGGATGAACTCTTTGGTGTCGTTATACATCGTTGGCCAGTAGAATGCGCACTGCCAGATTTTGGCTTGTGTGCGGAAAGCTCCATAATGGCCTCTGTATGGTGCTGCATGACATTTTTCTATGATTTGTACACCCTTAGCAGTCGGCACATATCTTCTCAATAGTCCATCGGCACAAACTCGGTATAAGTAGGGTTCATCCCACAGGTGACGTCTGCTTTCATATTCTAGCTTCTTTCTGGATTCGCCTGGGGGTACATACCCTGAAACTATGTAGTTCACAATGTTTGCATACCATGGGTTTGTGTCGGTAACCATGAGCAGCATGTCGTCGCGTAGGAAGTCATTGATTTCTTGTTCCTGCATGTTAGTGACTTGCATACGTGAAAGATGGTCGGCAACAATATTTTCTACTCCTTTTTTATCTTTTATTTCAACATCAAATTCTTGCAATAATAAGATCCAGCGGATCAAATGAGGCTTAGCATCTTTCTTGGTGAGCAGATATTTTAAAGCGGCATGATCAGTATAAATAATTATCTTTGCTCCCACCAAGTAAGATCTAAATTTATCGATAGCAAAGACTACTGCGAGGCGCTCCTTCTCGGTTGTGGCATAATTAAGCTGAGGCCCTGTTAGAGTCTTGCTAGCGTAAGCGATCGCATGATGCTTCTTATCTTTGGTTTGGCCAAGGACCGCACCAACAGCGTAGTCGCTAGCATCACACATGATCTCAAAGGGTAGCGTCCAATCCGGAGGTTGGATGATGGGCGCAGAAATGAGTGCTTTCTTGATGGTTTCGAAGGCTTTTAAACACTCATCCGTGAACTCAAAGGGTACGTCTTTTGCTAACAGTCTAGTCAAGGGTCTAGCGATTTGTGAGAAATCCTTGATAAAGCGTCTATAGAACCCCGCATGGCCTAGAAAGCTACAGATCCCTTTGATGTTCACAGGGGGAGGTAGTTGCTCAATAACTTCTATCTTTGCTTTATCCACTTCTATCCCCCTTTCGGATACTAAAAGTCCGAGGACAATGCCTTCGCGGACCATGAAGTGGCACTTTCCCAGTTAAGTACCAGCTCCTTTTCTTGGCATCTTTGCAAAACTTTATCCAAATTCTTGAGGCAATGATCAAAAGTTTTTCCATAGACTGAAAAATCGTCCATAAAAACTTCCATGATCTCTTCGATCATTTCTGAGAAAATAGACATCATGCAACGTTGGAACGACGCAGGCGCGTTGCAAAGCCCGAATGACATTCTCCTATATGCATACGTTCCATACGAGCATGTAAACGTTGTTTTGCTTTGTTCGTCGGGATGGATGGGGATTTGGTGATAGCCAGAATACCCATCGAGGAAACAAAAGAAAGAATGTTTCGCCAACCGCTCCAACATCGCATCGATGAAGGGCAATGGGAAACGATCCTTTCGAGTTGCCGCATTGAGTTTTCTATAATCAATGCACATCCTCCATCCTGTGACGGTACGTTGTGGGATGAGCTCGTTCTTGGCGTTCTCAACTACAGTCATTCCTCCTTTCTTGGGAACCACTTGGACGGGACTAACCCAGTCACTGTGTGGTACGGGATAAATGATCCCGGCGTGAAGAAGTTTGAGGACTTCCTTCTTCACGACTTCCCTCATCGCATTATTGAGCCTACGCTGTGGTTCGCGTGATGGTGTGCTTGCAGGGTCAATAGGGATATGATGGGTACAGAGTGTTGGGCTAATCCCCTTGAGATCTTGCAATGAATACCCAAAGACTGATCTATGTTTTTCTAAAACGACAATAAGTCTAGTCGTCTCCTCATCTGAAAGCTTGTCACTAATGATGACGGGAGTGCTTTTGTTGCCATTTAGAAAAACGTAACGTAGTCCTTCAAGCAGGGTTTTTAGCTCAATGGGAGGTGGAGTCGGCACTTCCTCTTTAGGAAGGTCAAAGGTTTCTCCTACGTCATCCTCTTCTTCTATGAAGAAGTTGGCATCTTTTTCTAAGGACGACTCAGGAGGCTCAAAAGGTGAAACCGACATAACCTCCTCGGGCAGGGTAGGACAGGGGAGAGGATCTGCCTCGAGTTTTTAGCTCGATAAAAAGGTATGGAATAATCATTCCTCCCCAGCTTAACATTCAATTCTCCTGTTCTTGTTGCATTGGAGAGAAATTTCTCCAGGGGATGCCCGATTAGCACGCTAAAGTCTACCGTCATCAAAGATGTGAAAATCTAAAGTTAAGACAACGTCATCATGCTAAATTTTGACGTTGTGAACCAACCCTTGTCCTAGCTGACAAGTACGCGAGCTATTTCTCATGGACAGGGTCATAGGAGCAAAATGTCTATCATTCAGATGAGTGTGTGCAAAAGTCGTGGACATCAGGATTTGCTCCTACTGTGGGGTTGTACAACATCTCCACCCAATCATCCTGGATTTTGCAATGGATGGTTCGCGAAGGGAAGTAAATCTGAATTACTTCAGATGAAGACTCCCTTTCGTTTGTCCATTCGTTACTCATGATAGCCGTCAACTCACTAATGGATTCCTTTAAAGAATCAAGGCAAGGTTTTGGGGTGACAGGGACATGGGTGCTTCTTCTGTATGCATACTTCGAGACATTCCCATAATCATCGAAGAATTCGTCATCGAAGTATGGAAGATCTGAAGGTTAGAGACCTTCCTTCGGATCTTCTGGTTTGGGTGAGGGTGTCTCTATAGGTAACGTTGGTTCAGCCTCGGCCGAAGAGACTTCCTCGTGACACAGCTCTGGCTCTACTCAGAGGTGTTCTAACGGAGGAGTGTTCTCTAGAATGCGATCTAAAAGAGCCTCTCCTTCGGCTGTGGTTTTGTGTGTGAACGACCCCCCCTGCGGCTATGTCAAGTTGCCGGGCAGATTCTTTGCTAAGTCCTAACCAAAAATGCTGCAAGAGCACATGGTTGGGAATAGACAATGTCTGGGCCAGATTTTGTTAAAATCATAAATCTTTCCCAGGCTGCACCTATGGATTCCTTCTCATGTTGTTGGAAGTTGAGAATCTCTTGACGTAGGGCAGCAATTTGGGATATAGGGAAGAATGCTACGCAAAATTTGTTTCGCAATTCCTCCCTAATCACCAGCTACCTTCCCTACGTTGAGGGCGTACCATTGTTTCACTCTCTCATCAAGTGAGAAAGGAAACAATTTCCACCGCATTGTTTCATGTGACATGTCAGCAATGGTTAGGAATGCACAGAGCTACTCAAACTCCCTTAGGTGGTGATATGGAATTTCGTACTCTAATCCTAAGACGGTTTGTTCCCAAACCATGGCTATAAAAGCCGGGTGAAGTTCGTAGCTTGAAGCTGTGATTGGCTTCAGCGGATTGTGGAGGTTCAACGAACTCGCCCTTAGGAGCAGAAGGTTTGGAGATGGTGGGTTGCTCCATTGGACAAAAGGGGTAAAAGAAGAGAAAGGTAAAAACAAAGGATACACGGGCAACTAGGTTTGGAGACTAAAAACGACAACCAGTTCCCCGGCCACGGCGCTAGAAATGCTTGTTGGTGCTTCTTAGCGTCAGCAGAAAAGTCCGCAAGCACACGGAAGTACCGTTGTAGCACTTCACCCGTAAGTGTTCAGGGTATCGTATTTATAATTTTCCAAAGGAACGGCTTATGTTTATAGGCTCTTAGCTAGTTGACCCTAGAAAAAGGTAGAGGGGATAACTTGGGTACAGAGGATACACTAAGCCTGGAAACACTAAGTGAAGATAACTTCCCCACTACTTGTCTGCTTCAGGCCCACTGACGCAGCTGGTCTGCCAGCCGATACCAGCATCAGCGCTACTCCGTGGACGAACGTGGGGGAATTCAGATACGAGTGGATAGGGCTGTCACCACCTGCCACCTACCCCTCTGCCCGTGGGCACGCGCAACATATGAAGGTAGACCCCGACTTAGACACCACGTCTATGACGGCGACTACTACTCTAGCGATGGCCAGGAACTTCCATCTTTATCAGGAGTCCTCTAGCTAGAGCACCCGTCCAACGGACGAGCGACGATCCCACAAACAAGTAGCTTTATAAAAGTAACTCACTTAATGGATCAAAACTAGAATGTATCACAAACCTCTTACTTCAAGCAGCAAGATGGTTGTAGGTGTACAAGTTGGATGTGAGAGCCGACAGGTCCGGCACTTCATCCACCCGAGGGTAGAACTGCTTCGACACCGCTCTCACTTCTCAAGCTTCTATCTCTCTCTCTAACCCTATACTAGCCTAGCTAGAAGCTAAACTAATGGAAAAATGGTGGCACTCCCTTCTTCTTCTCTCTTGTATCAAGTTGTTTTTTGATGGAGGGGGTGAGGGCCTCATTTTATAGCTCCATAGGACGGTTTCGGCGTAGCTAAGTATGGAAGGAGATGAAACCGCCTTCAGGGAACCACCATGAGCACTGTCACTAAAAACTGGGCCCGGGAAGCGTTAACTAGGGGGCGGCCGCACCCGGGGGCGGTCGGTCCCTGGGAGGCGGCAACTGGCCACCGCCTTCGGGTGGTCGGTTGCTCCCTGGGCCTGGGCCTTCCCCACGGTTACGGATGGATCCCGTTTGATGGTTTGATGGGCTTTTCTCTTTTATTCTTGATTTGCGCCTTTTCTGAATATGTTTTCTAGAAGTGCGCTTTCCGGTGATTTTTATGCATTTCCACGTGTTCGACCTGCAAGTCACATGTGCAACAAAACTCGTGGAAAGTTTAGATAAAATGCCCTACCTTCTATTTATTTAGCATTAGAATGATGTTATATTTTGGTTGTTAAGGACTGCCAACAGGGATCCACAAGCTGCGCACAATCCACTAGAGTAGCCAATTGCGACCTCCCGCGGGGAAGGCTCAAGAACCCCTTACAACTTCACCAATCAGCAAGCGGAGACAATCACCAACTCCCCTCAACGATCCATGCAGCTCTAAGCCGTCAAGGAGTCAGCAAACTCCAAGAGTAACAAGAAAATCCGCTGCAAAATCTAATCACCAAGTGCCTCTAGATGATCACAAGCATGCAATGCACTTGATGCTCTCCAATCTCACCAAATGATGATCTCAATCAAGTGGAATGTGTGAGAAAGAAGTGGAGACGCTCACTAGCTTGTTATGTCAATGAAAATATCCAAGAGAGAGAGCACAAGCCGGCCACTCCACTACTTATAGCCCCCACTCAAAGATTCAACCGTTACTCACTGTTTTCGGGAGCACCGGACGCTCGTTTAGTTCACACCGGACGCGTCCAGCGCAGCGTCCAGTGTATCGCCCAGCGACACGTGTACTAGCCGTTCGAATTTGCCTGTTGTGCGCGCTCACACCGAACACGGGGCTGTCACACTTGGACGCTCTGACGCCAGCGTCCGGTGCGGTTCCAGAGCGGTTCCAGAGAGCACATATGCTCACCAGACGTGTCCGGTGCAGGGTCACCGGACGCTCCTCGGCGTCCGCTGCGCCAACGGTCAACTGCTGCTCGCCACATCAGAGGCACCGAACGCTGGAACAGTGTTCCCACCGCGTCCGGTGAAAACTTCACCGAACCGACCCGAGAGCACAGGGTTCACACTGGACGCGTCCGGTGCTACCCCACCGGACGCTCCCCGCGTCCGGTGCACACGTTTTTGCACCTTTTCAGAAAGTTAGCCATCGGACAACTTCGACAAGATTTCGGTGCACTTTTCTATACTGTGAAATCACCGTAAAGAGCTGAATCATGCCTCGCAAGCTCGACAGGAGGGAGAGAGGACCGAAACCCCTCTCTACCACTCAAACATCACCCCGTTTCCAAATGCGCTAACACTCCAAAGTGTCTCTCACTTTAGTGCAAGTGTGTTAGCAATTTTCCTAAAGAGTTTTCAACAGGTTTTGTTAGTGTCACTAGCATCTACATGCATATGCAATGAATGTGAACACCTAGTGGCACTTTTATAACCGCATTTCACAAACGATTTCTCCCCTCTTGATAGTACGGCTATCTATCCTAAATGTGATCACTCTCTCTATAGAGTCTTGATCATCGAAAATAAAAGAGCTCCTATTGGTTATACCTTTGCCTTGAGCTCGTAGCTTTTCACCATCTTCCTTCTCATCTCTTGATGAAGCTTGTGGACACCTTTTGATGATGGACTTATACCATTTTCATGGATGCCGTCATTAGGGCTTTCTCCTCTTGTTGATGGACTTACACCATTTGCATGGATGCCGACATTGCCCTACATTTGTGGCCTCCACCGACCCAGTCCTTTGCTCCATCTTGTTGTTTGCTAATTAATCTCATGAAACACTTAGAGCAAACATTAGCAAACTAGGTTTCATCAATTACCCAAAACCAAACATGGGCTTTCAATCTTCCCCTTTTTAGTAATTGATGACAACCTTCACAAAGATATGAAATAAATCTAAGTTTACACTTTGGTAGTATTAGCTCCCCCTACATATGTGATTCCTTGTGTTTAGTTCAATTTTTCACATATGCATGGATTTGAAAGTTTGGGTGAGCTACTACCAAATGATGCTAAGGTATATAGAATGGACCTTTGAAGCGTGATACCATCGGAGTTGCAGAAATATACCATCTTTACCACCATTGTTCACTAGTCATGCATCACAAACTCCAAATACCTCGTGAGATCAATATTTAAGCAAGCGAGATACTTCGTAAGAAAATTAAGTCCTATGCATGCTAGTTTATCAGACACCATTCAAATCCTATTACTAAGCATTACACCAATCAAGCAAGTATAGAAATTGAAGTTTGACAGTGCAGCAATTTATATGTTAATGCACAACCAAATGTAACAACTTATTCATGAGCTTGCTCCCCTACTTGTGTGCGCTTTCAAATTTTAATTGACCCCTTTCCATTCTTATCTTTGTGACTTTCTTCTCCCCCTTTGTCAACAATCACCAAAAATGGTGCAAATTATGGGAGTATCAAGTCAATTAATGGGGTTTTAGTTCTTTTTCACTTTGGTTCAATCTAGATCACTTACCTAGAATATGTAACTAAGTTTGATCCAAGGACAAGCTTCTTCACACCTAACTAGTAGGGTTATCTTGACCATGTTAAGTTACACAACATGAGCTCATGTTCTAGATTCAACACTAGGTTTGCAAGCCCATCAATATGTCATATACTACCACTAGGTCATTCAAGCACATAAAACAATAGTGGTACCATATATACATCAAAATCATTTATTTTTCATGAATGAGTCTATAAGATGCATTTCATGTATATATGCACTAAGCAAGTCCTTATCAAAGTATGAATGTCATGTTAACTAATTTTACCTTCCTTTAGTCGAAGGAGAGGCATGTCATATAATGTGGGATGCTTTTCACTTCATGTTGGAGTAGTCTAGTATGTTTAGCTCACTTCTGAACTTGCAAAATCTTGACTCATCAACTGGCTTGGTAAAGATATCCGCTAATTGATCTTCGGTGCCAACACTTTCAATTGCAATGTCCCCTTTGATTTGGTGATCTCTAATGACATGATGCCTTATGTCAATGTGCTTTGTTCTTGAATGTTGCACGAGGTTGTTGGTTAGCTTGATAGCACTCTCATTGTCACATAGCAAAGGTACTTTCTTGTATTTCAATCCAAAGTCACTCAAAGTAGCCTTCATCCAAATAAGTTGTGCACAACAAGTTCTGGCACTAATATACTCCGCTTCGGCCGTTGAGAGAGCAACACTATTTTGCTTCTTTGATGACCATGAAACAAGTGACCTTCTAAACAATTGACATGTTCCACTAGTGCTCTATCTATCTACCTTGCAACCGGCATAGTCGGAGTCCGAATATCTAATAAGCTCAAAGTTGGACCCCTTAGGATACCACAAACCAACATCTTGTGTGCCCTTCAAATACCTCAAGATTCTCTTTACAGCTTTCAAATGACTTTCTCTTGGTGAGGCTTGAAATCTTGCACACATGCACACACTAAACATGACATCCGGTTGAGATGCGGTCACATAAAGGAGACTTCAAATCATTGATCTATATAGCTTTTGATCCACCATTTTGCCACTATCATCCAAATCCAAGTGCCCATTAGTTGCCATAGGTGTACTCATGGGCTTTGCAAATTCCAATTCAAATTTCTTCACCATGTCCCTTATATACTTGCCTTGACTCACAAATGTACCATTCTTCATTTGCTTCACTTGAAGACCAAGGAAGTAACTAAGTTCACCGATCATGGACATTTCAAATTCACTTGCCATCATATTGTCAAATTCTTCACAAAAATCTTGATTTGTTGATCCAAATATGATATCATCCACATATATTTGTAACAAAAACAAATCATTGCCAAGCTTCTTGGTGAAGAGGGTAGTATCAACCTTTCCCATTTTGAACCCTTTAGAGAGTAAGAAATCTCTCATACCATGCTCTAGGTGCTTGCTTCAAACCATATAATGCCTTCTTTAGCTTGTACACATGGTTGGGTTTCTTCACATCTTCAAATCCGGGAGGTTGTTCCACATATACCAATTCATTGATATACCCATTGAGAAATGCACTCTTGATATCCATTTGATACAACTTGATATTGTGGGCACAAGCATAGGCCAACAAGATTCTAATTGCTTACAATCTAGCAACCGTTGCATAGGTTTCTTCAAAATCAAGCCCTTCTACTTGAGTGTAACCTTGTGCAACCAATCTAGCCTTGTTCCTTAT
The DNA here is from genome assembly GCA_038502445.1 of Eremochloa ophiuroides. Lineage (NCBI taxonomy): Eukaryota > Viridiplantae > Streptophyta > Magnoliopsida > Poales > Poaceae > Eremochloa > Eremochloa ophiuroides. The sequence goes on from JAHLJS010000002.1 coordinate 47,378,648, forward strand.
CACAATGCCATCTTGATCTTGCTTGTTCATAAAGACCCATTTGGTTACAATTAAATTGTGTTTCTTTGATCTTTCCACTAGTTCCCAAACTTGATTTCTTATGAAATTGTTGAGCTCTTCATGCATGGCATTAACCCAATCAACATCTTGCAATGCTTCCTCAATCTTGGTTGGCTCTATGGATGATACAAATAAGAAATGCTCATAAATTTGAGCTAGCCTTGCTCTTATTTGAACTCCACTTTGAATACCGCCAATGATTTGATCCAAAGGATGATCCCTTATAATAGAGACCGGTTGGAGAATAGTAACTTGATCATTGGTTTGAGATGAACTAGCTTGTTGATCTTGCACTTGACATTGATCTTGTGAGTTACTTGCACTTATTTCATTGTCAACTTGCACACTTGTATGAATAGCACCATCATCTTCATCATCATTGACTTGCCTCGGCCTAATATCACCAATATTCATATCTTTCATTGCATTTGCCCAGTCATTCCCTCTCACATCATTAAGATTTTCAACTTCATCTTGAGAGCCTTGGGTTTCATCAAATTCAACATCATACACCTCCTCAAGACTTGCACTAGCCAAATTCCAAACTCTATATGCCTTGTTTGTGGTTGAATATCCAAGTAAGAAACATTCATCATATTTCTTATCAAACTTGCTCAATCTTGTGCCTTTCTTGAGAATATAGCATTTGCATCTGAAAACCCAAAAATATGAAATGTTTGGCTTTCTACCATTCAATAGCTCATATGGAGTCTTTGCAAGCATACCATGACAACAGAGATAGTTGATGTAGTAGCAAGCGGTGTTGATAGCCTCGTCCCAAAAAGAATGACTAACATTGTATTCATTTAGCATTGATCTTGTCATATCAATCAAAGTTCTATTCTTCCTTTCAACAATGCCATTTGATTGTGGTGTGTACTTGGGTGAGAATTGATGTCCAATGCCATACTCATCACACAACTCATCAATCATAGTGTTCTTGAATTCACTATCATTGTCACTTCTCACTTTCTTGATGGTTGTTTCAAACTCATTTTTGCTTCTCTTGACAAAACACTTGAATAGATCATAGACTTCACTCTTGTCAACTAGAAAGAATACCCATGTGTATCTAGTGTAATCATCCACAATCACAAATCCATACTTCTTTCCACCAATGCTAGCATATGTGGTTGGCCCAAACAAGTCTATATGCAAGAACTCAAAAGCTTTACTAGTATTCATCATGCTCTTCTTAGGATGTGTGTTTCCAACTTGTTTGCCGGCTTGACATGAACTACAAAGCTTATCCTCCTCAAAAGTGACATCTTTCAAGCCTCTAACTAGATCATGCTTCACTAGTTTGTTCAATTGTTTCATTCCAACATGACCAAGTGTTGACACTTCTTAGCGCAACCACCAGAGACAGGGTGTTAGGCTATATCTGATAACGGCGCCAAAAGTGCCTTAATGGTATTTCTTATGACTATTGGATAATTCCGCAAGCGCACAGAATATACCGTTGTAGCATTTCACCCGGGAGTATTCCAAGGTATCGTTATTTATTTTATCCCAAGGGAAAGCGATTGCTAGAAACGTTAATAGAAAGAGATCCTTAAATCTATCTCAACCTAGCACAACTAGTGTAGAGGGGGTTAATCGAAGTATAATGGGAAGGTGATGATTCAAAGATAACAAATGAATTGCTAAAAGATAACTAGTGTATTATAGCTAGGTGGGAGGACAACGAGTGAGAAAGGTTCCTGTGATTCTTGCTTTACTCCTATGAACTATCCTATCTAATGAACGAGATACACTAAGACTGCTACCTTACTACCGGTGTCAGGGGGTAGTGCGAGACAATAGAGGACAAAACCTCTACCCGAAGCGCCTACACTCTTATGGGAGCCTACCTTTTAAGAACTTGCCTAAAACACGTGGAGGGATACTAAGACTAGACAGGGCTGTCACCACCTGCTAGCACCCACTAACAATCCGTGCGACAAGCGGCATTCAAAGGCAAGATCTAGTCTAAGCACCATGCTTACACTAATTCTCACTACTCTAGTTGTGGCCAAGGCAACTAGAGCACCCTATGACAGGCGATGAACTAACACACGTTGAGTTGGTTACAGGATCACAATCTAATGCATGCCGACCAAGTAATATGATAACTCACAACAAACTATTAATAGAATAGTAATGCACTAAGTAAAGACTTAGTAAAGTGAAGCAGGAATATATTGTATTGAAGTAAACAAGTCTGAAATAAAGAGAAAGATACAAGAGCTATACCAGACTCTCCAGCAGACGACTCCGGAGACCCCGAGTGCAGCTCGACTCAACTCTAACTCCCACACTAGACTACAACTACTACTAGAGATGGAACTACATTGCTTCTCACTTGTATCTTGAATGAATCATGTCTTGAGAGGGTGGAGGCAGCCTCTATTTATAGTGGAGAGTGGAGGGGTGCCACATCAGCGATCCGTGTGCTCCCCAACTCTCCACCCATGGATAAACCGCCTCAATACCGCCTTGACATGGACGGCATCGGTGATTCCATCACGTGGGAGACATGCAGGAAGGCCGTGGAGGAAGTTGGTGGCCAGGGCCCACACAAGGTGGTTCGGCCGACCCCCTCCATGGCAGGTGGGCCCAGCTAGAGCTTCTAGAAGGTGTCCCCACATGTCCTAGAGTGTGGTGGTGGCTTGGGACCACCATGGGTGGTTCGGCCGAACCACCTATGGCAGGGTAGGCCCACCACTATGGTCCCCATCTATCATAGACTGTGGCTATGTACTTAGTTTGTCTTGATCTTCTCGTTTCACGCCTTGATGTGCTTTGCTTCTCCACCGTTGAATGGAATCACATGATGATCCTGATGGTTGGGATGAGCTGGGTAGAGTGTCACGAGGATCGTGCCATGTCACCAAAGCCAGGTGGGCCCCATGAGTGGTTCGGGCGACCCCACCATGGGCCCACCCTTGGCTCTCCTCTCTTTCATTTGATGTTGTATGCAAGGTGATGAAATGTGGTGGCCTGGAGTAACTAGACATGGTTCGGCCGAACCACATAGGTGACCCCTAGCTGCACACTTTTGCACTGTTTTGGTCTTCTCTGCATTCACAAGCTTAAGAGTACAAGTGGAACTAGTTATTGATAAAATATGCTCATGTTATGTTTATTCTCCCTTGAATCCGAGGCCTGTTGACGGTGTTTGAATGTGGAATATTATGGTATATCCACCGTCAACACCAAGCCTTCTATGCAATAACCAACCCAAACTTGACTTAGAGATCAAATAAGTTGACAATTGAGTTTCAATAGCATTGAAATCCATAAGATATAGGTTGTCATATCTAAAGCCTTTGAATATCAAATTTGAGCCATCAACACTAACAATTTCAACATCATCAACCCCAATTATGCACTTGAAACCGAGATCACATAATTGTGCAACTAAGAGAAAACTGAAGTTCAAGCTTTCAACTAGCAACACATTTGAGATGGACATGTCATTAGATATTGCAATCTTACCAAGTCCTTTCATTTTTCCCTTCTTGTTATCACCAAATGTGATTGCATCATAGCCACTATTTGCACTTGTGTTGAGAGAACCAAACATACTAGAATCCCTGGTCATGTGTTGTGTGCATCCACTATCAAGCATCAAATGCCTTCCTCCGGCTTTATAATTGACCTACAAAAAGAGAACAATTCTTTTTAGATACCCAATGTTGCTTGGGTCCTTGGAGGTTAGTGACTAAGCTCTTTGGTACCCAAATGGTCTTCTTCTTTGAACTCAACATGGATGTACCAATAAATTTAGCCTTCACACCATTTGAGCCCTTAATGAGAATGTAGCAAGAATCAAATTTAATTGAGGATACATGAGTGTTGGATTTCTTGCTTTGACATTCATGCTATAAATGACCAACTTACTTGCATTTTGTACAATACCGGCCATTTCTCTTCACAAAACAAGTCTTGTGAGGAGTAAAAGCGGTCTTACCTTTTTTGGGGTATAGCCCAATCCCTCTTTATGGAGAGATGCCCTTTGGCTACCCAAGTACATAAGCAAGCAAGTCCTCACCACCATAAGCCTTAGCTAAGAAGTGATTGAGCTTTTTACCCTCCTCCTTTAGGTTCTTGTTCTCAACTACTAGTGAAAGGTTACTAGTGGGTGAGGTAGTAGTGGAAGTGCTACAAGAAGAGTTAGTGGCAACAACGATAGGTTCACAAGATATGTCACATGTTACACCTATGTTGCAAGTTTTAATTTCCTTCTTTTGTACTTAACTTTGCAAGTCCTCATTTTGAGCCACTAGAGAGGAATGAGCTTCATCAAGCTTTGTGTGAGACTTTCGGAGCTTCTTATGGTCTTCCTTTAGACTCTCATAAGATGCCCTAAACTCCTCAAATTGTTGATCAAGGGAAAGTTTATCCTTGCGCAACCCCTTGCATTCTTTTCTAAGTGAATCAAAATGAATACAAGCATCATCAAGCATGTCAATTAATTCTTATTTTGTTAGGTCATCATCACTATCATCATCACTAGATTCACTATCGGATGATACCTTTGAGCCTTTGGCCATGAAGCAAGAAGGAGTGTCGAAGATAGAAGGCTTGTCATGAATGGCAATGCTTGCATGTGCCTTCTTCTTGCTCTTCTTCTCATCATCACTAACTTCATCACTTGAAGATGCATCACTATCCCATGTCACCACATGAGAGTAGTTCTTCTTCTTGTATGATGATTCTTTCTTTTCTTTCTTCTCCTTCGTCTCATGCTTGTGCTTCTTTTTGTCCTTTGTGCTCATCATCACTAGAGTGTGGGCAATCGGCCACTAAATGATCTTTGCTTCCACAATTGAAGCATCTTCTTGGCCCATCAAACTTCTTTGAGTTTTTCTTTCTTCTTGCCCGGTACCCCTTCTTCTTCATGAATTTGCTAAATCTTCTCACTAGAAGGGCCATCTCCTCATCACTCTCACTTATACTTGAAGAGTCTTCACTTGATTCAATCTTTGCTTTTCCCTTGCTCTTTGATGATGATGTGGCTTTGAATGCCACAGTCTTCTTCTTCTCATCCTTGTCATCTTCATCTTTCTTTTTGCCCTTGTTGACCAACTCTTCTTTGTCATCATCATCATCTCTATAAGCATCATCGGTCATCACCTTCGCTAGAACTTGATTTGGTGTCAAGTCACTCAAGGTGGTCTTCACTAGCACGGTGATCAAGGTGGCAAACCTCTTGGGCAAGCACCTTAGAAACTTCATGGAGAAGTCACTATCCTTCACTTCCTCACCAAGTACTTTGAGCTCATTGACTATTATTTGCATTCTATGAAACATTTCCGGCACACTTTCATCATCTTTCATCTTGAAACTAGCAAACTTCTCTTTGTAGATGCATACCTTGGCGGTCTTCACACCATTATTGCCCTCATATGATTCCTCAAGTTTCTTCCAAGCTTCAAGAGCACTTTCAATGTTCTTGATTTGGTCAAAGACTTTCTCATCTACGGCCTCATGAATAGTACACACCGCAATGTCATTGAGCTGAAGTAACTTCTCTTCGGCGGTTGTGGGATTTGCCGGATTGGCAATCTCAATCTTGGTCTCCACAGCCTTCCAAACCTCTCTATTGATTGACTTGATGTGTGAGGTCATCATGCTCTTCCAATATGCATAATTTGTGCCATCAAATTGTGGTGGCTTCTTGGTATTGTTGATGTGAATGTTAAATTGAGCCATTTTTACACCGTAGGTTGTTAAATCTCAAGTCAATGGTGCCTCAGCTCCGATACCAAGAAAGGTCCTAAATGGCTAGAGGGGGGTGAATAGCCTATAAAAAAAATCTTCGAACAACACTTAAGCAAAAGTGGTTAGACAATTAAACGGTGAAGCGAATTTTGCACTAGCCTACTAAAGAAGCAAGCCACCTAACCGTTCTAGGCTATAGTCTCTAAGTTCACACACAAGAATCTAAGTCACTACTTTACTCTACTCCTAGGTGAGAAACTACAAAGGAGAGCTACACAAAAATAAGTACAAGAAAGTAAAGAGTAGAGAAGGTGATTTCTATACCGGCGATGAAGAGTATATAAATCAATCAATCAACACAAATGAAATCCTCGACAAGAGAGTTGACACAATGATTTTTACCGAGGTTCACTTGCTTGCCGGCAAGCTACGTCCTCGTTGTAGCGATACACCCACTTGGAGGTTCACGCGCTAATTGGCATCACACGCCAAATCCTTCTCAAAGGGTGCCGCACAACCAAAATAAGATGGGGATCCACAAGCTACGCATAATCTACTAGAGTAGCCAATTGTGATCTCCCGCGGGGAAGGCTCAAGAACCCCTTACAACTTCACCGATCGGAGGTGAAGACAATCACCAACTCCCCTCAACGATCCACGCAGCTCCAAGCCATTTAGGAGTCAGCAAACTCCAAGAGTAACAAGAGAATCCGCTGCGAAATCCAATCACCAAGTGCATATAGATGATCACAAGCATGCAATGCACTCTCCAATCTCACCAAATGATGATCTCAATCAAGTGGAATGTGTGAGAGAGGAGTGGAGAGGCTCACTAGCTTGCTATGTCAATGAAAATGTCCAAGAGAGAGAGCACAATCCGGCCACTCCACTACTTATAGCCCCCACTCAAAGATTCAACCGTTACTCACTGTTTTTGGGGGCACCGGACGTTCCTTTAGTTCACACCGGACGCATCCGGCGCAGCGTTCGGTGTATCGCCCGGCGACACATGTACTAGCCATTTGAATTTACCTGCTGCGCGCGCTCACACCGAACACGGGGCCATCATACCGGACGCTCTGACGCCAGCGTCCAGTGCGGTTCCAGAGAGGTTCCAGAGAGCACATATGCTCACCGGACGCGTCCGGTGCAGGGTCACTGGACGCTCCTCGGCGTCCGCTGCGCCAACGGTCAACTGCTGCTCGCCACATCAGAGGCACCGGACGCTGGAACAGTGTTCCCACCGCGTCCGATGAAGATTTTCACGCGTGTTGACACCAAAGGTGGCAAACAGATATACCGTAAGCGTACGGTAGTCAATGTAGCCTTCACCGGGAGTATTTCAGGTATTGTATTTTTCACGGGGAACGTGAAGTGAACTAATTAGATTCAAGACCGTCAGATAGTGATCAAAGGGGTTGATGATGAAAGAGGGTTAGGATATAGGTATAGAGAGGTTCTATGTAGCAAATGATATCTGGTCTTGGCTTTCTAAGTATAAAGAGGTTTACCACCTCCTCCCTTTACAAGAGGCGATAGGCGAAATAGGAGGAGATATAACTCCTCCCGAGGCGGCTATGCTATTGTATTGATGTCCTGCCATTTTAATAACTTGTCTTACACACGTGGAGGGATACTAAGACCAGACAAGGCTGTCACCACTTGCTGGCACCCACAAATAATCCGTGCGACAAGCGGCCCATACTGATAAGATATAGCCTAAACACCACGTCTACACTATACTTACTACTCTAATCTTAGCTAGAGACTAGAGTACTTCACTAAGTAAAGCAATGTGCAAGTAAAGCAAGTATATACTTAAAGTATCAGAACCAAAATATCAAATACTAGAAGAACTCAGATGGAAAACTTACTAGAAGCTTGCATCCACTGAGGTACACCTTGGAGAAGACTCCCGACAGGCCCGGGGCTTTCTCCTGAAGACTTCCCTCACTCTCTTCCCTCTTATTCTAACACTAAAGTTACTAAAGTAGTCTTTCTCTCTATGATACACTTGATACTTTATTCCTTGATGTTTAGAGTGAAGGACTAGGGGGTATTTATAGGGGGATGAAGGGGAGTGCCATGTCATCAATCCATGTGCCTTTCCACCTTGGCTCTTGGATCCACCGATGTTGAACCGCCTTGAATTGGATGCCCAGGATTCACCACATTGCCTATCTTCAAGCCAAGAGTCGGTGGGCGAAAGTTGGACACCTAGGGGGGTCGGCCGACCCCCTATGATAGGTGGGTCCCACCATCTTGTGCCCCACATGTCATAGAGCCTTGCCCATGTATTGGTTATTCCATTCTCACGTCAGTTTCTCCGTTGCGGGCCCATGAATCCGTGTGCTTTGCTCCTTAACCATTGATTGAAAGCACACTTGTGATCCAAGGGTGGAAATGGACTCCAGGAGGTGTACCAAGGATCATGCCACGTCAGCAGAGCCAACTAGGCTCCATGTATGGGTCGGCCGACCTATGACATGGCTCCACATGGCCTCAGCTCTCTCCTACGTCACTCCATTGCTTGCTGTTTGGAAGTTGAGTGCTTAGGGTCACTATTCATGGGTCGGCAAACCCATGAATAGTGTCCACCAAGTGTCCACTTGATCCTGAAGTGAAGTCATTGATGATTGTGACATCACTTTGCCACTTTGTCATATTTTGATTTGCAGATTATCTTCATCTTGGGCTCCTATACTCTGAAAACTCCTGGTTTGAGTTCCTGCAAGCAAATACCGACATGTGCATGTGGAACCAAGTTATTTGTACCTATGTCACTATGTGTTTGCTTGTTTCCTCCCTGAAAATAGTGTCTTGTTGACGGTTATGATGGTAGAAAACAGGGTATAAATACCGTCAACAGCGCGTCCGGTGAAAACTTCACCGAACCGACCCGAGAGCACAGGGTTCACGCCGGACGCGTCCGTGCACACGTTTTTGCACCTTATCAGAAAGTTAGGCATCGGACAACTTCGACAAGTTTCCGGTGCACTTTTCTATACTGTGAAATCACCGTAAAGCGCTGAATCCTGCCTCGCAAGCTCGACAGGAGGGAGAGAGGACCCAAACCCCTCTCTACCACTCAAACATCACTCTGTTTCCAAATGCGCTAACACTCCAAAGTGTCTCTCACTTTAGTGCAAGTGTGTTAGCAATTTTCCAAAGAGTTTTCAACGGGTTTTGTTAGTGTCACTAGCATCTACATGCATATGCAATGAATATGAACACCTAGTGGAACTTTGATAACCGCATTTCACAAACAATTTCTCCCCTCTTGATATTACGGCTATCTATCCTATATGTGATCGCTCTCTCTATAGAGTCTTGATCACCAAAAACAAAAGAGCTCCTATTGGTTATACATTTGCCTTGAGCTCCTAGCTTTTCACCATCTTCCTTCTCATCTCTTGATGAAGCTTGTGGACACTTTTTGATGATGGACTTATACCATTTTTATGGATGCCGTCATTAGGGCTTTCTCCTCTTGTTGATGGACTTACACCTTTTGCATGGATGCCGACATTGCCTACACTTGTGGCCTCCACTGACCCAGTCCTTTGCTCCGTCTTGTTGTTTGCTAATTAATCTCATGAAACACTTAGAGCAAACATTAGCAAACTAGGTTTCATCAATTACCCAAAACCAAACATGGGCTTTCAGACATGAAAAGACAAAACGGCATGGCGCCGGTTTTGGCTCACTAAGCCCCAAAAAATTATTTTCTTTGTTTGGACTCCAAATGTGATGATAAAAAATACTTCTTAATGTAGTCTGTCTAACGTGGCGTCAATGCTAGTTTCCTCTACGTTGATTTTTTTGTGTCACAGGTTATTGTCCGTTGGGTCATAGTATGATCACATTTCGGATAGATAGCCAACTATCATGAGGAGAAATGCGAAGTTAACTCGGTAATTAGTGCTTCTAGCTTGCATATTCATTTGCATGCATTTGGACCTAAAGAGAACTAACCTAACCCTCAAAAATGTTTTGAAAAAGCTAAAGGAAACGGGAAGAAGAGATAGAAGGGATCCATAATTTGATGGGGTTTGACCTAAACTCGGATTCTTAAAAGAACTATAGGGTGAGCAACCTTCGACACCGTGCACAAGTGAGTGAAACACTTGAGTGTTAGAATATGAGAGCAATGGCGGAGACTTCGGATGAAAAATGCTGTGAAACAAGCTTCAGACGCTAGTGTTCTGAAGAATCAGACCATTGGTCCTCTTCCGAAGGATAACCCTAACTATCTTGCTGACTGTTGTGAGCACCGGATGCTGCTTATTGTTCGGACGCCGTGAACAACCGAGCTCCGACAAAGGGCAACCCGTCCGGTCCATCTCACTCGAGGGCGAGAAATTCGAATTCAAAGAGCACCGGACTTATTTTGGAATCTCTCTGGTCATTGTGGGGCACCATCAGACGCTCGTTTCTTTTGTCCAGATAGGTAACTCTAAACCGTCCGGAGGCTGTGTCTGGAGCACGCTTGAGGGAGTGGTTGACGCCAACAGTCGATTTCAAATGGATCTGTCCACATGGCTCGCTCTGATTCGCTGTCACAAGAGCTTTGGACACGTGCTATTGGTCCGCATGGCTGGTTTGCCTATCCGGAGCCGGTGTTCGAAGGTACAATTTCACTTTGTAAGGACTATAAGTAGTTGCTTGGCTAGCTCTTGGAGTCGCTCTTGCTCTTCGTGGTCATTAACTAGTGAGGATAATCTAAGCCCTCCCACTCAACTCACTTGTATAGTTGATCATCCAACTTGAGTTTGAGTGCATCCAAGTGCTAGTTCTTGTGTGAGTTGCATCTAGAAGCACTTGGAGCTGAGTTGTTACAAATTTCTTATTCTCTTGGGATTTTACCGAGTCTCTAGACGGCTTTGGTGCAGTGAGGAGGTGTTGAGCTCGATTGGTGATTATTCGAGGCCACATCGGAGGCTTTTGTGAGGGTTTTCTTGCGGTTATTCCCCGATGGATAGCCAAAGCCAACTCTAGTGGATTCTCGTGATGAGAAGACCATTCTCTTGTGTTGGTGAATAGCACTCGGTGACAGATTGGTTTGTGATACCTAGCTCCTAATCCTCCAAGGAAGACGATTGTCACAACGAGGAGTAGCTTGATTGCGATCAAGTGAATCTCAGGTAAAAAAAATCGAGTGTCAATTGTATTTTCCACCTTCGAGTGGACTTGGTGTCTTGGATTTCTTGGTGTTCACCTTATTGGTTGATTGATTGGTCTTCTTCCCGGTGATTGGTCATCCTCTACACTATACAACGGTATAACCTCTCGAAACACCTTCTTCGCTACTTTCGTGGTCCAGATGCTATCTCCACATCGGTCTCAATCATGACCAAGAATTGTTACATATGCTGAAAGCACCACATAAGTTACAGATGCTAAGTTCCATGTGACTGTATAAGAATGGAAAGCAAGAATAAATCCTAGCAATTCCCTTAGCAGTCCACATGGCATTGCAAATGCCATCCCTCCTAGCAGACATCCCAATGGAATCCTGGGACAAAAGATCATCCACAAGCTAGGTTTCAGGTTCCTCTGGAAGGCTTTCCACAAATCCCTCCTCATCTGGGATAACTTCATCATTTTCAAACCCCAGGATCCAATTACGCAGGATGCAATAAGCCAGCACATGCTTTGCTTTTGTCTTGTACTATGTGTGGAAAGGTTTGTTGGCTAAGATATGAAATCTGCCCTTCAGTGCAGCCACACTAAAATTCAATCGAAATTTCTGCAACATGCCACACCAGCCACTAAAGTTCATTGGAGATCCGACGGCAACGCATGGACTATGGTTCTAGTTTTTTTTGTTTTTTGTTTTTTTTTTATTTTTTTTGATAAATGGACTTTGGTTCTGGTTCAAAGGTGTGTTTGTGGCTTTGTGCGCGTAACAGATCAGACAGGTCCCAAATGTGCCCGTGCCAGCTTGTCTGGAGTCGTGATACCCGCGCCGAAAGCAAGGGAAGCCAGCTAACTAGGGGCGGTAGCGGAGGCGGACCGCGCCAAAAACGCGGTGCGCGCACGGCCAAAACGCTGCTCATTTCCCTCTCTTCCGATCCGCCGAAACCGGCCGGCCACGTTCGCCCAAAACCAGAAAGCCTCATGGCACCTACGTCCCGTTCGCATGTCATGTGAGTGGTGTGGCCGACTAAAGTATATGCACGTACGTTTCTCGTCGTGGCGTCGTGCGGATCCAGCGGAACCATCCCGCGCGATCCGCAGGGATCGCCACACGATCGAGGCCGCCTTCGCCCATTTTTTCTCCTTTCTGATCTTTCTGATGCCTAGGAGGATATATAACTGTCGAGGCGTTCAGACGAATGGAATCGCAAGGCAATTCCAACGTGCGCGCACACAAAAGTCTCAGTCGCAGTTCTTAAAATTTGGGAATCGCGAGATGGCACCCGCGGGTTTCAGCGGCCGGCGGCGGCAGTTCGACGTGGCGTGCGGCGTGCTCAGCCGGTGCGTCAAGGCCCAGGCGGCGGCGCCGGTGGCGCCCACGATGCTGCTGATGCCGGGCGCCGACGTGACGCCCGACGTCAGGGAGGAGGAGCCCGAGGCGGCGGCGGCGACGACGACGACGACGCTGGCGCAGCTGACGATCATGTACGGCGACCGCGTGCTGGTGCTCGACGACTTCCCCTCGTACAGAGTGGCCGAGCTGCTGCTCCTTGCCGAGCGGCCGGACGTGGCCGGAGGGACGACGACGGCCGACGACGACATCCCAGTGCCAAGGACGGCGTCGCTGCAACGGTTCATGGAGAAGAGGCGGGACAGGCGGCTCGCCGCGCGCGCGCCCTACGGCGGCGGTGGCGGCGTCCTCCGCGGACCTGCCCCGGCGTCGTCGTCGTCCAACAAGGAACGGAACCAGAGCGAACGAGACGACGCGGGGTCGTCCTGGCTCGGCCTTGGTGTTCCGGGACGGAGCTCGTGCTGATGCGTCGGCGTCGGCGTCTCGCCGTCGCCGCCGCGGAATTAATGGACTTCACTAGAGGCTTTTGCATTGTTTCCGCGTTGTCGTATTGGCGTGTGTGTATATATTCAGGAAAGAAAGTTCAGCTTAGCTGTAGGAAATTATATTGCACGAATGCAAGTTGCACAAATTGCATGGATCCTCGCGTCTCCGTTTTTGAACGATTGTTTATTGGGCATTCATTCATAGAAATGTCACACTTCACATTGACTCGACACACTACGTGTGTGTTTTGTTAACACCTCTTTCGCTGACGACACGCAACTAACATGTTAAATTTACATAATATAGGCTGGAATGTAACATTTCACTAGAACAAATACGTTGGAATTTTGTGTGTGGTTCAGTTCAGTTTTACTATATACAAGATGAGAGAGAGAGAGAGAGAGAGAGAGCTGAGAGAGATCATGTCTCAAGAACAAGGGCGTGTATCAGAATTCAGAAAATCTGAGAGTTCATTGGCAGTTCATGTCAAAATGAACAGGCTAAGATACGGACATTGGGGGTAATCCACGAAAGAAATAGCAAGACACCAGATGTGTCCTTTTCGGTCTTATTGTCACTCCATTTTTCTAAAAAATGTTTTAAATTTTGGTTTATTCTTATTTTACTTTTTACTGTACCATTTTGCAAATAGACAAAGGTCCAACTTATACTCCCAAATTATCTTTTAAATTAATTTATTTACTCTCTCCAGCAACATGCTTCACCAGGAGCTAGGTAAGAAACTCCCTGCATCCCAAATTAAATCTTCTTTCCAAGTTTTTCCAAGTCAAGCTATTTTAAGTTTATCAAAATTATATTGAATACCAATATTTACATTAATAGATATGTAAATAACAATTATATTTTTATACTGTTATTATTTGGTGCCATAAATGTTATTATTCTTTTTTTTTATAAAATAGTCATAGTTTGACTCGATTTATTGGAATTTATTTATTTTGAAATAGAGAGAGTACTTTTGAATGGCTTCACTCACAGAAAAAATGACTCAGACTAGAACTTGTAAAATGTTGGGCACTAATGGACTGTTGTGAGCCGTTAAATCGTTTTGTGTCACCAACTCACCATGGACTCCAGAGAACGGATGACTAGGGACACTTTACCGTAAATCGATTTCTGCCACCATGGACTCCAGAGGGTCGATGACTTGGGACACTTTACGAACAGATCCGCCGCTCCCTGAGGCAGGGATGATTGGACCGGCTCTTGCTTGATCCCTGCAGTTTGGTGCTCAAAAATGTATTTTTGCATTGTAGATCGAAGTCGTAGAGACGTTTGCTTACATATATTATTTTGTCTTTCCATCTAAGAGCATCCCTAACGGTTTAGCAATAATCTCTAAACGTCTTTACAGAAGTCTTTGCATTGCACGCCCTCTTCAAGATGCCCTCGCGTAACCAACGAGTCTTGTTTCCTCTTTTCTATTGGGCTCAATTTGCCCAAAGAGACCCTGCCAGCCAAAATTTAGAGTTATTTCATTCTAAATCTAGTTTTACACAGTGATGAGAATATCATAAATTGCATCGAATAAAATATCATAGTACCACGTATTAACCCATCGCCTATCATTTTGCTTTGAGCCAAGGCACGCATGCATGAACCATCCAGGCACAACCTCAGTCACAAAAGTTCACGGAACGAGGATCGTGGAACGAGGAACGCTCCTAGAGAAGGAATTTTTCACTATTGGGACGAAACTTATCCTTGTTCCCGGAACGGGAACGTACGATCCCGGTATGCTGAACGTGGCACCGTACCAAGATCCCGATGACTGTGGGCACAACCCCACCCCACGGCAACCAGCCGGCCAGAACGCACGTCCGATTTCCTAAAGCATAGCGGCGCGCCAACCCTAATCCAATTAATCAGATAGAAATCAGCCTCCAAAACCATCACGTGTTGGTCGTGGCAGAAAGCGCCCAAAACCGCGGTTTCACATGGCACGCGCCGCGCGATTCCGTCGTTCCCACTCCCACCCCACCCTGCCTGCGTCGCGCGGCCTATATAAAAAGTCTCCTGCGGCGCCAAGTCCATCCGCCGAAACCATCCATCCATCTGCCACATACAAGATCAATCATCCATCTGCCACAGACAGGATCAATCGACTAATCGATTAGCAGAAAAGGCTCGCTTAACTTGTTACACAGCGCAGCAGCGGCAAAGGCAAGCAAAAGAAACCAAGATAATGGCGACGGCGGGGAGCGTCGTCCAGGGCCACGGCGCCCGGTTCGCGGCGGCGTGCGACGTGCTGAGCCGGTACGTGAAGGCGGCAGCGGTGGCGACGACGACAGTGGCGATGGAGCCGCGGCCGGCGGGCACGGTCGTAGCGGTGCTCCCTCTGATGCCTGGCGCGGACCTGTCCACGCCGCAACAAGAGGAGCCCGAGGCGGGGCCGGCGCCGGCGCAGCTGACGATCTCGTACGGCGGGCGGGTGGTGGTGGTCGACGACGTCCCCGCGGACAGGGCCGCCGAGGTGCTCCGGCTCGCGGCCGCGCACGTCGGCGCGCCACGGGTGCTGCGGGCGCCGGCGGCGGCCAAGGACGATGATCTGCCCATGGCGAGGAAGCTGTCCCTGCGGCAGTTCATGGAGAAGCGCAAGGCCCGGGTCGCCGCGCGCGCTTCGCCCTACACCCGTCCGTCGTCGTCGTTGCCGGACCATCTCACTCTCGCGCTCTGAATGATACAGCCTGTTTTAATTTGTTACTACTTACTACTGCTATAGGTGTTTGTAGCATATAGCATAACAAAGAGCGGATTGTACAGAGGAGGGGAAAAAGAAACTCTATCTAGTCTAATAATAATAAGTATCTGAATTGAAAACTACAAGTTTCTTATGTTCTTATGAAAGAAACGAAATGGTGCCCACCGTTCCCGTCCCTCGCACATGTCCGCATTATTATTTCTGAAAGAGATAGTAGCAGCTGGCGCGAAGCTTCTTGGTGCGGAAGATCATGAGAGTACAAATAGGCCGTCGCTTTCGCCAACCACTGCGGCGTGTCGGAGCTTCCCGCGGCACTGCACGGCCGGCATCACACATGCACCACCACCCACCCGCTTCTTTTCTGGTTTACTGCTGAATCGGCTTTCGCGCGGCGGTGGGCGGTCGGGGTGGCGGAGGTCAAATCGATCGTGTGCCCCGCGGGCCGGCAAATCGCGTCGCGTGGCGAGCAGACCGGTAGGCAGCACGCACCCTCAATTCCCTCCTCCGTCGGCCTAATTTGCACGTGCAAGCCTTGCGGGTCGTCATCTTCTTTCCAAACAAAAACCAGGAACGAAACCGTCAAACCGCTGAACTTTCTGTGGGGGGTATGGTGTGGTGGACTCGTGGTGGTCAGCTACAAAGTTCAACTGAGTTCATCTAAAGAGTAGAAACCTTACTTCCTAAGAAATCACAAAAAAAAAAAAAAATCTAAATCTAGCATATCCACCGTAAAAACTAGTCGACAGATATTCAGATTCAGATCTACGTATTAGAACGCCTAGAATTACCCTTGCGTTCTAGTGGTCTCTCTGTGTCACTAACAATATGAGCCCATCTGTCATCTGAAGAGGGAAGAGGCAGAGGAGGCCTTCTTCTTCCTCAATTACCCGCAATTGCACCACTACCCCCAGCCCCTCCCCCCCCCCCACCCGCCAGCGGCCACGCCACAGCCCGCCGCACCGCAGCGCTCCACCGCACCCACCCTGTCGTGCACCACTGCCACAACATCCGTAGTGCCCTGCCGTGACCCGCCGAGCGCCACCCCACGCCCCACTGACACTGCCGCTAGCCTGCCTATTGCACGCACGGAAGGAGTAAGAAGAGAATGAGATGGGAAAGAAGCAGAACGAAGGAGTATGTTTATATAACCAGTGGCAGTGATGAATAATTGTTTTGATATATCAAATCTCAGCTCGTTGAATCACCCCTTGAGGAGATCCACTAAAATAGTAAATCAGGGTGAATCCACATTTAGGTGAAAGTAGACCGTTTGGTAGGGATTTTGCTGAATCTAAAGTCTAGATCCACTGAAAAAAGCCAAGCAGAGCCTTGATGTAATCAAATTTACATAAAATAGTATTTACTGAAAATTTTATCAACATTTATAATTGTAAACAGATCTATTATGGTCTTCTATATTTATTTTTCCAAACGAGGCTAGCCCCATTTCCATTTTAGCAAACGGAAATACAATGATATGTTTAGGCAAGGGGAGAAGAAAAAAGAGGTGGAGACTTGGAGGAGAGCCAAGTTCTAAGAGCCACAGGCAACAGGTCTAGGATTAAGCCCGAGCAAACAGAAAGTAAAGCTTCTCAGAACGAATACATCCCAGAAGAGCAAAATAGCAGCCAAAGCAAGAACAGCCGCAACGCAAGTCCACCACTGAAAGCTTCAACTATGGTCTTCTATATATTATAAAATTTCTCGATGGATTAATTGACTCGTCGAAAAGTATGGCTTTTCTGGATGAGTGGATTATATATAAAAGCACGTTCCTTCCATCATTAAAATTAAAGGCACATCCTTTTACCATGAACAAAAAAACAATTAACATTTTTTTGCAAGAAAATGTAAAACGTCAAGCATACAGGCATCCAAAATTTATCCCATTACTTTGTAGGGCCGTGTTCAGTAAATTTCTAGCTCCAAAAGATTCTTGAGTTTCTCAAAACGGATTCTAATAAATCTTAGAGGTGTAGATACATCTATGATCAAAGGCATGCATTAATATGAACCATTTTATGTACTTAAACACTTTTCATTTAGCTTCCGAACTAAAAATCTAGCACAAATCTTAGAGCTAGCGTCGTGCTAAACCGGCACACATATCTGAAAATGAACCAAGCTATAACAAAAGATAAGGGAAACAAGAATTGTTGTGATATGGAAAAAAAAAGCCTCACGCTGGGGCGTCGTAAATGATTTCTTAGTCCAAGCTACAATGGACAAAGTCACAAAATTCATAGTATAGATTGTCGAAACCATATGCTTTTTTTCAGGTTTTTTATATATAATCCTATATATTGGATTCCGCCCGCATTCGGCAAGAGCGATGTATATGGTACATTGATTTTTCCCACAGTCGCTTGTGAATTCGCCAACAACTTGCCTACCAAAACAAAAAGGAGGACTTGGTATTTTAGACTTGGAGCGTTTCTCTAGAGCGCTAAGGTTGAGATAGCTGTGGTTGCAATGGAAATATAAAGAGCGTGCTTGGAGTGATTTGGACCTACCATGTGATCGACATGACAGAGATCTATTTGACGCTTTTGCGATAGTCACAGTGGGGAACAGAGAGACTTGCCATTTCTTGACCTCTTACTGGGTTGAAGGGAGAGCTCCAAGGAACATTGCGCCCTCACTTTTTAACAAATCAAGGAGGAAAAAAGTAACAGTTCGGAAGGCATTACAGGGGAACAGATGGATCTAGCATCTACTACCGATCCAAACGGCTAAAGAACTTCATGAATAGATGGAATTGTGGGAGCTTGTGAGAGGTGTTCGTGTTGGGCGAAGTCAACTTCACACCCAAAACATCAGATGACCAGAATTCACTTAGAATCACTGTTCATTCAATCTCCTTACAATACATGTCAGAGGAGGTATTTATAGAGGTCCTAGCCTTCGTAATTACGTACTAATGACCATTTTACCCCTCGGAAATAAATACAACCCCTTCAGATTAAAGGGGTGAAGTTGTCATTTCACCTTCGTTCTGCTACATTCTAGGTCCATGACGACTTTTGATTCTTTCTCTTTTCGAAGTTCTTCTAAAGTTAGCGCGAAGTCTGGAGTTTATTTCAGACTTCGGGTCTTAATGATGAAAGTTGATGATGAAAGTTCTGCTAACTTTTGTCTTGTTTAACTTTTGATACGAAGTCAACTTTTGGTGCTAAGTCAACTTTGGTAAGTCAACTTTTATTACGAAATCAACTTTTGGCAAGTTAACTTTTGGAGTTAGGTCCGAAGTTTCGGGGCTGTGTTTGTGCGAAGTCAAATCCCCAACAGCAGCCCCTCACGGGCGAAGGCCTACTTCGAAGGTCTGAATCCCGCGAAGTTTGATTTGAAAACTGAGACCAAACACCGTCCCCGAACTTCGGAGTTGGCCTTAATAGTCAAGATTGTATAAAGTTGTATGATTATGAGTTGAATGTACTCTTTTGGATTTTACCTTATAAAATAATAGAAAAAAAATTAATTTCCCATTTCAGCTAACTCAATCTGTGGACTGTGTTTGGGAAACTATTTATTGTAGATTTTTCAAAACATTGTTCCATTGCTTTTAGTAAAGTTGATGCATAAAACTTTCATTTTTTGCGGTAAAAGTTTCACTTGCCGTGCAATTTTGAATATGATGTCTCACATTTTAGCAAAGTTGATGCGCAAACTTTATTTATGAAAAACAAAGTTGACGTCTCACATTTTCACTTCTTTTTTTTTTGAAATTTGAAAAAACATGTTTTCCCTACTTTTTCAGTGAAGTTGAAGCGAGAACTTTAACTTTTAAAATTTTTCACTTTGAAGTAAAAAAACACTGCCCCCTCACTTTTTAGCGAAGTTGGAGTGAGAACTTTGAATTTTCAAATTTTTCACCTTGAAGTGAAAAAACACCATCCCCTCACTTTTTAGCGAAGTTGGAGCGAGAACTTTGAATTTCCAAATTTTCATTTTGAAGTAAAAAAACACCGTCCCCTCACTTTTTAGCGAAGTTGGAGCGACAATTTTATCTTTTGGGGAAAGAAAAATCACTTTTAAGTGAAAAAATGTGGAACGCTTTAGTTAAGTCGACAAACTTGCATCTCCCAATTTTTTTGCAAAAATTTTTGTTGCTTTCCTTAATGAAGTCAATAAATTTGCATCCCTTAGGAGCATGAAACTTCACTTATTGTGAAAAAAAACTTTTATTGCTTGCCTTAGCGAAGTCAAAAGTCAACAAATTTACATCCCTTAGGAGTATGAAATTCACTTATTGTGAAAAAAACCTTCTGTTGCTTGCCTTAACGAAGTCAATAAATTTGCATCCCTTAAGAGCATGAGAATTCACTTATTGTGAAAAAACCTTTGTTGCTTGCCTTAACGAAGTCAACAAATTTACATCCCTTAGAAGCATGAAACTTCACTTATTGTGAAACAAACTTTTGTTGCTTGCCTTGGCGAAGTCAACAAATTTGTATTCCTTAGGAGCATGAGAATTCACTTGTTGTGAAGAAACTTTAGTTATTTACTAACTTAGATAGGTTATCATTGAATTTTATTACAATAAAATTTAATGGTACCTATTTTTGGTATTGTTGCCGATGTTTGAATATAATCTTGTTATATTTTTTGGCTTTAGTACTTAGTCATGTCTCTCAAAAAAAATATTCTCATTATATTTTATGAGGATTGCGATGGAGGTTTTCTCGATAATTGCTCATTTGACAAAGAACTTTTCCTGAATGGCAAACAACCCATTTGCTTGGAATGTGAAAATATGTGTGTTATTTACTTGAGCCCTTACGCGCTTGAGGCACTCAATGTTCGGGCCTTCGCTTTCTACTGAGTGAATTTCTCTTGGGATCTTGCTTTGTCTTGATTGAGGCTTGGCATAGAACTTGATAGAAAACATGCTGAAGTAAACTTGTTTTTTGAGCCGCTGAAATTCTAAAATGTTTGATGAAATCTTTTGATGTGATCTGCTCTCTTCTTGCTTTTGACTGCTATGTCGTCAACATAAATCAGAAGTCCATTCTTATGAAGCGGTAGGTGCCAAATGGTGTGATAAAACTTGTGAATTCTTCGTCGTCTTTTCCATTCACATTTGATGATACCTGGAGAGACAATTCAAGAAACTTAGTATTCCACTTCCTGTTGCCTTATCAATCAAAGTGTCTATTCTTGGAAGGAGAAACTTGTCCTTAGTATTTTATTGAGATATATGAAGTCGATGCACATTCTTTATTTTCTATTGTTCTTTTTTTCCCATGACAATGTTTGCCTCCGAAGTTGTAAATTGAACTTTCCTTATAACTTTCGTGTTAAGTAGCCTTTGTACTTCAGCATTCGCTGTCTGGGTTCTTTCTTCTTGAGAAATAATTGTTCTTGTAGTTATTTTAGTCTTCGCTCTTCGTCTTCTCTAGAGACTTGAGGAGTTCAAAGTGCGCCGGCTGCTGCCTAAGATTTTAATATTTCTGCTCTGAAAGGAATTCCGAACTGACCAAAATCTAAAGAGAGCCCCTATTAGTTTGTGCTCTAGAAGGAATCTCGAACTGATTGAACTTTGAATAGAGCCCATTAAAACATATATGCTATAGTGGCCGATCTGAATTGTGGTTAGACTTCTGTGTGGAAAAAAAGTGACCACAGGCTTGGATTGATGCCGGATAGAAAATCCTGATATAGGGCCAAGGCATTTGGTCTAAAGTGATAATATGTAGGCTAGTTGATTTTGAGAAAGCCGTATGATTCAAAACTAATTATATTTTTGTACTGGTCTAATGCTCTTCAGGCAGCCTGAAGTTCCAGAGCTAAATTAAAGCTGCAAGCCGAGTGTGTATTTTTCTTGTGTTGGAAATTTTCACTTTGTCCCAAAGTCTGTAGTCTTCCCCACCGAAGGTTCTTTTGTAGCTAAGGAGTTCATATGATTGTTTTCTTGGCTAGTCGGACACGTAGAAAATCATTAGTGGGAGCTTTTGTTTATGTTACTGAGCGAAGCCCCTCAGCGTGAACCTGAACAAGCACCTGGCTTTTGTTTGTGAGATGGCGTTGTGCCTTTGCTTTTAGCACTCTTTTGTGACAGATATTCCTTTGCATCGACCAGATGCAGCAAGTCCTTTGTTAAGTATATGGTACACGGAACTTAATTTTGATTAAAATATGTTGACTGAGGCGAGGTGTGGGATGTGATTGAAGATAATTTACTACACGGTCTTCATTGTTAAAAAGAAGATGATATATCTTATGGCGAAGACAAGCTGACTGGTCAAAAACTTTCAGTTTATTGATTTGCTGATCTTTCGTATAGAAAATTATTATCTCTACGTCATTGGATAGACAGAGTGGTCCTGAAGCCTTTGTGAGGACTATTTGTGGCTCAACCTGCTATTCTTGTCTTCGCGTTCAAGTAGGCATGCATCCGCCCCAGTTGTCTATTTGTTTGTATTTTATGTTGCTCATAAAGCTTGTTTATTGAAAAAAAGACGTTGTTATATAGACAGCCTTCTCGTGCTGTTCGTATGGCTTGTCGTCTCTCTCTCGTATCTGTGAAAAGTCACTCTGTTGCAGTCGAAGGAGGTAGGTTTTGCTTTTGGTAACTTGGGTTTCGGGTTGCCTGGCCCGGCGGAGTAACAAGCCTTCGCGTTAGTAATGTTGTGTGAGCTAGTGCAAGCGAAGCAATGAGATCTGCCGATCAGGAGAACAAGTCTGAATGAAGCTGTGGCAACGTTGTGCCTGAGTCTTCGATTGCCAAAAATAGTACTTCGGAGGGAAATTGAACCGAAACTCAATCCAAAGTAAAATAAGATTCGGGATTGCTAGCTTTGCGTGGACAATCATCAGGTCCCAAATTGTAATAGTCATCGCATGAAGGCCAGTACTAATGCTTAGCTCAAACAAATCACGATCGGTTTCACTTGAATACCGACCTTGGAAGGTGAGACTGGTACTTGACCATGGTAAGAAATTGAGATAAACGGCTCTTCCGAAAAACATGTGAACTCTCTTTTAATCTTTGCACCACATGACTACACCATTATTGTTTTCTAATCCTTTATCAGCTCGACTAGGCACAACCTCCATTAAATCATTTTTTCCTCTTCTGTGCGGACATCTTAATATTAATTTTAAATCCATCGGAAACTATGTTGCTTTTGGATAATGCCAACCCTCAGCCCCAGCAGTGGTGCTGCATGCTATTCTTTCAACAAGCCCGCTGTTGCCGGATGCTTCATCATCTGGGATTTCAAATTTATGTTGCCTGTGTAAAGTTTCTGCGACAAAGGCCTAGTGACCCAGCTTTTTGGAGAGCAACACAGCTTCCTTTCACACTTCGCATCTTAGTTCGGACGCTTTGGCTTCGGGGGTCAAGTTTTGGACTTTGCTTATGTTGTGTTGAATCTTCGAAATATGGCTTTGAGAAGACCTCGCATGTAACTTCGACTGGCCTCCTCGGAGATGCGCTGCTTTGCCGAAGGTGCTCCATGGAACAGATCCTTACTGGGCCTGAAACCGGCCGCTGGTTCTTCGAATACCTGCATTGTCTGTAGCATAACTATGGATCTTCATTCATCGAGTGGTTGTTTTGGGAGAAGTTCCGAAGTTAGCTTCGCTTGGACCATTCTGGCAGAGATAATTCCTATTGATCTGCAATTTTGCATGCTGACTTTGCATGTGCTCCTTGGCTGCTATTTGCATGGGTCTATCTTGTCTAGTTTGGTTGATTGAGCTCGTGCGTCTTTATGTGAAGTGGCGTGAAGATAACCGAAGTTAAGTGGATGGATTTCTTCTTGTGCGTTATGACTGGAAGGCTGTAGTCATAGCCAGGGCTTCGCTTAATTGGAGACTTCATTTTGAATACAGCAGTAGACTAGCTTTGTTTGATAGCTCCATGTTTGAATCTTCAAATTGCACCTTGGTTGCTTTGATTTTGCTGGTTAGTTGGCCGTATAGTGATAGAGCGAAGGTCTGGGCTTTGTGTTTTTTTTTCCAGCTCGTTCCACTATGGTCTTGGTTTTAGCTTCGCAAGGCCTCTTTGTACACTCGGAACCTGAGTAGCTGATTCCCGTTTTTTGGAGGCATGTTTGTCTTCGCTTCGGATCTTTTGGGTTCAGAGAGATTCCCATGCTTCTGAAGATTTTTCTTGGATCATCTGCTCTTTGGATGGAGTATCTTTGGGGAGTCATCTTGCTGTTGCTTTGAGCGAAGTATATTTGGAAAAGTATCCTGCCGCTACATGCTTTGTTGTCTCGAAGGTTAGGCAATGAAGGTGCCTTGACCAAGCTTCTGTCAAATAAAGCTGCACCCTTTTACATTTCGAATTCGTGTTCGGATACTTTGGCTTCAGGCTGAAGTTTTGGACTTTGCTTATGGTATGTTGGTATAAATTAACTGTACTCTATTAAAGATTATTATTATTAAGGTATCCACAAGCGCACAGATAAAACAACCCGATGTAGCACTTCATCAGACAATCCCGGTTTTAATATCGAACCTAAAGGAACAATAGGTGATACTGACAAAGTCTATTGACTCTTAACCCGATAATACAATCAATCTAGAGAATATCAAGAATGAGGAGATAACAAATGATTATCTAGATCCGACAACCGGTAAACTTTGAATAATATCGTTCTAATCGGGCAGTGACATGAATAAGAGGCGAAATCAAAGTTCCCTCCTACCAGACACTTATACACCTATCGATCCTATCAACGGGAAGTGGACTACAGAGGACTCAACGCAGCTGTCACCTACGCGATCTACCACTATCCGGCCAATCAGAGGACATTCACAAGTAATTATAGCCCAGACACCATGTCTACACTACAAACTACTACTTCAATCAAGGAGCTAACAAGATCAAAGCACTCAAATAGAGTTGTAAACTTAAGAACGAATAAGAACAAATGCTTACTTGAATCAGGATGTTGAATATAAAAGTACCTCAGAACGCAACTACGAAGGCGAGAGAGCTGAATCCAGACGAACACAGCTACGAAGAAGCTCCGACAGGCTGGGACTCCTCCGAATCTCTACTCATCTACTCTATCTCTCTAATCTCTCTCTTGATTACTAGCCTAGATCTAGTGGATATCTATCTAATGCTTCAGGGTCTTCATCTATTGATCTGGCTCTCTTCCAGGGGGGTATGCCTCTCTATTTATAGGCCGGTGGGATGCACGCATGCCGTAGGATCAAACCGACTTGAAACAAGGGCCCAGATGACTTCTAATAGGTGGTGGTAGAAGACTCGAGAAGGCGGCGCGGGGGAAACCCTAGGGGGGCGCCGGCCGGCCCCACCCTGTGGGGTTTCGGGCTCCGGTGCTTCGGGTGTGTTCCAGATGCTTCTAGCGTTCTCGTGAAGATGTTTTCTTGGCGGTTAAGTTTCGTGGTAATTATGCACTCTAATCCTTCTTTTAAGCTTTTCTAGAAAATCCCCTGAAAAATAGATAATTCACCAAAATTCGTGGAATCTGTCAGTAATAACCCTATTTTACTGGATATTCATGTTTAATGCAGGGATAATTGATAATAAAATTTGGGTGATAACAGGTGTCAACAATTACTCCCACACTTAGGTTTTTGCTCGTCCCGAGAAAAAGGTTGGTTTTAAGATGTAAGATTCTTAGAGAGAATGGAGCATTTAAAACATAACTTGAGAGTACATTATATAAAATTAGTGTAGTCATGCATGTACTATGAAATTCAAAATGTCTACCATGAATCTTTAAGTAGTTAAAGTACAGAATAGCTTGAAAACAGATCACCCTCTTCCTTTAGTTAAGTCAATTGGAGGGTATACATAATTTTGTAAATAAACTTAGCTTTACCTTCTCCTTTTGTAGTACTCTCAAATCACCGATATATCTGGTATTTTTGTATCCTTACCAAGGCATTAATGAAATTGCCTTCTTTATCCTACTTCTAAAAAGCTTATGTGGATCTCAGGTAGGTAAAATGTGAAAACATACTTGCATTGTATTTATTGTAAAATCAAACAATGAATCCACAGAGAAATGAGGCATATAATCGAATCAAGATTTATTTGGTGGAATATGGTGGAACCTAATTCTACCTTGCTCCTTGAGAAAATGAGTCTCTCTTTTATACAGTTGAGTTTATTCATAGGGTATGAGCTATCTCTTTCTCTTTTCCCTTTTTTTTATAAGGGAGGCGAGCATCTAAGTACTCATTGTTTTAATTTCTTTGGACACTTTTCCATTTTTTATACTCCCTTATTCTTTTGCATAGCTCATACCTCTTTTGAATTTAGTAGTTGAGAGACTTTAACAAAACGTGGAGCAATTATTTGGTAACTATGCTATATAATTATTTTTGGTGTTTTCTCCCAATGTAGGAGAGAAAGATTTTTAATAGAATGACTCGCTATTACTCCGGATTAGAGTAATGCTTTATGTGAAATTGGCACTTGATTCGAAAATATGATAAATTTCTTCAAAGGGTTACAAAGGTTGAACAAACTCAATACAAAGACAAGTATTATATGTAGCAAGCTTTTATCCTATATATGGCTCTGGTAGGACAATATTTTTATCACAAAGGAGAGGTATAACTAATCATTTAAATTTTCGAAACCAAATCTCCAAAGACAAAACATCAGGGATTGAGTTCTCATTATTCAACTATATCATGTTTCACAACGACTTAAGCAATCATGGGGTCCCTATAAATAGTTTTCAATAGTAACATGATTCCTAGAAAAGTGTTATATAATTTATTCTTAACTTATGAATTAAACAATCTTCTTCTTCTCTTTTTTAAAAGTAAGTTTAGCATGTGAATTTTAATTCGGATTGAAACGAAAATCGAAACATATGCAATTAAATTGTATGAGGATCAAACCTGACCATGACCGAGAAGGGGATGCAGAGGATGCAGAGGGGGGCCAGCCGACCCAGGTAGGGCAACGGGCGGTGCACCTCTATGGCCCCACGAGGTCCACTTCGGTGTGCGAGGTCCTGGTTTGATTATCTTTCGAATTACGTGATTTTCCTGAGCGAATTGATTTCCATAGTCGCGATGTGCCTCCCCCACACTTATTTTCCTGCATACTTTTCTATGCAACATGTGGAGACAACATGGATACCAAAAATATAGAGAGTAGAGTAAACTTAAACATTAATATTGATAAAAAAGAATGAGACACTTTATTCATTAATAATACTAGATAACTCTGATAGCTGATTGAGCTAACGACTGCCCTAGCTCCATGGGCTTTCCTAACACACTTAATATTATAAATCAAACCTAGCACACTCGATAATATAATTAAACCTAACACACCTGTGCCTTATTATATAGAGAACTAGGGCAACTTAAGGCTACCCTTTCTTTGCGAACTTTCTAATTTCTTCCTTAAGATCACTAATCTCTTCTTTCAGCTGATCCTTTTCGCGCTTGAGACTGCGAATTAACTTGACATTGACTTCTATCTGCATAGTCATGTCGCTCATAATCTTGCTCCTTAAGTCTTCATTCCTCTCTATACCCCTAACGGTGTTAGAGAGAGCTTCCATCTTCTCATTAAGGATGCGTAGAGAGAGCTGGGGCTGTCTAGAGACTTTCTCTAGTGCTGATGTAGATGTAGCCCGCTATCTTTTGGGCGGAGGTGGTATGAACTCGGTGTAGCGGACTTGGCCTGGACGTGCACGAACTCCTTGGATGGCAGGGCGAGCAGTGGTGTACTCGCACATACCAGCGTTCCGTTCTTGTCGGTCTTGACCGACAGGAGTCGCTCATTATCTCTAGATGGAAAAGTGGAGTGCCTCGGGGAATAGCGATCTGCTTCCCCCTGGTACCATCTTCTAGTAGTAGTCTCTCAGGTGGCGATGGCAGAGTAGGCTGAGCATGCGTGTAGTAGACTTTCTCGAACTACTAGGGCACCGTAGCAAGATGCTTCGGTGGCACGACGGCGAGGTGCTTCGGGGGCACAATGCAAGGGGCTTCGGCTGCACGAGGACGATGGCCTTCGAGTCATCGCCTTAGAGCTTGCCGGAGTCAGCCCGACAACTGCTTTGCTTGCCATTGCTACTAGATCTAAACTAGAAAGTTTCTTTGGAAGAGAAGAAGGCAATGATGATGGGATGACATTCAAGGGTGGTATAGGTGCGTATTTATATGGTTTTCAGGAGACAGGATAAGATCAAATCTAGGTTCTACAGGATTCGTACGAAATATTATTCGTACGCATCAGGAATCTATGGGATTGTATTTAGGAAAGATAGAGAAAGAAAAGGAAATTTGAGTTGGGACGAGAGGGGACAGGGGGGCGCCGCCCGGCCCCACTAGGGCACCGGCCGGCCCCACCAGGTGTCTTTCCTGGCTGGCCGAGTTCGTGAAGCCTCTAAACTCTTCCTACTTCGTGTTAGTTGCGATGTGCGATAATTTTTCGTAACGGATAATGACGGGACTAAAAAGTGGTTAATTGGACAAAGCCCAGCCCATCAACAACTTTTAAATTAAATGGTTCTAAAAATAATTTAAGTCGGTGACCATTTACCTTGAATAACGTACCTTCGTGTGATTGTAGAGTTACCGCTCCATGTGGTGATGCATTCACAACCGTAAATGGTCCTTCCCATTTGCTTCGTAGTTTTCCAAGCCCGGATAATTTGAACCTGGAATTAAAAAGTAATACCTTATCTCCTGGTGCAAACTCCTTCTTTTTGATCTTCTTGTCATGCCATCTTTTTGTTCTTTCTTTATAGATCTTTGAATTGTGATATGACTTTTCTCTCAATTCTTCTAATTCTGATAATTGCATTTTTCTCTTTTCTCCAGTGGCTTCAAAGTTCATATTCCATCTCTTAATAGCCCAGTGAGCTTTATGCTCTAATTCCACTGGTAAATGACAGGTCTTACCATATACTAGCTGGTAAGGTGACAAACCCAAAGGTGTCTTGTATGCGGTTCGATATGCCCAAAGTGCTCCTGGTAATCGGTCCTTCCATGCGGTACCCATTTCATTTACTGTTTTCTGTAGAATATTCTTGATTTATTTGTTTGATGTTTCTGCCTGGCCACTTGTCTGAGGATGGTATGGAGTAGCTACATTGTGACGGATGCCATGAGCTTGCAAGTATCGGTGAAACTTTTTATCAGTGAAGTGTGTTCCTCCATCACTAATGACCATCCTTGGTGTTCCAAACCTTGGAAATATAATCTCTTCGAACATCTTATTTGAATGTTTGGAATCAGCATTCATGCATGGCATAGCTTCTACCCACTTGGATACATAGTCAACTGCCACCAGAATGTATTCGCAATTTCTTGATTTCACAAATGGTCCTATGTAATCAATTCCCCAGACATCAAAGAGCTCAATCTGGAGATTTTTGGTGAGTGGCAAAGCATCTCTTGCATTGATATTTCCGTGCCTCTGACATTATCCACATCTCCGGACAAAATCTTTGCTGTCTTCATACATAGTTGGCCAAAAGAACCCACTCTGCCAGATTTTAGCATGAGTACGAAATGCTCCATAATGACCTCCATATGGTGATGTATGGCATTTCTGAATGATCTGCATGCCCTCTTCTACTGGTACACATCTTCTAAGTAATCCATCTGAACAAATTCTGAAGAGGTATGGCGGATCCCATATGTGGAGACGACTTTCATAAATAAACTTCTTTTTATTTTCCCCTGATGGTACATAACCTGCAAGCATAAAGTTGACAATATTCGTGTACTAAGGGTCTGACTTGGTCACTTTAAACAACATATCATCTCTCAATGAGTCATTAATAGGCAATTTCTGAGGTTTCTCAAAGTGTATTCTAGACAAGTGATCAGCAACTGGATTTTTCATTCCTCTTCTATCTTTAATTTCTAAGTCAAATTCTTGGAGTAACAAAATCCATCTTATCAAACGAGGTTTAGCATCTTTCTTAGTGAGCAAATATTTTAAAGCAGCATGATCAGAATAA
Organism: Eremochloa ophiuroides; assembly: GCA_038502445.1. Taxonomy (NCBI): domain Eukaryota; kingdom Viridiplantae; phylum Streptophyta; class Magnoliopsida; order Poales; family Poaceae; genus Eremochloa; species Eremochloa ophiuroides. The sequence continues at coordinate 47,408,040 of JAHLJS010000002.1, forward strand.
ACAATTACTTTTGCTCCTACTAGGTAAGATCTAAATTTATCAATACCAAAAACAACAGGCAGGAGTTCTTTTTCAGTTGTTGCATAATTTAATTGTGCTCCTGTCATAGTTTTACTAGCATAAGCAATTGCATGATGCTTCTTATCTTTTGTTTGTCCTAATACTGCCCCTACAGCATAATCACTAGCATCACACAAAATTTCAAAAGGTAAAGACCAATCAAGGGGTTGAATAATTGGTGCTGATGTAAGTGCTTCTTTAAGAATATTAAAAGATTTTAAACATACATCATCAAATTCAAAAGGAACATCCTTAGCTAGCAAGTTAGTCAGTGATCTAGCAATATGTGAAAAATCTTTTATAAATCTACGATAAAAACCACAGTGACCAAGAAAACTTCGGATTCCTTTTATATTAACAGGTGGAGGTAGTTGTTCAATTACTTCAATTTTTGCCTTATCTACCTCCATACCTCTTTCAGACACTAAATATCCTAGCACTATTCCTTCTCTAACCATAAAATGACATTTTTCTCAATTAAGGACTAAGTGCTTTTCTTCACATCTCTGCAAAACATTATCTAGATTTTCTAGACAATCATCAAAAGTTTTTCCATAAAAACTTCCATGATTTCTTCTATCATTTCAGAAAATATAGACATCATACATCTTTGAAAAGAAGCAGGTGCATTACATAATCCAAAAGATATTCTACGATAAGCATAAGTTCCATGAGGACATGTAAAAGTGATTTTTCTTTGATCATCAGGGTGGATAAGAATTTGGTGATATCCAGTATAACCATCAAGGAAACAAAAGAAAGCAATATTTGCCAAACGCTCTAACATCTCATTAATAAAGGGCAGCGAAAAATGATCTTTCTTGGTCGCTTTATTGAGTTTTCTATAATCTATGCATATTTGCCCTCCTGTAACAGTCCTCTGGGGAATCAATTTATTTTTATCATTTTTAATTACGGTCATACCACCCTTTTTAGGTACAACTTGAACAGGGCTTACCCACTCACTATGCGAAACAGGATAAATAATTTCAGCATGCAAAAGTTTCAAGACCTCTTTCTTAACAACTTCCCTCATCGCATTTTGAAGCCTACGTTGGGGCTCTCTAGAAGGTGTAATCTCTGGGTTGGTTGGAATACGATGGGTGCATAAAACAGGACTAATCCCCTTAAGGTCTTTGAGTGAATAACCAAAAGCAGTTATTAATCCAAAACACTCTTCATCAGAAAGTTTATCATTAATAATCACGGGAGAATTTTGATCATCATTCAGAAAAACATATTTAAGACCAGAAGGTAGTTGCTTAAGCTCGATAGAAGGCTTAGGTGGCTCTAATAATTCATCCAGAGGTTCAGGATCAATCGGATCCTCTTCCTCTTCATTAATGAAGAACTGAGTATCATCCTCTAAATTAGGTTCAATAAATTCCTCAAATAACACAGCCTTAATTTCTTCTATCGAATCTAACTCAAAAGGTGGCTCTGCCTTAGCTTTTAATGCATGAGTTATAGGCACTGAGAGATTTAATCCCTTCCCAAGTTTAATTTCTAAATTGCCGCACAACATTCTCGCAAAAGTTTTCCTATTGGTAACCCAATCATTACATCAAAATCCTAAAAATCAAAGATATAGAAATTCAGCAAAATTCAGAATTCATTAATCACTATAGAAAGAGAACATAAAACACCTGAACTAGGAATAATATGCCCTAAATAATTTTTTAATAATTTATTTTTAGGAATTAATGGCATATTTTTCAAGAATTTTTCAGCAAATGTAAAAGACATAATATTGACACCTACTACTGGATTATAAAAGGCATCCAAAGGATATGCATCAATTTGATATTTAATAGTAATGGCAGGAGAATTTAAACGAATTATATCATTTGAAAGCTCAAATTCTATCAGCCACTCATTACTCACAACAAAAATTAATTCTCTAGTTATCTCTCTAAGAAATTTTAAATCAGCAAGATATGAAACATTAAAACTTTTAAAATCCATAAACTCTTGTGGTTTTATAATTTTATGATAGCGTTAGGTGTTTCCATAATCATCAAAAAGTTTATCCTCAAATTCAAGCATAAAATCAGAAATAGGAGTTATCTCCTTCTCATTAGATAGTTCAAGTAAAGGTTGAGATGAATCAGAGAAAAGTTTAGAATCAAACGACAAAAATTCATTTTCTAATAACTTTTCTTTTTCTTCAGAAAGATCAATTAAGATATTAGTAAGAATAGTTTTAGCATGTGAAGCAGTAATAGCATAAATGCTCTTTCTGCGGCCAAATTAAGGTATTTTTTATTTTTATCATCAAGGCCTAAACAGAAATGTTGCAAAAGCATAGGTTCTGACAAAGCAAGATTAGGTTCAGAATTTATAAATCCATCAAAACGTTCTCAAGCCTTGCCTAATGATTTGTTATCTAATTGTTTAAATCCAATAATTTCAAAACGAAGTTTAGCGACCTTTTCGATAGGGAAAAATTTAAGACAAAAATTAGCACGCAATAATTCCCAATCTCCTTGACTACTCCCAACATGGCGATTATACCATTTCTTTACTTTTCCCGTTAATGAAAACGGAAAGAGTTTCCATCTTAAAATTTCATCTGCCATGCCCTTAATGTGCAAATACGAACATGTCTGCTCAAAATCAGTTAAATGGGAATAGGGTTTTCGCTAGAACTACCAGAAAAATGTAATCCTGAACTAACTTAATTAATCCTGGGCGTAACTTATAGCCAGATAATGTAATAGGTAAAGATGATTCTTTTGGCTGGAGATACGATCCCGATGGTGCTCCAAATTAATATAAAAGTTGGGACGTGGGTTCCATACTTTAAAAGATAAAAGATAAAAGATAAAAGTATAATGCAAGATTAAAATAGATTAAGCCAAAATCAGCAAACCGTTCTCCGGCAACGGCGCCAAAAATGCTTGTTGGTATAAATTAACTGCACTTTATTAAAGATTATTATTATCAAGGTATCTGCAAGCGCACAGATAAAACAACCCGATGTAACACTTCATCAGACAATCCCGATTTTAATATCGAACCCAAAGGAACAGTAGGTGATACTGACTAAGTCTATTGGCTCTTAACCTGATAATACAATCAATCCAGAGAATATCAAGAATGAGGAGATAACAAATGATTATCTAGATCCGATAACCGGTAAACTTTGAATAATATCGTTCTAATCGGGCAGTGACATGAATAAGAGGCGAAATCAGAGTTCCCTCCTACCAAACACTTATACACCTATCGATCCTATCAATGGGAAGTGGACTACAGAGTACTCAACGCAGCTGTCACCTACGCGATCTACCACTATCCGGCCAATCAGGGGACATTCACAAGTAATTATAGCTCAGACACCACTTCTACACTACAAACTACTACTTCAACCAAGGAGCAACCAAGATCAAAGCACTCAAATAGAGTTGTAAACTTAAGAACGAATAAGAACAAATGCTTACTTGAATCAGGATGTTGAATATAAAAGTACCTCAGAACGCAACTCCGGGCGAGAGAGCTGAATCCAGACGAACACAGCTACGAAGAAGCTCCGATAGGCTGAGACTCCTCTGAATCTCTACTCATCTACTCTATCTCTCTAATCTCTTTCTTGATTGCTAACCTAGATCTAGTGGATATCTATCTAATGCTTCAGGATCTTCATCTCTTGATCTGGCTCTCTTCCAGGGGTATGCCTCTCTATTTATAGGCCGGTGGGATGCACGCATGCCGTAGGATCAAACCGACTTGAAACAAGGGCCCAGATGACTTCTAATAGGCGGTGGTAGAAGACTCCAGAAGACGGTGCAGGGAAAACCCTAGGGGGGCGCCGGCCGGCCCCACCCTGTGGGGTTTCGGGCTCCGGTGCTTCGGGTGTGTTCCAGATGCTTCTAGCGTTCTCGCGAAGATGTTTCCTTGGCGGTTAAGTTTCGTGATAATTATGCTCTCTAATCCTTCTTTTAAGCTTTTCTGGAAAATTCCCTAGAAAATAGACAATTCACCAAAACTCATGAAATCTGTCAGTAATAATCCTATTCTACTGGATATTCATGTTTAATATAGGGATAATTGATAATAAAATTTGGATGATAACAGGTGTCAACATGCTGCATCGAGTCTTCAAAAATATGGCTTCGAGAAAACCGTTTACGTTCAAGTCGGGATCTCTTCCGAAGGTTCCAAGGTCTTCTAAAAAGATGTTTGGTGCTTGGAACCAAGGTACCTGGTTTGCCAATGACTTTGCGAACCAACCTTCGCTAATATAAATTGCTATTTCGAAGAATCGGCAAGTTAAAATGCTTTAGTTTACTAGCTGCTTGGCTTTGCATAGAAAATATTGCTGAATTCCATGTCATGGAGTTATCCTGAAGCCTTCGGATATTCTTTTCTTCGTGCTTAAGAACTCAAGCGGTCATTCCTTTGCCTTCACTTGACTATTTTCCTTGAATTTTTGTGCTGATGATAAAACTTCACTGATCAGACACATTACTTGGTTGGAGTCTTCGCATGCTGAACATATATTCTCTTGTTATTTTGCATTTGACTTGCCGAAGTCAAATGAAAAAGTATTTTGTTCTAGCTCGTTGATCATATTGCTCTATTCGGTCATTAATGTTGGATAGTATTTTAAAAAACTATTTTGAAAAAGATATATATGATCATGCAGCCTTCCTTCGGTCTTCCCAAGTCTGGTGATAACTAAAATGCCCCAAGCGCTCAATAATATAATGATTTGTGCTTTGCATCTGCTCTTTTCTTTAGACCCTGGTTTTCTCGAGACGAATCTTTTGAGTCTACTTGGATTATGATTAGATATTTACTGTAAAAGATCCTCTTGGTGCTATAGTAACTTTTTCTCCACTTTTTGCCAATATTTGAGAATGCCTGAATGTTACTTGATTTGACATCTCGCTGACATCTAAGCTAGCTTTTATTTGCTTATGGTATAGTACTACTAGTAAGCACCCAGGAATAGACTGACTTTGATGGTTGCACATGTCACAGGTCCAGACTTCGAATTTTGTTTCCAATAGTAGGCGTTTGTTTTTTCTCTGTACTAATAGACTGAGACATCCAAGCTAGCTGTCCATTTGTGTAAGCTTTATTCCTTCCTCTGTATTTGAGTTGTTGCGCTCTTTGTTCAAGATGTGCTTGAAGCGAGGGTACCTTCGCGTATAGAGACTTCAAATTTGAGAGTTTACAGCCTGAAAAGGCTGCGCCCTCTCTTCAAGAGGGACTTGCGCAGGAATTGTGTCGAGATAGCTTCGGAGCTAGTTAGCCTCGGAACTATTTGAGCGACGAAGAGATAGAGACCTTCGGGATAGCTTCTCTGCAATTCTTCCTTGTTTCATGCTCACACAAGCGGTGGGCGCCAGATGTTGGGCGAAGCCAACTTCACACCCAAAACATCAGATGACCAGAATTCACTTAGAATCACTGTTCATTCATCCTCCTTACAATACATGTCAAAGCAGGTATTTATAGAGGTCCTAACCTTCGTAATTATATACTAATGACCATTTTATGCCTCGCGAATAAATACAACCCCTTCAGATTAAAGGGGTGAAGTTGTCATTTCACCTTCGTTCTGCTACATTCTAGGTCCATGACGACTTTTGATTCTTTCTCTTTTCGAAGTTCTTCTAAAGTTGGCGCGAAGTCTAGAGTTTATTCCAGACTTCGGGTCTTAATGATGAAAGTTCTGCGAACTTTTGTCTTGTTCAAGTTTTGATACGAAGTCAACTTTTGGTGCTAAATCAAATTTTATTATGAAGTCAACTTTGGTAAGTCAACTTTTATTACGAAGTCAACTTTTGGCAAGTTAACTTTTAGAGTTAGGTTCGAAGTTTCGGACCTGTGTTTGTGCGAAGTCAAATCCCGAATAGCTCGTTTACAAAGGAACATCGAGGATTCCATTCGTTGGAGATGGATACCAAACGGTGAATACACTGTCAAAAGTGCATACAATATTCAATTCGAAGGTACAGTTGCCAAATTAAGAATCATGCCAATTTGGAAGGCACGAGCTAAGCCCAAATATTGGTTCTTTGTTTGGACATTATTACACAAGAAAATTTTAACAGCAAACAACCTTATCAAACGAAACTGGGCAAATAATCCAATATACAAATTGTGTGGAGTCGACCCGGAGATGCCAGATCATCTCTGCAAGGACTGCCCTTTCTCGAAGCAAGTGTGGGAACAATTAAGATGTTGGTTTAGCCTTTCGATACTTGACTCCATCGGCATGACAGGGTCATTACAGAGTTACTGGTGAAGGTGCCGAGCCAAAGTTCACAAAAATGACAGAAGATCATTGGACGGCATCATGACCTATTGGTAGTGGAAGGTTTGGAAGGAACGTAATAGAAGAACCTTTCATCAGCAAAGCTTATTACCAAGTCAAGTAGTAATGATGTGCAAAGATGAAATTCTGCGCTACTACTTCGCCACAAGACAGACAAGCTTTTGAGCGTCCTGTTGTATCCCCGGACCCTTTGGTCCTTTATTTTTCTCTTTGCACCCTTTGGGTGATCAGTAGGTTTTCTAGTGGTTTGGTAGCTCTAGTAGTAGTAGTTCCTTTTGGGCAAGGTAGTCTGAGTAGTTTCTATTTTTGTTCCTTTTTTGCTTTGTATTTTTCGTTTTTCTATCGTTTCATAAAAATACGGCAACCCCCTTTCTAAACAAAAAAAAATTCCCACAGTCCTAGGGTGATATCGCCCCTACATCCTGATCCAACGGCACAGGAACAGGGAAGTATATAGGAGTATGTAATTGTGAGGCTGCGGCTGCGCAGCCTGCGGCATGACCGACGACGGTCCCAGCACGGGGTCCACGGCCAGTCGGCCAAGCCGTCCACTTCAACCACTTGTGCATGCTGCTGTCCACCGGCCGGTTGTTTTTAGTTTTGCGGCTCCCAGCACCCCCACAACCACAACTTTCACGTGTTTTTCGTGCCGACGACCCACCGCGCCGCGCGGCCGGCTTCACAATCACACCTATAAAATCGGAGCTCCCAACCCAAAAGCCCAAGCCAAACCATAGAATTCCACCTCACGATCACGAAACCGGGAAGCAACCAAGGTCCCAACCAAAGGACAAGGCAGCTCGTCACCGGCGATGGCGGCAACAGCGGCGACGAGCCGGTTCGCGGCGGCGTGCGGGGCGCTTAGCCAGTACGTCAAGGCGGCTGAGGCCGAGAGGCTGCACATGCACGCGAGGCCGCCCGTGCCGCGGCCGCTCCCGCTCATGCCGGGCGCCGACGTCGACGACCCGGCTCAAGCGGCGCCAGCGCCGGCGTCCGCGCTGATGATCATCGTGTACGGAGGGCGCGTGCTGGTGCTCGACGACGTCCCCGCGGACAAGGCGGCGGGCCTGCTTCGCCTCGTCGCGCAAGGTGCGGGAAAAACAGAGGCGACGACCGCCGCCGGTGCCAAGCGCGGCGGGCATCAGCAGGTCTCTGTCTCCGCCGCCGCCGACCTGCTGCCAGTCGCGAGGAAGGCGTCGCTGCAGCGGTTCATGGAGAAGCGCAAGGTCCGCGTCGCCGCGCGCTCGGAGCCGTACCGACGGCCGGACGCCTGCCCTGACCACCTCAAGCTCGCGCTCTGATCCTGTTCGATCAGCTTCTTATTTGTACTTTGTTGTAGGCGAGGAATAGGATCATAGGAAGAGAGTGGGGTGTACAGAGAAACTAGTAAACATGGGCGTACTGAATGAAGGAATGCCAGATCTGAACAATTTTTTGTAAGAAAAAAGTCGTTGCGCGTGCATTCTCTACCTATGATAGAAAACTTGAATTCCTTAGTTGTACACAGTTGTAGATCCATGTGGCACAGAGTCCTTAGCACAGATCTCAGATTCCCCCCTCCCCCTCCCCCCCTCCTGCCGCATGCCAGTTTCCCTAATCACTCGATCGAGTCGAATAATAAGCAAGTACTTTAGTACGAGTAGCGGAGTAGGCGTACTAGCTAAGCTGTTGCGACTTGCTGGAATCATCTCACACAACCATCGGCGAACAAAACAAATTGTTTCGATTAGGAGCACCAACCGCTATCGGTTTACAGCGAGATTGGGTTACATCGTTTAACGTTTGGTTTGGCCGACAGCGACATGTGTTCGTTAACAGTGGCGGATCTAGGATTAAATCCTAGAAGGAGCTGAAGTTCGGTTTAGAAACGTTCATCATCATCTTCATCCTGATGCCAATGTTTAAACTCCTCATTTTCTTCCTCCAATGATAAGAAAAATTATGAGGGAACTAAGGGGGGGCTCCACAAGCTACACCACAGTAGGGGGGCTCGAGCCCCGACAGCCCTGGTGGTAGATCCGCCCCTGATTGTTAACTTGCCGGGGCCGGGAGCCAACAGCCAAGTAGCCGACCATTTGTCTAAGATGACGGTGGGCAGTGGCCGAGTTCGCGTTCGGTACCGCGTGCGGTGGTCTGGTCTCTGCCACCGCCACAATCTGCCTATGACGAGGAAAGAAAGCGTCGCTACAGCGGTTCATGGAGAAGGAGAAGCCAAAGCGCAAGTGCCAGGTCGCCGTCGCCGCGCGCATGCCCTGTCCCTGTGCTTGGATGCTGGCTGTGTTTCTAGGGAAAAAAATAGGAAGAGTATTCGCTGGTAGTACAATGGAAGGTGAATTTCTGGGTTGAAATTTGAATGTAAGACTTTGGGGCCGTTTGGCATGGCTTTGCTAGATTTGGCTTCACCTGACAGAAGCGCTTTCATCAGTGTAGCTGTGTGTTTAGGCCTTATTAGATTCACCACTAAATAAAGTTCCATCACATTAATATTTATTTAGACACATGCATGGAGCATTAAATATTGATGAAAACTAAAACTAATTTTATAGCTTCGCAAAATATTATGAGACAAATCTTTTAAATCTACTTAGATCATGATTGGACATTTATTTAAAATTTAGCACATTTCTATATTAAAAAAGTCTATAAAATAAGCAATCTAACCACCTCTTTAGTAAGAGCGGTGCCAAACGCACCCTTGCTTCTTGGAGCGCAGAAATCCCAAACACACATGATGCGCATGCACGCGGTACGTTCGCACGACACATGAAATTAAATTAAACAATCCCACGTTCTAGAGGCAGTACACACACCTAGTAGTACTACTGTAGAGTCTAAAAACCATCACGCAAACCTGTTGGCTGTTAGTTATACAAAAAAAAACGTCTTTGGTGTCGATCATGATACACACCGGCATGTTAGAACTTCCATGTGCGCCACACGTTGACATTTTTTTAGGGGAACGACTAGCTCAAGCAATTCTGGTTAGTGCTTTCGTGCGACAAGTTGTCAAGCGTGTGCCCGCCGGAAGGCCAGTTTCGCATTGCGTGCCAGACGCCCTCAAATTAATCCTCAATGGTGTCCAGAGCCGCAGTGGCTGGCGATGGCTAGGCTCGCGGTGGTGCTCGGCAGCCTACGCGATGTGGGTAGTGCTGCGTTGGTCTTAAAACAAAAAATTCTAATAAAATAGAATTACTAGGGCATAAATGTTTTCAAATAAAAAAGGTTATTAACTACAAGGTTTCATATTTTTTCGAGTAATGTAACTTTGATATAAAGGTACTATGAAAACTTTAAAAAAAAAATTCAAAGTCTGAAAACTTGAGACATATAAGTTTTTCACCTTAAAGATTGGAAATGGAAAAGTAGTCAGCTTGAAATTTATATTTATAGATCGCTTGCCGTACTACAACTTTGACGTAAAGTTGTCATCATCTAAATTGACTTTTAGAAGGTATTGAATTTTACCATGCAGTGCATATTTTTAGAGACAAACTAAATTAACATATTTATAGATGTCTCTGAAATATATTCAATTTACTGTTGGCAACCCAAACCGCCTCTAAAAAAAGGAGGCATTTCAAGAGACAGTATGGCATGCCAACTGCTTCTAAATTTACAGAGCATTTTTAGATTCGTCTTGAAAGCCTAGCTGTCTCTAAAAAATAATTTGCGGAGATGAGCTTTCTAATAAAACTATTTTAAAGACAAAAAAGTTAAGACATTGCTAAAAATCTGTCGTGGTAGCAATAGCGCAGCGGGTGGGTTCAGCGGTTACGAACCCACCAGTCCTGAGTTCGAGTTTTGACCGACCCGGATTTCCTGTCAAGGTTTATCCTCATTTTTTTCTTTCTCGTATGTCTTGCACGTTCATTTGGTGCCACAATAGGGATACAAGATGCTCGTCATCGGTGATAAGGACGCTTGTTGTGTATAGGTCCTAGCTCTAGGGTGTGCGTGCGTAGAATTGAGTTCAGATAGTAAACTTGTGCTCCAGTAGTAGACCAGTTCGATGTGAAGCGTGACGTATCTGTACATGGCAGCAGCCGCGGAACCAAGCCCCGCGGTCCCTCCTCGCGCGTGATCGTGCAAGAGGCCTCAGGCACGACGTCACGGTCGTCCACTTGCGGCGGGCGCGGCCGTCAACCTCAACCGGCTTGGCTGTTTGTGCTCTCACCTCGTTGCCACACAGCTTTCACGTGCTTTTCGTGCCCACCCACTCTCCTCGGCTACGTTTCTTCCTTCTTCCTACGAGTAAAGAGCTACGAGTATATATATATATATAAAACAAGACCTCTCAGCGAACCCAACGAAACCCAACCAACAGGTCCTCCAAGGCAAAACAAAGTTTCCATCAAACCTCCTCCTCCTCCAGTCTCCAGAGGAATGGCGGCAGCGCAGGAAACAGCACAGCTGCGACGGCGAGCAGCCGGCGGTTCGCAGCTGCGTGCGGCGCGCTGAGCCAGTACGTCAAGGCGGCGGAGGCCGAGAGGACAACGCGCGCGCGGCCGCCGGCATGGGCGGATTTAAGTTCATGGCATTGGGTGCAGTCGCACCCACAGAAAAATAGAATTTATAACGGTTAGTGTTAAATTTTCACTATAATAGCACCTATACATTAAAAATCTTCGCACCTACTGAAGGAGCGCACCTCTCTCGGATTTGCTCTAGCTCCGCCACTGGCCGCGGTGGTGTGTCCCCTGCCCCTCATGCAAGCCAGGCGCCGACATCGACGACCAGCAGGAGGAGCCGGAAACGGCGGCGCGGCTGACCATCGTGTACGGCGGGCGGGCGCTGGTGGTGCTCGACGATGTCGATCACGGCGGACGAGGCGGCGGACCTGCTGCGGCTCGCCGCGGCGGCGGTGCGGGGAGGAGGCACGGAGCAGCAGCAGCAGCTCTCCTCGGTCGCCGTCGCCGACCTGCCCGTGGCCAGGAAGGCATTGTTGCAGAGGTTCATGGAGAAGCGCAAGGGCAGGGTCGCCGCCCGCGCAGAGCCGTACGGCCGGCCCGTTGACGGACGCGACCATCTCACGCTCGCGCTGTGATCTCAGAAAGTCTCGGCGTTAGGTACCTAGCTAGCTAGAGGACGATGCATGCTGTGCCTGTGCTGAAGAAGATGAACTCAGCCGATGGGGAAACAAAATCTCCGTAGCTGTAGACTCTGTATGTTGCTTAGCCAGATCATATATATACTCTATTTGTGTATTAGCACTAGACATGGTTATAGGTGGATTGTTGTTATGTTCTATTCTTTTATTTTCCAAGAACCATTGAACAGTGATTTACTTAAATCTTTCAAGTTTGAATAAAATCTAAGGACAAGTACATTATAACTCGTCGTCTTATGAAATATTACATATGATTTTTACTTATGTGGAGGAAATAGAGAGGTAAGAGAGAAATAAGTCGTTGTCTCGTGAAACAACCACCTCATCATGAGTTAAGATTTAGGACTACGAGATAATTATTTTACCATTGTATTAGTTGTTCTTGACATGCAACTCATAATTCTATATTTACTCCATAAATCAAGGATTTGAGTTATTATGAGATAACTTAAAAAATAAACAATTTACATGTTGTCTACTGAGAGTCGTCTTAAATGACGTGACATTATATGAGACTATCGATAAGACAACACCAATGTATTTGTCGAGTACAACCATCTAACAAGAGAGATAATCGGCTAAATTTGCGGATTGAGTATAGATCAGCAGGTTGTGTTCTACCTCCTCATTGATTTTCAATTTTAAATTAAAACAGGTGTTCCTATTTTTATCTATTTATTCTAGCATTGAAACGGTGAGTGTGCATACATGTAATGTATGTTTTATGTGCATCTCTTATTCAGGGAATAAGGATAGACCTTTGATTTTACAAAATCGTCCCGTTGACAATCACAATCACAAATATCATCATCAGAAAATAAAGTGTCATAAGTTATATCTTTCTACTTTCTCTGTCTCTAAATAAATAATTTTTTAAAGTCATCATAAGTCAAAGATTTAAACTTTGATCAAATTTCTAAAAATCGTCAAACATTCATAATATCAAATTAGTATCATTGAAAATATCATATAATACATTTTCATAATATACTCATTTTATGTCATACATGTTAATACTTTTTCTTATAAAATAAGTTAAAATAAAAAATGACTAGACACAGATTCTAGGAATTAGTTTTTTGAGATAGAAGAAGTAAACACATGGAAGAAAATTAAATTAAGGACTGCAAAGCATCGCTTGTTCTCTTCCTTTGTTTGCAACCACCTAGCAGAGCAGGTCCACGAAGATCTCTCTCCTCGATCAACCTGGACCCTGAAAGCGAAAGGGACGTCAGGACAGTACAAGCACAGACAGCGACCAAATTGCCACGTTGTTATTTCGCGCCACATGCCTCCAGCAACTTTCATTTTCCAATCCCCAGCGTTCCCACCACCACGAGGCACGAACCTGCCTGTGGCTTGCTTCTGTCCACGACGCATGCTTTGGGGACCAACTCCACTTTGCGTCTTCGCCTACCCCTCGCTGCCTTACCCAGATCGTCCGGCTTCCTCGCGACTTGCCCAGCAGTATTTGCGAGTGTTTTCTACCTTGCGCGACACTGCAGAAACTATTTATTATTTAGAATAAAAATACTTATATAAATGTTAGTAGATGACATGATACGTTGATGTAGATAATTAAATATATGCTAATGAATAATGTGTCTACACACACACACACACACACACACACATATATATATATATATATATATATATATATATATATATAGGGTGCATTTTCTATACTCCCGGAAGTAGTTACTCCCATCTTCAAAAACCCACATTACGTATATGTTCATACTTGTTTATCACTTTAAGTTTGTTATATACTCATATTAAGATACTCTAAATATTCCTATGCAAAAAATATTAAAGAAACCCATATTTTTTTAATATATTATTAAAATGCCACTACTGTACTATATAAAATAAGTATAACCGTATACTCTATGTATGCACATATACTTAACATAGATATCACCCTAGATGGTCTAGTATGATTACATACTTCGCATACATATATTTTGTTTGGTCATACATACCCAAAATCTCGAGATATAAACATGAGAGTAACTACTCCCTGCGAGTAGGAAATAATTTCCCTATATACTTACTCACATCTTTAAAAAATCACCTTACGTATATGTTTATACTTGTTTATCACTTTAAGTATGTTTACATACTCATATTATGGTGCTCCAAATCTTCCTATACGAAAAAATTTTAAGGAACCCATACTTTTTAATATATTACGAAAATACCACTTATTGTAGTATATAAAATAAGTATGACCACATACTCGATGTATGCATGTATACTTGATAAATATACTACTATAGATGGTCTAGTATGATCATATACTTCATACACATACACTTCATTCGATCATATATAACCTAAATCTGAAGATATAAACATAGGAGTAACTACTCTCTAGGAGTAGAAAATAATTGTGAATGCTAGTGGATAAATACATCTTATAGTAGATTGGTGAGATTGGACTTTAGTGGGGTTTTGTTTTTTAAGAGTACACGATAAGATAAGATAACGACAGACAAATGAGTATGGATTGCGTCCCAGTCCGCTGTCTGCAGTGGCTTTAGTCACATTAGGATGGAAACATCTCGCTTAAGCAACTCCAAGAGAGTCTACCAGGTTTGAAGATTTTGAGAAAAAATATGGTTATTTGGATTGAAGCCACAACAAGGTTTTAGAGACTTGCCATTACAATTCATGTATTTAAATATTTGCAATTATAGTTACAAAAGTGTGTCATATTGTCGATGTATTTGTCGCCCTTGACCAATTCTATATTTTCGTATGAACAGATTTACCGTTTGGGTAAGGTAAGGTCCAGCCCTTAAGCCCATTCGGCTGCATTCTTGTACCAGACCTAGCGCAAGGGTTGCTGGTTGCGGCGGTGCGGGTGCGGTGGGCGTGGCGCGGCGCGGGATGAGGCCGGTACGGTATTCAGGCGTTTGCGGCGAAGGCACACGAGGCTTGCGTGGTGCCTCCTCGAGTCCTAGCGTTGCCCAAATATTGTTTAGTCATCTGCAAACAAGAAGCTCTAAGAGCAGTCACAATACAGACTCTATTGTAGAGTCTATCCTCATTAATTATAGTGCCACGTACATATTTTGTTGACATGGCAGGCAATTTAATGAGGAAAGAGAAAAAAATCAAGAAATGACGTCTAAATAAGACTTCGAGTCGTCGTTCGCTTCAAGGCGTTGGACTCCACTTCGTACTCGCGATGGGGGAGACCGCGTGGAGTCTTCAGATCCCGTACGTCCGCGTGCACCGCTGCCGCGATTCCTCTCTCACGCGCCAGCCTACTCTTGCGCGCAAGCTCCTGCGTGCTCTGCCTGCACGAGGCCGCCATCTCCCGCATCTGCTCCCGCGCGAGGCCGCCATCCAGCTTCCCCGCCAACTCGCCGTCGCGCAAGGCAGAGGTGGCAGAGGTCGTGCAAGGCAGAGCCGCCATCTCCGTCCGTCCGTGGTCATGTGACCTCTGTTCCGGCCGTAGGTGCTTCTGCAACTCGGAGCCTTTCCGCTGGCAGTGCTGTAACAAGCCAACAACAGGTGTTGCTATTCCTGTCAGTACTACTCCAATCAGTGTTTCTCCCCAACATTTCTTCAAAGTGGTCTCAAAATTTCTTGAAAGTGGTGATGGCTTCTATCTGGAGGATGCTGGAATGTATTCTGTAGCTTGGAAGACTTTTGAAGCCACGGCTGGTGATATTGTTGGGACGTAGGGTGGATCACATGGTAGTATATCACAGATGATCAACTTTGTTTGTGCTGCATAATAAATGTTTGTATCTATAGAAACTGCAGTTACAAACTTTGCATTGGGAAGCATAGTTTCTTGTGATAGAGTCTTCGAGGAATAGACTCCATCAGTAGAGTCTGTACTGTGAGTCCCTAATCACCATTGTGAGGTAGCGGTCTAAACTTTGCGGCCTGGAACTTTACGGTTGCTATTAACAACGGGTTTGGGCGGTTTCTTCTCGTCTCAGCATCAGCGGAAACTAGAGATGAAAACAGGATTGAATATAGATAGATATGACTAATATTACATTTGTTTTTATATTTCTACTCGAATTCAGATTCGAATACAGATAGTATCGGCTATATCGGATAAGACATGATTGGATATCCACATCATAAATATGCGATTTGATCATTCGGATACGAATACGATATCGGATATTGATTATCCGGAAAACTATTTTAAACGAATTCGGTCACTGAATACGGTTGGAATACCAACATCACTAGCATCAACTTCGTTCCATAGAGTAGAGATTGTTTCTTTATTTTGTGTCTCTCATTATTAATTATTTTGTTACGTCATTAAAAGAACTGAGCTGTCAAGATAATTAATATATATAAAAGTTACTATAAATATTTCATAAATTACATAAATAGCCCTTGGATAGCCCTCGTCGGCAAATTACACATTTTCAAACCAAAACGCGAAACGATACGTTCCTGTTCCATCCATTCCCCTCCCGGCCTCCCCAACGGTCGACCCCTTAACCCGCCATGGCCTGCCGTCCCCCTCCCCCACCCCAGCCGGCGGTGATCCCCGCCCTGTACATCTCTTCCTGTCGCAGGAAGATCGGCGTAAGGTGGAGGAAGGATCGGATGAATCGGAGGAGGAAGAAGAGGTGGAGAGCGACTACGGCGAGGGATCGGATGTCGACAGCCTCGCGGGCCTCTGCGACCTCGACGCGGGCTTGGACGAGGACCCTACCTTCGACCCGGACGCCGACGGGGACCTGGAGGTGGAGGCTGTGCTGCGGGTCAGGATGAGAAGGATGTCCATCCCGGCGTCGGCCCACAAGGGCAGGTTAGGCAGCGGGGTTTGTCTCCGCTTCTTTCCTTCTCTGATTGGGTATCGCGATACAATTTGTGCGATTGTGAGAGATCTGAGATGGGAATTCGGTCTGCGATTCTTGTCATTTATTCCTCGATCCCGTTTGTTGGGGCCTTGGGTCAGCGGTGCCGAACTGTTCATCTCCCTGATAAATTTTGCGAACTCGTTCAGGAAAGGGTCAGCGGTGGAGAAGACGAGAAAGGAGGAGACTGACCTTCTGGTCATGGTGGACAAGCTCATGCAGGGTGAGTTCTTTTCTTTCTAATAATGTGATGCAAATTGGTTAAGAAATGGAACGGAAAGGTGATAATGCCTTGCCACTGCCAGTGGAAATTTGGAGGAAATGACATAAGAACCTACTACAACTTGGATAAAGGAAATTGTATTTCATAACCAGTGGGGGAGTTTCTCACAGGCCGATATGGGTTATTTCAACCCCTGAAATTGTGTAAACCCCAATAGTTTCAGCCATTTTGACTTTTCTATATTTTTTTTTGACTTGATACAAAAAATTAGCCTTGTTCTTTTATGATTGGTCCCTGATGAATTTATGCTCAAGGTCCACTGTTCGTAACAGCATGTACAAAAACTTGAAACACAATTTGTTTTGCCTTGGTTCATTCATTTGATACCTTGATGCAGCGAATGAACTTTGTTGTGTTCTTATGAGGTTTAGAAACTAGCCTGCGAAGTTTGATTGACATACAAAAAAACATTTGAATTTTTCTTTAGTCATTGTAGTTTTCACTTTTAAGTACAAGCAAAGAGAGAGGTCATTAGATCATGCTGGACCTGTTTAAGATATGCTACAGGTCCATGGATAAATAGTTCAAGTATTTTATTTTTATTTAGTGCATAAATTAGTTTCTCAAATGAACATTTTTGCATTGTGCAGATGGTCAGCTGGAGAAATTGAAGGTTTATGAATGTAAAGCATATTTGCGGATGCACAAATTAAGGTTGACAGGCAAGAAGGAATTGCTCCTAAATCGAATAAGAGAGCATATAGAGTATGAACTGCAATCCAACTGTGATCTCCTATTTTTAAATCTTATTAATCCTGAACGTTTGTCATTGATAATACATAATGCAAGCAGGCTATTGGTTAGATCATGTTCCATGCCCATTGATGTACTTACACTCTCTTCACAAATATTCAGGGTGAAAAATGTTGGAGAGATGAAGTATCCAGTGTCAAGCTTTGTTCTGAACTGTAAAGGTGAAAAAAGCCATTTATGTCACAGAAATATACATTTTAATATGGATGAGAAGAATGTGAACATATTTGTCAACTTTACAGTACCAAATAGAGTTATGACTAGGCATGCTAGTCTCAGCATAGATCTTTTATTGGTGCTTGGCTTAGCTTGCTGAACCCTCTGTTCAGAGGCACTGGCAGATAAATGATTAAGTTGCTTGATTTGGTTAAACTTTGCTTGAACGGAACTGTCTGTATTTTCGTTTCTTTTTGGTAATGAAATTCAGGTTGCCTGTTGTGAAAAAAAACTTTATAATATCAAAGGGATGATCTAAGAGTTCAAGTGCTTATGGAAAGTAAACTTCGGAGCTCTGTAGGGGTCCAGGTGTCTACGTGGCCTTAATTTAGGATTTTCTGTTATATAAAAAATATAGTACTGATGTTGCAAGGATAATTTTTGCCTTTCTGTGCCATTTCTGTGAATTTTCTCTTATGTATCATGTATCATATATAATTGATGTAGGTGATGCATGCAAAGGCGATGTTGTGATGTTTGAGCAGAACATTTACAAAAGGTAATTCAAATTAAGCATTTGTTCTGAATGGTTTTCATTACGAATCATGAATATTGAAGCATTATGTTTATTTTCATTTTTTATATCTGTTGACTATTGCTGTAGGGAAAAGGGAGCTCCTGGTGAAGTTAAGGGTCGCTTATGTGGACAAAGGACCAATGCTGGTAGAATAATAAAGGAAAGCTATGGCATAGCAAAGCAACAACATACGTTCACTGTAAGGCTTTAGTTCTTTGATGAGCATACATTTTAATTTCCTCCGATTACAATATTGTGAAAACAATGTTCTTTGAAGTCATATGCTTTAAAAATGTAGATTGAAATTTTATGGAGTAAAGGATACAAACCATGGCCTCCCCTTCATCCTCTCCTCATCAAGGGAAGAAATCTTTACAAGGATAGGACTATGAGACAGGTGCATTCACTAGCAAGGAGCTTTTGCTGATGAAGAAAAAAGACCTTATTATTAGCAGCACTGATATTTTTCAACATTCACAGCCATGGCCTGATGAAGAAGAAAGAAATAGGGTCATCCAAGAAAAACATGAAAGAGGGTTCTTGGCACGCAAGTCAAGAGCAGCCAGGATTCATGAAAAAGAGACTCAAAGGTCAGAAAGATTAAATACGAAAGCTATAGTGCCGTGACATATGTCTTTCTAAGGACAATGATGGTGCTGATTTTTTGTGTGATATTTTGCGATAATGCACACGATGGGAATTGTGGTCAGTTGTACTGTAACACATGCTAATACATTGTTTTGGGAACAGGATTGATAGGTCCAAAGAGGCTAGAGGGGGAGGGTGAATAGCCTATTTTAAAACTCTACAAACAACACTTGACCAACAAGTTAGTACAACAAATGGCGAAGTGAATTTTGCGCTAGCCTACTCAAAATTACAAGCCTTTCTAACCGTTCTAACCATGTCTCTATAATCACACACAAGCTAGCCTAGGATTGCAACTACTTTACTCTTAGGTGGACTAAGCAAACTACAAGTACTACCACTACTCAAGTAAAAGGCTCAAAGTAAAGAGACAGGTAGAGAGTGGTTATACCGCCGAGTAGAGTTGATGACCAATCACCGGGAGAAATACCAATACACTCGAAGGTGATGGTCCAATGAAATCCAATGATCAATACAAGAAGAACACCTGATTTATCCTCGAGGTTCACGTGCTTGCCGGCACGCTACGTCCTCGTTGTGTCGACCACTACTCGGTTGTTCGGTGGCTAATTGACAACAAATATCAAGCTCAACCTAATGAGCGCCACTAGAACCTACCACAAGCAAGATAACTCAATGACACGAGCAATGTATCAGGCTACCTTGCGGCTCTCCGCCGGGAATGGTGCAAACCCCTCACAAAGAACTCCGGGAGTGGCCGAGACAGTCTCCAACTCCTGCCAACTCCTTCGCTGCTCCAAGACCATCTAGGTGATGGCAATCACCAAGAGAATAGATGAAAAAACCGCAGCAACTACGATCAATAAGTGCCCAAAGATGATCTAGATGAACACAATGCACTTGGATCACTCCCTAGCTCACTATGTATGAGAATCAAGCTCTAGAGTGAGTAGGAGAGGTTTGGGAGGCTCAAGAGATGCTTAGCAATGAGTGAAATGCGCAAAAGAGACTCCCAAAACCGGTTGATAGGCTATTTATAAGTGAGGGTGAAAAACTAGCCGTTTTACAGTTTCTGCGTGCACACCGGACGCTGGTTAAGGGAGCATTGAACGCGTCCGGTGGTTGTCCGGTGTACCGCCCGCTGATACAGTGTACTAGCCGTTTCAAACTTCCCACATCACGCCAACTCACCGGACGCGGAGACATCGCACCGGACGCTCCGACGCCCTGTGTCCAGGTGCGCGAACAGATGAGCTCAAAGTCGCACCGGACGCATCTGCTGTTAGGTCACCGGACGCTGGCAGCATCCGATGCTTTCACTCAGACAGAAAGCACGAAGTCTCACTGGACGCACGAAAAACATCATCGGACGCACTAGAGTTATTGTTCCAGCGTTCCGGTGCTTACTCAGAGAGGTTCCAGAGAGGCTCTGGCTGCATCGGACGCATCCGGTGCGCACCCACCGGATACGCCTAGTGTCCGGTGCACCTCTGAGAGCTGTTTTTGCCCTCTCTTCAACAACCTTGCTTCTAGGTGCTAATAACCAAGTGTATAAGCACTTAGGACACGAGTGTTAGCTTGTTTTTAAGTTCATTTGCAAAGTTTTAGGTTAGTGCTCTAGATCTAAATGCATATGCTCAACTATATCAACTAGAGGCACTTGATGACCGAGGTTGTTAATGAAATTTCATCTCCCATTAATAGTACGGTCATCTAACCTAAATGTGATCACACTCTCTATAGTGTCTTGATCACCAAAATGGAGAGAGCCCTATGAGTTTCACCTTTGCCTTGAGCTCCATCCATTGCACTAAGTGTTGAAGCATTTGATCTTCATGTTGATGGGCTTACTCCAAAGACTTAGATGCCATCATAGCTCCACACTTGATCTTCTAACCATACATTGTAATCACAAAGCTTTAAACACAATGGTTAGATACTAGGTGTCATCAAATAGCCAAAACTAAACATAGAGCTTTCAATATCTCCCTTTTTGGTAATTGATGACGACCTCTACAAAGATATTCAATGAATTCAATTTGGTAGTATTAGCTCCCCCTACATATGTGCCAAGTGTTTGGATTTGAAATACTTTGCACATATGCATTGAATTAGAAATGTGGGAGAGGTATTACTACCAATTTGATGCTATGGTTTATAGAATTAGACCTTTAAAGCGTGATACCATCGGAGTGCATATATATAAACCATTCCTTAGCACCATGGATAGCTAGATTCCACTTGGAACAATTCTTGCAACCAAAGGCACTAGAATACCTCAATGAGATCAACATTAGAAACAAGGTTGTAGAGTCACTTCGAAAGACCGGGAACTAGCTTACCACTTCCTATGCATGCTAGTACTTCAATTCACCACGAAAGTTTAAGTCTAGCTATACAACAAGCAGGCAAGTATATTGAATATTGAAGCATTATGTTTATTTTCATTTTTTGTATCTGTTGAGTATTGCTGTAGGGAAAAGGGAGCTCCTCTTGAAGTTAAGGGTCGCTTATGTGGAGAAAGGACCAATGCTGGTAGAATAATAAAGGAAAGCTATGGCATAGCAAAGCAACAACATACGTTCACTGTAAGGCTTTAGTTCTTTGATGAGCATACATTTTAATTTCCTCCGATTACAATATTGTGAAAACAATGTTCTTTGAAGTCATATGCTTTAAAAATGTAGATTGAAATTTTATGGAGTAAAGGATACAAACCATGGCCTCCCCTTCATCCTCTCCTCATCAAGGGAAGAAATCTTTACAAGGATAGGACTATGAGACAGGAGCATTCACTAGCAAGGAGCTTTTGCTGATGAAGAAAAAAGACCTTATTATTAGCAGCACTGATATTTTTCAACATTCACAGCCATGGCCTGATGAAGAAGAAAGAAATAGGGTCATCCAAGAAAAACATGAAAGAGGGTTCTTGGCACGAAGTCAAGAGCAGCCAGGATTCATGAAAAAGAGACTCAAAGGTTAGAAAGATTAAATAGGAAAGCTCTAGTGCCGTGACATATGTCTTTCTAAGGACAATGATGGTGCTGATTTTTTGTGTGATATTTTGCGATGATGCACACGATGGAAATTGTGGTCAGTCGTACTGTAACACATGCTAATACATTGTTTTGGAAACAGGATTGATAGGTCCAAAGAGGCTAGAGGGGGAGGGTGAATAGCCTATTTTAAAACTCTACAAACAACAATTGACCAACAAGTTCAGTACAACAAATGGCGAAGCGAATTTTGCGCTAGCCTACTCAAAATTGCAAGCCTTCCTAACCATTCTAATTATGTCTCTAGAATCACACACAAGCTAGCCTAGGTTGCAACTACGTTACTCCTAGGTGGACAATGCAAACTACAAGTACTACCTACTACTCAAGTAAAAGGCTCAAAGTAAAGAGACAGGTAGAGAGTGGTTATAACGCCGAGTAGAGTTGACGACCAATCACCGGGAGAAATACCAATACACTCAAAGGTGATGGTCCAATCAAATCCAATGATCAACACAAGAAGAACACCGATTTATCCCGAGGTTCATGTGATTGCCGGCACGCTACATTCCTCGTTGTGTCGACCACTACTCGGTGGTTCGGTGGCTAATTGACAACAAATGTCAAGCTCAACCAATGAGCGCCACTAGAACCTACCACGAGCGAGGTAACTCAATGACATGAGCAATGTATTAGGCTACCTTGCGGCTGTCCGCCGGGAATGGCGCAAACCCCTCACAAAGACCTCCAGGAGTGGCCGGAGACAATCTCCAACTCCGCCAACTCCTTCGCTGCTCCAAGACCGTCTAGGATGACGGCAATCACCAAGAGAATAGATGAAAAAACCACAGCAACTACGATCAACAAGTGCCCAAAGATGATCTAGATGAACAGAATGCACTTGGATCACTCGCTAGCTCACTATGGATGAGAATCAAGCTCTAGAGTGAGTAGGAGAGGTTTGGGAGGCTCAAGAGATGCTTAGCAATGAGTGAAATGCGCAAGAGAGACTCCTGTTGGCATTTCTTAACGTCGATTACAAAAGATAGACTAAAAGTCCATCCCCGGCAACGGCGCTAGAAATGCTTGTTGGCATTTCTTAGCATTACTACTAAAGATAGACTAAAGGTCTGTCCTTAATAATAATACTTAGAAATATAAGTCGACATTCCCAACCACCATTACTTCAGAAAGGTAATCCTTGGCCCTTAGGAGCGCCGGCCTAGGTAATGCAGTCTGGTAATAGCAGTTAGAAGTGCCGGATTGGCCTTCCTAACCGTCATTACTTATGATATGCAAAACTGTGACACGGCGCCGTGGAGTGCAACAAGAATTACAATCCTTAAGTAATGATACTTAGGTACGCCAATCGATAGCTCAGTAAGGAATAAGATTACTCTGCAAGCGCACAGAACTATCATTATAGCATTTCAACCCGTGAGTAGGGTGTCGTATTTATAATTTTCCGTAGGAGGGCAATATGCATCAAGCGTGCTGTAAACATGATCACTTATTGAGTGCAATGGTAGGCATAGAGTAAATAGGAATAAGACATGATTTCAAGATAGTGGACACACATATGGATCAACCTCAAGGATAAAAGGAAAATAAAGAATAAAATAATATATCTGAATAGGCATTGGTCATATATAATTATGCAAAGAACCGTTAGCAAATCATCTAATTAGTAGTTCTAGTATCAGGACTAAGTCTGGGGTGATAGGGAGATCCCTGCAACTGGTCTGCCAGCCGATAGAGACTTTACGAACTCCTACTCAATATCCGAACGTGGGGGAATGCTAGGGATGGACAGGGCTGTCACCACCTGTCCACCTACCCCTCTGCCCGTGGGATACCGACATATCCGTCGATCTCCGCATACTCAAGTCCATGCTTGCATACTTGGAAACAACTCCTAACCCCCACAGACCCCAACCCTTCGGATTGACAGGCTAGCTTAAGAGCAACCATGACAGCACGACGAACCATCACCTCATTCATAGTTCTTCCTCTATTCATACTAATTCGATGAACAATGAAGAACGAAGATGAACAAGTCAAGAACATGATACATAAACTATGTTCTAGCTCATGTACTATGCTCATAACAATATCATAACTAGACTCTAGTTCATATGCATAATCATATAAGTATGATAAGAACTTGCTCATGGAAGAAGACCGAATTGTATTCATACCAAGATGATCCTTCTCTTCCAAGGAGACAAGTTCTCCTTGATAGCTCTTGCCTTGCTCACAAACTACTAATACTACTCTAAAGATACAAGTGAGAGGTGTGAGGTAGATGACTCCAAAATGATGTGTATTTCTACTTGTTATGCCATAAAACCTGTAAAACATGAATGCTAGGGGTACAAGTGGAACTTGTTAGTAGTAAAGGCATATGTGCTAGAATATGATTGTTAATCCTCTTTTTAGTCTAATTTGGTGATATAAAATTTATCCATAAGGACCACCAATAAGACCCCCAAGCTTAACCTTTGCTCGTCCCGAGCAAACAGCCAAGTATGGTTGTTGATCAGGAGTTGCTACAATGCCGATATAATTCATAAGTGTCATACCTATAACATAGCATTCATTCGTAATTTAAATAAGTTGGCATTCTATCCACTCTTTACCTTGATTTCTTTATGGGGCTTTGTAGTTTCTCCAATTTCTTGGGCAGTTGTAAGTTAGAATGGTTATAATAGACTCATCAATCATTCATTCTTTGATAGTCCTTTTATCCGGAGGTTTTATGAACTTTTGCAAAATAAACTAAGTTCCTCAAATGATTCTCTCAATCGCTCAATGTGTATGGTTTACTTTACCAAAGGCATTGTAGTGTTGTCTTTTCATCCTACTACTAAGGCTGAGAGTGGAGTTTTGGGTAGGTATGAAGGTGGGCGTACTTACATTACTTATATTGCTGAGTCAAAGACCGAACCATAAGGAGATACAAGTCATATACCTTGATTGAGATGTGCAAGTGTGTGGAATATGAGTATAGGTGATAACCTATCTCTAATCTTTTTGGCACTCCATGCATCATGACTCTCTTTTTATTGGATGGAATAAAACTCCTGGGAGAAATATGGGCTATAGAAATATCATCCTCTTTTTCTCTTTTTTTTTGATCGGGTATTTGGATTTTCTTTCCCGTTTGTTTTCTCATGCCCTTTGGCTTTTTTTTTTAGCATAGCCCATATTTTGATTTGACATATGAAAACTTTTGGATGGAGAGACGTCATGATGGTGAACAAGGAGTGAAAATGTTTTTTTGTATGCTCGGCTCTCAAAGTGAGGGTCGGCATTTTTATTTGGTGGATGAAAGGTGCATGTTGTGCGCAACTCTCAGGATGAGAGTCGGCTTTATTTGGTAGGTATACGTGAATCTCAATCATGGGTGTATGACCATAATCTCACTAGGTTTCAGCATTTTGACTCAACTCAAAGTTCCGTAAGTAGCATATGACTAAGTTTTTGTAAAAGTAGAGCATGTCATATGGCCTTGGTAGGTATTTCATAATCATTGGGGAACTTTTGATTTTTTTGAAAATTTTTGAAAAGAAGTCTCCGGATGTCAAGTTTCTTTTAGAACAAAGTCATAGCAAAGTCTAATTGTACCATCTCAAATCTTGCAACAACTTAGAAAAGGATCATGCAATTGCAACCCACAATATTTTAAGTTCTCAGAATGAGATATTTTTAGCCAACAAACTTAAATCTTGAGGAATACTAAGTTATAACTTAGGCACAAACGAATTATAGACAGAGCAACTATTCATCATTTCAACAGAAGAGAAACTAACATATGTTAGCACATATGGGAGTGGAATATTTTATTTATTATTTTTTTTAATAATAATGGAAATAAAATTGCAGAATTTAAAAGTGCGAGAAATAAAGTGCAAGAATTTTAAAGATACATGTTACCTCTGTAGGGTCTCCTCCCCCAAGCTAGTTCAAGGCCTAGGTCCCGGGAAGTATCCCATGGACCGAAGGTAGGCCATCTGTGCCTCGTGCCGCCGCCGGTTCGCATCTTGTATTTGTCTGTTTTGCAGTTATAGTCCTCCCATGCGTGTGTTGAGGACTTCTAGTGTGACCGGCTGTGGGCGTATCGGAGGTGGCATGCCTTCAGAATCTGGAGAATGCTCGTGCTCGGGCTGCCTTGATCCCCCTGCCTCCTGCGAGTAGTTGCCACCCTGACCCTCCAGCCGCATAAGAATGAGGAACATGTCCCATACCATATCCATACCTGGGGGTGAACCCAGGTGTAGATATGATCGGGGACCATTCCATCCTTGGTATCGTGGTAGGCATGGCTGGGTGTGGTGTAGGCTGCACAGGCTACGCAGGCTCTTCCTCCTGTACTTCTCTCCTCCGTGATCTCCTGCGAGAAATAGAACTCTGCATGCTCCTTTTCAACAAGGTCGAAGGTGAGAGATGGGGATTTATATAAAGCGAGATCTGGGTTAGGTAACGGAATCTCGTTTATATATCCCGGATAATAAAATACCAGGTTTGTTCCCGAGTCATCACGTTTTATAGTATGAGCTTGAGTAAAATAATACTCATTGATCATAATGCGCGGAATGGAGAGATAAACAATAGTGTTAGCACCATGAGGATCAACACTAGCAGCAATACGTGTGATGAGTGAAGTGCACATAATTGGTGTGGAAGTTTTAAAAGAGTTTAACCAGTGCTTAACAATGTCATAGACAGGAGCGACTTTAATCTTTTTAAGCACGGCATAAAGCAACTTCAGCTCAATATCATAAGCATGGTGAGTGTCCTCTCTAGGAAAGAAAGAATTAGCAATTCATTTATACATAAGCCTTAGAGAAGGATGGTGGATGGTGTTGATGTTGGGTTGGAATTTCCCAGTCACATTCTGTCCGGTTATCAAGTGCCAAAAAGTATGATGCTGATATCCCGAAAGAGTAAAATCCAAATCAACAGAGCATCGCTCATGAAAACCCAAGTGTGTAGCAAAATCTTTCCAGTAAAGGCTATGTTCTTTCCCAAAGCAGCAAAAGGTAATACCATAGTCGACAACTTGTAAAGTACCCAAGATTTGGATGGTCAAGAGTCGAGACCCAAGTTCGTGCACGGGGGCAACTTGGCTCCAACCAACATTTTCGAAAATGGTATTAAATTCGACGTTCATACCTATCTACTGGAGAAAGTGTGGGTCGAAGTACGGTGTATGCAGGAATTCGCGTCCCTTGAGGAGGTTGTATGCTTGCATCTCCCGCTCGCTCTCCAATCGATGAAGGGAGAGTTGGCCTCGTCGATGGCGTGACCTCTTGGTGCCTCCTCTTCTTCATGCAGCGGGCTCTCCTCACGTGTTGGAGTACTTTGACTAGACTCCCCACGAGAGCGACGGCCCTTTCGAAACATGCCAGAAATCCGACCTCCAATCCCACTCATGGTGAGTTTGGCACAAGAACTTGACTTGTGATGGGAGTGGAAGAAGTTTGTAATACCCCTGGTATTACTGCATAATTAAACTGCCATGTCATCATGCTTAATTTTATCACTTGCATATGATTGTGCTTTGGGTGCTAGAGTGATTTGATTTCACTGGTTTTGTATTTAGACCCTTAACTAGAAATCAAATATTAAGCTAAATAAGAGATTAAATTAAGCCCTAAAATTGACCTCAAACCCTAATTTAAAAACTATGATGAATCTCATGGAAATGTCTTAATGAAAGTTGTAGATCCTTTAAAATGGAACAACTTTTATTTTTAGATATTTTGAAGTTATGTTCCAGAAATTCAAATTAAACTCAAATTACTATGTTTAAATTTAAATTTGAAACCTCAATTTCAAAAATATTAGGAATTTGACAAAACCTCCTTAATAAGAGTTGTAGACCTCACTGAGAGGAACAACTTCTATTTTGACAATTTTTCCTATTGTCGAGAAAAATTAAAAGTAATTTTAGAATTTCAGTTTTGAAATTCGAAACCCTTTTTACCCCTTTTCTGTAGTTTGAAAATTTGACCGAATTTGAACATACTTCAAAAAGCAAAAGTATTCTAGACAAAATTATCCACAAATTTTATTTTGGGACCATTATCTGATTCAGCTTGGGTAGGGCATAATTGGATGAAATAGCATTTGACCTAGGAGCCCTAGCTACAGTGGAAGGGGGGTCCCCTGCTCTGCACGACGCCGTGCACGCGTGCCCGCGGTGCGCGCCGGTCGCCGTCCGGCCCGGCCAGGCCCCGGGCACCGCCGTGCGAGGGTCGCCAGGGGGACCCCGGAGCCACCTCGTCCTTATCCCTTTCCCCTTCCGCAGCTTAAGTGGCGACGAGCACCTTCTTCTCCCTTCCTTTTCCCTCCTGACCACCGTTGAGCCGCCTCGGATCCCGGCCAAATTCGCCGAGCTCCAATCAACCCCATCTTCTCCATCTCACAGCTAGGTAGCCATCTCCCTCCCGCACCGTTTTCCACACTCGGCGTGGGCGGTAGTGGTCTGTGTTCGTCGGAACATCGTCGCCGTTCCCAGGACAGGTCGGAGCGCCGCTGCAAGCACTCCCCACGTGCCTAGCCCACCACAGTGATCCTCCACCTCCAAACTCTCACGTTTTGGCTTGCCTATTCCTGGTTGATGCTCGTGCGCGTGATGGTTTCCCTTCTGGTGCCTTAGAATCGCCGGAACGGGAGGTCGCCGTCGAGTCCGACCTGCTGTTTCCGACCGCCATCGTCAAGCTCGTCGTTCCGAGCCTTCTCCGTCTCAACCACCTGTCGATTCATGATCTCGGTGAGCTCTGTGGTACCCTCGATGTCGCCGGTTTGGCTTGTGATGATCTGTAGGTCTCGGAACTTGAGTCGCTGCCGCGGTGAGCCGCCATGGCCGCTCTCGGTCGAGCTTGGGAGGCCGGGGAGCGGTGCGGAGTCCGTAGCTGGGGTGCGGGTGCTAGTGGGGAGCTCGTCGTAGTGTTGCTCTCACCGGTGTCGGTTCCGCTGGCACGGCCGCGCCGGTGGCGCAGAGCCGCCGCGCGCGCGCGTGTGTGGGAGTCGGCGGGAGGAAAAACAAAGGGGGAGAGAAGGAGCGACTGACGGGCGGGGCCCGTTTGGCAGTGGCGCGGGGAGAGAGGGAGTGACTGACGGGCGGGGCCCGTTTGTCAGTGGCGCGGGGCGGAGGGAGGCCGCGCCGGGCCGGCCTGCGTGCTGTTGGGCCGACCCGGGCCAGTTTTACGTTTTCCTTTTTTTTGGGAATTTCCAAAGGATTTTCTATTGATATTTGAAATGAATAGTTCTGCGTTTTAATCTTTTTGTGTGAATTAATATACTGCCCCAAAAATTATGGAAATTTTTGTGAATACTCTCTGTAGTGTGTAGTATTTTATACAAATATTAAATATAGGTTTTGAACACTTTCTATAGTAGTTAAAAATCAGTATATTAAATCAAAAATGCAACTTTAGGCATTTTTAATTAATTCTCTGTAATTCCAAAAATCATGAAATTTTATTTTGCACTGTTATAAGTCAAGATCTACCTGTTTGTGAAGTTTGAGGTCAAATGGAAATAATTTAATTAAGTATTAATTATATGCTTGGTTAATTGATTAATAAAATAAATAGGAAATTTTGGTGATTAGGGTTTGATGTGGATTTCGGATTGATTGTAGTTCTAGGTCAAACACCCTTGTGACCTATGGCACCTTAGTCTAGTATGGTTATGACTAAGTGATGAGGTACAGTTATGCTTGAATTAGGCATTATTTATTCTGGTATTTTGCATTTGTCATTTTAAGTTGCATCGCATTGAAACATTCATCATTGCATGCGTATGGTGACCGAGGAACCGGAGGTAAAAGTGAAGGCAGTCACTAAGGAGATTGTTCTTGAGGTCGTTCTGGATTTTGACATCTGTGGTACTGGTCCGGATCCGACACTTCACGCAATCCAAGGCAAGCCCCGGTGCATTCAACCGTTCCTTGTGTTTTTAAAATGTTATCACCTTGAGTTAAATAATTGCATTAGGTTGATAGGAGTTGATTGTCACCTACTTGCTGCATGACCTGCCTTGATATATAACCCCGAAACCTGTTTTAAAGTGAAAATGTTTGAAAATGCTTAGCTCTGCTCTTTAAAGTTAGTTTTGCATAAAATGCTATTTTCTGAGCTATGATGATATACTAGAGACGAATATGAATTTGCAACCGTGCGGGTGACTTGCACTTGGGTTGGAGTCCCAATGTATTGTCATCGACGGATTGGAAACCATTCGGTTGGCTTTGCACTTTGGGTTAGAGTCCCGATGCATTGCCTTCGCCGAAAAAATAAAAGTGAAAAAGGAAGTCCGTTCGGATGGATGTGCACATGTGGTGGCGTTCCCATGTCTTGTCACCGACGGGCACGGATTTGGAACCGTTCGGCTACTTTGTACTTGGGTTAGAGTCCCAATGCATGGTAACCAACGGAAAACTGTTTTAGGGACCGTTCGTTGTCGGCCTGCTGGATCGAGACTTTATAACTAGCCACATACTACGGGAAGCCTCTGACTCCGGTGGCTCTACTGCTGGAACCGACAACCATGCACTGGGAGTGGAGAGATGGCGAGAGTAGCGTGTACCCTCGTGGCCAGCGTGCCTGGAGACTAGAGGAGTACTGTGCTCTCGGGTGGCGCAGGACCGGTTCTGGGGTATGAAAAGCCGTGGTAGGCGGGGTTGGCATATGCAAGCTTAAGTGCTACATATGCAGTGTGGATAGGAATCCCCAGCTGGGTACTTTCTGGATTCGAATCGACGTTGCTCCTCGGTTAATGGAGACTTGATCCACTGACTTACACCGAAAAGTGGTTCAGAACTAGGTGATTTTGAGAATGATTAAGCAATTGAAAGAATGTGACATATAAAAAGGAATATGGAACTATGGTTATGATTAAAACAATATTGAGATGAAATATTGAAATAGGATAGTAATGCTTTTCCGCAAAACTCTTGAACTCTTGCTATAGCCTTACCTTGACTCCCCTCAGCCTGCATTCCTGAGTCTAATTTTACACCTTTCGTCGGGTAAGTCTTGCGGAGTACCCCTGTACTCAGGGTTTGTTAACCCCTGTTGCAGGAAGTCAGCAGCCGAAGGTCTGTTTTGCTCACTGCTGCGTGATGCTCGTTTGTCAAGGAAGTGATGATGAGTGATGTTGGACCCTTGGGCAGGGTTCGTATTATTATGTGTATCTGCTACCCTGATGCTTCTTCTATTTAGGTCTAGATTGTAATAACTATACTTGAATTTATATTTGAACTTCTGATTTGTAACCTATGTACTATGAAGTCTTCCGCACCTTTACTCTGATGTATTTTATTATGAAATGTTGTAATCCTGTAATGGCTTCGCAATGGGATCCTGTCGGAGAATACGGGCGCTTATGTAGCCCGGCAGGGCTGCCCAGATCATCTGGGTCACGGGCTCGGCTGTCAGAGATCATTAGTGACAATGACAGGTGCCTGTGGGCCACGTGATTTAGGCGGTTCTGTTACAGGTGGTATCGGAGCGATCCGTTGCCCAATCATTACAGTGTTACTTTTGAAAACTTCAAAATGTCTTGGATCACAAAAAAAAATAATCTAAATTGGTATTTTGGCCCAAAATGCTTACATTCTTACCTTATCCATTCATTCTTACCTTATCCAATAGTTCTTACCTCATTCTCTAATTTTACCTTACGCCATAAACTATCTATGGTAGCAAGTGGGTAGCATATTTATTTAGCCCTATATTAAAGTGATATTTATTTTTCCTATCGCATGATTTAAAATTCGTAAGTGCGATTCATGTATCATCATAATCTCACATGATTAATTAACTTCCTCCTTAAAAGTGGTTTTGGGTTAGAATCTAGGAAGCCTATTCTTCCTAGCCTATCAAGTCCTCACTAAACCAAACCTTCTTTTCCTGCCTGTCGTAAAACCTTAGTTACTATTAGGGGATTCTGCCTTTGTGCGACAAGTATAAATTGTGATGCCATGTTTAAGCCCGTATTGCCTCTAGGTTTTGGATAAATGATATCGGACCTAAGTTTGGCTTGCTTATCCACAGATGCCTGTCAACACTCGGTTGTCTGGTGCTGGAACCTCCGAGGATGGAGCAGGTGTTTCCAACCCATCGCCTATTCCACCAACCCTGGCTGATGCCATTGCGGCCCTGGCCAATGCCGCCAATACAATGGCGCAGAATCGAGACAATCGTGGTGGGCGTCGAGGCCGCCACGATGATGAGGAGACCACGTATGTGGATTTCACTAAAACCTGTCCGTCCGTCTTCATCAAAGCTGATGAACCCCTGGAGGCTGATGATTGGCTCCGTACCATGGAGCAGAAGTTTAGTCTGGTCCACTAAACCGAGATCCAGAAGCCGTTGTTTGCAGCACAACAACTACGAGGTTCTGCAAGCACTTGGTATGCAAACCTCCTCTCCGCACAGCCCGATGGTCATCAACTTACCTGGAAGGAATTCCGTGAGGCTTTCCGTGCCCACCATATTCCGGCTGGCGTCATGAAGATGAAGCTTGATTAGTTTCTGGCACTGCAGCAGAAGAAATCTACTGTCATGCAATATGTCAGTCAGTTCAATCACTTGGCGTAATACACCCCTGAGCATACCAACACCGATCAGAAGAAGAAGGACTACTTTGTCAGGGGTCTGAACTTCATGATTCAAAGAAGCTTGTCTAACAACCTTAACTGCACCTATCATGAGGCTGTCGACAGTGCCATAGCCTTTGAAGGAAGCAACCGTAAGCACCAGGACGAGAAAAAGAAGAAGAAAGCTGGGTCTTCCGGCGATCAGAAGCGTCAGAGGATTATTTATCATCCCACTCACCATAACCAACCACAATACCCCCAGCAGCAGATCGTTGTTCGCACTGCCGCTACCTCCCATACCTTCAACCAACAAAACACCACCCAGCCGAACGCCCCAAGTGTTCGTATCACTACTCCCCAAACCAATTACAACCATCCTTTCTATAATTGTGGCAAGATGGGACATTGGTCCCGCAATTGTCCTTTTCCAAAGCAGTACAATCCGAGTAAATCCAAGGTTCCTAATGCTCAACAACAACAATCGCAGCAGCAGATTCAGCATCATGGTCACCAGCAGCATGCTCAGAAAGGTAAGATGGTCAAGAAAGCAGGCCATGTTTACTACACCCAAGTTGACCAGATTCCCGATGGAGAACCTGTCATGCTAGGTAGGTTTCCTGTCGCAGGTCATCCTGCAATTCTGCTCTTTAATTCTGGTGCATCTCACTCGTTCGTCAATCGTACCTTTGTCAGCAAGCATGAGATCCCAATTGGGGAAATAAGGGAAAATTTTCTTATACAGTCACTTGGAGGACGTATAAGTACTAAGGAAGTAGTACAACGCGTGCCTATAGAATTGGGAGGGCACATATTCCCCACTACCATGATAGTGCTAAAAGATCAAGATATTGATGTGATCCTAGGCATGAATCGGATGTATCAGCACCAGGCCCTTATAGATGTGCTGAATAGGACTATAAGAGTGAATATACCTGATAGTAAGTCTCAGCTCCTCATCCAACTCCCACTACCCTTGAGAAAAGTTGAAAGGTCCGTGCAAAGGTTATGTGCCACATGAGTCAAAGAGGTGCAGGATATTCCGGTAGTCTGTGAATTTTCGGATGTATTTCCTGAGGATCTGCCTGGATTACCTCCTGATCGTGAGGTGGAATTTGCCATTGAGTTGAAGCCTGGAACGGCACCTATTTCTCGTAGAGCTTATAGGATGCCTCCTAAGGAATTGGCCGAGCTTAAAGTTTAGTTGCAAGATCTGTTGGATAAGGGTTTTATAAGACCTAGTTCATCTCCTTGGGGTTGTCCTGCTATTTTCATAAAAAAGAAGGACAACTCGCTCAGACTTTGTGTGGACTATCGTCCACTCAATGAGGTAACCATCAAGAACAAATACCCGTTGCCTCATATTGACCTACTCTTTGACCAGTTAGCTGGAGCCAAGGTGTTCTCCAAAATTGACCTTAGATCTGGCTATCACCAAATCAAGATCCGTCCTGAAGACGTCCCCAAAACAGCCTTCACGACCAGATATGGCCTATATGAATACCTAGTCATGTCTTTTGGCCTAACCAACGCACCTGCCTATTTCATGTACCTTATGAACTCCGTTTTCATGCCTGAGCTTGACAAATTTGTGGTCGTGTTCATTGACGACATCCTTGTCTATTCCAAAACTCCCGAAGAGCATGCCCATCATCTTCGTGTCGCCCTAACTCGCTTAAGGGAGCACCAACTTTATGCCAAGTTCAGCAAGTGTGAGTTTTGGTTGGACCGAGTCCCATTTCTTGGACATATTTTGTCAGCTGAAGGCGTATCTGTTGATCCAAGTAAAGTGGAAGAAATATTGAATTGGAAGCCACCAACCTCAGTACATCAAGTCCGTAGTTTCATGGGATTGGCAGGATACTACCGTCGCTTTATTCCGGACTTCTCCAGGATAGCCAAGCCCATTACCAACTTGTTAAAGAATCAGGTCAAGTTTATCTGGTCTCCTGAGTGTGAGAAAGCATTTCAAACTTTGAAGAGATTGTTGACCACAGCTCCAGTATTAGCTCAGCAGGACATTGAAAAACCATTTGATGTCTACTGTGATGCTTTTGGCACCGGCCTAGGTTGTATCTTGATGCAAGAGGGCCGAGTCATCGCTTATGCTTCACAACAGCTCAAGCGCCATGAAGAGAATTACCCCACGCATGATCTGGAATTGGCCGCCGTTGTTCATACATTGAAGATCTGGCGCCATTATTTGTTGGGTAGCACTTGCAACATCTACACTGATCACAAGAGTCTAAAGTACATTTTTACTCAAGAAGAATTGAACATGAGGCAACGAAGATGGCTTGAATTGATCAAGGATTACGACATTGAAGTGCACTACCATCCAGGCAAGGCAAATGTGGTCGCTGATGCACTTAGTCGGAAAGTTCACTGCAACTGTTTGACTGTAAGATCCTATGATTTATCTCTGTGCTATGAGATGAAAAAGTTAGGTATAGAGATAGTGCCACAAGGCAGCTTGCATCATATTAGTATTAAGATCACCATCTGAGATGAGATCATTGCTGCTCAGAAAGGAAGCAAAGACATCAAGCATATCAAGGAAAAAGTCCAAGCCGGCAAGGCTGATTGCTTCAGAATTGATGGTGAAGGTGTCATTTGGTTCAAGGATCGTCTGGTAGTCCCAAAGATACCTGAGTTATGACAAAAGATCATCGATGAAGCACATTTAACAAGATTTTCCATTCATCCAGGAAGCAACAAGATGTATCAGGACTTGAGGCAGAAATTCTGGTGGACAAAGATGAAGATAGAGATTACTCGGTATGTTGCTAGGTGTGATACCTGTCAAAAGGTAAAGGCTATACATATGAAGCCCGGGGGAGAGCTGCAACCACTGCCTATCCCTGCATGGAAGTGGGAAGATATCAGCATGGATTTCATCGTGGGTCTGCCCAGAACATCCAGAGGCTTTGATTCCATCTGGGTCGTTGTGGACCGTCTCACCAAGCAAGCTCACTTCATGCCTGTGAAGACTGCATATACTGCTGCAACCTATGCGAAGCTATATATGGAAAATCTGATGAAGCTGCATGGAGTGCCTAAGACCATTGTCTCTGATCGAGGTACTCAGTTTGTCTCCAAATTCTGGAAAGCATTTCACAAGTCATTAGGGACGAAGCTTTTGCACAGCACAGCGTATCATCCGCAAACTGCGGACAGACTGAAAGAGTCAACCAAGTACTTGAAGATATGTTGAGGGCTTGTGCACTCGCTTACACTCACACGTGGGATGAGTGCCTGGCTTTGGCAGAGTTCTTATACAACAACAGCTATCAGGAAAGCATCAAGATGGCCCCATTTGAAGCAGTCTATGGTCGTAGGTGTCGCACTCCGTTGAATTGGTCCGAACCAGGAGAAAGATGGTTCTACGGAGTTGACTTGGTTAGTGAAGCTGAAGAGAAGGTCCGACTGATCCAAAAGAATTTGAAAGTGGCACAGTCGCGTCAGAAAAGCTATGCCGATCAAAGGCGTCGACCGTTAGCATTCAAGGCTGGAGACTATGTCTATCTGAAAGTGTCGCCAATGAAAGGGATTAACCGCTTCGGAGTCAAAGGCAAATTAGCCCCACGTTACATCGGACCATTTCAGATTATGGAACGTGTGGGAAAAATGGCTTACAGACTGCAATTACCAGAGCATCTCTCTAACGTGCATAATGTGTTCCACGTGTCACAATTGAAGAAGTGTCTCCGAGTGCCTGATCAAGTCGTCGATGTTGAAGGAGTAGAACTTGAGCCAGAGTTGACGTACTCGGAATATCCTATCCGAGTCTTGGATATAAAGGACCGTGTCACACGAAGGACCACAACCAGGTGGTATAAGATCCAGTGGAGTGAACATTCCGAAGATGAAGCTACGTGGGAATCGGAAGATTATCTCGTAGAAAATTTCCCTGAATTTTTCGCTACCTTATAAATATAAAGTTCCTAGTGAGGTGATGTGTAAACTTTTCTACTAGTTTAATGATCAAGGTTGGGTTAGGATGTATTAACACATTTTCTTTTCCATTACTTTGTTGGAATCTTGTTTTGTCTTGTACCAAATCTTGGGACGAGATTTCTTTTAGGGGGGAAGGCTGTAAGACCCCTGGTATTACTGCATAATTAAACTGCCATGTCATCATGTTTAATTTTATCACTTGCATATGATTGTGCTTGGGGTGCTAGAGTGATTTGATTTCACTGATTTTGTATTTTGACCCTTAACTAAAAATCAAATATTAAGCTAAATAAGATATTAAATTAAGCCCTAAAATTGACCTCAAACCCTAATTCAAAAACTATGATGAATCTCATGGAAGTGTCTTAATGAAAGTTGTAGATCTTTTAAAATGGAACAACTTTTATTTTTAGATATTTTGAAGTTAGGTTCCAGAAATTCAAATTAAACTCAAATTACTATGTTTAAATTTAAATTTGAAACCTCAATTTCAAAAATATTAGGAATTTGACAAAACCTCCTTAATAAGAGTTGTAGAGCTCACTGAGAGGAACAACTTCTATTTTGACAATTTTTCCTATTGTTGAGAAAAATTAAAAATAATTTTAGAATTTTAGTTTTGAAATTCAAAACCCTTTTTACCCCTTTTCTGTAGTTTGAAAATTTGACCGAATTTGAACATACTCCAAAAAGCAAAAGTATTCTAGACAAAATTATCCACAAATTTTATTTTGGGACCATTCTCTGATTCAGCTTGGGTAGGGCATAATTGGATGAAATAGCATTTGACCTAGGAGCCCTAGCTACAGTGGACAGGGGGGGTCCCCTGCTCTGCACGATGCCGTGCACGCGTGCCCGCGGTGCGCGCCGGTCGCCGTCCGGCCCGGCCAGGCCCCGGGCACCGCCGTGCGAGGGTCGCCAGGGGGACCCCGGAGCCACCTCGTCCTTATCCCTTTCCCCTTCCGCAGCTTAAGTGGCGACGAGCACCTTCTTCTCCCTTCCTTTTCCCTCCTGACCACCGTCGAGCCGCCTCGGATCCCGGCCAAATTGGCCGAGCTCTGATCACCCCTATCTTCTCCATCTCACAGCTAGCTAGCCATCTCCCTCCCGCACCGTTTGCCACACTCGGCGTGGGCGGTAGTGGTCTATGTTCGTCGGAACATCGTCGCCGTTCCCAGGACAGGTCGGAGCGCCGCCGCAAGCACTCCCCACGTGCCTAAACCCCACGGTGAGCCTCCACCTCCAAACTCTCACGTTTTGGCTTGCCTATTCCTGGTTGATGCTCGTGCGCGTGATGGTTTCCCTTCTGGTGCCTTAGAATCGCCGGAACGGGAGGTCGCCGTCGAGTCCGACCTGCTGTTTCCGACCGCCATCGTCAAGCTCGTCCTTCCGAGCCTTCTCCATCTCAACCACCTGTCGATTCATGATCTCGGTGAGCTCTGTGGTACCCTCGATGTCGCCGGTTTGGCTTGTGATGATCCGTAGGTCTCGGAACTTGAGTCGCTGCCGTGGTGAGCCGCCATGGCTGCTCTCGGTCGAGCTTGGGAGGCCGGGGAGCGGTGCGGAGTCCGTAGCTGGGGTGCGGGTGCTAGTGGGGAGCTCATCGGAGTGTTGCTCTCACCGGTGTCGGTTCCGCTGGCGCGGCCGCGCCGGTGGCGCAGAGCTGCCGCGCGCGCGCGTGTGTGGGAGTCGGCGGGAGGAAGAAGAAAGGGGGAGAGAGGGAGCGACTGACGGGCGGGGCCCGTTTGGCAGTGGCGCGGGGAGAAAGGGAGTGACTGACGGGCGGGGCCCGTTTGTCAGTGGCGCGGGGCAGAGGGAGGCCGCGCTGGGCCGGCCTGCGTGCTGTTGGGCCGACCCGGGCCAGTTTTACGTTTTCCTTTTTTTCGGGAATTTACAAAGGGTTTTCTATTGATATTTGAAATGAATAGTTCTGCGTTTTAATCTTTTTGTGTGAATTAATATACTGCCCCAAAAATTATGGAAATTTTTATGAATACTATTTGTAGTGTGTAGTATTTTATAAAAATATTAAATATAGGTTTTGAACACTTTCTATAGTAGTTAAAAATCAGTATATTAAATCAAAAATGTAACTTTAGGCATTTTTAATTAATTCTCTGTAATTCCAAAAATCATGAAATTTTATTTTGCACTGTTATAAGTCAAGATCTATCTGTTTGTGAAGTTTGAGGTCAAATGGAAATAATTTAATTAAGTATTAATTATATGCTTGGTTAATTGATTAATAAAATAAATAGGAAATTTTGGTGATTAGGGTTTGATGTGGATTTCGGATTGATTGTAGTTCTAGGTCAAACACCCTTGTGACCTAGGGCACCTTAGTCTAGTATGGTTATGACTAAGTGATGAGGTACAGTTATGCTTGAATTAGCCATTATTTATTCTGGGATTTTGCATTTGTCATTTTATGTTGCATCGCATTGCAACATTCATCATTGCCTGCGTATAGTGACCGAGGAACCGGAGGTAAAAGTGAAGGCAGTCACTGAGGAGATTGTTCTCGAGGTCGTTCTGGATTTTGACATCTGTGGTACTGGTCCGGATCCGACACTTCACGCAATCCAAGGCAAGCCCCGGTGCATTCAACCGTTCCTTGTGTTTTTAAAATGTTATCACCTTGAGTTAAATAATTGCATTAGGTTGATAGGAGTTAATTGTCACCTACTTGCTGCATGACCTGCCTTGATATATAACCCCGAAACCTGTTTTAAAGTGAAAATGTTTGAAAATGCTTAGCTCTGCTCTTTAAAGTTAGTTTTGCAGAAAATGCTATTTTCTGAGCTATGATGATATACTAGAGACGAATATGAATTTGCAACCGTGCGGGTGACTTGCACTTGGGTTGAAGTCCCAATGTATTGTCATCGACGGATTGGAAACCGTTCGGTTGGCTTTGCACTTTGGGTTAGAGTCCCGATGCATTGCCTTCGCCGAAAAAATAAAAATGAAAAAGGAAGTCCGTTCGGATGGATGTGCACATGTGGTGGCGTTCCCATGTCTTGTCACCAACGGGCACGGATTTGGAACCGTTCGGCTACTTTGTACTTGGGTTAGAGTCCCAATGCATGGTAACCAACGGAAAACTGTTTTAGGGACCGTTCGTTGTCGGCCTGCTGGATCGAGACTTTGTAACTAGCCACATACTACGGGAAGCCTCTGACTCCAGTGGCTCTACTGCTGGAACCGACAACCACGCACTGGGAGTGGAGAGATGGCGAGAGTAGCGTGTACCCTCGTGGCCGGCGTGCCTGGAGACTAGAGGAGTACTGTGCTCTCGGGTGGCGCAGGACCGGTTCCGGGGTATGAAAAGCCGTGGTAGGCGGGGTTAGCATATGCAAGCTTAAGTGCTACATATGCAGTGTGGATAGGAATCCCCAGCTGGGTACTTTCTGGATTCGAATCGACGTTGCTCCTCGGTTAATGGAGACTTGATCCACTGACTTACACCGAAAAGTGGTTCAGAACTAGGTGATTTTGAGAATGATTAAGCAATTGAAAGAATGTGACATAGAAAAAGGAATATGGAACTATGGTTATGATTAAAATAATATTGAGATGAAATATTGAAATAGGATAGTAATGCTTTTCCGCAAAACTCTTGAACTCTTGCTATAGCCTTACCTTGACTCCCCTCAGCCTGCATTACTGAGTCTAATTTTACAACTTTTGTTAACCCCTGTTGCAGGAAGTCAGCAGCCGGAGGTCTGTTTGGCTCACTGCTGCGTGATGCTCATTTGTGAAGGAAGTGATGATGAGTGACGTTGGACTCTTGGGCAGGGTTCGTATTATTATGTGTATCTGCTACCCTGATGCTTCTTCTATTTAGGTCTAGATTGTAATAACTGTACTTGAATTTATATTTGAACTTCTGATTTGTAACCTATGTACTATGAAGTCTTCCGCACCTTTACTATGATGTATTTTATTATGAAATATTGTAATCCTGTAATGGCTTCGCAATGGGATCCTGTCGGAGAATACGGGCGCTTATGTAGCCCGGCAGGGCTGCCTAGATCATCTGGGACACGGGCTCGGCTGTCAGATGTCATTAGTGACAATGACAGGTGCCTGTGGGCCACGTGATTTAGGCGGTTCTGTTACAAAGTTTATGCAGGATTTGCTTGCACTTGAACTTTGTGGAAAAATGCTTGGAGAATGGTGGAGCAAGAGAGTGATGGAGGGAATGAAAAATGTGAGAATGAGAGGGGTGAGGAGCTCCACCCGGGATCCTTGTATTAATAGAGCTCAATGCAGGCGGGGGAGTGCTTCTTGCAACGGCAAGTAGCTGGTGGCAGAAGGACACGCCTCGGAGCCGTTGGCCAGGGGGCGGTCGCCCCTGGGACCGGCCGGTCGCCTGACAGGGCCGGTTTGGTCCAGATTTTTTACAGCTCCCTCTAACAGCTATTTCTAATGTGTAGCCGGTTATGAATGATTTTTGATTTGCCACAAGTTTTATTTGAAACCTTTTTGATTTTCAAAAATTATTTAAAAATAATATTTAGTTTCAACAAAATTTATTCTTTCAGAAAATTATTTTTTATAGATTTTTTTTGGAGAAGAATTTATTTTAGAATAAAATTTTATAAATCTTGGAAGAGGGAATAATTTCTTTTAATGCAAGAAAATAATTTTATGAAATATATATTTATTATATAAATATGTATATAAATATTCATTTATTTTTTTCAAAAGGATAAGATACAATACCTGAGTGGGGACACCACCCCCAAGCTTGAATGATGGTGCGGGCCCCTTCAGATAATTATTTATTTATTTATTTATATTTATTTTTAGATAATTACCGATGACCTTCGGCAAGGGCTCAACGTTTATAGTCTGTTGGCCAGACTTTCCTTCCTTTATTGATCTGTAGCTGCATGAACAAACTCGGGAGAAGTCTCAGGTTGCCCCGGGATCTTTCCCACATTGTTGACAGGAATAGAAGTAGCTATTTGTGCCATTTGTGTTTCTATCATTTTGTTAAAACTTCCTTGATTTTGAATAGAAGAAGACAAAGTTTCAAGCTTGGCATTTATATTTTCAAACATTTTATCATTGAAGGATAGCTTTTTGGTCAAATTTTCATTGATTTTAACTTGTCCTAGAACGAGATCTTTTAAGGAAGGTTGTTTTGAATTGTAATTTGAATTGAAATTATTACCTTGCGGGCGGTGTTGGTTGTTCCACCCGTTATTACCTTGCTGAGGTTGGCGAAAACCATTGTTGACATATGAAGCTTCTTCTTGGGTTTCGGGACAGTTATTCCCTGAGTGGCCGACGTTCCCACAGACTTCACACGTCATGTGTGAGTCCATGGCCTGGACGGTACTCATGGTAGGGTTGGTAGCACGATCATCTAGCTTTTGCATCAGGAAGTCTGATTTTGCGGCAAGCAAGTCCGTCTCCTTCATGGTATGCGTGCCTTTTTGTGTTTTTCTTCCTTCTGCCCAACTCTGATTGGCCACCATCTTCTCAATAAGTGCAGTTGCATCCGCAATGGTGAGAGAGAGGAATGCACCTCCAGCTGCGGCATCTACGTGCCCCTTTGACATGGCCGTGAGACCTTCATAAAAGTTTTGGAGCACGAGCCAATCTTCCATTCCATAGATTCAAGGGAAGATTACTGGAAGTTTGAGATCTTTCCTCTTAGAGCCCTGGTCTTGCTCATGGAGAAGAACTTGGCGAGGAATGCTGCGGAACACTTATCCCACGTGTTGACGGCTTCCTTATTTTGATAGAACCATTGTTTCGCTTTCCCCGTGAGGGAGAAAGGAAACAAGTGGAGCCTGATACTGTCTTGTGCGACCTCTTTGATGACAATGGTGTCGCACAGCTCAAGGAAGTGTTGCAAATGAGCGTTTGCATCCTCGCTTGGCAAGCCACAGAATTGGCTTGCCTGCACCATCGAGATAAGGCCTGTACGGATCTCAAAATTTCCATTTCTGATGTTAACAGCGGGCCTAACGGGCACGCTGGCAACAGCGGGGATGGAGTAGTCACGGAGTGTCTTGGCCATAACGGTAGTAGCGGATGGTGCGGGAATGAACGATTCGTCTGCTGACGGAGTAGCAGAAGAAGAAATGGTACGAGACCTTTTCTTCCTTAGGAGTGCTTCCAGATTGCTGATGAAATTGTTT
This sequence comes from Eremochloa ophiuroides, assembly GCA_038502445.1. NCBI lineage: Eukaryota > Viridiplantae > Streptophyta > Magnoliopsida > Poales > Poaceae > Eremochloa > Eremochloa ophiuroides. The sequence goes on from JAHLJS010000002.1 coordinate 47,450,441, forward strand.
GGCAGAGCAAAACCGCTCATACACTATCCTGTTTTCATTCCAATAAAAAGAGGAAGAAAACAACGAAGTTAGCATGTTTAAACTACGTCTACCAATACTTATTTTGTAATCAATGTTTATGCCAGCTTAGATGTTTTTGCCCTCCCCGGCAACGGTGCCAGAAATGCTTGTTGGCATTTCTTAACGTCGTTACAAAAGATAGACTAAAAGTCCATCCCCGGCAACGGCGCTAGAAATACTTGTTGGCGTTTCTCAGCATTACTACTAAAGATAGACTAAAGGTCCATCCTTAATAATAATACTTAGAAACATAAGTTGACATTCCCAACCACCATTACTTCAGAAAGATAATCCTTGGCCCTTAGTGGCACCGGCCTAGGTAATGCAGTCTGGTAATAGCAGTTAGAAGTGCCGGATTGGCCTTCCTAACCGTCATTACTTACAATATGCAAAACTATGGCACGGCGCCATGGGGTGCAACAAGAATTACTATCCTTAAGTAATGGTACTTAGGTACGCCAATCGATAGCTCAGTAAGGAATAAGATTACTCTGCAAGAGCACAGAACTATCATTGTAGCATTTCAACCCGTGAGTAGGGTGTCGTATTTATAATTTCCCGTAGGAGGGCAATATGCATCAAGCGTGGTGTAAACATGATCACTTATTGAGTGCAATGGTAGGCATAGAGTAAATAGGAATAAGACATGATTTCAAGATAGTGGACACACATATGGATCAACCTCAAGGATAAAAGGAAAATAAAGAATAAAAGAATATATCTAACTGAGCAGGCATTGGTCATATATAATTATGCAAAGAACTGTTAGCAAATCATCTAATTAGTAGTTCTAGTATCAGGACTAAGTCTGGGGTGATAGGGAGATCCCCGCATAAGTGATGGTGAAAAACTAGCCGTTTTACAGTTTCTGTGTGCATACCGGACGCTGGTTAAGGGAGCACCGAACGCGTCCGGTGGTTGTCCGGTGTACCGCCCGCTGACACGTGTAGTAGCCGTTTCAAACTTTCCACAGCGCGCCAACTCACCGGACGCGGAGACATCGCACTGGACGCTCCGACGCCCGTGTCTGGTGCGCGAACAGAGAGCATCCAGAGAGCTCAAAGTCGCACCGGACGCTGGCAGCATCCGGTGCTTTCATTCAGACAGAAAGCACGAAGTCTCACCGGACGCACGAAAAACATCGCCGGACGCGCTGGAGTTACTGTTCCAGCGTCCGGTGCTTAATGTGAGAGGTTCCAGAGAGGCTCTGGCTGCACCGGACGCGTCCAATGCGCACCCACCGGACACGCCTTGTGTCCGGTGCACCTCTGAGAGCTGTTTTTGCCCTCTCTTCGAGAACCTTGCTTCTAGGTGCTAACAACCAAGTGTATAAGCACCTAGGCACGAGTATTAGTTTGTTTTTAAGTTTATTTGCAAAGTTTTAGGTTAGTGCTCTAGATCTAAATGCATATGCTCAACTATGTCAACTAGAGGCACTTGATGACCGAGGTTGTTAATGAAATTTCATCCCCCTTAATAGTACGGTCATCTAACCTAAATGTGATCACACTCTCTATAGTGTCTTGATCACCAAAATGGAGAGAGCCCTATGAGTTTCACCTTTGCCTTGAGCTCCATCGATTGCACTAAGTGTTGAAGCATTTGATCTTCATGTTGATGGGCTTACTCCAAAGACTTGGATGCCGTCATAGCTCCACACTTGACCTTCTAACCATACTTGTAATCACAAAGCTTAAACACAATGGTTAGATACTAAGTGTCATCAATTAGCCAAAACCAAACATAGAGCTTTCAATCTCCCCCTTTTTGGTAATTGATGACAACCTCTATAAAGATATTCAATGAATTCAATTGGGTAGTATTAGCTCCCCCTACATATGTGCCAAGTGTTTGGATTTGAGAGGTTTTGCACATATGTATTGAATTAGAAATGTGGGAGAGGTGTTACTACCAATTTGATGCTAAGGTTTATAGAATTGAACCTTTGAAGCGCGATACCATCGGAGTGCATACATATAAACCATCCTTACCACCATGGATAGCTACATTCCACTTGGAACAATTCTTGTAACCAAAGGCACTAAGAATACCTCATGAGATCAACATTAGAAACAAAGTTCTAGAGTCACTTGGAAAGACGGGAACTAGCTACCACTTCCTATGCATGCTAGTACTTCAATTCACCACACAAGTTTTAAGTCTAGCATACACCAAGCAAGCAAGTATATTGAATTTAAGTACAAATGCAATGCAACAATCATATGAAAATGCACAATCAAATGCTTGCAAACATGCTTGTGAGCTTGCTCCCCCTAAGTGTGAGGTCAAAATTTTAAAATTTTGTGACCCCTCACACTCGGCCTATAGCTCTCCCATCATCGGCCCAATGATGGTTCATCGCTCAACCTCCATATCTTTGTACCTTTCTCTCCCCTTTGTCATCAAAGACCACAAATGGGTAGCATGCGTAGGATATGATTTGAAATCAATGGAGGGAACCACTTGTTAGTTTCGTAGATTGTTTTCATTATCTTCCTTCTTTTAAGCATTTAGCTAGATTACTTGCACAAATATATAACTCGGTTTGTCCTTTGGCAGCTTCTTCACGCCACTAGGGGTTATCTTGACAAAGTTGAATTATATACTATAATGCTCATATTCTAGTTAAATACTAGGTTCACAATCTCACAAGCTAGTCATATGTCACCACTAGATCAAACAAGATATAGAAGCAATAGTAGTGGCATATGATCTCAAAAACATTTAGTTTTTCATAAAAGAGCCTATTTAAAGAAAGTATGTCTATATGCTCTACACAAGTCCTAGTAACATATGAATGACATGCCAAACAATGATATCTTTGTTTTGTCAGAGTAGAGGCAAGTCATATAGTGAGGGTGCTAGCTCAACTCATGTTGGAGCAATCTAGGATGTTCAATTCATTCTTCAATTTGTGAAACCTTGCTTCATCAAGTGGCTTGGTGAGAATGTCGGCGAGTTGATCATTGGTGCCCACACTCTCAGCATTAATCTTCCCCAACAATTGAGTAGGAGTCGCATTGGAGAGATCCCCTTGATGAAGTACGGTCACAATGTGACCATACTTGTCAATGGGAAGAGCATTGAGGATCTTCCTTGCAAACCTCAGCGGGAGTGAGTTGGGTGAGCCCAAGTCCATTGACTTCCTCTACAATGATATTCAAGCGGGAATACATGTCATTGGCACTTTCATTAGGAAGCATCTTGAAAGAATTAAGCTTGTCCATCAAGGGTAGTAGCGTTCCTCACGCTCACTCTTGGTTCCCTCATGGAGCGCACAAATATCCGACCATAGTGCATGGGCGTTTTTGTGGTTCCTCACACGGTTGAACACCTCTTTGCTAAGACCTCTAAAGATGATGTTGCGAGCCTTAGCATTTCACTTCTCGTGTTCTTCCTCAACGGTTGTGAGAGTAGTGCCGGCTTTGGGAGTGGGGTACCCTTGAACGGCGGCTTTGCACCAAGTCCACCGCCTCATGGTATGCCTCCATACGAATTTTCCAATAAGGAAAATCGTTACCGTCAAAGACGGGAGGGGGACCATCATGACCACCGGACATCCTTCTCTTGGAGGTTAAGCCAAATTAGTAACTAGTAATTTTTTGCAAAACAATTCAACCTATCGCCATTTGCCCAATATCATCCCACTAGTGCTTGCATGTGATTCTAAGCCTAAAACAAGTTATGCAACGTAGAGCCAAGTACTAACACAAGTATACTACTCTAGGAATGTAGAGAACACAAAGTAAATGCAGGAAAGTAAATGAGATAGAAAGACAAAGCCAATTTTTCCCGAGATATCGGAGAGTTGGCACTCTCCACTGGTCCTCGTTGGAGCACCCACGCAAGGATGTAGCTCCCCCTTGATCCTCGCAAGGACTAAGTGCTCTCTACAGGCTGATTCTTTGCCTCTCCGACGCAGTGGATCGCCCACAACCGCTCACAAGCTTGGCTTGGGCCGCCCACAAGCTCTCCAAGCAGTCACCAAGCCTCCGATCGCCACCAAGCCATCTAGGTGATGCCGATCACCAAGAGTAACAAGCTCGACCTCTCACTTGACCCAAACAAGGCCAAAAAGATGGATGGATGCACACAAGTCACTCTTGATCAACTCTAGGGAAGAAGCTCACTCGAATTCGCAATTCACTCAACCTCCCTAGGGCTCTTGCAATCTCACAATGTCTCAAGGTGTGTTCAGCTGTTTGAAGTGGCAAGAGACCTCCCATGGATGAGCACAAGGAGTATAAATACCCCCCACACAAGCCCATGGCCGTTAGGCACAAAGCCCTGTTTTTGGGTGCACCGGACGCTCTTAAGTTCACACCGGACTCGTCCAGCGGTTGTCCGATGCCCCTCCAACGGGTACTATACCTGCACAGATTTTGAACGCACCAAACGCTGGCAGTGTCCGGTGGGGCTTCACCAGACGTGTCCGGTGCTCAAAATCCCTCTCTGAACGCGGACACCGGAGGCTCCCGGCTTTGTCCGGTGTAGCGTCCGGTGGTTGTCCAGTGCTAAGCCCTAATCCAGGGTATAGCACCGGACTCCCACACAGTAACTCCTGTGCGTCTGGTGGTTCCTGAACTGAGTCTGCTACTTACTGTCTGAGCACTGGACACTCAGGCCCAGCGTCCGGTGGTTGTTCGGTGCATCAAAAATGGCTCAAACTTTGCCGAATCGAAAACTTTCCAAGACGAAGTTTGTTCCATATGATACCCAGACACTCTCTGCACTCTCTAGACCTAGGTTTGACAAATGTGCACCACACTACCATCTCCTAGCCAAGTCTAGCTCAAGCTACCCATTCAAACCCCCCCTTAATAGTACGGCCAAAGTAAAAAACAAGACCTATGCTACTCTAAGTGCCTCCCAACACCAGACGGCACTTAGAACTAGCCTATCTCCGTCTTGTCTTTTGTCCTTTGAAAACCAAATCAAATTCCATCGCTAGGGGCTTGAACCTGCGTGTTATTATGACCTAACCTCTAGGTTATCCTGCAAAACACACGTTAGTCATAATAACCTCCATGTTGACATTAATCACCGAAATCACTAGGGCCTAGATGCTTCAATCTCCCATTTTTTGGTGATTGATGACAAGAACCTCAAATAAATTTAGAAAGAGTGAGGTTTTCAAATCTTGATTCATATAAGCATGAGACAATAAGAGCAAAGGGGTTAGGAATGCTTATACAAACCAAAACACAAGGTACACATGTATAAGAGTTAAGCGCAAGTACCAACAAGTATAGCTCACAAGAATCAGAGTAAAATGCGGAAGCAACACAAGTGAGCTACACAAAGCAAGAGACATGAAATAGATATGAAACGAAACGCACATGTCACCAAGAGTATATCACACAAACATATATCACAATGCATGAAAGCGGTAAACATGATGCATGAGTGTACACCACAACAAAATAAGAGCCAAATGCCAAAATCTCACACGCTCCCCCTAAATCTATGGCTCTCTCTCTCCCCCTGGCGTCAAGCACCAAAACCTAAGAGTCAGGAGGTGCAGTTGAGTCATGGTGAGCATTCTAGAAAGCTGCAGCATCTGTCTCTGAGTCTGGGCTGGAGGCCTCCTGACCCTCTGTCTTCTGAACTGGAGGTGAAGCGGTCCAGGTCGGAGGGTCCTCAATTGTCTGCTGCTCTGCCTGTGGCTCAATTGGCTGCTCAAGCTATGTCTGCTCTACCACTGGCTGCTCAAGCTGTGTCTGCTCTACCACTGGCTGCTCAAGCTGCGCCTGCTATCCCTGAGAGTTTGGAGCGGGAGGAATGACTGGCTACAGGTCAGCTGAAGGCTCTGGCACTGTCTCCGTTGCTGTCGTGTCGTGAGTAGCAGGCTCTGAAGAGGTGACAGACGATGGAAGTGTCTCTGTGGTCGTGCCGGTGACAGGAGCTGCAGTCGTGACTGGAAGCTGAGGCTGAGGCTATGTAGTATCCATCCCTATAAGATCGCTGTACGAGAGAGCCAAGCCCCTGCTTGCTAACGGTATGAGCAAAGACTGCGAACCTGACTGTGGAGAGAACCCAGTGATAATCGAAGAGAACTGCGTGTATTGCCACTGGGGTGCCTGAGGTGGAGGAGTGGCCTCTGAGGGAGCAGCTGGCTGTGACTGACTCTGAAACCCACTGGGCTGTAACGCTGGAGTAGTCATAGGGGTAGAAGCTATGGACGGGCCTGGCTGCTGTGTGGGAAGAGGAAAGCCTGTCACTCTGGCCAACGCCTTAAGCAAGAACTGCTGCTACTGCATCTGCTGCTACTGAAGAAGCTGCTGCTGCTGGACAGCTGCCTGCTCTTGAAGCTGACGCTGGAAAGCATCCTGGCATGCCTGGACCTGAGCAAGGGCAGCTACCTGCTCTCTGGCGAACTTGGCCTGCTCCTGGGCCATCCTCTACTGCTCTATAGCCTGCTGCTTCTGTGACCGCTGGAGACTCTAAAGAATAGCAAGCAGCGCTGAGTCGCTCTGGTGGCTCTGTGGAGCAGAGCTGGAGCTGCCGGCCTCTCGGTTGTGAGCACGAGGCGACAAGGGTAGCACAGGGCCAAAGTCCTCGTCTGTGTTGTCAGATGGGAAGTCATCTACTGGGCTCCCCCGTGCTAAGCGCTCAGCTCGAAGCTTCTCTGCCTCGGCAACGGCCCTGATGGCCTCGTCCTGCTCATCCTTTGTCTTTGGTACGGCCCCTGACTGTCGAGTCTGACGAGGTGGGAGCTGCCGCTGATGCCGAGCTGCCAAAGGTCTCTCACGACGGACAAGCTGTGTCACGTTGTAAGGAGATTAGGTGTGTGTTGTATCGGTCAGCTCGGCACGAATCTCTGGAGGGATAGGAGCAACTGTATGAACTATCAAGTGACAAATCCAACGCTCATATGGCATCCTGCGTCCTCCCCTAAAACCATCTGTGATCAGATCCTCCATCTCTGACAGCATGAGATCCCACAAATCAAAGGTCTCCAGTTGGACCACATGGGCTAAAAGCCAAAGTTGTAGGCGGGTGATCCCCTCTCTGTAGCCCTCACGTGGTAAAATCATCCTCCTGAAGACAGCATCTAGCACTCGGGCTAGGAAAGTGAGGTCCTTGGGACGGCGGCTAGAACCCTCTCCAAATGGCTCTCGGAAGCAGGGCCGGACAAAGTCTGTGCTGGGGACCGCCATGAGGTCGTCGAGGTGGGTCTGTCAAATCGTAGCACTCCACGTGAACTCTGGTCTCTGATGCCTCAATCCCAAGAATCTCTCGAGCTCTCCCAGCGTACAGGCGGTGGTCTCTACTAGCAAACCCGAAGTGAATCCACCTGTGTGTTGACGGTGGATATACCCTAAAATTCCACATTCAAACACCGTCAACAGGCCTCGGATTCAAGGAAAGATAAACATATCATGAGCATATTTTATCAATAATTAGTTCCACATGTACTCTTAAGTTTGTGATTGCAGGGAACACCAAAACAGTGCAAAAGTGAGCAGCTAGGGGCTAACTACATGGTTCGGCCGAACCATGTCATGTTGCCCCAGGCCACCATCTTTCAACACAGCGCATACAACATCAAATGGAAGAGATCAGAGCCAAGGGTGGGCCCACCCATGGGTCGGCTGAACTGCCCGTGGGGCCCACCTGGCTCTGGTGACGTGGCAGGATCCATGTGACACTCCAACCAAGTCATTTTATCCATCGGATCAACTTGTGCTTCCATTCGACGGTGGAGATCAAAGGCACACGAATTGAGGCATGAAACGAAGCAATCAAGACAGAACCAACACATAGGAAAAGTCTATGATAGATGGGGACCATGGTGGTGGGACCCACCCACTAGGGGTGGGTCGGTCGAACCGCCAAAGGTGGAACCAAGCCACCTACACACTCAGAAACAAGTGGGGACTCCTTCTAGAAGACCCTGGCTGGGCCCACCAGTCATAGGGGGTCGGCCGAACCCCATTGGTGCCTAGCCAGGTCGGTTGGCCTCCACCGACTCCAAGCATGTTTTCCATGTGCTCAAATCACCAAAGCCGTCCATCTTGAGGCAGTTACAAGGCGGTGGATCCAAGGGTGGAGAGGCAAGGAGCTCGCGGATCGCTGACGTGGCACTCCCTCATCCTCCACTATAAATAGAGGCTGCCCACTCCTCTTCAAGACGCACCATACAACACAAGAAGCAAGCTAGAGTGAAGTTCTACTCTTTAGTAGTAGTATTAGTCTAGTGTGGGAGTTAGAGTCGAGTTGAGCTACGCTCGGAGTCTCCGGAGTCGTCTGCTGGAGAGTCTGGTATAGCTCTTGTACCTTTCCTTCTGTAAGACTTTATCTTTATCAATATATTATCTTTACTTTACTTCACTAAGTTCTTACTTAGTCTTTACTATTCTTTATAGTATTGTTGTGTCTTGTCTTCTTCTATAGTTGTCTTATACTTGATAGTGATCTTGTCCCAACTCAACGTGTGTTAGTTCATCGCCTGTCATAGGGTGCTCTAGTTGTTGGTACGCAGCTAGAATAGTGAGACTTAGTGTAAGCGTGGTGCTTAGACTAGATCTTGCCTTTGATTACCGCTTGTCGCACGGATTGTTTGTGGGTGCTAGCAGGTGGTGACAGCCCTATCTAGTCTTAGTATCCCTCCACGTGTTTTAGGCAAGTTCTTAAAAGGTAGGCTCCCATAAGAGTGTAGGCGCTTCGGGTAGAGGTTTTTTCCTCTATTGTCTCGCACTACCCCCTGCACACCGGTAGTAAGGTAACTATCTTAGTATAAGTCATCTATTTGATAGGGTAAGTCACAAGAGTAAAGTAAGTATCATAGGAGTCTTATACTCACTCGTTGTCCTCCCACCTAGTTATACTTTACTAGTTATCTTTTAGTTATCTTAATACTTGTAGTGTGTTGGTGTCATTACCCTTTCCTCTACCTATCGATTTACCCCCTACCACTAGCTGGTACTAAGTTGGTATAGACTTAAGGATCTCTCTCTCTCTTTTTATTAATTATTCCTAACAACCGCTTTCCCTTGGGATAAAATAAATAACGATACCTTGGAATACTCCCGGGTGAAGTGCTACAGCGGTATATTCTGTGCGCTTGCGGAATTATCCAATAGACATAAGAAATACCCTCAGGCACTTCTGGCGCCGTTATCAGAGATAGCCTAACACCCTGTCTCTGGTGGTTGCACTAAGAAGTGTCAAAACTGTGCTCTGGGTCGACGTAAAGTGAAGCATAGAACTCTCTGACCCAGGTCTCTGCATACTCCCCAGTCCTGCTGATCAACCCTGAAAGCCCTGGTAAGTATGTCAAGTAAGGATGGATCTCCTCTCCAACAACTGCGCAGATAGACTCAACTTAAATAACTCTGTGCACTGCAAACTAAGTCCCAGCCCTGAGGAACGCCCTGAAGAAGTCCTCATGCAGCGGGTGGTAGAACCGAGGACGGGCTCTGGGGTCCCGCTGCGGAGGGAACCACTCATGGAATGGGATGCACCTCAAAAGCTGTATCTGCCTCGCCGAGACAGTGTGAAGGCCATCATGGTGGTGGTACTCGTCACGGCGAGGAGGTGGCCGGCTCCCACGATGCTGCGTCTCACTCCGAGGAGGAGGAACCTGTGCAGTCTGACGACGTGCAGACCGGCGCACTGACGGTGTCTCCGGTGGTAGCGCAAGGTGCCCGGACTGTCCTAGCTGTCTCTCTGCCTGCTCTGGCTGATCCTCTGTCTGCTCCTCTGGTGTTGTGCCCTCTGCCGGCTTTGCACTACCTCTGGTGACAACTAGCTGAACAAGCTTCCCTCCAACGTACACCGCCTCAGTCGGAGGGTTCTGGCCCATGTGGGCCTCTCTCTCTAAGTCAAGCAGACGTTCTCTCTCCTGAGTTGAAACAGGGGTGGCACCAATCACTAGGCCACCCCCACGACCACCTCTCTCGGCCCTCTCAGCTGCTGCTGCCACTGCCAGTGCCTCTTCTCTTTCCCTTTCCTCTCTGGTCCGCTTCTTCTTCTTCTTCTTTGGCTCCTTGACCACCGACCTCTTGTCCTTGTCGCCACCTAGTGGGCGAGCAGGCGGTGGGTCGTCTGCTGGAGAGGGTCCCCTAGGCCGCTTGGTTTGGGTCATCATGCCACGAACAAGCAACCCACGAGGACAGGTGCTGAGAACCCTGACAAACCTCTGAAACTCTGCCCCTGAACCACTGACACTGAGCACCACTATCAAACTGCTAGGAACACTGCCACTGCCTATAGAGAAGTGTGAAACTGACACTCAGAGGCTTGGTCTCGTTCCGTATCCACGGGCTTGGCCCCGGATTCAATCTGATAGTGACCCAACTGCAAGATGGAATAGAAGGATTGCACAAGCATTATATAACTAGAGAGAAGAAGCCCTAATGGAAGCAATCATATAGATAAGTAATAGTGTGAATAGGCTCACTACCTCAGGTAAGAAGCAAACCCTGCGAAAAGATAAGACGACCACAAGCGAGGCACCACAGGGCAAGGCACAATCACTGCATGAACGAAGGGCACGTGTCAAGGATGAAGGGCAATGACACGTGAGTTCAATGAACATGAATCTAGGGTTGGAAAGTCACAAGTAATACCACGATGACGACAAGAGGTTCTTCCAGACCCCAGAAGCAAGAACGAAGCCCTAATGCTGACGAGCTGCAAGGAAATCGACGAAGAATCTGTAAGAAACAATCCATCGAACACCTTGGAAGCATTGTTAACAGGAGGAACTGGAGCAAGAGTGTCAGGCTCAGGATCACATCACCAATCGCAGAGGATCCAAGAGAGGAAGGAGGGAGACCTTTGAAGGTGGACAGAGGACGAACTCGACGGTGGTGAGCTTCCCCGGCAACGGAGAGGGCGGAGGCGGAGGCGCTGCTGGGCAAAACGCGAGCGCGCGCAGAGAGGAGCGTGGCCCGGAGGAGGAGAAGTACCAGGTCGACAGAGAGAGATGCAGGGAGCTCACTCCGGCGAGGAAAGCGGCGGCGCACGGCGGAGGACGGGAGCACTTGAGAGCTAGGGCACGAGTGCGGTGGAGCGGTGTACGGGCACGGCGAGGTAGAATGAGGAGGAAGGAGTAGGACCTGCGTCAAAAAGAGTCAACTGGGCGGTTTAATGTTGCACCAGACGCTCTAACAATTACACCGGACGCGTCCGGTGCACCACCAGAGAGCACCCGAGAGCAAAAATTCACACCGGACGCATCCGGTGACCACCCACCGGACAAGCTCCGCGTCCGGTGTATTCTTCTGGTCCTTCAGCTTGAATCCACACCGGACACGCTGGAAACACTGTTCCAGCATCCGGTGCTCCTATTTTTCTTCTCTGCTGAGCTGCTGCTCACACCGGACGCAGGGCAGCGTCCGGTGCTGCGTCCGGTGCACTTTTAAGTGCTGTTTCTCCTCTGATCTTCGCGAAACTTCTTTCCAACCAAGTTCTAACACCAATAAGCGGTGAATAAACACAGTTTGGAACTGGTATGAGACATCCTCTCTCAAACCCTCAATTTTTCAAGTATTTTTGCCTTAGGCATATGTGATTTTTATGAAAATGGGCAATAAGAAGCAAGAACAAAACGAAAAACAAACAACCATGCAAATGCAATGCAAGTTCGTAAAGTAAATTAGTTGCTTGTCAAGTTTGTCCTCGGGTAAGCTTCTTCACACGCTTTTGGGCGGTTATCTTAACCGAGTTAGACAAGCCCTACGTGCAATTCAAAGTTAGACATGTTTTATATTACAATGCAATGCACATGACAATACAAGATCATCTTTTAGTGAAGTTGTTTAGATCAAGGCAATTGAGTTCATTCCTTAGCATGCAAAACCATGCCTCATCCAATGGTTTTGTGAAGATATCCACCAAGTTATCATCCGTTCTCACTCCCTCAAAGGAAATGTCACCTTTAGCAACGTGATCTCTAAGGAAGTGATGGCGGATGTCAATGCGCTTAGTGCGGGAGTGTTGAACTGGGTTATTAGCAAGTTTCACCGCACTCTCGTTGTCACACAACAAAGGCACCATTTTTAAGTTAATTCCATAATCAAGTAGGGTTTGTTTCATGTAAAGAATTTGTGCACAACAAGCACCCGCGGCAATGTATTCCGCTTCGGTTGTTGACAAGGCAACACTATTTTGTTTCTTGGAGGACCAAGAAACTAGTGACCTTCTAAGCAAATGGCACCCTCTGGATGTGCTTTTCTGGTCAATCTTGCAACCGGCATAATCCGAATTGGAATAGCCGACAAGAGTAAAGTTAGCTCCTTTGGGATACCAAAGGGCAATGCTTGGGGTGTGCTTTTGGTACCTAAGGATTCTTTTCACCGCAACTAAGTGAGGTTCCTTAGGGTTAGCTTGAAAGCGTGCACACATACATACACTAAACATGATGTCGGGCCTAGATGCGGTCAAGTACAATAAACTACCAATCATAGAACGATAGAGAGTTTGGTCAACCGATTTACCTCCCTCATCAAGATCAAGATGTCCGTTAGTAGGCATGGGGGTCTTGATGGGCTTGCATTCTTCCATCTTGAAGCCCTTGAGGAGGTCCTTCGTGTACTTCTCTTGCGACACGAACGTCCCCTCCCTCAATTGCTTGACTTGAAAGCTGAGGAAGAATGTGAGTTCACCAATCATGGACATCTCAAACTCTTTGGACATCATATCACCAAATTCTTTGCAAAAATCTTCATTAGTCGAACCAAATATAATATCATTAACATAAACTTGACAAATGAAGATATGCCCTTTATGCTTCTTGGTGAATAGTGTGGTGTCGACCAAGCCGATTTTGAAGCCCTTGTTGATGAGAAAGTCACGAAGGCGCTCATACCAAGCCCGAGGGGCTTGCTTCAAGCCATATAACACCTTGGACAACCTATAAACATAGTTTAGATATCTAGGGTCTTCAAAACCCAGTGGTTGCGAAACATAGACAAGTTCATTTATGAAGCCATTCAAAAATACACTTTTCACATCACTTTGAAAGAATTTTAGGTTGTAATTAGATGCATATGCAAGTAGGATATGGATGGCTTCCAATCTTGCAACCGGGGCAAAAGTCTCCCCAAAATCCAAGCCTTCAACTCGGGAGTACCCTTTTGCCATGAGCCTTGCCTTGTTTCTCGCAATGTTGCCCTTGTCATCTTGCTTGTTGCGGAACACCCACTTGGTGCCTAGGACTCTTGCTCCTTTTGGCTTCTCTTCAAGTATCCAAACTTGATTGCAGCTGAATGCATTCACCCAATCCGGATCTTGAAGAGCTTCTTCTAGACTAGTAGGCTCAATGCAAGGGACAAAAGAGTCATGTTCAATGAATTGAGCATGCCTTTGTGAGCGAGTCATTACCCCCTTGAAAGACTCCCTATTATGAGATCTTGAGGATGAGCTTGTAGGAGTGGAGTAGATCTTCTATCAACCACTTGAGGAGGAGGTTGTGGAGCATCAACATCTTGTGCTTGTGCCTCAACTTCTTCTTGTGTGATGTGTGTGTCTTCATGTGGATCCACCTGTTGACGGTGGATATACCATGAAAATACACATTCAAACACCGTCAACAAGCCTCAGATTCAAGGGATAATAAACATATCATGAACATATTTTATCAATAACTAGTTCCACTTGTACTCTTAGCTTGTGAATGCAGGAAAGATCAAAACAGAACAAATTGGAGCACTTGGAGCCCAATATTATGGGTCGGCCGAACCATGTATTTGGGAACCAAGTCATCACACTTCAACAAATGACTCAAGACATCACTTAGAAGAGAGGAGAGCTTAGAGTAGGCCCATGAGTGGGTCAGCCGACCCCACCATGGGGCCCACCTAGCTCTGGTGATGTGGCAGGATCCGTGTGACACTCTATCCAGCTCAATTCTACCATCATATCAACATGTGCTTTCATTCAACGGTGGAGAATCAAGGCACACGGACCAAGGCGTGAAACAACACAATCAAGACAGAACCAACACAAGGCAACACTCTATGACTTGTGGGGACCACACCTGGCCGGGTCCACCTGTCATAGGGGGTCGGCCGACCCCCCTGGTGCCTGGCCAGGTCGGTTGGCCCCCACCGCCTTCCTGCGTGTCTTCCACGTGATGAAATCACCTCTGCTGTCCATCCTAAGGCGGTATTGAGGCGGTTCATCCAAGGGTGGAGAGGCAAGCAGCACGCGGATCACTGACGTGGCACCCCTCAACTCTCCCCTATAAATAGAGGCTGCCATCACCCTCTTCAACACACCCAAGATACACAAGAGCCACAAGGGACAAGAGAAGCTCCATTCTTTAGTAGTAGTATTAGTCTAGTATGGGAGTTAGAGTCGAGTTGAGCTACGCTCAGAATCTCTGGAGTCGTCTGCTGGAGAGTCTGTATAGCTCTTGTACCTTTCCTTCCGTAAGACTTTACTTTTATCAATATATTATCTTTACTTTACTTTACTAAGTCTCTACTTGGTGCATTACTATTCTTTATAGTATTGTTGTGTTTTGTCTTAACTTATAGTTGAGTTATATTAGATAGTGACCCTGTAACCAGCTCACATGTGTGGTTCATCGCCTGTCATAGGGTGCTTTAGTTGTTGGTACGCAACTAGAGTAGTAAGGCTTAGTATAAGCGTGGTGCTTAGACTAGATCTTGCCTTTGAATGCCGCTTGTCGCACGGATTGTTTGTGGGTGCTAGCAGGTGGTGACAGCCCTGTCTAGTCTTAGTATCCCTCCACGTGTTTTAGACAAGTTCTTAAAAGGTAGGCTCCCATAAGAGAGTAGGCGCTTCGGGTAGAGGTTATATCCTCTATTGTTTCGCACTACCCCCTACACACCGGAAGTAAGGTAGTTGTCTTAGTATAATTCATCCATTTGATAAGATAGTTCCCAAGAGTAAAGTAAGTGTCATAGGAGTCTTATACTCACTCGTTGTCCTCCCACCTAACTATACTCTACTAGTTATCTTTAGTTATCCTAAATCTTTGTCGTGTCTTGGTGTCATTACCCTTTCCTCTATATATCGATTTACCCCCTATCACTAGTTGATACTAAGTTGCTATAGACTTAAGGATCTCTCTCTTTTTATTAATTATTCCTAGCAACCGCTTTCCCTTAGGATAAAATAAATAACGATACCTTGGAATACTCCTGAGTGAAGTGCTACAACGGTATATTCTATGCGCTTGCGGAATTATCCAATAAACATAAGAAATACCCTCCAGGGCACTTCTGGCGCCTTTATCAGAGATAGCCTAACACTCTGTCTCTGGTGGTTACACTAAGAAGTGTCAACAAGCATTTCTAGCGCCGTTGCCGGGGAAAGCATCAGTCTAGGAATATTAATAAAAATTGACTCCGGATTCAATTTAGTTATCGATTAGTGTTAGGGTTTACCCCTGTCTGTGTTTCTTGTTATCGTGAAGCTAGACAGTGCATGAACGGTTTCCAATTGCCGTCAAATTTCAATGAGGATCCTGAGCAATTGTTGAGGAGAACTAGACGCCATCAAGTTCCACCTCAAAGGTTCATCTCAAACCTGAATCCGTTCGAGGAAAGAGGCTCCGCACTATCAACCAAGGAAGCTATGGCCCAAAAGACCATCTCTGAGTTCTCTGCTCCGTCGGCTGACAACATGGCCACCGGTCCGCAGCTCAACTTGGGGGATGCTACCTTTGAGCTTAAACCAGTGCTTATCAACATGGTGCAAGCCAATCCATTCTGTGGGAAGCCGCATGAAGACGCCAATGCCCATCTCCAGCACTTCCTGGAGGTGTGTGGTACCTTCACTATCAAGAATGTCTCGGCTGACGCCATCCGTCTTCGCCTGCTCCCATTCTCACTGCTTGGGAAGGCGAAGCAATGGTTCTATGCCAACAAGAATGAAGCTACCACCTGAGAGAAGTGCGCCAACGCATTTCTCAAGAAATTCTTCCCAATGGACAAAACCAGCGCTCTCCGTGGAGTTGCATGGAAACGTCTCCAGGAGTACAATTCCCAGAGCATGGAAATGTCTCCAGGAGTACATTCATTCTTGTCCTCATCATGGAATTGAAGAATGGCTCCTAATCCAAGGTTTCTATCATGGGCTGACTGGATTAGCCCGTAGTCACCTTGATGCTACCGCTGGAGGAGCATTCCTACAACACAATGTCAAGGATGCCAAAGACCTTATTGATAAGATAGTTATCAACCAAGGATGGAATGAGGAGCGACTCCAGCCCAAGAAAAGGGGTATGCACACCGTTCATGAGCTGGACATGCTCTCAGCAAAAATGGACCTATTGATGAAAAAGATTGAGGAAGGTTCTAAAAAGGAACAAGAGGCCATTCGAACCACTGCCACCGCACGAGCAATTGAAGCTAATTCATGGTGCAACAATTGTCCCAAGACGAAGGAGGAAGTGAGCTTCATCAACAACAACAACAACAACAACAATGGGTATCGATCCTAGCAACAAGGAGGATGGAACTCGCACCCCTTCTACCAAGGAAACCAAGGTATTGGTTATAGCAATAATTTTAATAATTCTAATGGTAACCAATCTTCTCTTAAAGATCTTGTCTTAGGCCAATCTAAAATCAAAGATAGTATAAACAAGAAAATAATGGCTAGTGATAAGATTCTTGAAAATCTTAGTGAGAAAATAGATAGCTTTAACACTGCTATGAAAAATCAATTGAGCTTTAATAAAATGCTAGAAACCCAATTAGCTCAAATAGGAGCAGCTGTCCCATCCTCCGAACAAGGTAAGATCCCAGGGAAACCTGAGGAACCAATTGAGGGTGTCAAATTAATTTCCACGAGGTTTGGTGTAATACCTCTGGTATTACTGCTTAATTAAACTGCCATGTCATCATGTCTAGTATTAATCATCTGCATATGAATGTGCTTAGGGCTCCTAGAGTGTTTGTATTTCATTTAGTGTTGATTGTGTAATTTAGTCCTTAATCAAAGATCAAAAATAAAATTAAAAAGGAAATCAAATTAAGGCCTAGACTTGACCTAAAATCCTAATTCAAAATCTATAATGAATCTGATGAAAATGTCTTAATGAAAGTTGTAAAACTTTTAAAATGGAACAACTTTTATTTTTGGATATTTTGAAGTTATATTATAGAAATTCAAATTAAACTCGAATTAGTATGTTGATATTTAAATTTGAAACTTCAATTTCAAAAATATTGAGAATCGTCCAAAACTCCCTTAATAGAAGTTGTCAAGCTCACTGAGTAGAACAACTTTCATGTTGACCATTTTTCAAGTTGTTCAGAAAAATCAAAAGTAATTTTAAAATTTCATTTCGAAATTCAAACCCTACTTTTACCCCCTTTGCAGTAGTTTGAAAATTCAGCCAAATTTGAAATACTTGTCAAAAGCAAAAATGATCTACACAAAATGCTCTGCAACTTTGATATTCAACTCTTCCTTTGATTCGGCCGGTATGGGCATCAATTTGAATCCTCATAGCATTTGACCTAGGAACCTAGCACTGTAGCTACAGGGGGTCCCCTGTTCTTCTTCCACCGTACGCGAGCGTGCGCGCGGCGCGCGCCGGCCGTCGTTCGGCCGTCCCGGGGCCTGGCCGTCGCCGTGTTGAGCTCGGGGGGTGGGACCCGGACGCGTCAGGACCTTATCCTCTCCTTCCTGGGCACGCTAAAAGGCGAGGAGCACCACTTCTTCTCCTTTCTCCTCCACTCTCGCTCTCCGGTGAGCTCTCGGCTCTTGGCCAAATTGCCCACCGTCGATCCACTCTTGCCCGATTCGTCGTACCCATAGGCTAGACACCTCCTGGCACACCATTTGGACCCGGCCCGGCCACTGTTCGTCATCGGAGATCAGCGCGCAGCGTGATCTTCTCCCTCACGGCCGGCGGAACGCCGCCGTGGTCCGTCTCTCCGAGAACAGCCTACCTCGGTGAGTTTATTCCCTTACTGTGGAGTGTTCCGGAGCCCTTGTCCCTTCTTGAGTCTCATGAGTTAGATGGTTTTGCTCTTGGTTTGCAGTGACCGCAGGAACGACGACCTCGTCATTGGTGCTTGCCGCCGAGGTCACTGTCTTCGCCCACCGTGCCTCTCCGGTCGCCCTCCGCCCCGTCCAGCTAGTACACTAGTCTTTGGTGAGCTTCTCGGTAATCATCGTCTAGTTGTTAGAGTCTTTTGGTCCTCGGTAGGCCGAAGCGCGGCCGTGCCGCCGTGTCTCCCCCGCCGCGGTCGCGGCTGGGCGCGACGCAGTCGACGTCTCATCCCTCTAGTTAGGACCGGGGGTCCGCTAGGTCTAGGAGTGCGTGTTGGTATCCTCGGTTGCGCAGCTAGGGTCGCCGGCGGCGAGGCGCGCTTCGGACCGCCGCGCGCGTGCACGAGCAAGTGCTCGGCGGGAGGTGGGAGAAGGACCTGACAGGCGGGGGCCGCCTGTCAGTGTCCTCGTGGGGACCAGCAGCGCGGGCAGGCCGGCTGGGCTGTTTTAGCTGCTGCTGGGCCGAGTTGGGCCGAATGGCCATTTTCATTTTTCGGAAGAATTTTCTAGAGATTTTCCTTTTTGATTAGAATGAATAGTATTGTATTTTAATCTTTTAGTGTAAATTAATTCACTGCACCAAAAATTATTGATTTTTAATAAATTCCCTGTAAGTCCAAAAATCATGAAAATTTAATTGGTATTGTATTAGGTCCAGAGCTAACAGTTGGTGAAGTTTGGCATCAATTGGAAATATTTAAATATTTATTAATTATATATTTATTTAAAAGATTAATAAAAGAGATAGGAAATGTAATGATTATTGATTGGTGTGATTTTTGGATTGATTGAGATTCTAGGTCAATCACATTTATGACCAAGGGCATTACGAATTAGATTATTCATGTCTAGCTAAGGTAGGGTCTTATGCACATATGTGGTTTATTTGTTATTAAATTTCATCTGTCATTTCATGCATTCATTATTGCACACGTGTAGTGACCAAGAATCCGGAGATAAAGTCCGAGGGTCCAGCTGAGGAGGTTGCTTCGGAAGTTGTGCAAGGCTTTGATATTTGTGGCACTAACCCGGATCCGACACTTTACACCATCCAAGGCAAGTCCCGGTGCATTTGCCCCTCCTTACTATTTTTAAAAATGTTTATCACTTGAGTTAATCTATTGCATTAGGTTAATAGGAGTTGATTGACAACCCATTGATGCATTACCATCCTTGACCAATTATCAATACCTGAGAACCTGATTTAATTAAAGTATTGAAAAATGTTTAGTCATGCTTAATGATTAGATTTGTAAAAATGCTATTTTGAACTGTGATGATACAAATCAAGTGAATCACTTTATGGGACTGGTTATGTCCTTGTTGGTTAGCAGTGTTCCTAGCTAGTTCATTGTCATCCACGGGGATGGGTTTTTCCGTTTGGTCGACCATCTGTTTGGGTTGGAGTCCCAACGTTCCTCGCCATCGGAAAGGGATGTGAAGACCGGGTAGTTACCGGTGTACTTGGGTTAGAGTCCCAATGCATGGTTTCTAAGAGAAAAATATTAGAGACCGTTCGTTGTCAGGCTTGCTGTGATCAAGACTTTGCAACTAGCCACATACTATGGAAAGCCTCTGACTCCGGCGGCTCTATTGCTGGAACCGACAACCACGCACTGGAAGTGGAGAGATGGCGAGAGTAGCGTGTACCCTCGTGGCCGTCATGCCTGGAGATGAGAGGAGTACTGTGCTCTCGGGTGGCGCAGGACCGGTTCCGAGGTATGAAAAGCCGTGGTAGGCGGGGTTGGCGTATGCAAGCTTAAGTGCTACATACGCAGTGTGGATAGGGATCCCCAGCTGGGTATTAATCGACTCGAATCGTCGTTGCTCCTCAGATATGGAGACTTGATCATCACCCCTACATCGGATAGTGGTTCGGAACTAGGATTGTTTTTGAATGGATAAAGCAAATGAAAGAATGTTGATATATGAGAAAGAACTTGGAGACATGGTTAATGATGAATAGTATTATTGAAATAAAATATTGAGATAGGACTAGTAATGCTTTTCCGCAAAACTCTTGAACTCTTGCTAAAGCCTTACCTTGACTCCCCTCAGCCTGCATTCCTGAGTCTAATTTTACACTCTTAGTCGGGTAAGTCTTGCGGAGTACCCCATGTACTCAGGGTTTGTTAACCCCGTTGCAGGAGGGCAGCAGGAGCCTGAAGTCTGTCTCGCTCCGTGCTGCGTCAATATCGTCCAGGAGAGTGAAGAAGAATAAGGTTGAACCCGTGGGCAGGGTTCGTGTAATACTTTTCTATCTATTGTACTGTTGTTCTATCGCTACTGCTACACTTTTAAAATTTGGTCTGTAATAACTGGACCTAATTTTCATTCGAACACTGGTTTGTAATATTAAGTACTATTTACTCTTCCGCACTTTTACTATGATGTATTTTGTTATGAAATGTTGTAACCCTGTAATGGCTTCGCAATGGGATCCTGTCAGAGATAACGGGTGCTTATGTAGCCCGGCAGAGCCCGCCTAGGTCATCTGGAACACGGGCCCGGCTGTCAGATGTCATTAGTGGCGATGACAGGTGCCTGTGGGCCACGTGATTTAGGCGGTTCTGTTACATTTGGTAAGCCTCCGGTTAGGCAAAACCTGGGTTCTTGACCCGCCATTCATGGCCAAGAAGAGTGACCCTGGTCATCCTACCATCACCTGCGAAATCGGGCCGCACACCTTCAATAACGCCTTCTGCGACCTTGGATCCGGAGTGAACATCATGTCCAAGGTAATGTATGAGAATTTGTTAGGGGGACCTTTGTACCCCACTTTTGTCAAACTGCAGATAGCCCATCAATCCATCCGGTTCCCCGAGGGATTGGCAAGGGACATCCTTGTTAAAGTTCAAGACGAATACATCCCCACCGACTTCATCATTCTTGACATGGGGGCCGATGACGAAGTCCCCGTCATCCTGGGAAGGCCGTTCCTCAACACTGTGAACGTCATCATCTATGTGGGATCCGGCCAAGTCCACTTCCAACTCCCAGGTAAGAGAACTAAATGTCCTTTCAATGGTTATAAATCGATGCAACAGGCAAGGAAGAACCTGTGGAGAAACAAGCCACAATTTGCACCCCGTCGAAAGAATCAACCGTCAAAGGCCAAAAAGGCAGAACGGGTAAGTAAAGCTGAGGCGGTGAACAAGGCCAACTCCACTGAGTCACAAGCATCAACCAAGAAGGAATGGCGGAAGAAAGAGGTGCGATCATCACGATCTCCATCTCCGGGACCGATCGAAGCACCCCGAAGAATGAACCCGAAAAGAAGAAGTCCTGCTCTACGAACCTAAAATATGGAGCTCTTGCTGGTAAGGTAAATCAGTATTTATCTCATATTTAATTCCTGTATTTCAATTTTTGCATTTTCTTTATTGCATTTCATATTTAAATTTTGCAATAATTTATTTTGACAAAATAAAAAATACTTAGATGAATAAAACTTAGAAAAGAACCTTTTTGCTCACACCTGAGGTGGTGGGACCACCTAGGTGGGGTCGACCGACCCCACCATAGGGCCCACCCACCTCTGGTGGTGTTGGCCTAGTGTAGTGATTCACCTCCTAAATTTTGAACACCATCTCCTTTTGAATTTGGCCGACCAACTTTGGTCATGACCACTTTCACTTGCTCCAAGGAGAATCCAACATCCACTACCACCAATTCTAAAAAGTGGACACTTTGGCATGCATTAGTGTTCCCATGGTGCATGGGAATCACTTTAAGCATGTCCCCACTTTTGTCATACACCTTTTACTTTCACAAAACAATAGGCAAGGGAATCTCTGAAAATTTCAAAACTTTTGGTCTACCACTAGTCTCTACTTTTCTGGACACACTGTTTAAAGCCGAAAAGGGGACCAAACATGGTTCAGCCGACCCATGATTAAAGTCTTGTCTGCAGAGTTGTGTTTGAATTCAAAGAGATTCCCTGTCCAAAGGTAAAAGCAACTCTGAATATATCATAAGGGGTTCGGGTGACCCATAAATAAAGAGCTAACAGCAAGGTTGAATTTGAATTCAAATAGATTCCCTGTCCAAAGGCGAAAGCTGAGCTGAGCTGGCCAGGGGGGTCGGCCGAACTGGGCCTAGTGGCCTGGCCACCAGCCTTTCTCCCCCTATAAATTTCCTTACATTGTGTCCTCATTTTCACACCCAAACCAGCTGAATCAATTCGAGCACACAATCTCTCTTCTTCTCTCCATTTGAGCAAGTTTTTTCTCAAGTTTAGTTTTAGTTAGCCACTCAAACCAAAAACCCAAAAATATTGCAGTAGTAGAAGCTTGTCTTACTCTCATCTTTGTTCTCAATATCTTGTTTGTGGAGGTAACCATACCCCGCAAAGACTACTAACATTGGGATGGCTAACGCTAATGCTCACCCTTGTTGTCCTAGTGTGTTCTTGTGTTATCTCATTGCTGCAGTATGAAGAAGTTCTCCTCCACACTCAAGAAGGCCAAGAGTGTCATAAGGAGTTCCTCCCGACGACCCCGCCATGATAAAGATGAAGGAAGAGAAGCCCCACCAAGACGAAGCTTTGGAGTGCCTTCCGAGAGGACGTTCGACCCCGAGAGTGGCCTAATGTTGAACCAAGAAGAGTATCAAAGGTACCTCTCCATCCGACACCGCGGTTATGAACATACCGGCATCATCGACTCCGTCCTTTTGGACAACACAGGTATAACCACAGAATTTAACACTGTTTTCAATACAATCGGGTGGGGAAGTTTTTGGGAAGTGCGAGAACTTGAAATTGAAAAACTCACCATTGAATTCTATGCTCTTTACAAATCACTGATAATAATGTCTACTTTCGTATGTTCAACCAAGAGTATAGTTTAACTTGGGGAGTTTTCAGTATGGCACTTGGCTTTGATAATAATTGTCATCTAGATCTAGTAAATGCCACACGAAAATTTGATAAAGCTGAATTCTAGAAAGCCATAACTGGATCCAATGATTGCTCTGAACCTAAAACTGATGAAATCCATAATCCTACTTTGCGCTTGATCCGTTATTGGATGGCCATAACTCTTCTTCCTGGCTCTAATGTGCAAATTCTTGTTAATGATGAACTAAGATTGTTGTATGCTATGACTAAGAAAATAAAAGTTTCACCTGCTAAAATTTAGTCCGCTTTTGGCTTGGTATTTTCCATAGAAGCGAGCCCATATTCTTTACTTCTTTTATCACTTGCATTGCTGAAACAATGGACTTGCTAGATGGAAAACACTACTTTGAATGTATTGCTTCTCCTAGAGATATTGTAACCGAAGATTTCTTCAAAAGTGCTCAAGTCCTAAAAAGAGATGAAAATGGTGATATTAAAATGATTCATCCTGGCCATACAGCCGAAATCTCTCTCCCATGTGAGAGGTGTCGGTTGTATGCACTGCGTACACTAACCATAAATTAGGACCGAGAGGCAAGAAGCCAAAATTTTGCAGGATCAAGAAGGGTGATAAGCAGCATGTCACAAGCCGCTCAATTTGGGCAAGGCGGCACATCACGAGTTGCAGGGAGATACGAAGAAGGCGATGAGGCAAGTTCCATGGACATTTCAGGGTCCACGGAACGGCCTCAACAGCACACTCCAAGAGTGCGCACTCTCCGTCCGTCCACACGGGCGAGGGGTCGTAGAAGCCAAGGATCGAAAATGGATCAACTTATCAACGACATGGGCGCAATGCAAGTTGACCAAGATGCAACTCTGAGTATGGCACAACAAAATGCCCAACTATTGAAAGCTATCCAAGATGAAGAAGCACAACACTGGGCGGGATGGTTCCAATACTATCTGCCGCCACAATGAGCAAAAAGACAAGCTTGGGGAGATTGTCTCCCCTACCTAGGTAAGTATTCTATCCTAGCCATTTACATTATTTTAATTTATTGCATTTAAAAAAATGCATAAGATAAAAATACCAAAAATATTTTTCTAATTCCCATATGTCTCATGAATGTTTATCTTCCTCATGGAAGTGATGAATAGTTGCTCTGTTAATGTTTCTTTAATACCTAGTTTACAACTTAGTATTTCTTTTAGTATGGATCACTTGGCTTATTTAAAATCACCATGAACCTAAAAACTTTATGGATGCTAAGTGCTAGAACTAAGTCCAAGTTGTTGTAAGATATGATATAGTGAAGCAAGAGCTACTATAATATTGTTAAAATCATGAAAAAAATCTCTCTCTTAGTTATTATGGTAGAAGAGACAAAAAGGCTATGCAAAATGAAAAGAGAAAGAAAGAAAAGTGGACACAAGAATAGTCCATAGAAAAGAAGAGAAAAATTTGAGAAAGTTTAGGCGCATGAATAAAGAAAGAAAAAATGATAGTCATGTCTCGAAAAATTTATTAGAGAGAGATACAATTTCAAATAGAGGAGCATTGTAGTTCATATTTTCCACACACTTGCACATCTTGATCTAAGGGCATCACACTTCTCTCTTTAGATCCAAGCTTTGACTCTACAATATATGCAAAGTAAGTATGCTATACTCTTTCATTCCGATCTTAAGCTCCACATAAGCCATTTTTAGAAGTAGGATGATAAAGAGAAGGCAACATTTACTTTGTGCCTTGGTACGGAATCATACACCATTTGAGAGACTTGAGAGAACCATATGAGGAACATTAAGTTTTCTTTTACAAAACATTGCTAAAACCTCCAGTATGAAACTTACAAAGAATGAGAAAATTAGTGCTCAAGTTAAACTGTTCTGTCTCTCAACCACCTAAGGCAAAGGAAAGGTCATTAGCCCCATAAAGGACTAAGGTAAAATGGGTGAATTTTTATAGCCAATTTTTCCATTCAAAAGAGAAGTATTCTGTTGTGCACATGGTACTATTGAAACATAAACATAGTAGCAACCCCTGATCCACCGAGGCTAAGTTTAATTATTTGCTCAGAACAAGCAAAGGTTAAGCTTGGGGGACCTTGTTGACGGTGGATATACCATGAAAATACACATTCAAACACCATCAACAGGCCTCAGATTCAAGGGAGAATAAACATATCATGAACATATTTTATCAATAACTAGTTCTACTTGTACTCTTAGCTTGTGAATGCAGGGAAGATCAAAACAGAACAAATTGGAGCACTTGGAGCCCAATATTATGGGTCGGCCGAACCATATATTTGGGAACCAAGTCATCACACTTCAACAAATGACTCAAGACATCACTTAGAAGAGAGGAGAGCTCAGAGTGGGCCTATGAGTGGGTCGGCCGACCCCACCATGGGGCCCACCTAGCTCTGGTGACGTGGCAGGATCCGTGTGACACTCTATCCAGCTCAATTCTGCCATCAGATCAACATGTGCTTCCATTCAACGGTGGAGAATCAAAGCACACGGATCAAGGCGTGAAACAACACAATCAAGACAGAACCAACACAAGGCAACACTCTATGACTGGTGGGGACCACACCTGGCTGGGCCCACCTGTCATAGGGAGTCGGCCGACCCCCCTGGTGCCTGGCTAGGTCGGTTGGCCCCCACCGCCTTCCTACATGTCTTCCACGTGATGAAATCACCTCTGCCGTCCATCCTAAGGCAGTATTGAGGCGGTTCATCCAAGGGTGGAGAGGCAAGGAGCACGCGGATCGCTGACGTGGCACCCCTCAACTCTCCCCTATAAATAGAGGCTGCCATCACCCTCTTCAACACACCCAAGATACACAAGAGCCACAAGAGACAAGAGAAGCTCCATTCTTTAGTAGTAGTATTAGTCTAGTGTGGGAGTTAGAGTCGAGTCGAGCTACGCTCGGAATCTCTGGAGTTGTCTGCTGGAGATTCTAGTATAGCTCTTGTACCTTTCCTTCTGTAAGACTTTACTTTTATCAATATATTATCTTTACTTTACTTTACTAAGCCTCTACTTGGTGCATTACTATTCTTTATAATATTGTTGTGTTTTGTCTTAACTTATAGTTGAGTTATATTAGATAGTGATCCTGTAACCAGCTCACGTGTGTGGTTCATCGCCTGTCATAGGGTGTTTTAGTTGTTGGTGCGCAACTAGAGTAGTAAGGCTTAGTGTAAGCGTGGTGCTTAGACTAGATCTTGCCTTTGAATGCCGCTTGTCGCACGGATTGTTTGTGGGTGCTAGCAGGTGGTGACAGCCCTGTCTAGTCTTAGTATCCCTCCACTTGTTTTAGGCAAGTTCTTAAAAGGTAGGCTCCCATAAGAGAGTAGACCCTTCGGGTAGAGGTTATATCCTCTATTGTTTCGCACTATCCCGTACACACCGGAAGTAAGGTAGCTGTCTTAGTATAATTCATCCATTTGATAAGATAGTTCACAAGAGTAAAGTAAGTGTCATAGGAGTCATATACTCACTCGTTGTCCTCCCACCTAGCTATAGTCTACTAGTTATCTTTAGTTTTCCTAAATCCTTGTCGTGTCTTGGTGTCATTACCCTTTCCTCTATATATCGATTTACCCCCCTATCACTAGTTGATACTAAGTTGCTATAGACTTAAGGATCTCTCTCTTTTTATTAATTATTCCTAGCAACCGCTTTCCCTTGGGATAAAATAAATAATGATACCTTGGAATACTCCCGGGTGAAGTGTTACAGCGGTATATTCTGTGCGCTTGCGGAATTATCCAATAGACATAAGAAATACCCCCCAGGGCACTTCTGGCACCATTATCAGAGATAGCCTAACACCCTGTCTCTGGTGGTTGCGCTAAGAAGTGTCAACACCACCCCATCTTTATCTTCATCGTCTTGAGGCATATTTGACGAAGATGGTTGATTAATCACTTGCACATCATCACCATCATCTTCATCATCTTTAGGCTTGATGTCTCCGGTTGTGACAGCACCGCCTTAATCATAGGGCCCACGTGCACCGTCATCGTTCCTAAGGACCCATGATCAGTCTACACGAGTTCCCCTTGACCTAGGTGGCCTGTTGGGTTTCCTCGGAAACCCGAATTTCTTCGAGGATCTCATTGTAAAGGCCTTGCAAGTATTACAACCGTTTACACAAATAATATACATCAGAGTGAAGAGTGTGAAAGTATTACATAAACATAGGTTTAGAAGTATAAATTACATTATCCCAAACCAGCACTTCGTAGTGGAGTAGCATATACAACTAAACACCTTGCCCAAGGGCTATATCATACACATCATCATCTGTGCCCGATCCACCAACCGGCACGGTCTCAAGCAGAACTGTACTCTCGGCTCACCTGCAACAGGTGTTAACAAACCCTGAGTACGGGGGTACTCTGCAAGACTTACCCGACTAAAAAAAGGAATGAGACTCAGGAATGCAGGTTGAAGGGAGTCAAGGTAAGGCTAGAGCAAGAGTCAAAGAGTTTTGCAGAAAATCATTACTATCCTATTTCAATATTTTAACTCAATCTTATTTTAATCATAATCCATAATTTCAAATTCATTCTCATGTATCATCATACTTTCAAATTCTTAATTATGCTCAAAAACACCTAGTTCCGAACCACTTTTCAATTGTAGGTCAAAGGATCAAGTCTCCATATCCGAGGAGCAACGACGATTCGAATCGATTAGTACCCAGCTGGGGATCCCTATCCACACTGCATATGTAGCACCTAAGCTTGCATATGCCAACCCTGGCTAACATGGCTTTTCCAAAACCTGAACCGGTCCTACACCACCCGAGAGCACAGTACTCCTCTTGTCTCCAGGCACGCCGGCCATGAGGGTACACGCTACTCTCGCCATCTCTCCACTCCCGGTGCGTGGTTGTCGGTTCAAGTAGTAGAGCCACCGGAGTCAGGGCTTCCCGTAGTATGTGGCTAGTTGCAAAGTCTCGATTACAGCAGGCCTACAATGAACGGTCCCTAATTCATTTTTTGTCGAAGACATTGCATTGGGACTCTAACCCAAGTACAAGTAACTGCACGGCTTTCAAATCCCTTTTTCGCAAATTCACAACCAACGAGCAAGAAAATCCCTTCTCATCGGTGACAATGTACTGATCAGGTGCACAGCCACCGAACAAGAATATACCAATTCCTTTTTTCATGAATTAATCAATAGCATATATATCACAATAGCTCAAAAATAGCATTTTATGCAAATCTAATTTATTAAAGTAGGGCTAAGCTTTTTCAAACATTTTATTTTAAAATGGGTTCCAGATATTTCAGTGGTCAAGGTTGGTAATGCAACAATTGGGTTATCAATCAACTCCTATTAACTTAATGCAATAGATTAACTCGAGTTATAAACATTTTTCAAATCACAAGGAGAGGGCTGAATGCACCGGGGCTTGCCTTGAATTGCATAGAGCGTCGGGTCGGGCTCGGTCCCGCAAATGTCAAACCCCTGGACAACCTCGGGAGTCACCTCCTCAGCAGTGGCCTCAACCTCGATTTCCTCGTTGATGGCACTACACATATGCAATGATGCATGCTTAACATTGTTGACGGTGAATAACGTCAACTTTTATTAGAACCTTAGACACCAAAGGATACATAAATACACACTAGTCTAGGGTTTTAACTGACAGTTTCCACGAGTTTTGCATGTTCTGTATTTTCCAGGGACTATTCCAGAAAAGCATAAAAGAAGGGTTAAGGAGCATGATTACAACGTAACTTAACCGCCAAGGAAACATCATCACGAGAACACTAGAAGCATCTAGAACACACCCGAAGCACCGAGGCCCGAGACCCACCAGGGTGGGGCTGACCGGCGCCAGGGTGGGGCCGGCCGGCGCCCCCCACTAGGGTTTCGGCCCATCTTCTGGAGTCTTCTTTCGCCGCCTTTGTGGAGTCATGTTGGCCCTTGTTTCAAGTCGGTTTGATCCTACGGCACACGTGCATCCCACCAGGCTATAAATAAAGGGGCAGACCCCCCTGGAGGCATCAACCCATCATTCATTCAAGGCATCAAGTCCTCAAGCCATCAAGAGCCTCCTAGTTCATAGTTCTAGCCTAGTTAGATTAGAGAGTAGAGGAGTTTTAGTTCTTCGGCGGATCTGGAGCCCCCGGCGTCTGTCTGGAGCACGGAGTTCGGTATAATTCTAGTTCTTTCTCAATTATTGTATTCTTCATTATGATTAGGGAAACATTGTTCTTAATAGTTCATATGTTCTTGATTACAATAGTCTTTGTCTACTTTGATTATATGTCTAGTATAGTTAGTTCGATCTTATTGAATTCATGTAATTGCTCGTATAGCGTTTATTCATGCGAACGATGGATAGATGATGAACAGTATGTAGACATGGTGTCTAGGTATTTTGTTTATCTGCGAGTGCACCCTGATGTGCTGGGTCATGTGGTAAATCGCGTAGGTGACAGCTGCATTGAGTCCTCTGTAGTCCACCCCCCATACGTAGGCCAGCAGGCACGGTCGCGAAGTTGGATGATGACTCTGTTTCACATCCTTCCTAGATGATGCCCTTTGCATGTGATTATGATATAGGATTAGTCTAACAATGATTGCTATATGTAATTGCACTATTTAGAGTTATTCATTGATGTAGTTATAGAATTACCTTTGATATTAATTCCTTAGTTTATCCATTGGCTAGCTATTACTATGACTAGAGAAGTGCTCTGATGATTATCTTTTATTTATGATGCTTGATCATACTTATCATCTTCATCTTTATTTACCTTGTGACCTCTACCTGTTATGAATAGAGTAAATGACAACGGTAATGTCACTTATCCATTGTATACTATCACTATCAATATAATAGATTAAAGTTTATCCTAGTCCTTCCCAGTGATATAAATATAAATCGACAACCTGGTAGAACTCCCTAGGTAAAATGCTACAATGGTATAATTATCTGTCCGCTTGCAGAACTGATCTTAGTTTACATTATTTATATTTATATCTCCGCCTAGTCACATAGATTAATATATAAAACCTTTATTTATTTTTAGCATTATTAATTAGGGATGACAACCTAGTTCTTGCATAAGAATGTTGGTAATAAAAAAGTGGCTAGTTGCTAATGATAAGTTAATTAATTACAATTCATCTTCTAATCTCGCCTCTCACATTAAAAAGTTATATAGTTATATTTGGCGATGTTAGTAGATGTCAAAAAACATGATGCGAATGATAATTAATACAAAACACAAAAGTAAACAACACTGACCCTTGAGTACAACTTTCCTTCACGGTAAAGTTGCAAAACATTTCTCATAAAGTAAAGTGGTGTTTTCGCATTTCATTTTTATTAACCATTTTAACAGTCATAGAAAGCCGCTGCACAGCTTTACTATAACTACCTAGTGACAATATTACTTTTTTCAAGGATCACCATGGTGAAAGATACATGAACCCAATCAATCTAAAATCACACAAAACTACAGGGATTAGGGTTTCTACTTATGTTATTATTCAATTTATCAAGCAGTTATTTAATAAATAAGCAAACTACTTCCATTTGATCCCAAACTTTTCTAACAGATAGTTCTTACCCTAAAACAGTGCCATATTAAATTTCATGATTTTTGGATTAATATATTATTTAGTTAAATTGCTCAAACTTGCATTTATCAATTAATGTGCTAATTTCTAATACCTATAGAAAGTACTCAAATTCATGATTTATTATTTTTGCTAAATACTACCTACTGCAGAGAGCATACATAAATATTTTCATGATTTTTTGAGAAATAATTTTATTCCTTCAAAAATAACAAATAGCAGCACTATTCATTCTATTTAGAAATTTAGAAAATCATTCTACCCACCCAACCGAGGGACTGGGCCGGCCTACTCGGCCTGCGCGCGGCCCAGCATTTGGCACTCTCTCACTCCCGCGCCTTCTATGCATCCTGGGCCGGCCCACGCGCGGCCCAGCTCACTCTCTGCCTCTCTGCTCGCCCTCCCGTGCGCGCACGGCGTCGCAGGTCGCGGCGGCTCACCGCCGGTGGATCTCTGGTGAGGAAAAAGGCATCCAGATGCGCCCCAACACCCACCCGCGCACATCTAGCTAGTCGAGTGGGCAGTTTAGGGTTCGTCCCGAGCTCCACCGCGGCCATGGCGGCTCGGTCAGCGAGCAGCACGACGGCGAGCGGCGTTCCGGCCGCCCCGACATGGTAGGGTTTAAATAAACGGCATGGTTGGAAACGGGAGCTCACCAAGTACCCAGTACGCGCGTCGGTTGGGGTGGAGAGCAATCGGAAGTTCACTGTCGACGTCGATGGCGGACGCGGTCGCGAGCTCCAGTGACGCCGCGGCCGTTCCGGTGTCCCCTAAGCACAAACATGAAAACCATCTAGGCCCAGAGCTTTACGATACTAAGGCAAACTCTAAACGTCAAGAAAAATAGCAGCACCGATTAGTTCGAACCGTTTCTCCAAAGAGGGAGTCCTCGGCGGCGCTCAGTCGGAGCCGAAGAAGAAGACAGCGTTCCGGCTCCTCGACGATCGACCACCGGTTCCAACGGGTTAGGCCGAGGCGCAAGGGAGTGGCGAACTCGGTGGAAAAAGGAATCGGACGACGGGGCTCCGAGCAGTGCCAATTTGGCCAGAGACGAGGTGAGGTCGTCGGCGTCCGGGAGGGAGAAGAAGAGGCAGGGAGGCGGCTCGTCGACTTTTCAAGGCGAGCCAATGGAGGGACAGGCGACCGACAACGCCCCCGGACCCCCACGACCCGACAGCGCCGGCGACAGGCAGCCGTGAGGCTGGGCAATGACACCGCGCTGCCGGCATGCGCGCTCTGTTCGTGAACAGAGGCAGGTGGCGAGTCCCTGTGCAAAGTACTATAGCCGATTCTTATCTCCTCTACTGTTTTGGCTCAATTACTCCCATTTTTATGTGACAACAAGAAAAATCTTCAATATAAAAGTTGTAGTAGACTTCATCCTGAGCATCTTTGGGTTTTAAACCAAATTCAAATTGTGAACGGATTTGAAGTTATTTAAAAAGGGGTAAAATTGCTATTTGAATTCCATTTGTAATTTAATTAAATTCTCAAAAATTTTCTCAACAACTTGAAATCTGCAAAAATGAAAGTTGTTCCATTTGCTGAGCTTTACAAGTTTCATTAAAGGAGTTTGGTCTGATTCTTGACAGTTTTGAAATTAGTATTTCAAATTTGAATTTCAAAGTATTAATTAGGGTTTAATTCAAATTTCTATTAAGGAACTTCAAATTTGCCCAAAATAAAAGTTGTTCTATTTTAAAAGATCTTCAACTTTTATGAAGACACTATCCTCAGATTCTAATTAGTTTTCGAATTAGGATTTCAGGGTCCTATTTAGGGTTTAATTGAATTTTCTTTCTGATTTTTTTGATTTAGTTATATAATCAAACAAACATTATCATACCAAATCACTATACAAACCCTAAGCACAATCACATGCAATAAATAAACCTATTTTAATTGATGCACAGCGATTGGTCTTATGCGAGATGATTTGCACTAATTATGATGACATGGCAATTTTTAATAACAGTTACACCAGGGGTGTTACACCGGTTGGCATGTTTTTCATAGCCTTCCTCAAGGGTTCATTACTTACATTATCAAGATTCTCATGCTCTCCTTGAGAGCCATTAGATTTATCGAACTCCACATCATATGTTTCTTCAACAAGGCCGGTGGCATTGTTGAATACTCTATATGCTTTGGACTTCAATGAGTAACCAACAAGAAAGCCAATATCGCAACGTCTTTGAAACTTTCCTAGGTGTTGCCACTTCTTGTAGTAGCATTCGCAACCAAACACCCAGAAGTAGGAGACATCCGGCTTCTTGCTAATGAGTAGCTCATAGGGGGTCTTCTTTAGCAACCGGTGAGGGAATAGGCGGTTGGATGCATAGCATGCGGTGTTGATTGCCTCCGCCCAAAACCTCTCTGGTGTGTTGTAATCATCAAGCATAGTCCTTGCAAGGGTGATCAATGTCCGGTTCTTCCTTTCAACAACTCCATTTCGTTGAGGTGTATAGGTGGATGACACTTCATGATTGATCCCAACTTCATCACAATATACTTCAATGTTTATGTCGTCAAACTCTTTTCCATTGTCACTTCTAATCTTTTTGATCTTCACTTCAAATTCATTTTGTGCTCTCTTGGCAAACTTCTTGAAAGATGCGGCAACTTCGGTCTTGTCATGAAGAAAGAACACCCAAGTATATCTTGAAAAATCATCAACAATCACTAAGCAATAGAGCTTGCCACCAATACTTTCATAAGTTGTTAGCCCAAATAAATCCATGTGAAGTAGCTCTAATGGTCTTGACATTGAAACAAGTGCCTTGGATGGATGTGTATTTGCCACTTGCTTGCCGGCTTGACAAGCACTATACAATTTGTCCTTCTCAAATACAACATCTTTCAATCCTCTCACCATTTCCTTCTTCAATAGCTTCTTGAGTGTACTCATCCCAACATGTGCAAGCCTTCTATGCTAAGGCCACCCAAGAGATTGCTTGATGAATAGACAAGTCTTCAAATTAGCATCTTCCGAGTTGAAGTCCACTAGATAGAGGTGATTGCACCAAAAGCCCTTGAATATCACTTCATTGTCATCTTTTTTGGAAACAACCACTTCTTCACTTGTAAATAGGCATTGAAAGCCAAGATCACACAATTGACCAACGGATAGCAAGTTGAAGCTTAAAGAAGCAACTAGAAGCACATTTGAGATAGAATGATCATTTGAAATAGCCACTTTGCCAAGCCCTTGCACTTTGCTCTTGGAATTATCACCAAATGTTGTCTTTCCTTGGTCTTCTACATTTTCTTCAAGAGAGGTGAACATACGAGCATCACCGGTCATATGTTGAGTGCATCCACTATCAATTACCCAATGAGAGCCACCGGTCTTGTAGTTCACCTACACACAACAAATCAAGCTTGATGTTTAGGAACCCATACTTGAGAAGGGCTCCGGACTTTCTCAACCAAAGCTTTTGCCACCCACAATTGCCTAGGCCTATTCTTATTGGGGGGACCTAGGAACATGACTTTGACTTTGCCCTTAGAATCCTTTCTAAGCATGTAGTGAGAATCAAATGCAAAGAGCATAGCATGCTTGGGCAAAGGTTGCGGTGGTGGTGTTTTGCACTCATGAGCAAAATGACCTTCTTGTCCACATTCAAAACATCTCTTTGGCTTGGGCTTGGGCTTGTTCTTTACTTTGTTGAGTCTATTTTGGGCTCTAATGTTTTGCACCTTCTCATCCATGTAACCAATCGCACTTCTATCAAACTTCATCACGGTGTTCACGAGGAGATCACTTTGAAGATATTGGCCTCTTGTGAATCGTTGCAAGCCCACGGTGAGATGACTCTTCTCTTGCTTCAACTTTTTGTTCTCTTCCAATAGACTTGCAAGTTGACACTTCTCACTCTTGAGGATTGTGTTCTCTTCTCTAAGCACCTCAATCTCATCATCTTCTTGCACCATCTCAATGACAATGGTGTTGGTGGTTGATTGCTTCTCTAGCACTTCCTTCAAATTGTCATTCTCAATCTTGAGCTTCAAGTAGTCATCATGGCAATCGGCCACCACCACTTCCTTGCCTTTGCTACTAGCACCTTGCTCAAGGATCTCATCAATCAAGTCATCACATGATGTAGCTATATCACAATTAACAACAAGGTTAGGAGCATCATGTGTTCCATTTGAAAGCAAGTCATAAGCCATAGTAAGGTTGTTATGATTCACTTTAACTTGAGTGTAGTCCTCTTTTAGCTTGTTGTAATTAGTGCTGAGCTCAATGTGCATCTTCTCAAGTTTATCATGTTTTCTTTGAGCTCCTTTATGTTGGATTTGAGCTCCTTGAGTTTGGATGACATATTTTGATTTTCAACTCTAAGCTCATCACTAGTTTTAGTAGTTCATTTTGAGCCAAGAGGTTGCCATTCTCAAGTTTTAGCTTTTCATTTTTACTTGTTAGCTTTCTTATCACTTTGGTGTAGTCGTTAAGCAAGCTAGCAAGTTCATCATAAGTGAGTGAATCATACTCATTGTCACTATCACTACTCTCATCATCACTTGGTACCTTCTTATCCTTAGCCATGAGGCAAAAGTGTGTTGGAGATGAGGGCGGTGATGGCGGTGGAGGAAAAGAAGTCCCAATAACAAGAGCGGCCACTTTCTCTTTTTCATCATCACTATCTTCACCAGAAGATCCACTAGAAGATTCAATGTTGGTGAGCCAATCACCAATAATGTAAGCCTTGCCATTCTTCTTATTCTTGTGAAATTGCTTCTTCTTGAACTCTTTCTTCTTGAATGGCTTGGCCTTCTTCTTCTCATCATCACTCTCATCACTTGAATCTTGCCTTTTTTCCTTGTTCTTGTTCTTGAACTTGTCTTTCTTGGGCTTTGGGCATTGATGAGCAAGATGCCCAAGCTCTTCACAATTGTAGCAATCCATCTCGGAGATGGGCTTTCTTTTGCTTCTAGTGAAGAACTTCTTCTTGTTGGAATCAAACTTGATTCCCTTGTTGTTGAGCTTCTTGAGCATCTTGGTGGTCTTCCTCACCATGAGAGCAATCTGCACATCATCATCATCATCATCATCATCACTTGTGGAATCAAGAGAAGTGTACTTGACTTGAGATTTCCCTTTCTTGTCAGCCTTGAGTGCCAAGTCCTTCTCTTCTTTCTTTGATGATGAGCCATCTTGAGTGGTGATCTTCATATACTTCTCATGAGCATTAATCTTCCCCAACATTTGAGTGGGAGTCGCATTAGAGAGATCCCCTTGATGAAGTACGCTCACAATGTGACCATACTTGTCAATGGTAAGAGCGTTGAGGATCTTCCTTGCAAACCTCAGCGGGAGTGAGTTGGGTGAGCACAAGTCCATTGACTTCCTCTACAATAATATTCAAGCGGGAATACATGTCATTGGCACTTTCATTAGGAAGCATCTTGAAAGAATTAAGCTTGTCCATCAAAGGTAGTAGCGTTCCTCACGCTCACTCTTGGTTCCCTCATGGAGCGCACAAATATCCGACCATAGTGCATGGGCGTTTTTGTGGTTCCTCACACGGTTGAACACCTCTTTGCTAAGGCCTCTAAAGATGATGTTGCGAGCCTTAGCATTTCACTTCTCGTGTTCTTCCTCAACGGTTGTGAGAGTAGTGCCGGCTTTGGGAGTGGGGTACCCTTGAACGGCGGCTTTGCACCAAGTCCACCGCCTCATGGTATGCCTCCATACGAATTTTCCAATAAGGAAAATCATTACCGTCAAAGATGGGAGGGGGACCATCATGACCACCGAACATCCTTCTCTTGGAGGTTAAGCCAAATTAGTAACTAGTAATTTTTTGCAAAACAATTCAACCTATCGCCATTTGCCCAATATCACCCCACTAGTGCTTGCGTGTGATTCTAAGCCTAAAACAAGTTATGCAACCTAGAGCCAAGTACTAACACAAGTATACTACTCTAGGAATGTAGAGAACACAAAGTAAATGCGGGAAAGTAAATGAGATAGAAAGACAAAGCCAATTTTTCCCGAGATATCGGAGCATTGGCACTCTCCACTGGTCCTCGTTGGAGCACCCACGCAAGGATGTAGCTTCCCCTTGATCCTCGCAAGGACCAAGTGCTCTCTACAGGCTGATTCTTTGCCTCTCCGACGCAGTGGATCGCCCACAACCGCTCACAAGCTTGGCTTGGGCCGCCCACAAGCTCTCCAAGTGGTCACCAAGCCTCCGATCGCCACCAAGCCATCTAGGTGATGCCGATCACCAAGAGTAACAAGCTCGAACTCTCACTTGACCCAAACAAGGCCAAAAAGATGGATGGATGCACACAAGTCACTCTTGATCAACTCTAGGGAAGAAGCTCACTCGAATTCGCAATTCACTCAACCTCCCTAGGGCTCTTGCAATCTCACAATGTCTCAAGGTGTGTTCAACTGTTTGAAGTGGCAAGAGACCTCCCATGGACGAGCACAAGGAGTATAAATATCCCCCACACAAGCCCATGGTCGTTAGGCACAAAGCCCTGTTTTTGGGTGCACTGGACGCTCTTAATTTCACACTGGACGCGTCCAGCGGTTGTCCGATGCCCCTCCAATGGGTACTGTACCTGCACAGATTTTGAACGCACCGGACGCTGGCAGTGTCTGGTGGGGCTTCACCGGACGCATCCAGTGCTCAAAATCCCTCTCTGGAACCTCTCTGTGTGCCGGACGCTCCCGGCTTTGTCCGGTGCAGCGTCCGGTGGTTGTCCGGTGCTAAGCCCTAACCCAGGGTATAGCACCGGACGCCCGCACAGTAACTCTTGCGCGTCCGGTGGTTCCTGAACTGAGTCCGCTACTTACTGTTTGAGCACCGGACGCTCAGGCCCAGCGTCCGGTGGTTGTCCGGTGCATAAAAAATGGCTCAAATTTCGCCGAATCAAAAACTTTCCAAAACGAAGTTTATTCCATATGATACCCAGACACTCTCTGCACTCTGTAGACCTAGATTTGACAAGTGTGCACCACACTACCATCTCCTAGCCAAGTCTAGCTCAAGCTACCCATTCAAACCCCCTTAATAGTACGGCCAAAGTCAAAAACAAGACCTAAACTACTCTAAGTGCCTCCCAACACCAAACGGCACTTAGAACTAGCCTATCTCCGTCTTGTCTTCCGTCCTTTGAAAACCGAATCAAATTCCATCGCTAGGGGCTTGAACTTGCATGTTATTATGACCTAACCTCTAGGTTATCCTGCAAAACCCATTTGACAAGCACTACACAACTTATCCTTCTCAAATTGCACATTCTTCAATCCTCTTACCATGTCATGTTTGATCAATCTATTGAGTTGCTTCATTCCAACATGACCAAGCCTTCCATGCCATAACCAACCCATACTTGATTTGGTGAATAAGCATGTTGACAATTGAGCTTCACTAGCAATGAAGTCCACCAAATAGAGATTACCATACCGAAATCCCTTGAATATCAAGTTGTTTCCATTAACACTAACAATCTCCACATCATCAACACTAAAGATGCATTTGAATTACAAGTCACACAATTGAGCCACGGACAACAAGTTAAAGTTCAAGCTCTCAACTATCAAGACATTGGAGATGGACATTTCATTTGAAATTGCAATCTTTCCAAGACCAATAACCTTGCCCTTCTTGTTGTCATCAAATGTAATACTATCAAGACCCCCATCTTCATTTGGCTTGATTGAATTGAACATATTTGATTCTACGATCATGTGTTGAGTGCACTATCAAGCACCCAATGCCTCCCTCCGGACTTGTAGTTCACCTACAAAGAAATCAATTAGATTTTCCTACCCAAGTTTGTTTGGGTCCTTGGAGGTTAGTGACCAAGTTCTTGGGCACCCAAATGGCCTTCTTCTTTGGACTATCCTTAGGTGCACCAATATACTTGACTCTCACTCCCTTTGCACTCTTGGTAAGCACATAGTAAGAATCAAGTTTAATGGATGACACATTAGGCCTGCTTTGCTTCATCATCTCTTTTTGCAATATTGCTCCTTGTGCCCCACTTGCTTGCAACTATAGCAAACCATACCATTGCCCTTCACAAAAGTGGTCTTGTGAGGAACAAAGGCGGCTTTGTCCTTCTTGGGGGTATAGCCAAGACCCTCCTTGTTAATAGAGAACCTTTGACTACCCAAGCACTTAAGCAAGCGGGCATCTCCACCATAGGCATTGCTTAGTGTTAGAGTGAGTTCATGCACCTCCTTCTTGAGGTTCTTGTTCTCAACCAAGATTGTGGCATCACAAGTGACACCATCATCCTTAGATGAGGTAGAGGTGGATATGATACAAGAAGTGTTAGTGGAGGCAACAACAATAGGTGTATCAAAAATATCATAAGTAACACCTACGTCACATGTTGTGGGCACATCCTCTATCTTAGCCAACTACGAAAGTGAAGAGTGAGCCTTCTCAAGCTTGGAGTGAGTTTCTTTAAGGTTCTCATGATCTTCCTTTAGACACTCATGAGAAGCACTTAGCTCATCAAAGGATTGCTCAAGAATTTTATTTTTCTTATTCAATTCTTTGCACTCTTTCACTTTCTTCTTAAGATAAGAGTGTGTGTCACGCAACACGTCAAGGAGCTCCTCCTTAGAGAAGTCCTCCTCCTCACTCTCACTACCGCTCTCATCAGATTCGGATTGTACCTTAGATGGTTTAGCCATAAGACAAGTCGGTGAAGAGTCAAATAGAGATGGCTTTCTAGGAATAGCAAGACTAGCAATGGCCTTCTTCTTGGTGATCTTGTGATCATCATCACTATCATCATCATCATCGAAAGAAGAAGCATCACTATCCCATGTGACACAATAAGAATTCCCCTTCTTTTTCTTTAATTGCATCTTCTTATCCTTCTTGTCCTTCTTAGACTTCTTCTTCTTGTCATCCTCATCATCACTATCATTCTTGTGAGGACAATCAGCTATCAAGTGGTCCTTGCTCTTGCACTCATAGCATCTCATAGTTGGACCCTTGCCTTTGGTGAAGTCTCTTCTCTTTCTTGCACCATAGCCCTTCTTTCTCATGAATCTTCCAAATCTTCTCACAAGAAGTGCCAGCTCCTCATCATCATCTTCACTTGAGCTATCTTCATCATCACCTGAGATTTGCTTCTTTTCTTTGCCCTTGTGTCTTGATGAAGTTGCCTTGAATGCAATGCTCTTCTTCTCATTCTTATCTTTCTTCTCATCCTCCTTCTCTTCCTTGACTCCTCCATCTTTCTCTACTCGGTATGTCTCATGTGTCATGACATCACCAAGCACTTGTGTTGGAGTCACCTTTGAGAGATCCTCCCTCACTATGATAGTAACCAAGGCCTCAAACCAAGGGGAAAGGGATCTCAAGAAGCGGTGGGAGAAATCCTTGTCACTAATTGTTTCACCGAGAGCCTTGAGATCACTAATGATGACACTCAATCGGTGAAACATCTCCGTTATGCTCTCATCATCCTTCATCTTAAAGCTTGCATATCTATCTTTAAGAATGTATAGCTTGGCACTCTACCACAATCCACTCCATTACACATGGATTGACATAAACATGAGTGCATCCAAACAAATCCTGACATGTGTACTAGTCGTTGCTGGCCGTTGGAAGACTCTTTATCCAATGTTTTATCCGGTGCACCATCATACAGCTCTGGTGCTTTATCCAGAGTTGTCCTCGCTCTTTGGAATTGTCACACCCAGTTTAATAAAACTAATGTATATCACATGTATGCCTTAATCATACATGCAATGATATTAGAGTGACACATAGCATTGTTTGTTATAAAATGACTAGGGGGTCTAAAACAAAAATTACATCAAAGTTCCAGCAAAGCTCCATCCGCCAGGCAGCCAACCAGGGGTACACCAGCCTAGCGTTAGCATCGTCTTCAGGAAACACCATCTTGTACAAACTTCGTCAACTATTCTGAACATCTAGGTGGGGTAGCGGGGAAACAAAAAGAATAGTGTGTAAATCGAAATGTACTCCGGAAGTGTAGGAAAATATGACATGAGGCAAGACAAGGAAAGACTTATACATATTTGACACGAGCACTTAAGCAACACATCCTAGTTGACCTTAAAACATTAGAAAACCTATTTAACTAGATGTGATCACCTCCAAAACTTTAGAACCGAACCAACACTTGGATTCCATCCAAGCACCCCAACATAACCAACTATTTGGTTACTAACCACCAGCAAATCATAACACATCCATCAATATCCACCATATCATGGCAGAACCAACCTCACCAGATTCCTAATCACTGTTGGTAAGAGAATGGTTGGTTTAGTTCTAATGATGTTGGAGGTGATCACATCTTAATAAAGTATTGGTTTAGTTGCGAGCCGGACCTTAATAACCAAAACTAATTAAATTTATAAGGGAATGCATATGGGCGATTTGGAAAACTAATACGCTCTGTTCGCTTGGGCTAGGTTCAACTTATTTTTAGGCACAGAATAGTAATTTCCTCTGACAACAATTCAGCCATAAAATTTAGCTCCGCCAAATTTCAGCTCAGTTGAATAGAGTATTAAATGTATAAGACGTGTTTTTATTTTGTTCTAGAACAGTTTTTGGACCACTGGCTAAAAACAAATTAAATGCATATGTGTAGGCGAGTATGCAAATGGAATTGTTGAGTTGTGTGGAGAATGCATGCATGCTTCTTGCAGCCATGAAACATGCATGAATGGAGCAATGCGTGCAGCAATGGGCATGAAGCAGCTCCCGCATGCCTGCAACGCTCTGGTTACTCCACCATCATGCTCTCTGCCTCTGAGTGCATGCTCGGGAACTCTGTTCGCTTATTTCCAGCCCAAATGAACAAGGATATAGTTAAGTACAACCTATATATAATCAAAATACTCTCTATTTCCTTGACGCGTAGCATATCATACGGTTATCATTCATCAAGTAAATAGATATACAAGATTTGAGGCCAATAAAATAAGATCTAAATTGGGCAAATTGATGATTGCTTAAAGTAAAATAAACAATAAATATCAAGCAACATAAATAATTTAATGAAT
This sequence comes from Eremochloa ophiuroides, assembly GCA_038502445.1. Taxonomy (NCBI): domain Eukaryota; kingdom Viridiplantae; phylum Streptophyta; class Magnoliopsida; order Poales; family Poaceae; genus Eremochloa; species Eremochloa ophiuroides. The sequence goes on from JAHLJS010000002.1 coordinate 47,491,979, forward strand.
CTAAAGAGACAATTTAGTTAGAGCCGATAACTAACCCTTAATTTAATCTAAGCAGTGGCAAGACAGAATTGCACATATACAATACTCAAATTAAACAAGAGTCGATAACTACTTGAATTCATCTAGCAGTGAGGTACGAGGCGGAATCATACAAACCGTACAAGATAAAAGCAAGCCATAATGTTACTTACAAGCAAACTTGGGAGTCCACCGGATGACTTGGCACCGTTTGTGATGAAGAACTCATCAAATCTACTCTACTCCTACTCCTAAGAAAAGGTGGCTATGAAGCCGAATTGTGTTGTATTGATTGATGTCGTGTCTTGTTACAATGCTTGAGGTTAATATTTGTACCCGATTGCTAAAAGAGTTCTGACATCACATCATCAACTAACCGGCTCATCCAATCAGTCGAATCTGTTGCTCCTCGACGGCTATCTTCTTCGACAATCTTTAATACCGATGTCCAATTTATATTTATCCCTCTTAATGATGCAGGTTTTAATGGGTTGGCCCATTGACCCATAACCCAATTGTTAAAATTTGGTGTTATTACCCATTGGTGTTAAACAGTGTCGCATTTGCTGGGTAACCCAGTATACCATGCCCGAGTCGTCTAAGGGCTACGGCCTCCGCGCTGCCGGTCCGCCGCCGGCACCCGATGCTCCACGCGATGCTCATTCAAGCTGCCTGTCCGTCGCTCATTCACGCCGCTCCCCACGTTGCTCGTCCACCGCCGCTCATTAGGCACTTCATCGTCCGCCGTCGCCCCAACCCCCACGTTCCTCTCCACCAGAGCAGCTCACCAGGCCCTTCATCGACCCTCCACTTCGATCTCTCGTCTCTACCTCACGTGTCAGCGACGGCGTCCTGCAGCATCCGCACCTCTCCGATGCGCCATTGGAACCAGTGCTCGATATGGAGGTGAGTTCTGGTTCTTTTACCTTAGATCTAGGGATTTGGAGGACCAGGGATTGGGGTTACGAGGTTCATATTCTTATTACTTGGATTGGAATGCGCTAGCTGATGATGCCGCTGCCTGGCATGCCTGCTTGATTCTTTTCTTGTTAAGTATGTGGCGATTTTTTCTAGGATTGGGGTTACGAGGTTCATATTCTTGATTCATATTCTCGGTTGCTCCTGTCTCATCGAAGGTTCATCTGCACTGCTCGCGCAGCGCCTACAGGCCGCAGCAAGCTGAAAGCACTGCGGCATCTGAAATTAGGACAAAACACACAGGCTTGCTGTACTGGTCCATCGATCCATGCATTTTGTAGATGTACTGGTCCATCGATCCATGCATGCTGTTAGTGATTTAAGATATAGAAGTGTTAGAACTGAAATCAGTTAATAATTTCAGCTGGTGTGGATTAGACCTGTGCAACCAACACAGTCTATTTTTGGGAGATTGAATTGCATATGCTTGATATAATATTTCAGCACAACAGCAAGTAGTACTCCAATGGCGATGGCTTTTCATATCGCCATCATATGCATGCTTCTTTCTGCATGTGCTTATATCTGTAGTTGGCATGTATTTTCTGTATTGTTTTGTTCCAGAAAACTAATTGTTCTTTTCTGACAGACTCTGGACAGTTATCCAGTGGCTACTCCTCCAGATGGCATGCTTTTTTTTTAAATAATTTTCAGAAGCTGAATGTGTTAATCTGATTTGCTATGTTCAGTGCATAAATCTATATCAAGTTCTATCTTTTTTATTCTTAGTGAGATTATTTTGTTACACAGGTTTACAAATCATCGATAACTCTGGACCTTGGGAGTATTGATCACGTGGAAGATCATTTAGAAGAGGAAGCTTTGTTTAAATTGCTTTGGATCATTCTCAACCCCCAAGTGCTTTTCTTTGTGGCTACAAATTAGTTTTTGTTTGGAGAGAGTGGGCAAATGTGTTGTGCAGTTCAGTAATAAGTAGTCCAATAACTTTAGACTCTATGTAGATGATGATTGTAGCATTTTGTAGCCTTAAGTTATTCAGAGATTGTGATATTCTTCGGAGTTCAGTCTTGCAGTGATTATCGGTTGTGGCAAAGCATTAGTTTAACGTGGCCGAAATCAGTGGCCAGCTATTTTTCTAGTTGCATAACGTGGCCGCGTAGCAGGACATGACGCGTGCGCGTGGGGCAACCCATTGGTCACCAGTGTTGTAGGCTCTGTGGGTTTGGGTTGACAAAAAAACGATCAAAATTTATTGGGTAGCATGGGTCAGTGTTTGGGTCAACAAATTATGACCCACTTGCATCATGAATCCTTCTGCTCCGTTAATTAAACTTCTAAGGTTGGCTGGTAGCTTCTTGTGCTTTGGGAACGTGGGATAGAAGAGGAGAGAGTTTGTTTTTCTATACAGACCGGGACAGAAGAGGAGAGGAAGTTTTTTTTCACAAACCGCAAAAATCGTAGTTGTGCCCACGAAAACTCCGGACCGGGCGTTCCCACAGCCGGAACCAAACCACTCGAGGAGTTGTTGCGCTACTCGATCGTCCGCTCTGTCCTGTTTAAATGAGGAGAATCAGGATTGACCCGTCTCTCCCGTCAAGTAACCTGTGCTGCCCCGCGGTGCATCTGAGGTTCACCATTCCACGTGTTGGTCGCCTAGAGGCCTGGCTTGGTGTAACGTCCCGCCTCCCCGAGGCCAGGCCCGCTTACATTTGGCAGCTTAACTAGGATATATACTGCCCTCACAGACCAAGCACTTTGTCCTCACTCATGCGCACCCGGGAAGAACTTCCCGGTCGGTCACCCATCGCTCCAGGACCGAGCTCGCTTAACCTCGGAGTTCTTTGCAGATGGGCTTCCGAAAAAGAAGTTGCAACTTGTTGATATAAGTATTCTATCAATCCTATTAAACCCTGCGTCGGGATGTTACATCCTCACCCCCTTAAGAGATCAACGTCCTCGTCGATCAATCCCAAACCAGGAACGTCCCCGCTTGGCCACGTCCGTGTGTCCAGTGCCAGCGCGCAACTGCGACACACGCGCCCTTGAAACCGTAAGGGTCGGATCTGATACCATTCTGTAACGTCCCGCCTCCCACTAGGATATATACTGCCCTCACAGACCAACACCAGTCTTTTCTGCGCACTTTGTCCTCACTCATGCGCACCCGGGAAGAACTTCCCGGTCGGTCACCCATCGCTCCAGGACCAAGCTCACTTAACCTCGGAGTTCTTTGCAGATGGGCTTCCGGAAAAGAAGTTACAACTTGTTGGTATGAGTATCCTATCAATCCTATTAAGCCCTGGGCCGGGATCTTACACTTGGGCACCTAGTCCTGGTGGGACTGGTTCGAGTATTCACTGTTGCAGGGAATTACATAAAAAACCAAAATGACTTTGCAAGTCAAAAAACTTTAGGATGAGAATTAGTGACGGATCCAGAATCGGCCCACGAGGGGGCTAAATATATAGAGAAATGAGTTAGACTCAAATTTCTCTTGTATTTTTGGCCTACGAGAGCTTTTTGATGGATTTGAAAATGAATTGGCCTAAAATCTTTCTTGAATTTCTAGCTCACGGGAGTTTTTGGGCTGTTTAAAAGTGAAATTGAGCTAAATTTGGCTAAAATATACCATGTATTTTTTGGGCGGGGGGCTGCAGCCACACCCCCCCCCCCCCCAATCCGCCAATGATGAGAATTACATAAGTGTCACGGGCTACTTAAATTACAGAGCCGGTAACAAAACAAAACTAATAAAGAAATTAAACCAAAATATCTATTATACTGCTAAAAAGACCTGGAGGTAATCGTCGGAATAGCTCTAATCACCCTGCTCGGCGCTAATGACTCCACGACTTCCATTGCGCGTCTGCGGAACCGCCGCTCGCACACAACACTCACCTCATCCTTGCTCCGTGCACGACACCTACACCGATGAGTCCCACATGCTGCCGCCGCCATCGCTCCTGCCGCACAGCACCGGGTTCGACCCCCTTCCACTAGAGCCCGTGGCCGGCGCTGGGCGCATCGATCGCCACCACAGCTTTCACTGGATTTCACCATGAGTGGGAGTGGCTGTTGCTCTGCGGATTGCAGCAGCTCGCCGATGATGAATTCTGTCTGTTCTGAGTGGGAGGTTGTAACACCTAGGTGTTAAGCATCCACTAAAAATGGATCATGACATCATTGGGCATCATTATGCATAATCATCATCCATGTTAGCTAAATATGAGTTGCATTTACTAATAAGTTTAGTTGTTGAAATGTAATTCACTTGTGAGCTGAGGTGTGTTTGAAACAAAAACTTGTACTTTTTTAATTTCATCTTAAATATTGGGAATTATGCCCGATGGTGAATAAACTTTGAAGTGTAAATTCTACTAGTGTCAAGTGTAAGGTATGAACTCAAGGTCAACCAACTAGAATTTGAACTTTAATTTTGAATTTGGATTTGCAGTCCAAAATTTGTTCTAGGTGTTGGAATTTTGTTTGAATTCAAACTGGGAGAAATTGTTAAAATGAATTTGCAAATAAACTTGGTTCAACAATTTCAACATTGATTGGAGAATGTTTGTCTAATCAATGATGCGTGCACGTGAGCTATAATTCGGACTGTTCTTGATCGACGCTGACTTCACCGCCTGGGCGGACGGAGGCCGGAGACGCCGTGGGAAACCTCACCCCTCCTGCTGTCGCACCAGCGAAGGATCTGGTTGAAGGAGTTCGAGGAGGCTATAGAAGGTGACTGCATCGGAAGCCTCGTCTTCGTTGGCCCTTCTCTGGTGACGAGGTATGCCATCTCTTCATTCTTCCTGATGTGTGAAACTGAATCTTCTCCCCAAAGTGGCTAACTGCTCTCCTTGGGTGTTAGGTTATCTCACGTAGATTCAGATCAGGTTGTAGTGATTAAGTCAATTGGTCAATCTATTTATTTATCGGCTAGAATAACTAGCAGCAGGAGACAGCTATATCAGGCAACAACACTGATTTAGGACGACGCCCTGGTGTCTGATAAGCAGGTTGTTTTCACAATGTTTTTTTTTAATACTGTAGGCTTCAAAGTATGTACAGATTTATTGGATAGTGTCTAGCAATTGGTTCAATTAAAAGGCTTTCGGATGAACCTAGATTACTCATGTAGTGATCTCTAGTCTAAATTGGTCATCCTGGCAGATTATCCTTTGTGTACCTCTTCTTACACACAAATCCAAGCTTAGTTGTTTATCAAATGATATGCATAAGAAAACGTAATTAGACAATCTGCGATTTTGCTTCCACTGTCCTTTACATGCTATACTAAAGGTTGATTTCTGAAAGTTACATTATTTGATCCCATTAAATTTTAGATCTACAGAAGAACAGTCCACTTGGATAGCTAACATGCAACCTATATCAATCAAACATAACAACGCATCTTAACCATGAGTTATTTGTTGGTTCCTAATACTGTATTTCAGGTGGAAGCTTTTCGTTTTCTCAAAGCAGGGCTATTTATCTCATATAGCCTTCACTGTTATTGATGCAATCTTTTTTCTCAATCACGGGCTGTAATCGTGACAAACTGATAAGAATTTGATGCAAATTGCAGCTAGGGTTCTACTACATATTGGGCAAGTTGGGAAGTGAGAGAGATGAAATCAGGAGAGAAGAACATAGAAAAGGTATATAGGTAATTTTATCTTCCTTTTCTATTTCCTATTGCTACTGTTAAACAGTAAAGAAAAGATCAACGACATCCGTTGGATCAGGTGGCTGCCGCTATTTATCGAAAATTGCTACTAATTATTTACCTGCTGCTATTTACCAGTGTGTTACTATGAGCAATTAGCAGATCATACTTTTGATCCGAGCTTTTGTTTTCCTTTCCTCAGTTGTTGCATGTTCTTTCATGCTTTTCTTCAAAGCATGTTTTTATGTTGGGACAACACATATATGTATCTAATCAAGCATTATCCTTCCTGTAGGTCACCTTCTACATTAAAACTTTATTTCTGTCACTCGAGGGAGTGCCAACTGACTGGTAAGATGAATTGCCAAGTTCATCCAAATGGCATGTCAGTTTCTAGCATAAAGTTTTTATCACTAATTTACAAATTATAACTTACACTGGTGCTTAGTTTTAAAGTAAGAATTAAATTATAGCGAGTCATAATTTTTTGTAGAGACTAAATTAGTTTTAAGTGTAGTGACTAGTGAGTAAATTAGTTTAAGTAGGAATTAAGCTTTTGCATTCCCTTTTCTTCGCTCTTTGATTTGTTATATGAAGTCATCCTCCTATGAGGAATAGTCCATTTCTTTATGTACAAGTTTACTTCATATTTCCAATTCTGAAACATTCAGAATTTGTTGTTTTAATTAATTCAAGGAACTTTAGGGAATTTTATTTTGATAACATGCTATTTGAGTCAATCATGATGTAGACACGTTGCTTTCATTTGCTTTGTACCCTGGTTATTACTTCTACATTTTGTACTGTTAGTGGAAACAACAATCTGAAAGCCAAAATAACTTCCTAAATATATAGGGCATACTGTGTGCATATCTCATATCTGCACTAAAGACCCAATACTCTACTGTTGTTTGTTTCTAGCTACTGTAGTCATTGAGTCCTTGATGCAACAGCAGCCAGACTTCTAATCACACACCCAGAATAAATTTGCCGGTAGATGGAATCACAACCATCTCCTTTTCTTACTAGAGATATGAGCTACTATGAAATTGTCTATGCCTTTGTTGTCCAGGTTAGACAACTCATTCGGCCGTTGGAGCATTCGGATATTCAATATCAGAAGATAAACCGTAATCTGCAAATGAGCTGAACCAAGGATAATAAAAATTGTTTCCAAAGGCGGTGTCTGTCAGGGGAGATAGTGAACTTTGCCTTTGTTTGATTTCACGGTTCCGACACGACGCTAGAGGTGTCCTGACATGTTATTGATTATATTAGATATACAAATTATATATAATTTGAAACATGATTATATTATTTCTTACGTGTCTTTTTTCTTCCTATGGTTAATATATTTAGCTTTGCCTATAAAAAAAAATTGTTCTGAAAATGAGTGAGTGACAATGGCTGCTGTGAAAAGGAAAATAGTGTAACCTAAAACATAGTTATCAAAATTTTTGCTCCCGTACAACACAAAGGCACTCAACCATTTAGGGGCTCATTTAGATCTATTTTAGTTGGAAATTTGATACTGTAACTCTTACAATAAGTTTCTAATCATGATATAAGTTGAAAAGATTCGTCTCGCGATTTATAAACTATAGAAACATATAAAAGATTTGTCTATATTTAATATCCTATGTATACGTCTAAATATTTGACGCGATGCGATGAAAAAGTTAAAAATTTAAAAGGGAAAACACGTACCCTTAGAACCTATAATTTCACATATAAATCCTCAATTGTAAACGGGGCCTTATGATAGCTGCCGACCCCGAGCATCAGCAAGGTCGCAGCACATCACCAACATTATCCAGCGACAGCTTTTGCTCCCCACGCACTGTCAGATCGGAGAGGGCCGAACCGACCCTGTTCGCCGCCTTGCAGTTGCAGGCATATCCTCCTCCTCCTCCCCGGCCTCTCCTCCGCCCCGCCGCTCTCCTCCGTGCAGCCGTCGAGCCTCCTCTCTCCGACTCCGCACCTCGCCATCCTTGTCGATCTGGGAGCATAGGACGGCCTCCAAACAGGGCCATATCTCTCGCTCGGCCCTTTCCACTCCGATCCGACCGGTGTGGGCTGCGGCCGGCGCGATACGGCACCCCTGCTCCCGGCCCCATATGCCGTAATCAGAACCCGGATCACCCGCACGCCGGCGCGCCGGTGTCGTCTTCGCCACCATGAACTCCATCGAGCCCTTCAATCGGTGAGCCCCGACCCTACTCCAATCTTGAAACCCTAGCCGCAGCCGTCGCTGACCTCTGCGCCGGATCGGGTGGGTTCGTTTTCCGGCAGGCTGGTCAGGCTGGCGGCCCGCGCCTTCTACGACGACGTCTCCATGAAGGGCGACAACCAGCCCAAGACTTCCCGCGGGGACAACCGCGGCATGGCCGTCGTCGTCCTGGACGCGCTCACCAGGTACCGGATGCGAACTATTTCCCTTGGTCCGTCTGTCTTCTCAATTCAATGAGAAAAGAAAAACTGGTTGTGTACGTGAGAAGCTCGGTTGCAATAAGGTTGGACTTGAAATGGTGGATGGTTGCCTTGCACAAATAGTTTGCTGCTAGTCTTCAACTTTGCCGAGCACCTTGCCTTCACATGTTATCGACACACCTCACCTGCTGGTCCATTGGCGCCGCACTCATGCTATGGCTCTGTTCGCTTGAGCTTAAAACCGCTTATTTTTCAGCCATTCTACAGTATTTTCCTTTCACAAGAAATTAGCATCTTTTGAATGCTTGGTTAGTTTTCTGCTATGCAGCACGTATACAGTAGTTTCCCAAAAAATCTGGATACATTTTAAAAATTAAAAACGTAAAGATAATAACGCACATTAAAACTCATAACAATAAAACATTGCAATCTACTTAACTACATGTTGCGGCTGCAAGGAAAGGCAAAGGCTTCTCGCAAATATGGATTTCTTAGAAAATTGAAAGATACCCCTGCAAGCATAGAAAAAGGCATTAGACCACTTAGCGTTTTATCAAAGAATTGAAAACATAGACAAAGGAAAGTGCTGCTCTTAGCTGCATACTTCCAGAATAAATTGCTCTACTAATTAAAGTATCCAAGTGCTTAGAGCATCTCCAATAGTTGCCAAAATAATGATTGGTAAATCAATGAGTTTTTCAATGGGTTCTTCCAACAGTTTCGAAAATATCACATTTAAGTATTTAAGACAATTTTACATCAGGAATCCTAACTATTTATAAAGCACTCCAACCACTTTTATACTTTCTTTCTCTCTCTTATGCTGCTGAAAAGGGATTTTTATCCATTCAAGTTTTAAGGCAAGCAAAAAGTGGCCAAAATAGAGCTAGAAAGCAAGAAAAACAAGAGTTAACAGCAAGAAGCGAGGAGAATGTAGACTAACAGTTGGACGAGGAGCTTATCTTTCAAATCCCTTTCATCAGGAGGCGCTTGTGGCTGGAGAGGGAGGAAGTGCCTATAGCTAGAGAGGGTGCGCCGCCAAGGCCTGCTGCTAAGGCTGGCGGTGGCTGCAGTGCAGGAATGCACGGGGGAGGGGAGAGGGAGACCTATCAACGCCCCCCCCCCCCCCCCCCCCCCCAAAAAAAAAAAAACAATGAGCCCAACGGGCCAACAGGCCGGATGTCAGCCATGATGAAGATGAAATCCGCCTGCTAGTCGTCCATGCCCAAATCGTCCGACTAGCCGTGATTAGTCTATGACTAATTGGACGACTTTGTTTCTAGTTGCTCTAGGCGAATAGGTGGGCACAATCGGAACCGGGGGACCAATAAGGCCGACAAATTGCAATCAGTCGGATGACTTAACAGTATCGGCCGCATATCCGTATACAGTAGGTATCCGGTATGTGATATCAGGTCTCACCCACGCCCACGTATCGATGCAACATAGGTTTTCTATGGTGTAACCTGATCACCTATTTGTTTTTTTGTTCTTTTTTTTTGGTCTGTTTGATTTATGCAAAAATTATTCTACTCCCACCTCAGGCGGCAGTGGGTCCGGGAGGAAGATTTGGCTAAAGCATTGAAGCTCCACTCGAAACAGCTGCGTCGCATTCTCCGTTTCTTTGAAGAGGAGAAACTAGTCACTAGGGATCATCGGAAGGAGGTTATTTTATTTGTGTATTGATCTGTTGTTGAACATGCATAGTTGTGTTCCCCTTTTGTAGATATGAGCAAGTTCCAACTGCCAACTGGTGACAAAATGTCCTTGTTGTCTATTTATTTAAATGGCCTTAAGCTGTAAGGATGATAATTCAACATTTTCAAGCCTTGAAAATGTGTGTGACGCTTAACAAGTAAATAGGTATGTAGGTGGACAGAAATTTATTCATCTATAATTCTCCATCATGAAGTTGGTGGCTGGCTGCAGAAATTTGTATTCTAACAATTACTTGAATAGTTACATTTCGGCTATATGAAAGTGTGCCGGTGAATATCTTATGATTTCATGACTCGTGTTTTAGGTGTGGTTCCTTGCCTTCTTATCTGATTTTGTATTTTCTTGATCTTCGTTGCTGCAGTCAGCAAAAAACGCAAAAGCACATAATGCTGCTGCTGCAGCTGCTAATGATGGTCAACCAGTAGCTAAGGAGGGAGAAGAGAAAGTAAAGATGCACACACATTCATACTGTTGCTTGGATTATGCTCAGGTTAGTCTTCTAAAACCTATGCCATTAAGTTGTTTTATAGATAAGAGTGTTTTTTAGGGGAAAAAAAGATATTTGTATGTTGCCTTTAATTACTTGCAGGAAGTAACTTTTTTTAATTTTCCCTGAGCAATGACGGAGTACAATTATTTTTTAGACTACTAATGCTTTGGCATTCTCCTGTTATGTTTCTTAATGAATTGGCCTTGACTGCAAAGAGGAAGAAATTTTAAGTATTATCATGAGTTAATCCTTCTTTCTGTTTGATAATTTTAGTCTTGTAGGAAAAAATATTTGACCCCCATTGTTTGTAATATTTCCCTTTCAAACGAAGCTTTAATTGGGCCTAGTCTTAGTAGTCAATGCTGGGTTCTAGCCTTCTAGGGTGAGTGCAAAGGTGATATTAAAGAGTAATACATGTACAAAAGCTTGTTTAACTTGATATATATGTACTAGCATACAGTGCGCCTGGTTTGAATTTGGATTTACATCTTACTCTTTGTTTGCTCTCAAGCAATACAAGTCTTCAATTTGAAGTTGCTTATAACATCAATCCATGGACCTGTTTGTTTTGGTTTCTGGCAACTGCAAGTGCTGTTGTGGAGGCGTTCACCTGACGCACCCCTGACATGCTGTGTTTGGAGGAATTATTGCCACTTATGTCATATAATTGACTCTGACTGAGACTAACAGGCTCCATGTTCAATCAACATTTCAAAATGCCCATTTCACACGTATACATACAAGCGGCAAAAAGCATCTAATAATCTGCTTTGTCTTCAGCTAGAACTATATAGAACTTCCTGTATGAAAAAACTGTTGACAATCCTCTATGTTCTCTCAATGGCATGCAAATGAACCTTCTCATCTATACTTCATCCCAAAAAGGTAACTTCTTTTGAGGTTTAAAATTTGTCCACAAAAAATAACATTCTACAAAAACATGGGACACTGCCTCTTAATGCGGAAGCAAATCATAGGTGCATGCAAATAATAACTGCCAGACACAGGAGATATCCTCTGGGAAGGGAAAGTAGATGAGGGCACATGCTTCTTTTGCCAGCGTCCTTAATCTGCATGTCCGAATTTCCAGAAAGTTATTTGTTTTGGAATGAAGGGAATACACAGCATTAATGGGCTTTAGTATTCTCTTCTGAACATGTATGCTGGTTATACTGCGAGCATTTCTCTTCGTTCCGTTCTCTTTGGCTCAAAACACTTGATTTGGATCAATGCAAAAACTTCACTGGTCGTTTGCTTGAGTTTAGTTATCATTTACATTTTCATCAGTTTTTTTTACTGTGTATGAAACTCACTTTATACTAAGAGCAATATGTCCCCATTCATCTTTCCTCTGTTGTTCTGTAATCCAATACAAATTATAATGGATGTTTGTCCTCCCAAAACACAGATTTGTGATGTTGTAAGGTACCGGATTCACCGCATGAAGAAAAAATTGAAGGATGAATTGGACAGCAGAAATACAATTCAACACTATATATGTCCTAGCTGTAATAAAAGGTAGTAGTTGTTTGTCTAGTTTATTCATGCTAGGCAGAAAACTGGTGTGCTCTGGTAACCTTTTCTTCTGATCTGCAGATACTCAGCCTTTGATGCACTACAACTGGTAAGCTACACAGATGACTACTTCCATTGTGAAACTTGCAATGGTGAACTGGTTGCAGAGAGTGACAAGCTTGCTTCTGAGGAAATGGGAGATGCCGATGACAATGTTAGAAAGCGCAGGCGTGAGAAATTAAAGGACATGCAGCAAAGAATTGAAGTTAGTATTCGGTTATCTTTGGAACTCTTCTAAGTTTTGATGCCAGTGCTCGGTCCAAATATTATGGCAGGAAACAAAAATGTTAGGTGTTTTCAGCATTCCAGCACATCTGCTGCTGAGAATAGCTGGTTGACAAAGGGATTTTTTTATTTTTTTTTGGTTGTTGTGTGTGCTTGATTGAGAAAGTCAACCAAACAGTTTGGAAGAAAACAAGAACACATATAGCTGCACTGAGGTAATATTGTAAAACTGATATAAACATCCACCTGTGACAGGAATGGCACATTACCATCATGAACGTCACCAACTTTGCTATAACCTTTAGAGATTACACATTTTTTTGATATTGTAAATAGCAAATATCTCACTGGTATAAGGGCATATTTGCATACCAAGGCTAAAATTAGCCAAAATCAGCCCTAGTGCATCCAAACAAGAAGGCTAATAGGTGGGCTAATTTTGAGCCAAGCCTTCAACTAGTTAGCCAACGTCAGCTAATTTGGGCTAATTTTTAGCTCGGACTAGTGACGAACCATGTGTATCCAAACAGGCCCTAAAACAAATCATTTCATGTCCTTGACTGCCTGCTTACAGTTTTGTAGAATTTGTAGTATGTTTCCCTAGAGTCAAGAAATAGTTTTACTGATATCACTACTAGTTCTTATATGAGAAATTGAGAATATGTCTCTTTGGTTAAAAAAGATTATTGGGAAAGAATGAATCGTGTTCTATATGCAACATTTTGGAGGTGATTGCATGTATACTGATCTACCAACAAGTGTCTCAGAATCCTGTTCATGGTTGTTAAGAATCTGACTGAGGTATGTTCTTTAAATTGTTTTTCTATTACATTAGGAGCAATTGAAGCCATTGGTTGCACAACTTGATAGAGTGAAGAATCTTCCTGCACCTGAGTTTGGGAGCCTACAAACATGGGAAAGAGCAAACATTGGTGCTTTTGCAATTGGTGACCCTGCTGCTGCTGATACTTCTAGGAATTCACAAGGGCAGTATGGCACACCAATGCCATTCATTGGAGAGACAAAGGTAATACTTTCATATAGCTCCGAGTGCTACTGGATCTTCTTGGTTGTATATCTGACATAATTAAGTTAGATTTTAACTCTTTTCCATGTCCCAGTGAATTTTTAAATCATATTAGTCCATCATCTGCACAGAAGTCCACTCTTCTTTTCCCTGCTATCCATCACAATAAGAAAAATTCCTTGAGTCGAATCAGAAGTTTCACATTTGTATATTTTGTTGAGTTACGATATTTCCATTAAAAAAATTCTCACCAATGCATTTATGTTTAATATGGAGTCACGACACATGTGCTTAGCTTGTGTCGCATATAGTTGTTGCACCTTTGCTCGATCGGTGAGTTATCTGTTTCATTTTTCAGGTTGAAGTTGATCTTTTAGGCGGTGTGAAAGAAGAAGGTGCTGAATCAGGTAAAAATGGTTCTGAACTGAAAGTCTTACCTCCATGGATGATCAAAGATGGCATGAATCTTACAAAGGAACAAAGAGGAGAGAAAATTGAGCCACAAAAACTTGAAAAATCTGAAGCCAAAGATGACAAGAAACAGGACTCGAAAGATGATCAAAGTGTACAGGTCAGCTCAGGAATGAACATATACTGGACTTACCATAAAGAATCTAACTATTCAGAAATTTTTATATTATTTTTTATTTTAATCCGGTAGGAAGAATACATAAAGGCTTATTATGAGGCCTTGAGGAAAAAGCAGGAAGAGGAAGAAGCAAAAAGGAGAATGCAGCAGGAAGGCAAGATTTTTGTCCCAGATTCTCAAATTGAACGCCAAGTGGGCAAGAAATCCAAGCGGGATGATGATGATGACGGTATTGAATGGGAAGAGCATCAACCAACAGGTCAAGGTATCTTTTTCTTACTCTTATCTTTTAGAGCCAACCATTTTAGGTTTTCTGTATTCTGTATCTGAAATGCTTGTATAGGTGAAAACTGGTCTTCCAACCTATCTTCAGACTATACCTGAATTATTATATAATAAATAGCAAATTGACAATAGTGTACATGGAAATCCATGTATTTAATATGTGGACATGGTACCCATCACTGATTCAAAAAATAAGTCTTGACTAACCTTTGACTTTCCTTGAATAAAGTTTGTACATGTATTTGAGCTATTTTTTTTCTTTTCTTCCTGTTATAAGACTTAAATACTGGTCTAAGAGTATCTCCAAATCCCCATTTGGAGTTGTTCGAATAAAAATAGCTCTTTATATCTTTTCATCATCCAACAGTTTTTATATATCTTGTGCGCACTCTGTAGAGCTAACCCCGCTCTCCATCTTTGGCTAATGAAAATTTAGGAATAGAGATGACAATATTTGGATGTTTAATTAGAGAAGTTGGAGGTTCCTATCTATATTGATGGATATAAAGAGGCTCTTGGAGTTCCTCTAATCAACAATTGAGACATGTTTTCTCATAGATTCTGCTCCCTCGTCACCATCTCATTGATATCATCCACCCACTATCTTCTTTCATTCCTGATTCCTGAATGATAAGCATTCTGTATACAGAAAAGTCAAAATTTGACTGTGACAAAGAATTGTTCAATTTAATAAAAGTTTAGGACAAAACTTGTGACCAACTAGCCTACCCCAACTTGCTTGGGACTGAAAGGCTTTGTTGGTGTTGTTTAGGACAAAACTTGTGCAGTTAATATACCCATGTAGATTTTGCATCTGCTATTCTGCCTAATCTGTTTAAAAACGTGTAGGTAATGCAACCGAAACATACAAATTGGCAGATTTGAATGCGGAGGCTCAAGAATCTGGTGATGATGAAGATGATAATGTGTGGGAAGAGGGTTGAACTGGTATCCCACAGTACAGAGGTCAAAAGTGTTTCACTAATGAGCCTGATTATGTTGAACACATGATCAAAGAAACTTGTCCAAGTGAAAAGCCAGCTCCTTTCATTTTTCTTGTTGAAGATGTACAAAATGTACTTAAATATTGGAGCAGCGGGTGAACATTTTTCCACGTTACTTCGAAGAGGTGTTGTAGTCTTGGGGAATTTTAACTTTTTGCCATCCTTATAGAGGCCACTCCTTTGATTGTCAGCTTTATATGAGCCACTAACAGATTTACTCAGAAAACAGTTTAGCCCTACGGTTTTGCCATTCTCGCTGACGTGGCAGTGAATTTTAATGCCTGTCTCACCGGCACAAACGGCGATGGCTGCAGAGCTACTGTCTGTCACTCACACACGTACATGCACGCCTGCCGTACCTGTTGGCCACGGCAATGACAGCCTCCGATCGCCCACTGACCGCTGTCCCCGACGGCGAAGAGTGGGGACGCGGGTGCCTGTGCCCACGACGGGTGCACCAGGCAGAGGCGCGCTGCGGTGGCCGGCGGGAGGTGCATGAGCGCGTGGTCGTGGACCAACTTCACCAGCAGCTAGTGTTCATCCACACCGTCTTCAACCCGGGTTTGCAGACGCCGTGCTCCCGTGCGTGTTCATCGACGAGGCCTTGTCGTCATACGCGGGGGAGTTCGGTTCGAGTGGTTTCCTGATGTTCCTGCCTAGAGGTTGAAGACGACCCTGATTTGTAGAGCCCACATGTCACTAAGCGAAGGGAGGCATGGTTAATGGACAACAGCTCTGCAACCATGGCCGTTTGCGCCGGTGAGACGGAGCCGTCGAAGTTCACTGTCACGTCAGCGAGAGTGGCAAAACAATAGGACAAAAGTGTTTTCTGGGACAAATCTGTTAATGACGCATATAAAGCTGGCAATGGTAGGAGTAGCATCCATAACGATGGCAAAAAGTTAAAAATCTCGTAGTCTTGTAGACTGTTATTGTGTGGGCAACTTACATGTCTCTGTTTCACCGAAAGGAATTAGAGTTAAAAATGGCAGATCCAAACTTTTTACACGTACATGCACGTTTATGTCCTGAAAATGAAAATGCGATTGTAAGGCTGTCCACGCTACTATTCCTCTAAATCCATCCTCTAAAAAGAATATTCCATTCAGGTCATTGAGATTCTCTTCTTTATATTATTTTCTTCCGCATCCATCCATCCTCTATATCATTCTCTATCCACAGTAGAGCCCACATGTCTATAAATAAATTTTATCTAAATATATCCATGTGAGATCTTGTTTTGAAGAATTTATTGCAACGAATTTAATGGTGCAATTGAAATTTAATTTGGGTTTTCAGTTTGTGAGTTGTAGCTTTTTTTTTTTAAGTGGAAAAAGTGGAGCCCGTCGCTGAGCGCGCAGGCTCTCTCTCCCGCTCGCGTGCGCGCTCTTCCGATTCGTGGATGGCTGCTGCTGCTCAGAATGGCGGATGACCTCTATTACGCTCAGAATGGCGATTGGCTGCTGCTGCTCTAAAATAGCGAACTCATATACAGGACCCGCTGCAGCTGATTTCGTGTGCTATATGCAAATGGCGGATGGCATAAAAGACAGCAGTGTGGACAGCCTAAGTCACCATTCATCGATAGACTCGAAACCTCGCATCTTTCTCTGATTGCTCCCTCCCCGTCCCGTGTGGGCATCCTTTGAAGAAGTAGACGCAATAATTAGAAATGCTCGAACTCAATTTTGCAAAGATTCAGGATTAGCTGTCAATAATGTAAATGCTGCCCCTAAAAAGATAATGTAAATGCTGCAATTTGCCATAGAAGAACAGTAGATTGAACCACAAATGATGTTTAATGTGCAAACAGTGTAACCGAGGGATGAGTTTATACATACGGTATATCTGCGTTATCTAATCTAATACAATTAAATCTAGGGTATTAGTTAATGCTATTCTGAATCTGCTTTGATCATCACACAAAACCCATGAGTCTTGACACGCAACCAAAACACATGTAACTTGCATTACACAGTCTACATATCGGCTAATGCAGGTAAGTAGTCAGACGGATACACAGCGAAAATTGAATTTGACGAATCTGTAACATGTTACAAAACTGTTGGCGAACAAAGATAGTAATCAGCAAGCACAATGGTTACGTAACAAGTCCAAAATTTTGATGGATTTATTTTATTTAATTTAATTTAAATTTAAACATGAAGCTAATTTAAATTTAAACATGAAGCGAGAAAAGTAGAATACTGTCCACTTTAATAATGCTCGCCCAGATCTGATTACCGAGCTCCAACACACCATATCCCTACTAACTACATAAACATAAACCTGGTTCTTAGCAAGCTATCATCTATGGTCTATAACTTATAACACACCTAATCTAACCTCATTTACCACAACAAACAAGAAAACACAGTGATCTTGGCCAGTGTTTACACCTTCCTATATATATTGTATATAGGCAAAGAATTAGACCAAGCATTTCCGGTTTCTACATGCTACCAGGACCTCCCTTACTGGCGCCTTGCAGCTGCTCCATCGGGGAGTTAGCTATGCTGTTCACCGACCCATGGGTCTGGGAGCTCAGCTGCGGGCTTGGGGGAGGGCCTGGAGTGGCTACAGGGTTGGCCACATTATTGCTCATTTGCTGCAGAGTTCCCGAGCTCAACTGGGGGCTCATTGCACCCTGCTGTCCCATCTGCTGCTGCATCATCAGCGACTGCTGCGAGCCAGCAGGTGAGCCCACCTGTGCCTGCTGTAACGGAGATCCCATTTGTTGTTGTTGCTGCTGCTGCTGCAGTTGCTGTTGTTGGAGCTGTTGCTGCTGCTGCAGTTGTATTTGTTGCTGTTGCTGTAGCTGCTGCAGTTGTTGTTGCTGTTGCTGCTGCTGCTGCTGCGGGTTCTGTTGCTGGGGGTTCTGTTGGAGCTGCTGCTGCTGCAACTGCTGCTGGAGCTGCATTTGCTGTTGAGCGTTCAGCTGAAAGTTACCTCCTGGCATTTTTGGAGGGCCCATAGACGACATCATGGCCCTCTGGAGGGGGCCAAGGTTGCTTCTGTTTAGCGGCTGCCCCATCATAGACAAGCCAGCTGAACTAGGAAGGATTGGAGAGCTGCTTCCAGGCATTCCAACCATTCCAGGATACATGCCTGCTGCCCTTTGCTGTGCCAACCCAATACGCATCTTCGCAAAAGCAGCAGGGTTCATTCCTGGCCGAAGTCCAGCTGCAGCAAGGTTGGATGCCATTCCCATGTTCATTGGGTTGGGATTGTTACCTAAGCCTGACATCGATCCCATGGGGGAGGACATTGGCCGCACATTGCCCATTCCCATAACATTTCCAAGGCCACCAAGACCACCAACATTGTTAACCATATTGCCCATGTTCATGGTTGAGCCAAGCCCCATCATCACTTTCCTAGACATAGGTTGTTGCTGTTGTGCCTGTAGCATTTGAAGCTGTTGTGCCTTATTGTTACCTATCTGACTTGAGGCCATTGGGAGATTTGAGCCAGGCCCCAACATCTGAGATAATGGGCTCGTGGGCAGAAGCTGAGGTCTTTGCATCTGGTTCAGTGGAAGAGATGATGGTTGCTGCATCTGGGCTTGAGCATTTTGCTGCAGTGGTTGCTGCTGTGGCTGTGGTTGCTGCGGCTGCTGAACCAAATTTTGGTCAAGCTGCTGGCTCCTTGGAGGCATGGCTGACCCTTGCATATAACCTTGCTGCATTGCTAGAACCTGGTTGCTACCTGCAGATGGAAGCATCCTATTGACATGTAGCATTTGCGTTCCAGGTGCCACATTTGCATGGGCTGCAGCATTGAGTTGCTGGCTTACACCTCCTTCTTGCTTTACATCACTCACTAAATTGTCCGGTAAAAGTCCAGAGAGTGTATTGAGGTTAGCAGAGGGGGTGGTCCGCACAACTTTATCATCAGCTGTAGAATGCCCATCACGCGACATCTAGAGCAAAAGGTACAGGCAGGTAAAGAAAAATGAGATTGACTTAAGCATCTTACTATTCAGGGAATTAGGTTATGGAACTTACATGTTTAATAATCTGCTCTGCAAGCAAGTCGGCATAGTACTGCCAAATCAAAAAATTGAAAAGTTAGGACACAAAAAGAACAATTAAATAGTATGCCCTAGTGTTTCAGGGCCTTTTATGCTACATAGGACAACAGTGAAAACTTGAGAGATAACAACAAACCTTTGTCGGTAATATGAATACACAATCATATGAATTCGGACCATCAAAATCTTCTTGATCTCCATATTGCATTCTTACAGTTTCATCAGGCATTTCCTTGAAAACCACCTGGAATGGCCTTGAATGACCTGTAGGACAGTGTGAATCAGATGTTCAGATTAACTGAAGGTGCTGCGGCTTTTGTTTCCTGGAGACCTTTTCAGCAAAATGTCTGTAAAGCATACCTTGGTACATCCGGTTTGTGCTCACAAAGTTTATTATCCTAGTCTTGCACGTGTTTATAGTTCCACTAATTATAGAATTACAAAGAGGTCTGGTTGGATCTTTATAATCCTCAGAATGGAAACAACTGTTGAGACATCTAGCTACATCTTCTCTTCGATGGATAATGGTTTTCTTTGGAGATATTGTATCAACCTTGTTCTTCTTATTGAAAATCTGGTACCTGAAAAGAATACACAACAATAACTACATGTAGAAAGAAAAATATTATCACAAATGCAATGGCCAAAAATGAAATATTTCAAATCGTCCACAAGTGGGATCTATATTAAAAAAAAGCATACATGCATGGTTTGGTTTTAGCTCTAGCCTGCCCCCAACTTACTTGGGACTAAATCGCTTTGCTGCTGTTGTATATGCATTGCTGACTCTTCACGAAATTCTATATTTAAACAAACTTAAGGGCAACAAACAGACTAAACAATAGTCCACATTTGTAAGTTGTAACAACTGATAAGAGGTACCAAGCGCTTTGTACATGAGATTCAGTACTAAAAAACCATTTTAGACTCGCAAAGCTTTCTTCAGGTTTTTAGTTAGTTGAGAAACTCCAATCTCCAATCCTAAAAAAGATGATTTAATTCTTTACCCTTTCATTTTGTTAGGTACTCCCTCAATTCCAAACTGTAAGTTGTTCTGACTTTTCTAGCTTTTGCTATGCACCTAGATATGTGCTATGTCTATATACATCATGAAAAGTACGTATTTATAAAAGCCAAAACAACTTACAATTTGGAACAGAGGGACTACTTAATTAAGTTAAAATGTTGATTAACTTTGGTAAAGAATTTAAACAGTTCATTCGCACATAGCCTGACACCTTTTTTTTTTTTTTTGTGTGTGACCACAGGAACTAGTACCTAGTAGAGCTGAATCTCAGCTTTAAAATAGTCTACACATCAAATTAACAACATGCAACCCAAAACTTCCTTAAAAAGTGCCTCCCATGACATACTTCCAAAGAAACTAAGAATAGAAGGGAAAGCAGCCACAAAATTTCGTGAAGGGAGAGAGCAAATGTGGAAATTGTGCCATACCGATGGGAAATATTATCAATTTTAGCAAATTTATCAAGGATTGCTTGGTCTCCCATAGGTGCGGTCCCAATCGATGGGCTGCTTGCATTCAGTGGAGCGTGCATGTTTGAAACACTGGCAGGAGACCCAACAGCACTCACAGGCGGTTGAGTTTTGGGGACAGAATTTGTTTTCCTCTTTGAGGAAGCAACAGCAGGCTGTTGTATTCGGTGCATGGAATCACTAGGACTGGAAGCTACAGATGGAAATCCAACTGCAGCACTGGAATTTGTAGCAAATTTATCTTTCTGTACCCCTATTACAGCTGATGTCACAGCAGAACCAAACTGGCCACCCATTGAACTGCTTGATATCTCTCCAGATTTCGAGGACACTGGAGACTGAACCATAGGCCCCGAAGGGGCACGAGAGCTAGGTGCTAACTTTCTTCTCTGAATCATTTCTTCTTTTTTCATGTCCTTCTCAGCTGCGAATCGAGTATTTTGCCACTGTCCCATGTTTGGGACATTATTTCTTGCCACTGATTGCTGTGGTAAATGCTGAGCTTGGGATTGCTGCTGATCGAGCATGGAACTTTCAGGTGCCATAGATTGCAAGGTGTCTTTCGACTTATCAGAACCATCCATCTGCTCTTGCTTAGGACCGTATCCCAAATTTTGCGGATGATTGAAATATAAAGAAGATCCTGGATCTTGCAAGTTGTTCATCATCGAAGAAGGATACCTCTGACCACTCAGTGAAGAAGTAAACTGCATCCCCTTGACATCTGGATGCTGTTGCTGGTTCTTCCATTGCATCTCCTGCCCTCCAAGGGGCTGAGGCCTTATCTGCTGCTGCTGTACATCATCGATGCCACCAGTTGGCTTTATTCTCTTAGGATCTTGAAGCGGTGCATCTTGCATTTCCCTCTTCACAGATAAAAGGCCATTGGCAGCCACAGTGTCATTGTAACCAATCATGCTCCGAGGAGATGAAATGCTTGAATTGATTCTAGAAAAATTGGCAGGTGGTCCTGCCATACGATCATTACCAGCAGCAGAATAACTTAAGGTTTGTTGTATACCAGATTGAGACAAAAGCATTCTGGCAGCGTCTTGTGAAGAATTATTTGGTCCAAGTGTCTGAGAGCCACCCGAAACAGAGATATTTTGGATGGTAATGTTATCACCAACCTGATGAGCTGCATTACTGCTAGTGATGCCCATCTCATCAACTTTAGCATTTTCAGGTAACCTATCAATGCAAACCTTTTTACCATGAGACATGTTACTGGATGTGACAACAACTTCAGGATTTTGCCTCAGCCTCCTCTTTTTCCCTATACCAAGGTTCAACTGCAAGTTACATAAGAGGCTTAGTTTCAGACATACATACATACCATTATAATATTTTATGTTCAGCATGTCAGTACCTTATGCGGAACAGGATCCTGACAAAGTCGATCCAGTTTAGGTGTAGGGTCTAAGCAAAGTTCTGGTTGTAGAGCCCTCACAATACGAGCCTCAGCTTCCTAGACAAACATGCATATCACAATAGCCCATATGGTTCACCAAAGCAAATTGAATTGCAGTAACTGAAATTTCGGCTTAATCTATTTCAGAAGTTCATTGAGGTATCCAACCATACATAATTACGGTATCATGCTATTCCAGTGTTATTAATCAGTTATTGAAGAGCTAACTTTACAATTGCTAAGTATTAGCTACACAAAAGATTAAAGGCCTGTTTGGATACACATGGCTAGTTACTAGTTGGGGCTAAAAATTAGCCCAAAGTAGCTATGGTTGGTTAGCTAGTTGGCTAACAACTTGTTGAAGACACAGCTAAAAGATTAGCCCATTTTATTAGCCCTCCTGTTTGGATGCACTAGAACTAATTTTTAGCTAGCTAGCGCCTTGGCGTCCAGGTGAGGAAAAGGACTGGGTGTCGGGGGTCGCCTAGCTAGGTGTCGTATGGCATCCGCCTCGGCGTCTAAGGCGTCCGCCTTATGCATTAGGCATCCACGGCGTCACCAACCAGCCCGCGGCGGTCGCTATACTCGCCGGAAAAAGAAGGGAGCCAGAGTGGGAAATTGCTCCCACAAGGGACTTTCCCGCTTTCCGCCGGCCCCTGCGCGCGCGACTGGGAAGAGAGAAGGATTGGGAGATGGGATTGAGAAAAGAGAGGGGGAGAGAGATGAAACATACGAGCCTTTCTTCCCCACTCGTCCTCTCCTCCGACGGATCCAAATCTGCCCGCCCGCCGACGCGTCTGTGGCCCACCAACGCATCCGCGCGCGCCAGCTCGGTCTTCCACGTGCGTCCGTGCGGAGCCATGTCCCACGATGCATCTGCTCGCGGCCTCCGCCGCGGACCCGTGCGTCCATCCTCACGGACCCAGGTGGCTGGTACTATGCACTTCCTCTCTTCCAGAATCCTCGCCTCAGTATGGCTCGCCTCCTCTCTTTTCACATATAAAAAGGCCAATGCTTGCCTGTGGCTTGTGCGGCTCTCTTGTTTACATATAAAACAGAGCAGAGGGATCACATGGGTACTGTTGTTGCTTTATCTACTTATGCTTTGATTTATAGATGCTAAATGTAGTACTAGTACATTAGCTGCTGCTGATGCTCTGTTTTTATATGTTAATTGCTCTGTTTTATATGCTAATTAGCTATATTAAGATTGGAATATTGGATTGGCATTTGAATTTGAATTTTTATTTGCATTATATATTAAATTGTCTATATGGCGTCGCCTAGGCGAGCGCCTTATTCGCCTAGGCGGCTGGAAGGGGGTCGCTCGCCTCTCCTCGCCTTACCGCCTTTAAAACATTGATCCTTTGTATCCAAACATGCCTTAAACTCAAATAAGCAATTAGAGTATATGACTGCGAGTGCAAATGCCAAAATGAGCCATGTTGAAATTCGAAATAATAAAATAGATGTTACCACAACATACTTACCACAAAATCCCTGTAACTCCAGGAATCGTCAGATAGAAGGGTAATGTCCTTTACAACATTCTCAAAGGTCATTCGCAGTCGCACTTTATTCACAATAGGTGATCCTACCTCAGCTGATGATGCAGGCACTTGGTTGGACACATGCTTTCGGTAGTCACGTATCTAGAAAGGACAATGAAGTACTGCTAAAGACTCAATTTTCTCTTATCAATAAGGTACAGTAACACATGACCATGAGCGCAGGACACCACATGATGCTTCACAATAATGCATAATGATTGTTTCTGAAAGAAGTGTAAGGAAAAAGGTTGGTACTATACAGGTAGGTTGGCATATTGTAGAACATGTTGGCAGTAAAGCTAGCCAAACTTCTAATTTTTCTTTTAAAGAAGGATTTCCATATAGTGTAAAACCTCGGTACAGAAATTGTACCAATATGCTTTTTTGAACCATGTATCAGAGAAACCAAGCACAACTTATAAGAGAATAAATTTCAGAAAGGTTTCAGCATGTTGCAGTTCAATAGCATTTCTTAAGTGTGATAAAGAACTGACCTCACAAACAACTGATCCATTATAGTACTTGCTTGGTATCTCATCAAGAATATCGCCAGGTAGCCTACCAGCTTCAATAGCCTGCAGATCATGAGGAAATGCATGTAACTATAATTAGAGTAATGTAGATCAATAATTTATTTTTAGCCAGCTAAATGGATATGGCCAATCAGTTAGGAGGCTAAAAAAACAAAGCAAACATATTAGTCTAGTACTCAAAATATCTGCACAACTTTAGAGAAAATTGCCACTCATAATATGGTAGTGTATGAAAATGATCATGCACATGAAACTTGGGCTCTTGGGCTAAAGGAAGCTAAGGTCAAACTATAGGGTCGCACCAATTTTGCAATCATATGGTCTTATAGAAGAATAGAACTTCATCACCATGTAAGAGGTTCAGATCTGAAAACTACCTTGAAACATTCTTCTCGTTTTGTTTCTTCAGATGGGACTCAGCATTCTTGTTCAAGAGCACAAGAAGAATATGCGTAACTATACCATACTCAATAGGATATTGCTATGATTTTTTAATTCAATCCAAGCCAATTTCATAATTTTGCGCCAACATGAATATTCAAGTTTGCATAAACAATAATCATGCAAATATGGTATAGACTTTTTCCCCTCCAAAGTTTTAGTTTATCCCCGCTATTTATATTCGAATTTGGTAAAGAAATACACATATTTCACTGTCATAAGCCTTAGTTTGAAGAATTCGACAAACTTAATGTGAATTCCCAGTTTCTTTCGATGAGATAGATACATGGGAATGACTATAATTGGATAGAATCTCAGTGGTATCTTACAATTAACCAAGTTTTTGCATCTGATTGGAAAGTATAAGGCCCTGTTGGAACATAAGATTTTTTCCCTATTCCTCCTATGAAATTCATGTGCTCCAAACACAACAGTTTTTCCTTATTCCTCCTATGAAATTTCTGAATTCCAAACAGGCCTTAAACATTGCCCCAACACTATCCATATTACAGCATACAATAATTCATATTTCAAGCAAGTCAAATTTGTGTTCATATTAGAAATAAAGTAAATTTGGTATGAACAAATTGGTTGGTTTTCACACCTAATCTGGCTCCAAATTTTTGGGTATGACATTGCATGCACTATGGACATGTCATCCAAGGACAACTAAAACAAAACATGCAATCAAGTGATACCATACTTACAGAGAATAACTTTTCTGATGCTCTATCATAGGGATGCAGTGTTTTGCCATCCTGAATTGATGTCTGACTAGGATCCATCTGAACATATATGCATTTTATGTCAGGAATATATTTATAGTTGAATGCCTTTCTCTGAGTTCCAGAAAAAACAATGCAACAAGAATAGTAACTGAAATTCACTACATAAATTTCCAGATGAACTCACAGATGCTGACTTTGAAATGAGATAACCTCTCTCATAGAGGCTAAATGTGAAAGAAACCTCATGATCTGCAATACAACGTTGAGTGCATAACATAAATAGAGTAAATACAAAAACTGATACAAATAAAAAAAATCTTCAACTGTTCAAAATACCTGGCAAAATTTCCTTGGAGCACGCTGGTAAAATTTTGATGCCATTGACATCTTTTCCTCTCTCAACGAAATCATCCTGCACAAAGACATTAAATGAGCATTCCATCATAGCAAAACCCAGTTATTATGAAGAAAAGATAATTGCATGTCAAAGTCAAATTAATAAAAGCAAATACAAAGAGAAAACCAACAAAGCAAAATATGTTATTCTCCAATCATTTTAGGCCTATTTGGATTCACTATCTACTAGTGGTTAGTTGGATAGTAACCCATTATCTGATGCTATAGATAGTGGGATAGTTGTTATGTAGTGGTCCAACTAACAATTATCCAATCTACTATCTATACCTGTTTGGATCCAAAGAGATAGTTATTAGCAGATAACTACTACCTACTAGCAACCAAACAGGGCCTTAAGCTAACAAAAGATCTGACAACAAGATTTGGAACGTCTACTATCCAATTGAAGTTTAACACTGCAGGTACATCTATCCATGCCAATACTTGGTAATTTTACATTTCCCAATTGGTATGGCTTGGCCCCCAACTAAAATTATAAGCTACTTGAACACTAGAGCAACAATCCATGGAGGGTGCAACAGAAAGAGCTGGACAAGATAACATCCCTAGTCTCAACAGATACTAGTACAGCTAAAAAAGAATCTCCACTATTGGTGATCTTATGTTAATTGGAAGGTAGGAGCATTTCCCTTCCTTCATGGCAAATAATTCTGGGTCAATCCCTTGGAAACCGCACCTAAAATGCTCTAGACCCAAGGGATGATCAAAATTAGGGTAATTGACAAGCTAGAGTATTTCACAAGATAACAGCTCTTCGATAGATACTGAGTTCAAGCAGCCCAAATTGCCACACTATTTTTTGGCTCGCGTAGCCGGACTGCCACACATATCCATCCAAAAAAACCCAGCTTAACACCAAACACGAGAAGGGGAAAAAAAAAAAAAGGTATCGATTCCCCCCCCCCCCCCCCCCCCCCAACTGCCTCAGACTCCTGCAGAGTTCAGTAAGCAACGAAGAACACACACCCCAAAATTCAGTCAGAATTTTCAAGCCCTCCGAAGGATTTGATCACTGTGAACGAAAACGCGATTGAGTGTCCAACACAAGCTTTCGAGCCGAAATCACCCAAAATATTAAACCTTGAAGTGAATTAACAAAATTCACCTGACAAACACAATATTCGGAACAAAGATCACATTTTTTATCAGTTCCCCGCACAAATTGCTTTCCGCTCCCAGATCCCCATCCCCACTGTTGCTACCCAGACCATCTCGAAGCCAGACACAAACCCAAGAGAGCAAGCCAGAAAGCACGATCGCCTCACCTCGCGTCTCGACTCAGACAGGGAACCCTCCTCCTCCCCCGCGCCCGGCTTTTCCGCCTCCGCCGCCTGTGCCAGCAACGCGGACGCCGAGCGCGCGGCCGGGTGCACGCGGACCCCGACCTTCGATAGCTTGAACGAGATCCCCATCCCCACGAGGGGTGCCGCCCCGCGGCGACAACCTAGGCTTCCTCCCCACAACCTCCTCCGGCGTCTCCTTCACCGCCGACGAGCTCGTGCGTGCGAGGGGGAGAGAGAGAGAGAGAGAGAGAGAGAGAGAGAGAGAGCCCCGGGGGGTGGATGAGCACGGTGTACGGTGACGCGGCTGTATGCAATGTATGCCTCCTGCCGGTAGAGTGCGTGTTACTGACATGTGGGGTCAACAAAAGTGGGTCAGGGGGCCGCGTACTCTGGTGTATATCGCGGGACTCGCTTGCGTGTGTGGACTTGGTTCAGCCTGTGCTTTTCTCCGGTTATACCTTCTCTAATTTCTTGTTATCGAGAAATTTCGTGTTTATGGTAGAGTCTACAGAACAATGGAGTTGGATACACCTGATTTTGTTCTCACTGTTTCTCTTCCTCCTTCCATTGTCCGTTGCCGCTCCTCTCACGGCCTTCCTCTTCTCCTCCCTTGCCACTTTCTTCTCCAACTATGGCAAACGGCCACGCTCTAACATCACCATAGCTCCTAAACCGCTCGCCGTCATCCCCACCGCTTGCCCTGTCTCTCTCTCTCTCAACGGCCGGCCCTTCTCTACCTGCCGGAGTTTGAAAAGAAAGAGAGGGAGGCTCGCCGAAACCCTAGCCACTGTCGTCTCCGAGAGGGGAGGCTGCCTACCTCATTGATATCGACGTCGCCTAAACCCAAGGCCACTGGAGTTGGAGAAGAAGGAGAACGAGGGGGAGAGGCGTTGGGGGCGAGCGCAGAAAAATCACGTGTCAAAAGCAGCTAAAGCACTCGATTGTGTTATAGCTTTTCCGTTTTGGAAAAATATACGTTTTCTCAAAATATTTTGTTTCCAAGAATGTGAGAAAGAGGTCAAGTATCTATAGTAATATTATTAATTTAGAATATTCCTAATTTGACATGCTTGAACATATTTTCACTCAGTAGTGGATCCGAACCCAAAATGGAGCAAGGGCGAACTTGAACTAATGGAGAAAGATTACAACTAGATTTTAAATAGCCCCACGTGTCGTCCGTACAGGCGACTCAGGGGGGAGGGGGCAACTCCCTCCCCGCCGCCTAAGCTCCTCGGCCACTGTTGTCACTCCCAATGCTTGTGGTGGCGGCGGCGGCCAGCTACAGTGTCCAAAAAGGCTTAGACCAACGTCTTCCCCCTCCCTCTCCTCTCCTTCCCTCCCCTCGCCTCTCTTTCCTTCGACCTTGGAGTTTTATGGCGCTAGGGCGCCCGACAACAGTGAAACCCTTAGTTTGGTTTGGAATAATTGATGAAACCTAAATACTAACCTTGTGCTTGAGTGTTGTGATCACAAGAATGGTTAGTACATTCAAGTGAGGAACTATGACGATGTCCATGCAAGTGGTGTAAGCACATCGACAAGTTTTGATCAAGTGCTTCTCGACTTGGATTTGGAAAGGAGCTCAAAACAAAGGTATAAACCATAGGAACTCTTTATTTTTAGTGATCAAGACACTATAAAGAGTGTGATCACATTTAGGATAGATGACTGTACTATTAAGAGGGGAGAAATTCACATGTAATCTTAGTCGTCAAGTGCCATTAGATGAATTGACTTGAACATTTGCATTTAGATCTAATGCACTAACTTAAAATCCATTGAATCTGTTTGAAAAATACTAATACACCTTGCACGTGATAGTAAAACACTTTATGGTGTTGGCACATTTAAAAATGAGGTGAAGTTTGAGAGGTAGAGAGCATTTTCGGTGAAGTTTCCTATGAAAAAAATATGCACCAGATGCTGGCTTCAAGAACACCGAATGCTGGCCTCAAGAACATCGGACGCTGGCTCAGCGCGTCTGATGGCTAACCCTAGATAGCTTCACAGATAGACGTGCATCGGACGTTGGGGTGCTTCCGATGGTGGTGCGCCGGAAGCGTCCGGTATAGATTTTCTTGAACTTCTCTGATTGGTCACCGGACACTGGTAATCTGTTAACATAGCATCCGGTGGGTTCAAAAGTGCGTCCGGTGATGACTCAACAGCTGAGCATTAGGGCAAGCACCAGACGCTACGTTCGCCCGGTGAAGTGGCGTCGAACGCGTCCGGTACCAACCCTGTGCTCTCAAGGTGGTTTCTGCACAGTCTCTGGACTGAGGCGTCGGACGCGTCCGGTGTGAAGAATGTCACAGAACCGACCAATTTATACGAGCACAAGTACAACGATCGCATTTTTAATCGCAATCCAGTCGCACTTGAGCCAATATAAACCCGGTAGTCCGGAAATCTCGAAGGATTTCAAACATTTCATACCCCAAGGATCATTCATTCAGCAATACCCGATCACATGACACATAAGTTCGCAACCGAATTTAAACATCAGAGTACAACATAGTCTTTTACACAAATATAGTAGTAGCGGAAGTCAACATAGTTTTACCCCACAGAGTTCAAATACGAGTACCATCAAATGACCTTGTCGCAGCATTCTTACAACATCTAAGGATAGATAATGACCCTGCCCTCGAGTTTAGTCTTCTTCGCCCGCAGGGGTGAAGCAATTCCTGCAATACGCGTAGTAGACTACACCATCTGCAACAATGGGAATAAAACCCTGAGTACTCAATTGTACTCAGCTAGACTTACCCGACAGGGAGTAAATAAAAAGATTCTCAAGGATATGCAAGGCTTATTTGGTGGAGCTCAGAGGGTAGCATCATTTTTGTATCAAAAGCATTACTACAGTAGAACCTCAACTTATTCATTTTAATTGTGATAAGCTTCAATTTCAGTTAAGCTATTTACTAAGATTAGCCACCATACTAAGCATTCACTGAATATTGTAGCAATCAATAAAACCATATGATTTCCGATATCCACAGATATCAACCTCATCTCACCATAATCATTATGTTCAAGTTATTAGCCTCTACCTCACCAGAAGATCAGTTCAGTTTCTCACTAACCAGGAGAGATGGCGATTCGAATCGATTGTACCAGCTGGCAAATATGCCAATCACAAACCCTGTCAGCCGAGCCACTGGCTTCTTGAGCCACCGTTAAATCTTTCTGAGACATAATATGTATCGCGGGCTTGGAGGGGTCCATATTCTCAGAGACAAACCCACTTCCAGGATGCATCAGGTCCCTGACCTGCCCTTGGTAAGATGGTGTCTCCGCACATCCTTCCTACCTCCAGAATATGTCTGCCTTATCACGCCCAATTCCCGGCTCAGAAAGAAATACTCGGCTTCGCGGTCAGAACGACTTATCTGGCCAGCTATGTGACGACGTCTTTCAATCTCAACTGATGTCTGGTGGCCTCAGTCCTAGTCGGCCGCAAGCAGCACCGAAGACGGCATGACCTCAACCATGTCATGCGGCTCCCCGCTACCTAGCCTTGATTCTCTCATTAGACACTGTGGCATGGTGGCACATATAGTCCATCATGTGGAATCCAACCCCATCATCATTAGTAACCACCTATGCTCGCGAAGGACAGGAAATCCCTCGACTTCTACCGGTCTAAGCATGGCTAAGCATAGGATCGAACCCATCCCCTTGTCTAGTAATAACTTCAGGATCAAGTATAAGTGGACAAGGTATAAATGCAGCAACGGTATCATATCAACTCTTATACTTAAGTGCACAATCATACGATTTAATAAAGACCAGTGTATTTGTAAAAAGAGTAGGTGGAGACTTAGGAATGCTCCGGGGCTTGCCTTTCACAAAGTTAGTGGGTTGGTGATCCGGGCACTCCGGAAGTTCAGCTTCTTCTTCCTGACCTTCGGGAACCTCTGGCACTTCAATCTCCGGCGGAACTCCCTCCTCCGGTGGATCGAACTGCAACAGCGTCACGCCTCCCGGCGATCCTGTATGCATGATATGCATATATGAGAACTGAGAATGCACATGAAATGCAAGATAGAGATGCACGAATTAACCCATGATATGCAATCAGTTTAACAATCCACACTCATTTATTTCTTTCCTAGACAACCAACTCATACTCACCCTTCTTAAGCAAAACATAGAACAATTTCTCGTCCCGGGTGAGAGGTCTACAACCTGCACTTAATAATTAACATGCATCAACTAACCTACCACAACCAAAAGATATTTGCTTAGAAACAATTAAATAAACCCTAGCCTATAACTGGACCTACTGTTTACTGTGACCAAAAAAATCCATAGAAATTACAGTAGCTATTACACATCCAGATTAGTCTACTGACAAAATTTCATGTCATTTGGACAAGTATAACAGTCTACACAAAAATAACAAGCAACCAGCCTTTTAAACAATGGAAAATACTTAACACAGTGAAAAGTATCAAACAACAGATTTCCTAATTTTCTTAGCTTCTTTCCAACATAACATAGCCCAGGAAAAATATTCATGTCCATAACCTTAACACATTAAGCATGGTGATTTTTGCAAGATTAAAGCATAAAAGGCACATTATACTAGACATCATATAAATAACAGTGAAACACCAACAAACATATTTTTCATAGATTCTACTTCCCTAAACAAGATGAATGCAAGTGGAATCACATTTTTAGCACATTCCTACAATTACTTATGCATTTATCAAGTTTGCAAGCAATTAACAATTTAATTATAACTGCACATAAAAAGTATTCAAAAAGTATATTTTATATTTTTTCTTGATAGAGCTCAGAAATACAAACACAACAAAATTTGGTTCACCCCAAATAGACATTCCTAGCTCCAGATATGAATTTTGGAAGGTTTTACACATTTTCTGGAAATTCATTTTATAAATCAAAAACCTAAACCCGATAGAACTGCTACGTGCACCCGGCTCAGTGAACCAGAGGCGCACCCGAACGGCTGACTCGCGGGACCCGGGGTCGACCCGAACCCACGCTTCAGAGAGCGGAACAGAGCCGCCGGTGCGGACCGGCGAGAGCTCGCCGACGGCGAGGTCTCCGGCGACGCCGAGGCTACCTACCGACTCGTGGCAACGGGACGAATCCAATGGACCAACTGCCGAGGGTCGTACTCCACCGGAGCGAGCTCGACGGCGGCAATGGCGGACGGCGGTGGTCCGGCGAGCTTGCGCCGGCCGATTCCGGCCGTTGCTCGCGCGGCTAAGCCTCGTTCCGTGTTCCTGGAACCCTAACGGACCTGTGCGTGCAACGAATCGAACTATTGCGCACGGGAGCTCACTGACCGCGCTCGCATGGTGGCACGGTGGCGAGCGGGTTCACGGCGAACTCGGGTTCCGGCGAAACTACGGCGAGATAGACCTAACCAATGGTGTGGAATGGATCTACGGCTAACGGAGACTCCTAGACGAGCAAAAGAGAGGGAAGCCGACCCCGGCATCGCCCTCGTCGCGGCGACCCGAGAGCTCGGCGGCGCTCCGGCAATGGCGGACGGCGAGAAGCTCGCTGGAGCTGTACCTTAGGTCGGCTGAGGTCGGCAACGGGTCGGAAACGAAGAGCAGAGCAAGCCGAAGCTGCGCCGAGGGTGGAGCGGTCGGAGACGGCTCGGTGGCGGTGGATTTCACCGCGGCGGTGGCGCGGCGGAAATGGCGACGGCGGAGGGGAAAGAGGAGAGCAGCGAGCGAGCAGAGGGCGAGAGAGCGGGGAGAGTGAGGGCGAGCGTGCGGGAGACAGGATGGCGTGTTCCCCTTTGTAAGCCGACCGCGCGGCAGCAACGACGGCGTACGGCGCCACCTGGTGGCCGAGGCCTGACGCGGTCGCGCGGCGACGCCCGAGGGTCGAACTGAATCGGCTCCGATTCAGTCTCCGCGGACCCGACTGAAACTCGATTTTTATCGATCTATAACTCGCGATCCAAGGCGTTTCAGCGAAAACTTCACTAATATGGATTGAAGAGCTATATGAGTAGATCATTTCATATTAAGGCACTTTACTCTAGTTCGGCCTGGATTGAGAGATACAAGTCGATGAACAGGGGTACACCGAAACTGAAAACCGGTTTAGACTTAGGAAAATTTGAAAACTTCCAAAACAGCTCCAAATCTGCACTAATTCAACTTTTTGACCTTCTTCCACTCATTTTCATGAGTTGACCCAAAAATAAAGTTTGTTGCTTATAAAATTCTACACAACTTTGATTAAGGGTGCACTGACATGCAGAATCTCTAAAATGTCCTTCTTGTTTGGTCAAACAGAATAGCTTTTAAAGGACTCTCTAGTCAACTATGAGCTAGAGGGGTATTTTGGGGATTTCACCAACAAGAACATTGTTCCAAATGTTATCCTAAACATGTATAAAGCATTTAGAACCGTAAACAAGCATCACATTTGCATGTCAACACATTTTGCATAATATGGACATATAAACAAACATATAGCAATAAAAGGGAATCAAATAAAATGCAATGATAATGATGCATGAAATGACATGATCTATGCTTGATGACATGCAAATGCAAGTGTGAAAATAGTAACTAACACTAGGGTGTTACAAAGAACACCGCATCCGGTGCCACTTTAACAGCGCGCAGGAATTCTTGATCGTTGGGATCCAATGAACCGCGTTCAAAGGTAGAGCCACGTGGACGGTTGTGAAGCACCGGACACTGGTCTGGCTGTGTCCGGTGCCCTCACAAGAATTTCAAAAATGGCTAGTTTTGCACCCTCACTTATAAACAGCCACTACTGGTTTGGGAAGGCTCTCTAGCACAATTTCATGATCATAAGACACCCTTGAGCCATCTAAAGCTCCTCCGAGTCATCTAGAGCTTTGATTCACACGTTTGGTGAGATTGGGAGTGATCCAAGTGCATTCTTCATCTTAGTTCACCTATCGGCACTTGTTGAACTTTGTTGCTACGGATTTCTCTTGTTTCTCTTAGTAATTTATAACAGAACTGCCTAAATCATATGGCCCACAGGCACCTGTCATTGTCACTAACGACCTCTAACAGCCGCACCCGTGTCCCAAATGATCTAGAAGACTCTGTCGGGCTGCATCAGTACCCGTTTCTCTGACAGGATCTCATTGCGAAGCCATTACAGAATTACAACATTTCATAGTAAAATACATCATAGTAAAAGTACGAAAGGATTACATAGTACTTAGATTACAAACCTGTTGTCCAAATATAATTTAAGTGTAGTTATTACAAACCATACATAGGTAGCAGTAGCAGTAGAGTAGCCAAATACGATACACTTAAATAATAGTAATGAGAACCCTACCCAAGGGTTTAGCTTCTCATCATCACTCCCTTCCTGGATGACTGTCATACAGTAGGGGTTAAGACAAACCTGCTGCGGCTGTTCTCCTGCAACAAGGGTTAACAAACCCTGAGTACTAGGGTACTCCGCAAGACTTACCCGATTAAAGAAAATGGAGAGAAGACTCAGGAATGCAGGCTGAGGGGAGTCAAGTTAGGCTTTAGCAAGAGTCAAAAGATTTTGCAGAAAAGCTCTTTATTTTAATTCCTACTTTCAATATTTTATCTCATTAATTAACAATAGTCCTGAAGCTAAGAAGGTTCATATGTATCCTCTAAATTCCAGTCACTTTTCCATTCATAAAACCTAGTTCTGAACCACTCTTCGTTGAATAGTCGAAAGATCAAGTCTCCATAACCGAGGAGCACGACGATTTGAATCGATTAATACCCAGTTAGGGATCCCTATCCACAATGCATATGTAGCACTTAAGCTTGCATATACCAACCCCGTCTACCACGGCTTTTCTAAAACCTAAACCGGTCCTGCGCCACCCGAGAGCACAGTACTCCTCTCCAATCCAGCACGCCGGCCACGAGGGTACACGCTACTCTCGCTATGTCTCCACTCCCAGTGCATGGTTGTCGGTTCAAGTAGTAGAGCCACCGGAGTCAGGGCTTCCCGATGTATGTGGGTAGTTGTAAAGTCTCGATCATAGCAGGCCTACAACGAACCATCCCTATTTCCTTATTGGAGACAATGCATTGGGACTCTAACCCAAGTACAAAGTAACCAAACGGTTTTCAAATCCCTTTTCCGTCTGTGACAATGTGTTGGGACTCTAACCCAAGCGCACGATCACCGAGCGGAAAACCCCTTCCCGTCGGTGACAATGTACTGGCCAAGTGCACAACCACTGAACGGGAACATCTTCATTTCCCTTTTTCCATGATTTAATCAATAGTATGTCATAATAACTCAAAAATAGCATTTTGTACAAAAACTAAATTAATTAAGCAGGGCTAAGCATTTTTCAAACATTTTATTTTTAAATAGTTTCAAGGATGGCATTTCAGTGGTCAATGTTGGTAATGCATCAATTGGGTTATCACTCAACTCCTATAAACTTAATACAGTAGTTTAACTCAAAGTTATAAACATTTTATAAATCACAAGGAAGGGTCTGAATGCACCAGGGCTTGCCTTACACTGCGTAGAGTGTTGGGTCAGGATCAGTGCCGCAAATGTCAAACCCTTGGATCACCTCAGGCACCACTTCTTCAGCAGGGATCTTAACTTTGACTTCTTCACTCCCAGTCACTACACGTGTGCAATGATGTATCCTTAATACGATGCAAAATGCGGTGGGATGCAAGATTCAATATTCAATAATTCATGAACTTGAGTACAACTTTCCTTCATAAGCTAACCATGGAAAATCTAATCTAAGATGCCCTGGGTCATAAGGAGATTTGACCTAGGATCACAATCAATCTCAAAATCACACCATGCCTAACTCATTAATACTTTTAATTTATTTATGAACCAAATAATCAAACATTAAATAGCAACTAATTAAACTACTTCTATTTGATCTCAAACTTCTCCAACAGATAGCTCTTAGTCTAAAACAGTGCCACAACAATTTTTAGGATTTTTGGATCAACATAGAATTTATTAAAATTACTCAAAGTTGCATTTTCTAATTAAAATACACATTTTTAGCCTATGCAGAAAATTTGCAAATTCATCATTTAATATTTTTACAAAATACTACATACAACAGAGGCTATACACAATTATTTTCATAATTTTTAGTGCAACACATTAATCCCTACAAAATTGACAATGTACAACACTATTCCTCAAAAATATAAATGGAAAGCCCTCTGAAAATCCCAGCGAAAATAAAAAAACCCAAACGGCCTAGGTCGGCCCATCAAAGGGGCAAACCGGCCCAGTCAGCCCGCGCGCGCTCGTGCCCGGGCAACCTTGTAGAAAAGCCCTCGCTCTATCTTGCCCTCAACCCGCGGTCGAACTAGCACTGTTCACATGAGTTTCTGCCATTGCACATACCCCCTGAAGTTTGTTACCTTCTAACCCGAGGCCCTTCCCACCCAAAACACAGAGAGCGCGACGGGGAGAGCTCTGCCCTGATCGGCCCGCGTGACAGCATGCACACCGGCAACGGCGAGGCCTCCGGCGTGAGCCAAGAGACTAACCGGACTACTCTAGGGGCTTACACGGGCAAAAATGAACTCAGTGTCACCCTCAACGCGGCTACGGCGGCCGGTTAGGGCAAACGCGGCCACGAGCCATGTTCCAGCCGCACCAAGACCCAACAGACCAAACCGACTACACTACAAGGATCACGGGACTCACCGCGACTTGGTGGAAGTCTCGGAGAGAGCGGAGATGACCCTGAGCGATGCTGATGACGTTGACAGTGCCCACGGCTAAAAGGTACTAAATGGCTAGAGGGGGTGAACAACCTATAAAAAT
This sequence comes from Eremochloa ophiuroides, assembly GCA_038502445.1. Taxonomy (NCBI): domain Eukaryota; kingdom Viridiplantae; phylum Streptophyta; class Magnoliopsida; order Poales; family Poaceae; genus Eremochloa; species Eremochloa ophiuroides. Next base: position 47,528,652 of record JAHLJS010000002.1, read on the forward strand.
TCTACAAACAACACTTAAAACAAAGTGGTTAGACAATTAAGCGACGAAACGAATTTTGCGCTAGCCTACACAAAGTGTTGCAAGCCACCTAACCGTTTTAGGCTATAGTCACTAAGTTCACTCTTGACGGTCGTTAAGTACCAATTTTATACCGTCAACTAATGCCTAGGGAAGATCAATAATCGAAGCATAGGGGTTATTACTGACGAATTCCACGAGTTTTGGTGAATTGTGTATTTTTCAGGGATTATTCCAGAAAGGGTTAAAAGAAGGATTAAAAAGCATAATTATCACGAAACTTGATCGCGACGGAAACATACTTCATCAGCAAGTTAGAAGGATCCAGAACACACCCGAAGCACCGGGGCCCGAGACCCACCAGGGTGGGGCCGGACGGAGCCCTCCCTCTAGGGTTTCGTCCCACCTTCTGGAGTCTTCTTCCACCGTCTCTCTGGAGTCATCTAGGCCCTTTGTTCAAGTCGGTTTGATCCCACGGCGCACGTTCATCCTAACGGGCCATAAATAAAGGGGCGGACCCCCCTCCCAGAGCACCAATTCATTCCTCCTGCTTCATTCGTCAAGAGTAGACAAAAGTTAGGGTTTCTAGAGATTAGAAATAGGGCTCTACTTCTTCAAGTTTATAGTTTAGACATCTAGCAAGGTTCAAGTAGAGTTGGACGCTACGCTCGGGATTCCAGATCTGTTCATCTGGAGATCGGTAATCTTATCTTGTATCTCATTATGACTTTGCTTTATTTAAATATATTGCTACTTATTCAGTTCTTAGTTTATTCCAGTTGCATATTCGATATAGTTGTTATTGGTGATGATTATTGTCATTTGATCGTAAAGAGCCTAATTCAGTACTCGAGTGAGTTAGGTGACATGCATTATGTATACGTGGTGTCTAGATATATTGTGTACCTACAGAGGCACCCTGACGTGCCGGGTCATGTGGTAGTCCGCGTAGGTGACAGCTGCGTTGGTTCCTCTATAGTCCACCCCCCGTACGTAGGACGAGCAGAGCGCGGTCACGATGGAGGTGACCCTTGTGTCTTAATATCCTCATTAGATGATGCTCCTTATGATGTTTTCTGAGTTGATTATGCTATAAATGAAAATGTGTAATGTGGCGTAGGTTGTAGACTTTGTATTTAGTAATTACATAGGTTTCCTTTACTTTAGCCGAATCTAGAGATTGTCTTACTACATTAGTGAATCTCTATATTCTATCTCTGGAATGTCATTTACCTCATTTACTCAGTTATCATTTACCATTTATCATTGACTTATTTATCGCTAAAACACTAGAGTTATGGGTTATCATAGATCTGCACATTTATCTTTCCAATCATTATAATAGATTATCCTAATAAGTAGAATGCCCCTTTATCCTTTTGGCATAAAACAAATCAATTATACTCGGAATACTTACCGGGTGAAGTGCTACAATTGGAGAATTATCTGTGCGCTTGGGGATATATTCTATAGTATTATTTTTAGGAGGCAAGTGAAGATTATTTTACCTTTAGTTTTTGGCATCATGTTAGGGATGACAACTTAACGTGAAGTGATGTTAAAAACACCAACAAGCATTTCTGGCGCCGTTGCCGGGGAGGGCAATTGTATTCATTAGGATAATTTATTGAGTTCGTTGATTTTATTCGCCAGGATATTTATTCTAGAATTTCATATAGGAGAGTTCTTCATAGATAATATTAATAGAAAAGCATAAAAATAACTATAAACATAAATATTTAGAGATAACCATAACCTTTTGCTTTAACAGACTTACCCGTGTTTCGTTTATATTTAAATATCTTATATAGGGTAAGTGCAGGATTGGTTGTGTACTTTAACTCTTATCAATCCGGAACAACCATAGGAAGAAGGGTCTTACATTATTTTGTGAAGCCATGGCTGAGAAGACTCTACGTGAATTCTCTGCCCCAAGCACTGAGAATATTCGTGTTGGGCCAACTTTCAATATTGGAGAACATGATTATGAGATCAAGCCAAGCCTCATCAAAATAGTGCAAACTATCACATTTACTGGAAAGAAAGATGAAGATGCAAGTGTCCATCTGCAGAATTTCCTGGAGATTGGCAACACCATCAACATCAAAAGCGAAGCAGTGGTTTTATCAGAATAAAGATCGAGTCAAGACATGGGTAGAATATTCAAAAGCTTTCCTAGAAAAGTTTTTTCCAGTAGGCAAAACGAATGCTCTACGAGAAAAGATTTCCGAATTTTGTCAGCAGAAAGGTGAATCTATTCCAGAAGCCTGGGAGTGTTTTCAAGATTACATATCAGATTGTCCCCATCATGGAATGAAAAAGTGGTTGCTCATGCAAACATTTTATCACGGACTAACTCAAAGGTCACGTGAGCAACGAGATGCCACTGCTGAAGGATCATTTATTTCACTCACCCCTAGAAGAGCTGAAGATATTATGGCAAGGATAGCAGAAAATCAGAATTGGACAAACAACACTCAGACTTGCCATGAGTGAAGAGGTTCCAGAGGAAGTGTGTGCACTGTCAACCAAGATGGATGTACTGTTGAACTGGTTAGAGTAAAGAGCCAATCATAAAAGAGATCGTCAAGCTATTCAAGATGCATTCAATTTCTAGAATCAATATGAAGGATCTTTAGAAATTGAGTTTGCAAATCCCCCAGAAGATATTAGTACAGTCATCAAGTCTACTTCCCAGAAATAAGGATGGAATCAACCTCGATCAACCAGTCAAGGTAAGTACCAAGGCAATACTAATTTTTCAAATCATAGACAACCATCATTGATAGAATTAATATTAGAACAAACTAGAATTAATGAAAGCATTTATAAGAAGCTTGCTTTTAATGATAAAGTTTTAGAAGGAATTAATTCTAAATTGGATAATTTCTCTTCCGCTGTTAAAGATCAAATATTATTTAATAAAAAGATAGAATTACAAATTGCACAATTATCTTCTACTTTGTTTACCACTAACCATGAGCAAATAAAAAGAATATTTACTAGAGGAGGTAAGTCTACACGTGATCCACCTTACCCAAAAAGGGCACGTAAACCATCACATTTAGTGCAGGTAGAAGAAGAGATTGAAAAGGATAACAGAGAAGAAGTTATACCATCTTCACCACCAGTTGAACTACAAGATCAAGAATTAACTCAAGACTTTCATGACACAACCCTCCTACCGTTTCCACGCAGAAGAAGAAGAGCTAAAATAGATGATCAATTTGGTAAGTTTGTAGAGATAATTCAGAAGTTATATGTTAATATTCCGTTGTTAGATGCCATGCAGGTACCTACATATGCAAAGTATCTTCGAACCATCCTCAACAACAAAGGACCACTACCTTCTACTGAACTTGCAAGCTAACGGAGGAGTGTAGTGAGGCAATTCTGAGTTCTTCTACTAAGAAGAAGGATCCAGAGTGTCCCACTATTGATTGTTCAATAGAAGACCAGATGTTCGAGAATGCTTTATGTGATCTTGGAGCAAGTGTCAGCGTCATGCGCAAGACTGTCTTCGACAAACTCAACTATTCTATGCTCACACTAACCATGATGTGTTTGCAATTAGCTGACCAATCGGTCCGCTATCCCGCAGGAATCGCAGAAAATATTCCGGTAAAAATCTGCAACTTTTTCATTCCCGTAGATTTTGTAGTACTTGACATGTAGGAAGAGAGGAAGATACCCGTCATCCTCGGGTGACCATTCTTAAACACTGCAAATGCAACCATCAACGTCGGAGCTGGAGAGATCACATTCACCATCAATAGGCAAGAAGAGTGATTCGCATTCAAGCCAAGACTGGAGCAATGCCAAACGTTGAAGTATCATGAAGAACAAGATGCAACAATATCTCCAATACCGGAGATGAATCATGAAGAATAATTCAACTGGAGAAGTCCGGATCGGCGGACTCAAAAACCCCGAACCTTCGCCGGGAGGATAACTCGGTAGTTATCGGTAGTTTAGTTCTTGCATTAAAAATTTGCATATTTACTTTCTCATAAATTGCATTATTAAAAAGAACTAAAAATAAGCATAGCATGATTAAAGCTTAAGCCCCATGTGATAATTACTAACGGAGTGTTAAACCCCCGTCAGTGAAATTTACTATGGTGGCAGAAAATTATAAAAAGACCATCATTAGAATTCTAATTTTTCATAGATTCATAAAAGTCATTTAGTTTTTCATTCTTGTGTCATTATATGGTATAAATACTATTGGTATAAATTAACTGCACTCTATTCATTCTTGTGTCATTTTTAGGATTTTTGGATCAACATGGAATTTATTAAAATTACTCAAAGTTGCATTTTATAATTAAAATACACATTTTTAGCCTATGCAGAAAATATGCAAATTCATCATTTAATATTTTTATAAAATACTACATACAACAGAGGGAATACACAATTATTTTCATAATTTTAGTGCAATAAATTAATTCCTACAATATTGACAATGTACAACACTATTCCTCAAAAATATAAATGGAAAGCCCTCTGAAAAATCCCAGCTGAAAATAAAAAACCCAAACGGCCCAGGTCGGCCCATCAAAGGGGCAAACCGGCCCAGTCAGCCCGCGCGCGCTCGCACCCTGGCAACCTTGTAGAAAAGCCCTCGCTCTATCTTGCCCTCAACCCGCGGTCCAACTAGCACTGTTCACATGAGTTTCTGCCTTTGCACATACCCCATGAAATTTGTTACCTTCTAACCCGAGGCCCTTCCCACCCAAAACACAGAGAGCGCGACGGGGAGAGCTCTGCCCGGCTCAGGCCGCGTGATAGCATGCACACCGGCGACGGCGAGGCCTCCGGCGTGAGCCAAGAGACTAACCGGACTACTCTAGGGGCTTACACGGGCAAAAATGAACTCAGTGTCACCCTCAACGCGGCTACGGCAGCCGGTTAGGGCAAACGCGGCCACAAGCCGTGTTCCAGCCGCACCAAGACCCAACAAACCAAACCGACTACACTACGAGGATCACGGGACTCACCGCGACTTGGTGAAGTCTCGGAGAGAGCGGAGATGACCCTAAGCGACGCTGGTGACGTTGACAGTGCCTACGGCTGAAAGGTCCTAAATGCCTAGAGGGGGTGAACAGCCTATAAAAATTCTACAAACAACACTTAAAACAAAGTGGTTAGACAATTAAGCGGCGAAACGAATTTTGCGCTAGCCTACACAAAGTGTTGCAAGCCACCTAACCATTTTAGGCTATAGTCACTAAGTTCACTGTTGACGGTCGTTAAGTACCAATTTTATACCGTCAACTAATGCCTAGGGAAGATCAATAATAGAAGCATATGGGTTATTACTGACGAATTCCACGAGTTTTGGTGAATTGTGTATTTTTCAGGGACTATTCCAGAAAGGCTTAAAAGAAGGATTAAATAGCATAATTATCACGAAACTTGATCGCGACGGAAACATACTTCATCAGCAAGTTAGAAGGATCCAGAACACACCCTGAAACACCGGGGCCCGAGACCCACCAGGGTGGGGCCGGACGGAGCCCTCCCTCTAGGGTTTCGTCCCACCTTCTGGAGTCTTCTTCCACCGTCTCTCTGGAGTCATCTGGGCCCTTTGTTCAAGTCGGTTTGATCCCATGGCGCACGTTCATCCCAGCAGGCCATAAATAAAGGGGCAGACCCCCTCCCAGAGCACCAATTCATTCCTCCTGCTTCATTCATCAAGGGATAGACAGAAGTTAGGGTTTCCAGAGATTAGAAATATGGCTCTAGTTCTTCAAGTTCATAGTTTAGGCGTCTAACAAGGTTCAAGTAGAGTTGGGTGCTACGCTCGGGATTCCAGATCTGTTTGTCTGGAGATCGGTAATCTTATCTTGTATCTCATTTTGACTTTGCTTTATTTTAATATATTGCTACTTATTCAGTTCTTAGTTTATTCTAGTTGCATATTCGATATAGTTATGATTGGTGATGATTATTGTCGTATGATCGTAAAGTGCCTAATTCAGTACTCGAGTGAGTTAGGTGATATACATTATGTAGACGTGGTGTCTAGATATATTGTGTACCTACGGAGGCACCCTGACGTGCCGGGTCGTGTGGTAGTCCGCGTAGGTGACAGGTGCGTTGGTTCCTCTGTAGTCCACCCCCCCGTACGTAGGACGAGCAGAGCGCGGTCGCGAAGGAGGTGACCCTTGTGTCTTAATATCCTCATTAGATGATGCTCCTTATGATGTTTTCTGAGTTGATTATGCTATAGATGAAGATGTGTAATGTGCCGTAGACTGTAGACTTTGTATTTAGTAATTACATAGGTTTTCCTTTACTTTAGCTGAATCTCGAGATTATCTTACTACACTAGTGAGTCTCTATATTCTATGTCTGGAATACCAGTTTACCTCATTTACTCAGTTATCATTTACCATTTATCATTGACTTATTTATCGCTAAAGCACTAGAGTTATGGGTTATCATAGGTCTGCACATTTATCTTTCCAATCATTATACTAGATTATCCTAATGAGTAGAATGCCACATTTATCCTTTTGGTATAAAACAAATCAACGATACTCAGAATACTTACCGGGTGAAGTGCTACAATGGGAGAATTATCTGTGCGCTTGCGGATATATTCTATATTATTATTTTTAGGAGGCAAGTGAAGATTATTTCACCTTTAGTTTTTGGCATCATGTTAGGGATGACAACTCAACGTGAAGTGATGTTAAAAATACCAACAGAACGTGTAGGAAAGGTGGCTTACAAACTACAGTTACGGGAGCACCTCTCTGGTGTGCACACTGTGTTCCACGTATCGCAATTGAAGAAGTGTCTTCGGGTACCCGATCAAGTCATTGACGTTGAAGGTGTGGAACTCAAACCAGATCTGACATGCTCTGAATATCCAATTCAGGTTTTGGATCGAAAGGACCACGTTACCCGGAGAAGTACAACCAGGTGGTATAAAGTACAATGGAGTCAGCATTCAGAAGATGAGGCTACCTAGGAATCAGAAGACTATCTCGCAGAAAACTTCCCCGAATTCTTTTCTACCCTGTAGATTTAAATTTTCTGGTTATGCAATGTGTAAACTCTCCTAGTTGTTTTCTGGTCAAGTTTGAACTAAGTTTACTTGACACGTTTTCTTTTCCATTACTTAGTCTAAGTCTTAATCGTGTATCAAATCTTGGGACGAGATTTCTTTTAGGGGGAAGGGTGTAATACCTCTGGTATTAAAGTTAATTAAAACCGCCATGTCATCCTATTTAATTTAATTGCCTGCATATGATTGTGCTTAGGAGATGGTAGAGTGATTTGGTATGCACATGTTTCATTGATTGTGTATTTAAATTGGATTTGGAAATATAAAAAGGAAAATTCAAAATAAACCCTAATTGGACCCCAAAAACCCATATCAAAAATTATATGGAATGTAAGGAAGTTGCTTTAATAAAAGTTGTAGATCTTTTAAAATGGAACAACTTTTATTTTTGGAGATTTTGAAGTTATATGGTCGAAATTCAAATTAAACTCAAACAGTGCTTTGAAATTTCGATTTGAAATGACATTTCAAAATTTATCAAGAATCTGACCAAACTTCCTTAATGAAAGTTGTAAAGCTCAACAAATAGAATAACTTTTATTTTTACAAAAATTCATATTGTTGAGAAAAATTTGGAGAATTTAATCAGATTGCAAATCAAATTCAAATTGGGAATTTACCCCCTTTTGAATATTTTCAAATCTAGGAAAGAATTTTAACATGATTCAAAAAGCAAAATTGTTCTTCACAAAATTTGGTACAACTTTTATTTTAGGTGATTCACCTGATTCTACTTGGAATAGGGAATCATTACCCAAATATTGTTTGACCTTTAGGGGGTAGCTACAATACCGGCCCCTACCGGTCTGCGCCTGTGCACGCGCGTGTGCACCGCGCCGCCCGCCGGCGCCGTCTGGCCAGGGCAGGGTGTTATCGCCATCAGCATCGTGGGCGCAGGGGCCCAGGACCACGCCCATCCTTATCCCCTCCTTCCCTGTCCCTTTAAGGCGACAAGTCCCCTCCTTTTTCTTCTCCTCCCTTCCGGCCGCCAGCGAGCACCTCGCGGACTCGGCCAAAAATTCATCCACACCAGGCCATCTTCAGCTCCTCCATCTCGCATACAGCTAGCTAGTCTCCGTGCGCACCGATTGCCTCCCTGGGTGAGAGCTGTAGTGCTCTGCAAGCCCCGGGAACGCGGGTTGTCACCCCTGGGTCCGATCGGAGCACCGCAGCAGCTTCTCCCCACGCGTCTAGCCTGCTACGGTGAGTCTCCCTCCAGGGTCTCACATTTTGGACTCCCTGCTGATAATCATGCACCCGATGGTTTTTCATTTGGTGCCATAGGATTGACGGAACGGAGATCTCGTCGCCGGCGCGCGCTGCCGCATCCGCCGTCATCGTCGTGCTCGCTCCTCTGTAGCGCCTCGGACCACGCCACCTAGCCCAATCAAGTCCCGGTGAGCTCCTGTACCGATAGCGCGTTTAACCTTAAACCCTACTGCTCGGTGATCGCCGGAGCGCGGCGAGCTGCCGCTGCTGAGCCACCGCAGTCGTGGTTGGGTGCACCCCAAGCCCCGAAACATGGCTCCAATTACCTCGATGGGTTCGCAATAATGTCTGGGTCACGAGGGTGCTCTTAGTTGGGTCAACCGACTCGCCGGCGGCGAGCTAGGGGCGGTCAACCGCCGGCGGTCAGTCGGTCAGTGTTGGAAAGAGAGGGAGAGGGGCGTCGGGTGAGAAGAAACAGAAACCCAGGGGGTTTTGTGTAAAACGTTTGACTCAGGTGAATAGTAACATCCGGATTGTGGGTTGAGTGATAGGTTCGTCGGGGGCCTTTTCGCAAAAGTGCCAGCGCACGGTTCGGCGGGCCGACTGGGCCGAATGGCTCCTTACTGGGCCGACCCAGGCCGAATGTGTTTTTCTATTTTCCTTAGCGCTTTAAATTGGTTTATATATTTTCTGAGTAATTGAATAGTGCTGAGATTTGTTCTTTTCGTGTGAATTAATTTACTGCGCCTAAAATCATGAAAATATTTACCGGTGTTCTCTGTAGTATGTAGTATTTAGGAAAAATATTAAATAGTGAATTTGAACACTTTCTATAGGAACTAAAAAATCAGCACATTAATTAATAAATGACACTTTGATGAATTTTAATAAATTCTCTGTAACTCCATAAATCATGAAATTTATTTTGGTACTGTTTGGACTCAAGGTCTATCTGTTGGTAGAGTTTGGGATGATTTAGAAGTAATTTAGTTAGTGGCTATTTAATATTACGGATAATTGGTTAATAAAAAGGTAATTAAATATTAATGACTTAGGGTTGATGTGATTTTATGATTGGTTGTGGTCTTAATTCAAACACCCTTATGGCCTAGGGCGTCTTAGGTAAGTTACTTTGAATAGTATGAAAGGCTATAGTACTTGTAGTGTACTTTATTTATTATGTCTTGTATTCCGTATCGCTGCATCGCATTAAACCATTCATCATTGCATACGTGTAGTGACCGGGGGTGAAGAAGTTAAGGTTGAAACCGCTGCTAAAGAAGTTGTGCCAGAGGTGGTCCAAGAGTTTGACATTTGCGGCACTGATCCCGATCCGACGCTCTATACGATCCAAGGCAAGCCCCGGTGCATTCAACCATTTTCCTTGTGATTTGTAAAATGTTTATAACTTGAGTAATCCACTGCATTAAGTTGATTGGAGTCGATTGATAACCCAATTGATGCATTACCAACCTTGACCACTGAAATACCTTGAAACCATTTTAAAAAACATGTTTGAAAAATGCTTAGCCCTGCTAAATTAATCTAGATTTGCATAAAATGCTATTTTTGAGCTATTGTGATATATTAATGATTAAATTCATGCACAAAGGGTATCGGTAATGTTTTGGTTCGGTGACTGTGCACCTGATCAGTACATTGTCACCGACGGAAAGGGTTTTGGTCCGCTCGGTGGTTGAACACTTGGGTTAGAGTACCAAGGCTTTGTCACCGGCGGGCAAGGATTTGAAAACCGTTTGGTTACCTTGTACTTGGGTTAGAGTTCCAATGCATTGTATCAAAGGGAAAAGCTTGAGGGACCGTCCATTGTCGGCCTGCTTGTGATTGAGACTTTGCAACTAGCCACATACTCCGGGAAGCCCTGACTCCGGTAGTTCTACTACTTGAAACGACGACCACGCAATGGGAGTGAAGAGATGGTGAGAGCAGCGTGTACCCTCGTGGCCTGCAGTGCCCTGGAGACGAGAGGATTACTGTGCTCTTGGGTGGCGCAGGACCGGTTCAGGTTTTGTAAAAGCCGTGGTAGATGGGGTTGGCATATGCAAGCTTAGGTGCTACATATGCAGTGTGGATAGGGATCCCCAGCTGGGTATTAATCGATTCGAATCGTCGTTGCTCCTCGGTTATGGAGACTTGATCCCCTGACTTACATCAGAAAGTGGTTCGGAACTAGGATGTTTTTTGAGAATGAATAAGTAATTGAAACTGAAGGATACATGAGAAAGAAAGGAGATCTATGGTTCTTGATTAAAATAAAACTGAGTTAAAATATTGAAAGTCGGATTAAAGATTAGTATTGCTTTTCTGCAAAATCTTTGACTCTTGCTAAAGTCTTACCTTGACTCCCCTCAGCCTGCATTCCTGATTCTCATCTTTTTGTTTAGTCGGATAAGTCTTGCGGAGTACCCGACTACTCAGGGTTTGTTAACCCTTGTTGCAGGAGCACCACCGCAGTAGTTTTGTCTGGCCCCCTGCTGCATGACCATTATTCAGGAAGGAAGTGATGATGAGTGAAGCAAGACCCTTGGGTAGGGTTCCCATTATTATTATCTGAGATAATTGTATTTGGTTATTCCACTGCTACTACTATTTTCCTAAGGTTTGTAATAACTGCACTTAAATTCTATTTGGACATCTGGTTTGTAATCTAAGTACTATGTAACCTTTCCACACATTTACTCTGATGTATCTTATTATGAAATGTTGTAATTCTGTAATGGCTTTGCAATGGGATCCTGTTGGAGAAACGGGTACTGATGTAGCCTGGCAGAGCCTTCTAGGTCATTTAGAACACGGGCCCAGCTGTCAGAGGTCATTAGTGGCAATGACAGGTGCCTATGAGCCATATGATTTAGGCGGTTCCGTTACACTCTGGCCGGCCGGACGGCGCCGGCGCGCGGCACGGCGCACGCGCGCGTGCACTGAGCAGGAGTAGGGGCCCAGGGTACTGTAGCTAGGGGTCCAAGATCAAAATCTAGTTTTGCTCATTATTCCCTATTCCAAGTGGCAACCAAAGAATCTCCAAAAGTAAAAGTTGTGGAAAATTTTATGAAGAACATTTTTTTTTCTTTTTGACTCATGTTCAAATTCAAAATGGTTTTGAAATTATCAAAAAGGGGGTAAATCTCCAATTTGAATTTCATTTGCAATTCAATCAAATTATCCAAACATTTCTCAACAACAAGAAAATCTGCAAAAATAAAAGTTGTTCTACTTGTTAAGCTTTACAACTTTCATTAAGGAAGTTTGGTCAGATTACTTGTAATTTTTGAAATGACATTTCAAATTTGAATTTCAAAACACTAATCAGGGTTTAATTTAAAATTTCACTTAATAACTTCAAAATCACCCAAAATGAAAGTTGTTCCATTTCAAAAGATCTACAACTTTTATTAAGACACTTTCATCCGATTCCTTTTAGTTTTTGATTTAGGTTTTTGAGGTCCAATTTAGGGTTTAAATTGATTTTTCTTTTTATTTTGAATTTGATTTTCATACATATAGCCAACCAACATTAATACACCAAAGTCACTCTAATGTCCTATGCACAATCATATGCAAGGAATAAATTTATTTTAGTTTATGCAGAGTGTCAGGGTTTGATGCAGGATGATTTGGAGACTAATATGATGACATGGCAAGTTTTAGTAACCGTAACACCAGAGGTGCTACACAATTGCCATCACCTAGACGGTCTTGGAGCAGCAGAAGAGCTTGAAGGAGTTGGTAATTGTCCTCTGACCATCTCGGTGATCTTTGTGAGGGGTTGGCACCTTCCCCGGCGGGCTTGTTGTATCATGCTTGTTGTAGGTTCTTGTGGTGCTCTTTTGTAGAGCTTGATCTTGGTGATCAATTAACCACCGAACCACCGAGTAGTGATCGACACAACGAGGACTAGCATGCCACGTGAACCTCAGGATAAATTGATTATCTCTTGTGTTGGCCATTTGGATTTCATTGTGCTCAACACCTTCGAGTGATTGATTAGATTATCATATTATTGGTGATTGGCAACATCTTCTCTTCACCGGTGGTATAAAGCTCACTACCCTTCATTTACATTGTTGCACTTAATTATGTTTTTTTAGACTTGTTAGTTTGCTCACTAGAGTAGATTAGTATTAGCAACTTAGGTTTCTTGGTGTGAAACTAGAGACATAGGCTAGACTTGGATAGGTGGCATGCAACACTGGCTAGCGTAAAATTCTCTTCGCCATTTATTTTGCTAACCTCTTCTTATAAATGTTGTTTGTAGATTTTTATTAGGCTATTTACCACCCTCTAGCCATTTAGGAACTTTCAGGCGGGCTCGTGCTCTGGATCTGGGTTGCCTCGGCACAAATTTGGCACCACCTACCCTAGATCTGTGTCCCCCTCCACAGGGTTCGGCACACGGCCGCGCGCCCCTTCCATGGATGGATGATGCTTCCTGGGGCTAGGCCATGGTCGGCTTGTGGATGGTGCTCATTTAGGTCTAGCAACTCGGCCCTGGATCCCCCCGGGTGCGGCGCGGACAATCTCCTCGTGGTCAGTGGGTGGTCCAAGTGGGCGGACCATGGCCGATTCATGTCCTAGACACCCCCTAGCCATGGGGCGTGGGGAACAGTTGATGTAGCCTGTTGTAGCTCCAAGAGGTTGTGCCATGACTAGCTCGTGGTTGTCTGGCCCATGCTGGTGCTTGGGTGCGGCGACCAGCAACAAGAGGTCGGGTGGCCATGCGACCTCGCCAACACCGGACCTTGGTAGTTGTGACAGAACCGCCTAAATCCCATGGCCCACAGGCACCTGTCATTGTCACTAATGACCTCTGACAGCCGGGCCTGTGTCCCAAGTGGTCTAGCAGGTTCTGCCGGGCTACATTAGCGCCCGATTTCCTCCAACAGGATCCCATTGCGAAGCCATTACAGAATTACAACATTTCATAATAAATTACATCAGAGTGAAAGTGCGGAAAGATTATAAGGTACTTAGATTACAAACCATTTGTCCAAATACGATTAAAGTGCAAATATTACAGACCATAAATAAAATAAGTAGCAGTGGAATGACGATATAACATAATTAAGTATTTAATGATAAGAACCCTGCCCACGGGTTCAACTTTACTCCTCCTCACTTCCCTCCTGTACCACTGTCACACAGCAGGGGGCGAGACAAACCTTCGGCTGCTGTGTCCCTGCAACATGGGGTTAACAAACCCTGCGTACTGGGGTACTCCGCAAGACTTACCCGACTAAGAAAAAGGAATGAAACTCAGGAATGCAGACTGAGGGGAGTCAAGGTAAGGCTTGAGCAAGAGTCAAAAGTTTTGCAGAAAAGCATTACTATCTTATTTCAATATTTTAACTCCATCTTATTTCAATCGTATTCATAATTCCAAATTCATTTTCATATATCATCGTACCTTCAAATTCTTAATCATTCTCAAAAACACCTAGTTCCGAACCACTTTTCAATCGTAGGTCAAAGGATCAAGTCTCCATATCCGAGGAGCAACGACGATTCGAATCGATTAGTACCCAGCTGGGTTTCCCTATCCACACTGCATATGTAGCACTTAAGCTTGCATATGCCAACCCCGCCTACCAGGGCTTATCCTACCCCTGAACCGGTCCTGCGCCACCCGAGAGCACAGTACTCCTCTCCTCTCCAGGCACGCCGGCCACGAGGGTACACGCTACTCTCGCCATCTCTCCACTCCCAGTGCGTGGTTATCGGTTCAAGCAGTAGGGCCACCGGAGTGAGAGGCTTTCCGTAGTATGTGGCTAGTTGCAAAGTCCCGATCACAGCAGGCCTACAATGAACGGTCCCTAATTCTTTTTCCGCCGGCGACATTGCATTGGGACTCTAACCCAAATACAAGTGTCCCAACGGTTTTCAAATCCCTTTTCCGTTGATGGTCAAGCATTGGGACTCTAACCCAAATTCACAACCAATGAACGGAAAATCCCTTTCCAACGGTTACGGTGCATTGGGGCTGCTACCCAAGTACACAATTCCCGAACGGACTCATATCCCTTTCCCTTTTCTCATGATTCATAATTATCACATTTTCATAGGTCAAAAATAGCATTTTTATGCAAATCTAAATTGATCAAGCAGGGCTAAGCATTTTGAATTTTTTTATTTTTAAACAGGTTTTCAGGATATTATTTATCAAGGCAGGTAATGCATCAATATAGGTGACAAACAACTCCTAACAACCTAATGCATTAATAGACTCAAGTGATAAATAATTTTATAAAACACAAGGCGGGGCTAAATGCACCGGGGCTTGCCTTGAATCGCGTACAGCGTCGGGTCGGGCTCGGTCCCGCAGATGTCGAATCCCTGGATGACTTCTGGATTGACCTCCTCGGCAGTAGCCTCGACTTGGACCTCCTCGGGAACGGGCACTACACGTATGCAATGATGTATGCTTAGCATGGCATGAGGACAACGAATGAAATGCTTGAAAGTAAACCATTTAGATCTTGAGTACAACTTTCCTTCACGGTAAAGTTGTAAACGTTTTACGGAAGGTAAAAGCAGTGTTTTCTTACTTTTGTTTTATTGACCATTTTAACGGTCATAGAAAGCCGCTGCATAGCTTTACTACAACCAACAAGTGACTCTAATACTTTTGTCAAGGATCACTATGGTGAAAGATCCCTGAACTCAATCAATCCAAAATCACACCAAACAACAGGGATTATTTGTATAACTTAATTCTACTAATCAAACACCCTATATTTAATAAACAAGTGTCCTAACAGTTTCCAATTGAGCCCAAACTTATCCAACAGATAGATCTTACCCTAAAACAGTGCCCCATAAATTTTCATGATTTTTGGATAAATCTGGAATTTATTAAAATTGCTCAAAGTTGCATTTACTAATTAATATGCTGATTTTTAGTTCCTATAGAAAATGTCCAAATTTTATATTTAATATTTTTATAAAATACTACATGTTCCAGAGAGTACCCACAATTATTTTCATGATTTTTAGAACAACAGAAATAATACTAAAAAATAACAAACAGAGGAACTATTCATGGAAATTTAAAATAGAAATCTATTTGAAATTCCAATGATAAAATGGAAAACGCCATTCAGCCCGGGACGGCCCAAAGCCAGGCAGGCCAGCCCACTCGGCCGCTCCCGCACCGGCCCACGCCCAGGCGCCATGCCGAGGCGCTGACAGGCGGCCCCCGCCTGTCAGTTCCTCCTCCTACCTCACGCCGCATCCCGGCACGCGCGCACGCGATGGTCGACCGTGGACCTCGCCGCCGGTGACCCTAACGGCGAACCCAACCACGCCCGACCACTCCTCAACACCCCGCGGACTACCCAGTACCCTAAGCCCAAACAATAGGCGCGTCCGACGAGTGCAGACTCGCCCATGGCGGTCGTGACAACACGGCGACCCTGTTCCGGCCGCGAGAGTACGGTAGAATTGAAGAAAAAGGCCAGGGGAAGACCAGGAGCTCACCACGACTCAAGACCGACGGCTGGCTGAGGCTGAGATGGAGCAGAGCGGTGAGCTTGACGACGGCGGCGGAGTGCAACGGCTCGGCCTCGACGGCGAAGTCGCGTTCCGGTGATCCTAGGGGACAAAATGGAACACTGCCGCGATCATGAGCTAAGGTATGACTCATAGAGTCGCAAACGGAAGGTCTAAGGTAGAGAGGCTCACCACAGCGAGCTCGTCGTGCGAGAGATGGCGGCGGCGGTGCTCTGCCGGACCCAAAGACGACGGCGTGCGTTCCGGGACCCTCGACACACGGAAGCTGAACCACTGAGGCACAAGCTGTGTTCAAGGATCCAGTGAGGCGAGAGACGAGAGGAATTTGAATGAGGAGGTCGGAGTGCGGCCAATTTTGGCTCGAAACCGAGGCGGGTGCGACGGTGGTCGGAGAAAGGATTGGGGGCACAGAGGAGGGTGTCGTTGCCCTTTAAGCCGGTCAGAGGGAGAGACAGGAGCGGCATAGGGCGGCGCGGGGTCCCCCACACGCGCGGCCATGCCGGGGGCAGGATCCCGGCCGGCACGGGCGGCGCCGCGCGCGTGCGTGCACCCCGGCGGCCAGCGCCTGTGCGCGAACAGAGGGGGGGCGGGTTACTGTAGCAAATACAGTGCCTCCCACTCGGTTTTTGACCCAATTACGCAAGATTTCGTGTACAAACTTGAAAAGTGTAAATACAAAAGTTGTAGGTTTCAAAATTTTGGATAACTTTTGTTTTTGAACCAAACCCAAATTCCATATGGTTTTGAAACTACAGTAAAGGGGGTAAAAGAGGGTTTTGAATTTCAAACTGTACTTTTAAAATTACTTTAAAATTTCTTTAACAACTTGAAAAATTGTGAAAATAAAAGTTGTCCTACTCAGTGATCTATACAACTCTTATTAAAGAGGTTTTGTCAAATTCCTAATATTTTTGAATTTAAAGTTTCAAATTTGAATTTCAACATAGTAATTTGAGTCTAATTTGAATTTTTATGTTATAACTTCAAAATCTTCCAAAATAAAAGTTGTTTAATTTTAATAGATCTACAAATTTTATTAAGGCACTTTCATCTAACTCCAAACAGTTTTTAAATTAAGGTTTTGAGTCAATTTAAAGCTTAATTGGAAATTTTCTTTTGCTAATATCTTTAATTCCCAATTAAAGGTTTAATTACACCATCAAACCTAAACATAATTAAATCACTTTAGAAGCCCTAAGCACAATCATATGCAGATGATTAAATTAAACATGATGACATGACATAATTAACTAGCCGTAATACCCAGGGTATTACAGTAGTCCAGTTCCGGCGTGATTGTTGACACTTCTTAGCGCAATCACCAGAGACAGGTGTTAAGCTATCTCTGATAACGGCGCCAGAAGTGCCTGGGGGTATTTCTTATGTCTATTGGATAATTCCACAAGCGCACAGAATATACCGCTGTAGCACTTCACCCGGGAGTATTCCAAGGTATCGTTATTTATTTTATCTCAAGGGAAAGCGGTGCTAGGAATGTTAATAAAAGAGAGATCCTTAAGTCAATTGCAAATTAGCAACCAACTAATGATAGGGGGTAAATCGATATAGAGAAAAGATAATGACACAGAGACAAGACAGGATTTAGGATAACTAAGGATAACTAGTAGAGTATAGCTAAGTGGGAGGACAACGAGTGAGTTTAGGACTCCAATGACTCTTACTTTACTCCTGCAAACTTAACCTTAACAGATAGATGACTTAACTCGATCGCTACCTTACTTCTTGTGTGAAGGGGATAGTCCGAGACAATAGAGGATATAACCTCTACCCGAAGCGGCTATGATCTTATGGGAGCCTACATTTTAAGAACTTGCCTAAAACACGTGGAGGGATGCTAAGACTAGACAGGGCTATCACCACCAGCTAGTACCCACTAACAATCCGTGCGACAAGCGACAATCAAAGGCAAGACATAGTATAAGCACCACGCTTACACTACTTCTCACTACTCTAATTGTGTACAAAGCAACTAAAGCACCCTATGACAGGCGATGAACAGTGCACAATAGTTGGTTATAGGATCACAATCTAGAATAAGACAACTATAATGCTAAGATAAGACACAACAATACTATAATGAATAGTAAAGTACTAAGTAAAGACTCAGTAAAGTGAAGTAAAGATAATATATTGATAAAGACAAAGTCTTACAAAAGGAAACATACAAGATATATACCAGACTCTCCAAAAGACGACTCCGGAGATCCCGAGCATAGCTCGACTCGACTCTAACTCCCACACTAGACTAATACTACTACTACTAAGGAGAAGTAATGGACTCTAGCTTGCTTGTTGCCTTCTTGTGTGTCTTGAAGAGCGTGGTGGCTGCCTCTATTTATAGGGGGAGAGGAGAGGTGCCACGTCAGCGATCCGTGTGCTCCTTGCCTCTCCACTCTTGGATGAACCGCCTCAAGATGGATGGCAGTGGTGAATCCAGCACGTGAGAAGCATGCAGGAGTCGGTGGGGAGCCAACTGTGGGGGTATAAACCCATATACCCGCCTAGTTATACATGGGTCGAGTCATCCGACCAGGCCCGGGCTGCCAAGGACGTGTCGTCTGCACGTTCTCCAGAAGATCATGCACATTCGCCGGCTTAGAAGTCTTGGAGGTCAAGGAAATAGCTTTCCTAATATCTAGCAGATTAGTTTTCTTGTTCGGCTAGGATTATAATCTGATATACATGGTAAAACCGAGTTGTAACCCTACCCCCAGACTATATAAGGTGGGCAGGGGATCCCCTCAACTCAACTCATCTACTAGCAATGCAATACAGCAACACACAGGACGTAGGGTATTACGCCTCGCGGCGGCCTGAACCTGTATAAATCGTTTGTCTCGCACTTACTGCGTAACTCTTGCTCGTCTCAGGCGCACCTTCACCAACCAATCTACTACCTCGGGTATACCCCTTGGTAGACCGCCGACGATATCTCGTCGACAGTTGGCGCACCAGGTAGGGTATACCCCTCGGGTGAAGGTATTGTTTCTGAAGAACCAAAAGTCGATACACTTCACCAAAGAGAAGGCTTTTTCAAATTTTTTTCTGAGCTCCTAACATCCGTCTGGTCAAGCAACTCTGAAGGTTTGCACCTCCCAACGAATGCAAGGTGCTCGGGGAATAGCTGTGGGGGTATAAACCCATAACCCGCATGGCTATATATGGGCCGAGTCATCCGACCAGGCCCGGGATACCAAGAACGCGTCGTCTGCACGTTCTCGAGAAGATCACGCACATCCGCCGACTTAGAAGTCTTGGCGGTCAAGGAAATAGCTTTCCTAATATCTAGCCGATTAGTTTCCTTGTGCGGTTAGGATTGTAATCTGATATACATGGTAAAACCGACTTGTAACCCTGCCCCCCAGACTATATAAGGCGGGCAAGGGATCCCCTTAACTCAACTCATCTACTAGCAATACAATACAACAACACAAAGGACGTATGGTATTACGCCTCGCGGCGGCCTGAACCTATCTAAATCATTTGTCTCCCGCTTACTGCGCAACTCTTGCTCGTCTCAGGCGCACCTTCACCGATCAATCTACTATCTCAGGTATACCCCTCGGTAGACCGTCGACGATATCTCGTCAACACCAACCGACCTGGCTGGGCACCAGGGGGGTCGGCCGACCCCCCTATGACAGGTGGGCCCAGCCAGGGGCTTCTAGAAGGTGTCCCCATCTGTCATAGGGAGTGGCTCCATCTTTTGCTGAGTGTTTGTCACGTTGGTTCATCCCTTGATCCTTGTGCTTTGCTTCTGTACCGTTGAATGGAAACACACTCTGATCCGAAGGTCGAAATGAGCTGAGGAATGTCACGAGGATCATGCCACGTCACTAGAGCCCTGTAGGTCCCATACATGGGTCGACCGACCCATGCATGGGCCCACCTTGAGCTCCTGTCCCTTCCATGTGATTTTGTGCATCATGTCTTGAAGTTTCATGGTCTGTTTGGTCTTTTCTGCATTCACAAGCTAAGAGTATAAGTGGAACTAGTTATTGATAAAATATGTTCATGATATGCTTATTCTTCCTTGAACCCGAGGCATGTTGATGGTGTTGGAGTGTGGATTTTTATAGCTTATCCACCGTCAACAGCGATCTGGCCAGACGGTGACCGAGGCCAAGGGAAATCTCAACAACTGTGGTCGAACAAGGTCTAGAGTGAAAACTCCGCCTTAGCTTCGTGCTTCGGTCTGGCAGCTGTGGCGCAATCTGCGTCACTCACCTTCCTAAAGCTCTTGCCAAAGGATTAGTTCGCCGCTCGGGTCATTGGCGCATGTCCTAGGACGAAAGTCCTTATGCCCTTTCTAATGTTGTTGGCATTTGTGGGCGTCATAGCCTCCTTGGAGGAGATGTTGGCCACCATCCGACAGGGCCGTTCCTTGCTTTTGTTGTGTCTGCCTGTGCTTCATCTTCCTCTTCGCTTTGGCCTGTCCATATTGGGTGTTGGTGTTGCCGCATCTTATACTTCGCAACGGCTGAACTAAGCTAATAGACGTAATTCAGTCCTAGTAAACTCAAATCCACGCTGAAACCCCACCAAACAGAGGACTAACGCTAGATCTCCCACGTAGCATTCCAGCAAATCGATCACCCACAATCAGAAAAAAAGACCAAGTAAAAAACCGGTAGTACAAATTTGTGGAACCTAGAAGCTCAGATTCCTCTGACCAATTGATGCCATTGCCCCCAAACCGGAGAGAACGAAGCGAAACCACCTGGGAGCGAGCACTCGAGGGGAGGGAGGGTGAAAGGTCCTAAATGGCTAGAGGGGGGTGAACAGCCTACAAAAATTCTACAAACAACACTAAAGCAAAGAGGTTAGACAAATATGAGGCGAAGTGAATTTTGCGCTAGCCTACTAAAACATGCAAGCCACCTAACCGTTCTACGCTATTGTTTCTAGTTTCACACCAACAAGGCTATGTCACTAGTTTACTCTACTCCTAGGTGAGCAAACTACAGAAGAAAAGTACTTTAAAAGTAAATGCTCAAATGTAAAGGAGAGGGAGATGGTTATACCGCTGGTGAAGTGATGAAATGAATACCAATATGATCAATCACAATATACAAGAGATCCTCGGCAAAGAGATTGACACAATGATTTTTTACCGAGGTTCACTTGCTTGCCAGCAAGCTACTCCTCGTTATAGTGATACACCCACTTGGAGGTTCACGCGCTAATTGGCATCACACGCCAAACCCTTCTCAAGGGTGCCACACAACCAACATAAGATGGGGATCCACCAAGCTACGGGCAATCCACTAGAGTTGCCAATTCGCGATCTCCTGTGGGGAAGGCTCAAGAACCACTTACATTTCACCGATCGGAGGCAGAGACAATCACCAACTCTCCTCAATGATCCTCGCAGCTCCAAACCATTTAGGAGTCAGTAAACTCTAAGAGTAACAAGAAAACCCACTGCAAAATCCAATCACCAAGTGCCTCTAGATGAACACACTCATGCAATGCACTTGATGCTCTCCGATCTCACCAAATTGATGTTGCAATCAAGTAAGATGTGTGATAGAGGAGTGGAGAGGCTCACTAGCTTGTGGAGTCAATGAAAATGGCCAAAAAAGCGAGCACAAGCGAGCCCCTTCACCTTAAATAGCTCCTAACACAAAATCCAAACGTTACTCACAGTTTTCGGGGGCACCGGACGCGTCCGGTGCAGCGTCTGGTGTATCACCTAGTGACACGTGTACTAACCGTTTGAATTTGTCGGTTTCGCACACACCGGACGCGTCTGCCGTCACACCGAACGCTCGTATGCCAGTATCTGGTGTGGTTCTAGGGAGGTTCCAGAGAGCACATTTGCTCACCGAAAGCATCCGGTGCAGGGTCACCGGATGCTCCTCAGTGTCCGCCACTCCAACGGCTCTCTGCTGTGTGCTCAGTCAATTACACCGGATACGTGAACAGTGTTCACCGCGTATCCGGTGATAAAATTTCCGTGTTCGGTGAAAACTTCACCGAACCGACCCGAGAGCACGGGATTCATACCGTATGCGTCCGGTGCACCCCCACCGGATACTCTCAGCGTCCGGTGCACTTTACACAACGCGCTGTCAACTAGGGTTAGCCACCGGACGCCCGAGCTAGCGTCCGGTGCTCACGACTCAGCGTCCGGTGGATGTTTCTTCATAGAGACATCACCGGAAATCGCACTTAGAGCAATCATTAGCCTCCACCGACCTGGTCTTTTGCTTCATCTTGATGTTTGCTAATTATCCTCATGAAACACTTAGAGCAATCATTAGCAAATTAGGTTTCATCAATTATCAAAACCAAACATGGGCTTTCAGAGGGTGGTGAGCCCAGTCTAGATCTAGGGGGCTAGGCGGATCCGCACCTTTGGCGACCTTGGTGACCTTGATCTCGTCGTGAACACATATTTGAGATTGAATCTTGAATCTTAGTTTAGGGGGAGTCTTACATCTTACATGTAAGATCTCGGATGACGGAGGGCTCATATAGCACGATGATATATCGAACGGCTATTATAGGGGAAGAGTAAGATCACGTAAATGAAGGGCACATATAGCACGACATGTAGATCGAACGGTCGTTATACGAAGAGTAAGATCACGTATGATGGAGGGCTCATATAGCACGACGTATAGATCGAATGGTTATTACGAAGGGAGAGCCCATTCAAGAAGCTCGCTCTTTTATAGTAGAGATATATGGACACGCTTTGCCAGTAGAGTCTAAAGAATTGATGCCCCTGGCATGAATTTTCGTGTTGCCATTCCTGAGGATTGGTATGGATGATAAAAAGGTCTATATGGTTAAGTAATATTAAGATTGTGGATTTCATGCTGGAGAGAAAAATAATAACGAGATCCTAAGTGGAAGGTTGTGCCTAGCTGGCATTGCCATGAACCGCTAAGAATAGCTTGACAGCTTTTTAAAAAAAAGAATATAATTAACCTAGTTTATAAATTATAAGGAAAACCAGACCTAAAATCTTATAGTGCACATGTCAATAAACAGAAAACCTACAAAGTTACAACACATAGCCCTAACGACTAACCCACACAGAGGTAACAACCAGCAACACCCATCGCAAAAGAGCAAGAGCAAAGAGCAGCTACGACTGCCCATGGTGACTGGTATGTGGTATCTCCGACAAGATCATGTACCGAGTCTCATCTTGTGCCGTCATTTAGTCTCCTCTTTGGCCTACAAGGCGTGAACGAGTCCTCGAGTCTAAGAAAGCATTGACATGGCATAGCAAGGTCATCTCTAGACCATTGAGTGCCACCAGTGCCTTTGTGAAAAGATCGGACAGCAGACCTTCGAAGAGGTTGACATAGCATAGCAAGGTCATCTCTAGAGTTTCGCCTTCTTCGTGTGTAATGTCCGGCTGCTTCGTGAGCAATTACCCTACTCTGCTCTGCACGTCACCATGTGGCCACCCAATGATGCTAAATTATTGGATAGATGGAGTATTATATATATATCTTTGGTTTTCGGTACTGATGAGAGTAACTCGGTTGAAGGATCAGATTTTATTGTCGCCTTTCTGTTCTCTCTCATTGAGGATTGAGCTACTTGTTGCAGCAATTGCAAAGTGAACAAAGTCGGCATGCTTGTTGTCGTGATATTCTTTGAATCTGCAGGATCTCAAAACAAGATAACTTGGTTGGCTCTCTTGAATCAGCGACATGATAAGCGAATGAGTAATATTCCTTGGTTGCCATGTGATACTGAAATTGGAACTGAAACTGAAGCCAAAGTAAAATTGCACACTTTTCTGAGCATACTTCCTCTTATCCATGAGAGACTGAGAGCTGACCAGCTAGATCAACTCCTCCTCTCTCCCCTGCAATCCTATCTTATACACAAATATGCTTATTAACCCACTACAAGGCAAGCAAGCAATCAAAACACACCATGGTACTGAAACAAAGATCCTTCTTCAGTTCTTCCGCATGCTAACAGCAGCCTGGAGGCTGCTCCAGTCGATCTTACCAACTATAGGCAGTGTCCTCTGCCTCTGATCTTCCTGGTTTTTCCTTTTTCTGATTATTAATCACATCACAGCAGAAAAAGCATTATGAGGTCAGTTCTTGCATCCTCTACTGTACGCTTACAAGCTGCAAGACATATCTGTTAGATCTTGAATGTGACTTACTTCTCCATATCGAGTTTCTCCATGTCCTGCCAGGTCAGCCTCGGGCCTTCGTCTAGGCCTTCACATACCAATTCACCGTTCTCATCGGTGTAGCCGAGGATTCCCATGTTCTTGTCCTCATAAACCTGAGAGATAAGTTCCAGATCAGAAAAGAAGAAATGTTTCAGATGGATCATCACATCATGTAAGGAAAAATAGGTATATACCTTGTTGACCTTGCCGGTGAAGCTGACAGAGTTAGATTTTTTCTTGGACGCAGAACTTGAGCAGTCATCCAGGGAGATGGAAGCTCTTATCATCATCGTCATAGCCGAGGTCTTCCTCCTTGGAACGATGGTTACACTAGATGAGTAGCAGTTGCAGTAGCACCTCAAGGTCAAGGCAGCCATGGATGATGGATGGGGTTGGAGAAGCCTGGGAGAACAATACAGTAATCATAATCATGGGGTTGATGTCATGGAAAGTAGCCATTAGTGGTGAGGATGGTGGAGGATATTGTACTAAACATGGATGTTAGGTCACTGAAAGGCGTGGCAACGATTTTGGTTGGGCTGCATAGATTAAGTGCAGTTGTCAGCTGTAACATTGACAGATAGTCACTGCAACTGGCCTCCGTCTCAAACTCTCGTAGCATTATTGGGTAAAAATATTCTAGTTTGTTTTTTGTTTAGGTCATGGCTCATGACAATGACTTCCAACTTACAACCACCAATTCTCTCGACCTCGGGATCACAGTAGACTGAAACAATATATTTTGGAAACTACGTGCAAAGTTTATGTTGGTTCTAATTTTATGTTGGACTGAAATAGCTGTAATAGTCACAATGAAAAACTCAACAGTTTCACACACGAATCATGGAATGACAGAAGTCCAGGTTTTCTCCAAAGTACAGTATTAAGTTGTGCTACAATACAAATAGAAAAAGAAAACTTGGAGACTGTCAGTCGCGAAATTCTTCCATGAACACTTCATGAAACGCCATAAAACGGGAGATGATTAGTGGTATCTTCTCTTCTTGTGGCAGGATTGTGCATCTGAAATGCCATGTCCCATGTATCTTCAGAATATAACAGAGGAACACCATATTAGAATTAGAATACCAGAAGAAACACGATGAAAATTTGGTTTTATGATGCAATAAAATAAGCCAGCGTAGCTGTGACTTAAACAGGAACGCAATGCACTCACCTGTCCAAAAACAGAACCTGGCACAACAACAATCCCGGTGGCTTCAAGAAGACGGAGAGCATAGAACGCATCTGGCTGTGTGTTACTTTCCTTGGCAGCTGCAATTGCCTTCTTTGGCAGACGAACTGAAGGGAATACAAACATTGCTCCTTCAGCCTTGTTACAAGTTACCCCTTCCAGCCTGTTAAATGTGCACACCATGGCCTAAAACAACAGTGGACAAATACGATAACTCTGATTACAATGTTGCATCTTTTGTTGCTGCGCAATAGTATAATCAGATATGAGATGACTGAATCGAAAATATACTAAAACAACCTCTGCACAGCGAGCAAAAGATGATAGGATGCTATCTCTTTCTGCCTGATAAGAGGTGTATGACTCATCTCCAACCTGAAAAAGAAGGTGTCATATCATCGTTGGTAAAGCTTGAAAATCAATACACAAGGAGATACATTTCATTTTCTGACCTGTGGTGGGTTCATGACTAGGCTCATGAGGATCTGGCCAGAGATGTTGGAGCATGAGCTTAGGGATACAACTTTGTACACTTGCTTCTTTACTTCAGGATTAAAGCCAGTAACTTCCATGTAGCCTCCCCTTCTCCCACATTCACCATAATATCCTGACCACAAAGAATAAATTGTTCCAAATTGTTGAAAAATCTTTAGTGTACTGGTTGCCACCATCATCCTCCATCCAGGAGTCTAAGATTATTACGCCCAAACAATTTATACAAGAAACGATCATTTATCAAACTGCATTCCCATTTTTTTGATGGATAGGTTCTCATTTACATACAATGATTGAAGTACTTGCTTACACTACACTTATTTGTCATTAACTTCAACTAACTGTATTCATGTATGCAAATTTATGCTATCATCGGAAGGTTTCTGATGTTCAGGGCAAAACTTTCTAACAAATTCAGATAACAAGTAATTTCAAATTTTATTTATGCTTCATCTTTCTTAAAATGGTAGAATCAGTAGAATAGTTATAGGTTAGGGAATAGGAAAGAAAGGAAGTAGTCAATATCAATTACCATTAGAAACCGAATGGAAGGACACTAAAGATATGTCTCCTTCGCCATACCCCATGGACCGTGCTATCTTCTTGAAAGAGTGAAATTGCTTCTCATCTGTGTAAATATTTTCTTGATAAACCTAGAAAACAAGGTTTCATCGGGATATATTCTAAAATGACACAAATTAAGATTTAATTTAGCTATGATTAGGAAGATACAACAAAAATTTACCTCATCTGCTAGAAGAACAAGGTCTTCGTTCCTACAGAAATCCACAATTTCACGCTGATTTTCCTCCACAAGAACCTATGAAGAACATAATCACATTTGGATTATTATATAGAAAATATAGAAATCAAAATCACGAGTCAGTGGTCAGTAGATATACATGTCCAGTAGGGTTGCCTGGATTTATAACCACAAGTCCCCTAACAACAACACCCATTGATCGGGCACCATCCAGCTGCTTCTTCAGATCTGACATGCTCACTCCCCAACCTCTGGATTCGTCAAGGTAATATGGCACCTGAGAAAGTAGATATGTTTTGCTCACAAAAAATTGGTATGGCATAGTAATTAGTAACTGCTATAGTTTTTTTTTTTTTCCTCTCTTTCTGGTAACTGCAGTACATACAAGAGTAGCTCCCTGGAGAACCATACAACTTGTGTACAAGGAATGTGATGGAACTGGGCAGAGGATACCATCTTTTTGATCCCGTATCAGTAGGTGCATCATCATGTGAACCTGTTTGAAAAGGAGCAACACATCCATCTTCACTGCGAAGAAGAAAAGAAGCTCACCGCAAGACATGAGCGAGAACTGTTACGCTTACTAGTCATTATATCCTGCACATGTTGTCTTCATTGTGAATAATCTCAACACATGATCTACTTCTATTGGGTGTTTTACTTTAAATAAAACAAATTATTATTTATAAGTCATCTATTAGTGCCAAAGATGAAGCTGGAAAAGGTATCTGTGTTCGTGTACCGGTGGAGCTGCTCCATCTGTTAGGAAAATGTCCTCTTCATTACATGGGAAATTATCTCGAGAGGCTATTCCAGCAGCGATTATAGTGCGCAATCCTTCAGTACCCTATGAGTCCAAATATTTCAGTTTAGCAAAATACAATTACCCCAAATTTTTCTTACTTCGTCCGAGTGGTGGATAGCCCGAAATGGAAAAAACAGGAGGGTGTTTCTGTATGTCTGAAGATGTTTTAGAATCATGCCTGAGAGTGACTATATCCTCCTGTTGCTCTCCCAGGAAAGAGGTCTAGAATCTCCCGTGCCCTTGCTATTGCATCAGAGCTGCAACATCAGGAATTAGCAAGGAATCCCATACAACAACTGGTGCACCATTATATTTAGCTGTGTTCATGTTTTACCTGAATAAGGAATTTGTTTCAGTCTGTTCTAGAAGATGGGGATAGTGGCACAAGGCAAGAACCTGGAAAAGGGGGAAAAAAAAATCTTAAAAAGAGGGTGTGATGAAGAAATGCTGTATATAATAAGTAGTACAATTATGGCGCACAATAATCAGGCACCTCTCGGAAGAACTTGTTTGGCTGCTGTCCCATGGATTGTGGATTGCTGAGGCTGCAATTGATTATCTAGCAGAAGAAGACATGGAAAAGTTCAGTTTGAAGGTAGTAGATATGAATGTATGTAATGGACGAATGAGATTATTCTCATCATAAACAACACACCTCGCGGAAAGGGTGTGACCCCGGTTTCGTCTCTATCTCATTTTGGATGCACTGTAAATCAAGAAAAGAGGACGGTATCAGGTAATCTATGTGGCCACACCCACATGGTTTTAACTCAGGAATTAGGTGGCGTGCATACCTGCGCGCGGCGGGCAATGGCGTCGTCGCCCAGGTGATCCGCAAGGGCCAGCACCTGCATAACATTAAGGAGGCCGGGGGACTCGTGGGCATCAGGCCGAAACTAAACTGCGGTGCATGCCAAAACCAAAATTGAGGTGTCAGGCAGGCAGCAACCTTTGGGTTTAGGGAGTCGACGGTGAGAGCGCGAGGAGGCATCCTGGCCTTCTTCGGTTCTTTCTATTCTACGCCGCCGCAGTCGAAGACGAAGTAGTGGTGGTACGGGTGGGGGTGAGCCGTCTGCCGGCGAGGTTTGCGAAAAAGAGGACAATGCCACTGGACAGACGACAGGAGAGGACACGGACGGCGCAGTCAGTTCAGTTTAGTTGGTGGGAAGCGTAAAAATAATTGCCGCTCCGCTCGTGCATTGTGCAATGCAGCCACCAGTACCTTTTGCATCGGCACAGGACTGTGGCCCTCACCATATGTTTACCACCATTGTTGTGGATTCCGATTCTTCTGGCCTGACCACAGTGGAGATGCAGCACCGGATTCTCTGTCAATCACCCACCGAATCCAAGGCACCGGTGCCCGTTTAAAGCGTGGGAAGTGTTCTGTCCTCTAAGGAAAGAAAAAGAAGAAATTATAATATTAGTCTGTTTATATGTGGGCTCTTACCGAAATTTTTAGACCTTGGCATGACTATATATATATATATATATATATATATATATGGGAGTTCTATGTTGTAATCATCAATATTCAGAGGAATAAAAAATAGTCTCCCTATCTTGTGTCTACTTGTTCTACTATTTTTATCTACTATGTTAATCAAGAGCGACAGAGAGGGAAAAGTCCTAACCGCTGGCGACGTGTTTTATAACACGTTATCAGCACGACAAGCTCTACGTGGTCTCCGTTGAAGCCGCCGCCGATCTTCGTCGTCGACGCTCGTGACGACGTCCCTGCCGCGGCTACTTTGACGACATCGACATCCCCGACATTGCTAGCGGAACAGATCTGCTATCTCTACCTGCATCTAATCTGCACTATATCGACGTGTATCGTCTCCGTCAAGCAGGCGGTTCTACGACAATACCAAACGACCTACGCGGTATGTATCTACTAACCACTGTCCTACGCGGCATGTGACGTAGATCAAACTGGCATCCTACGAGGTATGAATAATCAATTGATTACTGGACTGAATTTGCATTGCACAAACTATAGAATTATTTGTATTTTTGCTTTTCAATTTACTACAATGATTCGGCTATGAAGAACACGTAAGGATCTTTTCTTCATGATTGTAACGCTGACACCATAAAGTTGTACGATACGAATATATGGATTTTCGTATACGTGAATATTGTTTCCTGCACTAAGCCGCGATTTCGTATATGTGATTTTTTTCCTCTCGAGGCCTAGAAGGCATATGTATTGTTATTGGTCACGCATGAATTGGCTACAAGCCTGGTCGACATAGCAAACCGTCACCCATCGTCATGGACTAGTAACTGAATGCTAGTCCACGCCCATCATAAGCATGCACGACACCAAAGGCAAATCAACTTGCAGTTGAGCCATGGCATGAAGCAATAGAGACAGGAAGATTAATTGCACCTAAGACACAGAGTTGCATGTATATAAGCTAATGATGGTGCGATCTTTATGGTATTCCTATATATAAGAGTACTTGCTATCTCGCAGGCAGACGAGCACCGAATCTAGAGCGGAGATTAGACCGAATCTGTCTTGTATCAACTTGAAGTTGATGGGGATCCAACCAGATTTGCAATTGTCTTTACAAAATTGCTGCACTCTTTTGGCAGAGCTGCAACTCCTTGCAACACCTAATCACCGCATGACCTCTCTAAATCTTGCAGACCTTATACTTATTACCCTTGAGAAGCTCATATTTATTTTTCCTAATATAATGAATTTTCAGAATTAAAATGAAAAATATGTTATGTGAGTATTTTGATCAAATTTTTGAGCTAAACAACAAAACCTAGATAATACAATAGTTTTATGAACTATGATATGTGCATCACGGGGAGAACATCCCTAAGTTTCTAGAGATGCTAAACATCCATAATTGCACTTTATGTATTCTAGCTCACTGCATATAATGTATAATAACTCCATATTTAATTATGTGTGTGAATATTTCCTATAAAACTCTATCATAGCATACATGAATGGGTCCCTACTTGCAGTTGGAGATGCATAAATTTGATTATTTAAAGCCCATGATAGGGGATATCTATTGAAGTATGTTATTAAAGATCTAATATTGGCATTAGGGGGAGGGAGAGAGTCTACTTTGAATGCCAAATATTATTTCCGCAAAAGGAAAACGATCTAGAGAAAATATCCTTGAAGCTTGAAACAGCAATACAATCATGCACTAAGTCAACTAATAGTTTGACTAATGCTCTTGTGAAGCACGAAGCGGAGCATATGCCAGACATTTTTGGAAATGAGAGGAGTAACTTGAAGTTATAAAGCTAAACTCTACGGGGACGCCTGTGGGTTCTAGTTTTAGCGTATACTTGTTGAATAGAAATAAAATAAAACTTCTCCATTCTCATGAAGAGAACACCTCATGAATAAGGTTAAGCACCTCATGAAGAGGATCATCATTAAGATGAAATCCAACACATTAAGCACGTACATCATTAGTGTTGGGTATGCAGAACAACAAATCATTTCTTGTTTGGAAAAAAACAAATAGACAAAATAATGTCATTTATGAGAATATTGGGAGAAAATAATAGTTGTCGACAACGCTACCTTTATAATTGCAAATGTTTCTCTTATGAGAACCCGGATCCGGAAATAAAGTCCATGGCAAAGTCGCCTGTAGCAATTATATCGGGTCAATGAAGAAAGCAATTGAGGTTGAATCTCCTACTAAGAAGAAATAAATGTTCTGCTATATCTCTGGCAAATGAAATGAATGAATATGAAATATGTAGTTAATAAATGGATTATGAAGATCCATATAATTCCTGAAGAATATAAATTGCAACATATGAAAATTTAATCTCATACAAGTGTTATGAAGCGTAAGATAGAGTATATTCATGAATGGATATTAAAGTCTCAAGAAGAGCATATCCTACAAGGAATAGTCATCAAATGACTTTATAGTGAATAACACAATCTCATTTTGTTTATCACTTAATAATTTCCCATGCAGTAGAGTGATAACATCCTTAAAGGAACTAATTCATGAAGGTTTTACCAGTCGATTCTTGCAGATACATCATTAATCCCTGAAGTGAATATAGACCCGAGAGAAAAAAAAGTGAGATAGCTTAAACACTATGAAGGTGTCATGCAAACACTCAGAAAAAGTGTATAGTGTAAAGTTAGCAATGAAGTTTTAATATACTCTAAATACCATAGAAGGTATGGGAATAATGGTGATTTTGGCAATTGAATTATTATCCCCTAAATGCCAAATGGAAGACTGGATTTATTACTTAGTGGTACAATCAAAGTCCTAAAGATTTATAAGTTAAAAAAACACTAAGAAAGAACTATAAGTTTGTTATACTATCCAGGAGATATTGAATATAAAGTTTTTTTTTTACCCCCATAATCCTCTGAAAGGATTTATTACCTTGAAGGATAATTTTTTTTATTTGTTTTGCACAACTAATAAGTGGTTATTTATACATGAAGTATATTGCTCTTTGTTATACCCATATAATTCATACAAGAATTATGGGCCAACCTTTTAGAAGATATAGTTTTATGGTACTGCATAGCATTAATTAAGCACACATTTATAAAAGTGTGATTTGAACAATGAAATTCAAAGGAAGTTTTTATGAGGGGGAGCAATTTATTGAATTTACCTTGCAGGTAATTGAAACCACTAGAATTATAAATATCAAAATAGATCCTATTTGCTAAAACATTGATATTTATGCATAGATTATGAAGATCAATATCTATTCACGAATAATAGAATATCCTGAAGAATATATATGACCGAGAAGGTTAAATGTTGTACTCTTTTTTCCCTATGTGAGTTTTTACCCGAAGGTTTCTCACATAAGGTTTTTAATGAGGCAACATGTGCAATGCAATTAACGAATGCGATGTATTCTTTTCTCCAAGAACCGTTTTTCCCACTGGGTTTTCGGATGGAGTTTTTAATGAGGCATGTGCATATCGTGGTAATCGCCCAAGGGGGAGTGTTGTAAAATATACGGACTCTGTCCTATAAGGAAAGAAAAAGAAGAAAAAATCATAATCTTAGTCCGTTTATATGTGGGCTCTTACCGAAACTTTTAGACCTTGGCATGACTATATATACATGGGAGGTCTATGTTGT
Source organism: Eremochloa ophiuroides (assembly GCA_038502445.1). Lineage (NCBI taxonomy): Eukaryota > Viridiplantae > Streptophyta > Magnoliopsida > Poales > Poaceae > Eremochloa > Eremochloa ophiuroides. The sequence goes on from JAHLJS010000002.1 coordinate 47,561,047, forward strand.
AATCATCAATATTCAGAGGAATAAAAAATAGTCTCCCTATCTTGTGTCTACTTATTCTACTATTTTCATCTACTATGTTAATCAAGAGCGACAGAGAGGGAAAAGTCCTAACCGCTGGCGACGTGTTTTATAACAGGAAGAACTACTAACCATCAAACTGTGCCACAATTCCTCTCGCATTACTAACGGTCCCTAAGGCTGGAATTTTGTTCCTTGTTGAAGGAAGGTATGCACGGGAATAGAATGGATTGATTGATGAGAGGTATAAAGTGTACAATATGTAGGCAAGGATCCTAAGTTTATGGAATCAAATATCCAATCAACGATTATGCTTGTCTAAGACTCAGTCTAACTCAATTATATACCATTAAACCCCCTTTTGCCCCTAGGCCGATTAGGCTAGCCCATTAACTATCCACTCCTCATAATGGGCGGAGCCACGTTGATGCCTTGGTATTTCTAGGAATACCAAGCTTTTTTTTTTACAACAATAAGTATGTATATATGTATACTCAAATGTATAATGTGTATTGCTAGTGTTTGACTATTTTAGAGCACAAACTGAGCCCACAGCCAATTTTCTGCGGCCTCCTTTCGAGTTTCCTCCCGCAATTAGGCTCTTTGGCCGGCCCACAAGAGCCAAGAGTACAAGCCCATCCCATGGCAGCAAGGTCTAGCGGGCTGCAGGCAGCACAAGGCGAGAGCGCCAGAGAGAGCACTCCCAATCGGCCAATCGCTCCCATCCTCTCTCGCGCACGGGCACGACTTCCGGCTTCGTCGACCGGGCGACGGCGGCTCTTGCGCGGGCATCCAGGCATCCAGCGGGGGCGCGGCGATGGCCTACCGGCGAGCGGCCAGCGGCGGCGCTCGGCTCTGGGTCTCGCGGGGTCACGGGTGTCGGGTGGACGCGGCGCTGCTGGCTGGTCTTGCACTATCGCGCCGGGCAGCCGGCCGCCGGCGGCCGATGGATCTACGCCGCTACAGGCCACGGACGGGGCTAGCCCTGCCCTAGCCAGCTGTTCATTTGTTCGGTTTAGTAGATCAGTAGAACTGCAGAAGCCAGAGGTGAGCGTCGTGGGGATTTCCCCGATCCGATTTCGTGATTTGAATCTAGGAATGTCCGAATTTATTGGAATTTCTTCCTGTAGATCTAGATTACGTTCAGTTTGCATTTTGCAAAATAAAAAAGAAAGCAGTTGATTTGAAGAGTTTGTGGTATAGGCAAGAAAGGTTGAATTACACCTAGAAGAACAAGTTTTTTTTTCGTATTATACTGTTTTTATGACTTTCGTTATGATAAAATGCTATTCTGAACTATACTTGAATCTTTGCTGCTATACATTCGAAAATTTTTCGCTCGTGAAAATACCAAGGTATAAAATCCTGGCTTCGCCACTGCTCCTCATTCTAACACTTATAATTCAAAAAAAAAAGTCTCTAAATTATACCCACAAAGGAACCAACGACAAGTTAGCACCATTATATGTTCGGCTGAACTGAAAGTCGGGTAAGCTAAATTGCACAACTAAATTGTTAAGAGAAAAATATTGTTTTGTGGCTGAAAATAAACTGAATCTAGCTCGAGCGAACACTCGTATTCTTCTGCTATCTGCATGAACGAACACCTGTGATTCCTCGAGATGGTTCTGTCCCAGCTCTTGCAATCTTGCCAACATCCTCAATACATGGAAATCCAGCATCTCGCACACAACTTGCACAACATCAAACAATGGAAATTTGATCAAAATCTTCCTTCATTGCCATCAAAGGCGCCAACAAAGTACAATGTTCCTCCATTCAGAGAACAGCTCATACAGAAGATATTTATTTTGTTTCGGTCTACAGGATGGTGCTTCTAAGAGGCCAAAAGGAGGGCGCTTCTAACCTCCATCTCAACTCACACTGTAATAGTTCAGTCTCGGTACTCAGCCATGAACGCCTCATGGAAAGCCTTGAAGCGGGTGATCACCGCGGGAATTTTTTCTTCCTGCGGCAGGATCGTGCATCTGATGTGCCATGTTCCAGGAACCTGTGCAGTGCAACAAAGGAACAGACCATCATTAGGACGGTAGCTATGATTGATTTATATGAAAAAAAAATGCATCTCCATGAATCCACTATCCTAATGCCATAGAAGTTTCTTTATCATGTATAGTTCTAAAGTTCATCCTACACTAAAATTCAAAACTATAAATGGCAGCTTACATTAGATGCACAGAAAATTAACAAAATAAATAAAGGCAACCTGTACTGGACCTCTAACAACCTGACTAGATGTCCCAGGAAAACCTATCAACATATATAACCCAGCAAAGTAACATTAGACAAAATACAGAACTCCTATTACTTCTTTCAAATGTTTCAACCCATATATACATCGGCAGCTACAGGCAAACGAGTATATTACAATATGTAAAGGTTCAGTTGACTCACTTGACCAAATCCAGATCCAGGGACCACAACAATTCCAGTTGATTCAAGGAGACGGAGAGCATAGAATGCATCAGGTGCTTTCTTAGCGGCTTTAGCAGCCTCAATTGCCTTCTGTGGCAGACGAATCTGAGGGAAAAGGTACATTGCTCCTTCTGCCTTGTTACATGAAATTCCCTCAAGCTTGTTGAATGCATCCTCCAATGCCTGTAAAACGAACAAAAAAAATCTTGAATATTTTTAAGAAGTTACTCAAAACTATTAGTAGAAATGCAACCAGGCAAACCTTTGCACGGCGAGCTAAAGACTGAAGGATTCCATCTTTCTCTGCCTTGTAGGAAGCATATGATTCGTCCCCAACCTGAAGAATAAAGCAATGATTTTTAACTGGACAATTTAGTGTTTCCTATTTCCAATCAGGGCATAATTTAAAGAATGCCATATAGCAGACCTTTGGTGGATTCATGACAAGGCTCGCAAGGATTTGACCAGTGATATTGGAGCACAGGTTTACTGAAGCTAACTTGTAGATCTGCTCTCTTACCGGAGCACTGAAGCCAGTAATCTCCATGTAACCTCCTCTTTTACCACACTCTCCATAGTATCCTGGTTGCAGCAGCAAAATCTTTTGGATAAGCCAGTGACTTGACCAAACACCAGATAAAGTAGCTGGTTATATCAATCTACCTTTCGAAACAGACTGAAATGATACTAGAGGGAGATCATCCTCGCCATATCCCATGGATCTTGCAATCTTCTTGAAAGAGTTAAATTTCTTGTTGTCGACATAGATGTTCTCTTGATATACCTACCAATGAAAATGGCATTAGTGTTACAGCTGTGGAAAATTTTTTGGTGTTGTTCTGACGTCTGACATCAGCTATCAGCCTATATCACTCACCTCATCAGCTAGAAGAACAAGGCCCTCATTTTTGCAGAATTTCACTATATCATATTGGTTGTCTTCAGCAAGAACCTACAAATAAATGAACCACTTCAATAAATTTGTGTTCTGGTCACCAGCATTGAAAAAACATTCATTCACATTGCAGAGCAAAAAACACTTATTTTTTTTCTAAGCAAAACTTTTCCCTAGACAATAGAAGTATACAAAGTATTCACTAACTTAAAACAGGATTACAAGAAATACACACCTCATGTTATTACAGCAATTATAAAGAGTGTGGTGTGCATAGGAAATAGAAAATCTAAGCAAGAAGAGATGTTCAATAAAGAGAGAGGAGAAATTGTCGGTACAAACCTGCCCAGTCGGATTTCCTGGATTGATAACCACCAAGGCCCTAACATCAATGCCTTTTGACCGAGCATCTTCAAGTTGCTTCTTAAGATCAGAGATCTCCAAACCCCAGCCAGTTTTTTCATCAAGGTAATAGGGGACCTGAAAGAACATGTGCTCGATTTATGTGTCAGTGATACAATATATAGAACTATAGACCATATTCTTCGGCTGAGCAAATGAAAGTACATACAAGAGCTCCACCATGAAGAGCTATGGAGGCCGAGTACAATGGGTACTGAGGAATTGGGCACAGAATGCCATCTTTCTCATTCCTAATCAGTAACTGCATCATCATGTGGACCTTAAGAAGGAAGAAAAGGGTCATGATGAGACTTCAGTGATATCATGTTTATTCAGAAAATGTCCAGGACAATTGAAAGAGAAGTTAAAAATGCACACCCCAGGACTTGCTCCGTCTGTAATGAAAATGTCATCTGCATTTGCAGGGAATCCATCACGTGAGGTGATCCCAGCAGCAATTGCATCACGCAGTCCTTTGATACCCTAGGAAAAATAAAGAAATCAAATGAAGCCAAGATTCCTTTCTCACTGTAGTCAATAATATATCAGTGAGATGCTCACCTGACTGTGACTATATGCACCTGTTGCCCTTCCAGGAATAGTTGCAAGAATTTGCTTTGCTCGAGAAATAGCATCGGCACTGCAGTGAGATGAGCCATCAAGGACACATAAGAATTTATGTATAAATGGGACACTGAACTACTTTTGAAAGTTTCTGGCTAACAAAAATATTAAACGGTACAAACAAGACAGATAACAAATAGCAAAAATAATCTTTTCAACCAGAAATGGCATCAAGGGAAATTTTAGAAAAAATAAATTGAAAGGGCATGCATAATAGGCAATGATGTAATGGTTCTTCTGATGAACAGCTCAATTAAACAATAAACATGAGAGCTCTAAAACTATCTTCCTTGGTACGTTTAGTGTCAAAGTTGAAGGGAAAAAAGTTAAATACCTGACAGATTTCACAGGAAATTTTACTATTTATATATAAATGTTTACTATTTAAAAAAAAATTCCATATAATTCTGTTGCCACAGCTTTGATTTTGGAGGAAGATAAATTGCCCTATGTATGTAATATTTTTAGAAATTTTAGGTTGCTTTGATACTGAAGTCAGGAAAATAGCAGGATATCACTTAGTCAAGTGTTTACACTAAATCTCTCCATTAAAAGTTAAGACTTCTGTAAATTGAATGATGAATGAATAGAACTATGACTATATTCACCTGAACAATGATTTGGTTTCCTCTTTTTCCAAGAGGCATGGATGATCACAAAGAGCAAGAACCTGCAAGGTACAATGTAAATATCAAAGAAACAAAGGTGGAATCTGAAGGTAAATTAAACGCATACCTCCCTGAAGAATGTCACAGGTTGCTGACCAAGAGATTGAGGATTCCCAATATTGCAGAACAGGATCTGCAAGGGTTAAAATATAATTGGAATGGGCTATATAATTTTCAAAAAAAAAAAAGGAAAGATAAAGGTACCTTCAATGAAATTTTAATCCAACAATTAGGTACCTGATCAAAAGGAAGAGACCCTGGTTGTGTTTGTAGTTGTTGCTGCAAGCGCTGTTAACAGAAGAAAAAACAGTGGGGTTACATTAAATCAATTCTGAAGCAGTTCCGTAATGGCAGACCTGCCAGTGGCATGGAGCGCTCAATATTCTTCAAAGCATTCACAGTGAGCCATATAAAATAGGGTGAACATGATTACTAACCTTCAATAATTAAGATGAATTTCGTCAGGGAACAACTACAAATTAAATTACTAAAGTAATATGGTTATTAGCAATCAAGTAGACTATATGCTTAATTCCTTTTCCTGAACCAAACTAGAATTCCAAAGCAAATAAAGTAAGTTGTATAACAGAAATACATGATTGTGAATCCACGTATTGTACTATGTTCTTTGTTAATTCACTCAAATCAGAGCAGTGTTAAAAGTAATACTATTACTACAACAGCCCAACAAATACTATTACTACAACAGCCTAACAGAACGCTGTATATGAACATTGCCTGATTTAACTGTATTGCCTTGTGGTAAGGTGATTAACCGATTCAGTATTAGGGAACATGAACAGAGTGATATATAACATACTAAAGTACTAGACTGCAAGCCTTGTTGAACATTAGTAGTCAAGATACCGCACCTGAGCATGGATGACAATCTCCCCACGGACTGCATACTCACATTTTAAGACCTGTAATAGTTATCAGTGTATTAGCAAGGCATGAGAAACCACACTCGCCTTACAAGCAAAGCACGAAAGCTGTTGTCTATGAGACAGATGGAAATCAAGATCACAAGACATTCATGAGGTTTACAAACTTCAATAGGTTTAGTAGTACCTCAGATCTCACAGAAACAATACAGCATCAATGTATCATCATTCTCTTTCTGCACCAGAAGTGGGGCAGCGGTTCAAACAAATCGCCATATCCCCTTTTGAGTCAAAGGGAAGATAAAGGATACTGACACAGATGACATTAAACTATTCGTACACGATAAAACAAAAGAAAAAGAAAAGGCACTCCAGCAGCTCGAATCGCACTGAGATCTACCTCTGGGTTGAGAGAGAGAGCGATTAGTGATCTGGGTAGAAGGAACTACACTTATTGCCAACATCAAAGAAAGGAACTTTGCGCCGCCGCGCCGGTGCAGTTGTTATAGTTATCCTCAAAAAAAAAATTCTCATTTGATTTCAAAGATGAATCAAAAAATCAGATCATCAGAACAAGAACTAAGCACGACATGTACCACTCCAGCGAATCAAGGATAAATCTTTTCACCCCAAATTTCTCAAGAAAACGAGAACCCAACCCGCGGCTAAGCTGGATCAGGGACACGCAGAACGCAGCACATGATCCACAGAGCCTCTTCCGTCTCGTCAAAGCCCAAACTTCCCACCGAAAAATGAAAAGAATCCATCAAAATGGAACCTTCAAGGGACAGACACAGCTAGACAGGGGGAGGAAAACGGGCGGCGTGCTCTTCTCCTCACCTTGGGGTTGAGGTTTTCCACGGCGACGCTGGGGGCCATGGCGAACACGAGGGATCAACTTCGCAGCGACGGAAGAAGAATTTGCGTATAAGCCGCGGACAACAGGCCGCCGCGCGTCCCTCTCTTGAAGTGTGGTTTCGTGGCGAATCGGTGCTGCAAAGGCCGGTTTGGCGTTGTCACAAAAAGGCCAGATGGTTTTGGTTGCTTATAAAAGGCGATCAGGAGACGGAAGCAGAAAAAACAAACAAGCGGCGCACGCCACGCCAGTGCCCGCCGGAAAGCGAGAGGAAGGGGGAACGGAACGGAGGGCCGCCGACCGTAGCTGCGGTTTTGCGTCAAAACAAACAGAGGTCACGTTGGTCTTTTACCAAATCTCAGAAGCTGTAGATGGACTTGCTTGCCTTGATTGCATCGTGCTCTGTTTTTTATTTAGAAGATGGAGGATTGCAATTTTGGCACTTTATGGTCAATCCGTTGATCCTATGAGAGATCTATGAAACTATAGACAACTTGGCTTTCCCTTTCTGCGCCGATTCCAGCTATGTGAATTTTTTCCATTCGTTATTTTTGTGATGGGGATGTTTTCCTTCCGGTTTCTCTCTTGTTAATCTATTAAAACACAAAAAAAAAAAGTCTGTCTATCAATGTCGTTTCTAATAAAAAGTTGTTTCAATGTTGAATGGAGCTGAGGGGAGATACTATTTGATCCTATGATGTGCAGCCCGTTTCCTAAGAAGAAATACAGTAGTCATTTGTAATGCAAATGTAAATTTTCTTCCATTTTTTATCGTTATAAATGTCAGCAAATGGGACAGAAATAGTTATTTTGAAGAAAGATGTGTGTTTGCATCCTGCGTGCTCTTTGTTATCCTATTTGTCACGAATGAGAATGACAAACACCAAAAGAACAAAAACACAAAACTTGCATCAAACTAACTAGTTCTCTCATAATTTCTACCATTGTCCTATTTCAACACATAAGAGCAATTCCAAGAGACCCTTTGTATCTTTGCTAATTTATAGGAACAAAGATCTTAATGAAAAAAATACCCTCCAACTTCTTGAACTGGATATCCTAACCATCCTCTATTTCAGATTTAGCTAGCCAACAAAATATCGAAAAATTGTTGGAGGGTACAAAGATTTAGGAAACGATTAAAATTACTCTTTAAATAATTATTAGAGTAAATTTTAAAAAGACTCTTGTAGATGCTCTTATTTGTCACTAAACTAGAAGATGCTATCTTTGTAACACTCTACATCGTGTCACATATAGCTCCCACGCCTTGTTTAGCCAGCTTTTGCAACAATTTTACGTACCCTTTTCTCATGATTAAATTGAGTTCTGATACCAGACCTTATAGTCCTCTCCATTACCCTAGAAGCATAATAAAAATCCATTCGAACTAAAGTTGAGTAAAATCTAGTTGTGGTTTATATGATGAGATTTTGTTGCCAATTAGAAGTTGAGGTAGGACTCGGTGAAAGATCTTGAACATATTCCTAAAGGAAACTAATGTTGCTTTTCACCTTTTTTTCCCTTCATTCTTCATCAGAAAAGGGTTGTAAATTGCTTCTGTCACTTTTGACCTGGGACAAAAAAATCCAAAAAGAGTGAGGTGGTCATTGAGTTATTTTCTCTTATCGCTAAATAATGCAGTCAACTGTTAGTTGTATATGTATTTATAGTCCACTATCAGCCAATTGATATAGTAGCTGGCTATCAGAACATATTTCAGCCCACATTCTTTTCTTGGTGCTTTGTGCATCAATCTTCTCTTACCATAAAAACCCACTTACATTCGCTCTTAGAACACAATAGAGTTGTTGATCACACCATACCACATCTATTATACTGAAAAAAGAGTACTTATTATAGCTTACATGCTTCTTCACTTTTTAGCGTTTGAGTCAACATTAGCGAAAGATATGGCACTACACCTTGCCTTATGTATATTATAATCTGTGTACTTTCGGCAAGAGTAAAAAGGATACAATTTTATTTGGCCTTTCGTTTACAACGAAAAAAAATCATCTTTTTTTTTATGCATGCAGAATTTCAGCAGTTTGACTTTTACACCCTCCCATCATATAAGTGGCATTTTAGGGTTGTCTGGAGTCAACTTGAGTGTAAATTAGCTTTTGCATGTCGATTGTGAATGTTTCAAGCGACACAACAAGTAGATTTGTTTTGAAAATAATTTATGAAATATACGTTTCCTTCAAAAAGTATTTTGAAACGATTGGCTTTACACTGCTCTAAAATATTGTTTTATGATTAGAGATTATTGGTTGTTTGATGAGGATAAAATCCTATAGACCATGCCATTTGGTTTCGCTCCTTCTCAAGTGTCCTCTACCTAGCAAACGGGAGAGAAATTGGCTTAATGTGTTGGATTAGACACAAAAAGAGGAAGATCTAGTCTATTGCTAGAAAAAGATTAGAAAGCACCCCAACTCCCTAAGATGTGATTGAAATGTGGCTTCGAGCTCGCCGGCGGCCATGCCCGCGGTGGATTATGCAACTTGGTGCTCGATGAAATGCTAATAAGGATAGAAAGTTGACCATGTGGTGGTAAACATATCAAATGTTTAGTGAAGAGTTGCTATATCTATTTTTCCAGAAACCAAACACGATATCCATAGTCAATTCAATCAGGCTCATTTGAGCTAGTGAACCAAACATGTGAGGTTGCATCACAGGAGTTGTGCTTAGACTGGCCAGAGCAGGGCGGCGAGCCACAGGCAGAACCACGTTACCAAATACACCCACAGTCTATGGCTAGAAGAAGATTGGAAAGCGCCCCAAAAGCTGAACGAAATAAAGAGGATAGACGTCTTTCTATGTAAGTCTTTCAAAAGCACCCTGCATAGAAAGGAAAAAAATGTTTTTTTTATTTTTGGTCATCGTGCCGAACTCCTTCAATTCCTCTAATAAAAGTTTCTGTTCCAAACCTATTACCTTTACTCCCAACAGAACATGATGTCTACGGATTCCTTTACAGTCCAACGACACATTTTTCCATTTTTTTGAATTAACTAATTCATTTCCTTTTATTGAATGGACTATTGGTTTTTTTATATTCTTTATTTGATTTGGCATTATTCAAAAAACAAATTTTGGCAAATTTCTTTTTCTTGGAACCAATCCTAAATTCTTGGGTTCAGGTTTTTTTTTTCCTATAACCTACTCCCTCCGTCCCTAAAAAAATATCGTTCTCGCTTCCCGAGAAATATCTTTGACTAAATTTATACTAAAAATTATTAATATTTATAATACATAATTAGTATCATTGAATAGATCTTTTAGTCTAGTTTTTTAACAAATTTATTTGGAGGTGTAAATGTTGCACGCATTTTCTACAAATCTAGTCAAACTTGTAGCACGAACACCCAAAACGTCAATAGTTTAGGGATGGAGGGAGTAAATGACTCAGTAAAGCTTTCTTTCATTCTTTTAGTTACTGTTTTTTTTCTTCGAACTTGTTGGGATGGGCTTAACGTGTTTGATGAGTGTACATGGGCAAGAAGCCTCCAAGCCACAAGATATAGATTTTCTTGTTGAATGGTGTAGGTTTGAACTAGACCAACGGTAGCTGACAATGGTCAGCATCGCTAAGATTAGGATGTGTGCCTTGTGTATGTTATACTCCGAGCAGTTTCAGCCAGGAAAAGGATACAATTTTATTTGGCCTTTCTTTTACAACGAAAAATTGTTTTTTCTATTGTAATGGAGAATTTGGACTTGGATTTTTACACCCTGCCATCATAAATGAGTGACCTTTTAGTAGCAGTTCCAAAATTTAGTACTTCCTCCTTCTCAAGATAGAAGACGCAACTACTTTCGCTACGGAGAACAAGACACAATTCAATTGATTAGTTCCTCTTATTTTCTGATGACCTAATGCTTCGAGATACAGGAAAAGTAAGAGTTAGCGTACTAATACTGGCGATGCATGCATGTGAAAATACGCAGGTCCACTAAGTGCAGTAAATGTCGCATTGTAGCATGCTGTCAGAAGGAGAGTTGAGGGGAGCACGATCTCTAGGACATCCCAAAACTAGCAGGGACGACTCCGTGCAATGCACGGCTTTTTTTTAGCGAGCATGGTAAACGGGCGTAGTTGTTCATTCGGGGCTTCGGGCATACTGTTTAACATGGGCTTACTGTTTATCGTATCCGCTACTGTTCTAAGCAGGCACACAGCACACTGTACAGCAAACCCCGCTCCTGTTTATAACGTCACCGTTCAAAATGGATTACTGTTCATGGCACCTGTTACTGTTCGTATCATTACGGTTTGAAACCGGTTTGCTGTTCATGGCCTGTTACTGTTTATAAACAGGTTTACTATTCACAGAGGCCCTCTAGTGTTGGAGTTTACTGTTCATCAGCTCGACACTGATCTGGGAAGACTGGGAATAGTGTTCTACAGTAAAATGGGAGAGTCACGGGGAGCTGCAAAAATAAGGATAAGGCTAGATACAGTTAGATCTTACCTCGAGACAGAAAGGGAGTACAAATTAGCTTTTACATATTGATTATGAATTTTTCAAACGATAGAACAAGTAGATTTGTTTTGAAAAATAATTTATAAAATGTATATTTCCTACAAAAAATAGTTTGAAAATATTTATTTTAGATTGCTCTAAAATATTGTTTTTTTTGTGACTAGAGATAGTTGATCGTTTGATGAGGATCAAATCCTACACAAATCACGCCACTTGGTTTCTCTTCTTCTCAAGTGTCCTCTACCTAACATACGTGGCAGAGATTAGCTTAGTGTCTTGGATGATTGTACATACAAACTTAAGATGGCAAGAAACCTAAATATAAGTATGTATTAACCTGGTAGCTTTCTCATGCGCCACCACCGCCGTCGACGTTTCCCTGATTGCCGCTTGCCGGCAAGCAAATCCCTCTTCCAGATGAATAGATGTCCAGTACCTAGGGCCAGTTTAGCCCATTGTGGTACTTTTGTAGCATGTAATGGTGGCCCCCTCCCCCCCCCCCCCTCTTCCTTTGCCCACACGCCTCTGCCCGACATAAACATCCTCTCTCTTGCCTCCTATGGTTCTCACTCTCGCTACCTCTACATACGGCTCTTAGATTTGGATGGACAAAGCGGATTCCGCAGCTAAGGGTATAGCGGTCACCGACATGGATTCTAAGATCCTGGCAAAATGGCGACCAGGTCTCTTACTGTGAAGGTGTTGTAGGATCGGCAAGGTGGAGTGTCATCGAAGTCGACATCGCTCTAGTCTCTGCACGCCATGCTTGGCCAGAAGCATGGATCCCTACTTCTCCCTCCTACCATTTTTGTGGCCAAGGCTTGTATTATTTATGAAATAAATGGCTACTATGGGTTATATGAATATTTTCTTTTATTTCGTTCCTTGTGGTGAGATTTTTTTTAAAAAAAAAACTTGAACTGCAAGGGATAGCATACACCCTCAAACATTGCGCTGAAGGTAGAGAACTCATCACCAGTTCAAAAAAACCTTGAACCCCTTACCTTGTGAGTAGACCGGTGTCACACAAACTTGTGCTTTGGGTAACGCAGGGTAGACGATGGTTTTTACCTCCGGCCATCCAATTCATCCTGTGGGGGATCGAAACCAACATGCGAGGTTCCATTGGGAGGGGAAAAATACTTCGTGCTCACTACTGTTGGAATTAATGGGCTGGCCCAATAGAATTAAAAGGTTGTCTTCTATCCAAGTCAGAAGGCGCTACGTCCAGACATATTCGTCATCACCTACTCCAATTGTTTCCCCCACCACTCATCAATGACTTCGTTCTGCCATCGCCACATGCGTCTCCTTCTGCATCGCCATCACCAGCAATGTCATCTGCTCCTACAGTCAGAAGGTACACACCATGTGATCCAATCTATTGTTGCCTACCTGTTGTGTTGATCATGGTGATTGTTACTATGTTGCTGCTAGTGCTATTAATATTGATGGAAAATTGTCTGGAGCTATTCAAACGCCCCATGTCGAGAGCAGCTTATAATGAATTTCTTATTTTCCAAGTTGACGTTGATTCGCTACGAGGTGATGTCGAACAAGATCTGTGGGTATACCAGTGGAACTCTGGGCTATATAAGTCCAGTCAATACTATCAACATCACTTTAAAGCAGTGGTTGCCCCAGGACCTTTGCGTTGGATTTGGAAAGCCAAATGTATGCCCAAGCTGAAGTTCTTTGCCTGGCTCTTGTTGTCGGACAGATTAAACACCCGTGATATATTTGAGAAGAAGGCGTAAGCATCTAGAGGAAGGTTATATTGTGAAATGTGTTTTGACAGATGAAACAGTACAACACCTCTTTTTCCATTGCTCTTCTGCTTCTGCTCGCTGGTTTGCTATCGGTTTTCAGTGGAACAATCATGACAATGTCTGGGAAATGATTGAGCACCAAGATGATGCTTACCGGGGCATATATTTCATGGATCTCTTCATGATCGCGACCTGGTGCATTTGGAAGGAACGTAATGAGTTCATTTTCAACGGGACGCTGCTGTCGCTTTCAGTTTGGAAGTCCTCCTTCATGCGTGAAGTTAAACTTCAGCTCTGCAGACTACCTCAAGCTCATAGAACTTTAGTCATGAATTGGGTCAACACTTTGTAATTTGTTCTTGTTTTGTTTTGTTAGTCTCCCGGTCCTTTTTTAAGGGCCTTAGGTAAGCCCCTTGGTTAGCTTCCTGCTAACTCCCTTGTAAAGTGTTTGTAACTTCCCTCTATTTTAATATATCGCCAGGGAGCAATGCTCCATGGTTTCCTTTCAAAAAAAAAATATTGATCAATCTAACTAGTATGTTAGGGCTATACATGCTAGTTTGTAAGATCATCATAGTTCATATTCTATAATTAATCTGCATATAATCTACAAATTTCCTAATAGTTCAACACTCCAAGAACCTTATTGTAGGCCTTTTTCTAAATTAACTATGGCTAATTTTGCTGAAGGGTGCTAAAGTTTTCTAGTGTTCACTTTAAGAGATGGCAAGTCAAGGTTATAAACTGGTTGACTACCATGAAAGTGTTTTGGACTAGTGGTGGCATGCCCGAGGGAAATATCTCTGAAGAAGATCAAAGATTCCAGGATGCCAACGACATCTGTGTGAGAGCTATTGCGAATGTGCTTTCTGATAATTGGTTTGATTCAGTAATGTATATTAAAGATGCAAAGACACTGTCAGATTATCTGAATGCTAGTTATGGTGCATCAGATGTAGACAATGAGTTGTACCTCATGAAGAGCTTTCATGACTACAAGATGGTTGTTAACCGATCTGTAGTTGAGCAAGCTCATGAGATTCAGCGCCTAGCTAAGAACTCAAACTCCTTAAGTGTGTCATACCCGATGAGTATGTGGCTAGGTGCATTACTGCAAAGCTGCCGCACACTTGGAGGGGTTTCACCACCGGCCTCAAACACAGGATATTGAAAATATCATTGAAAACCTGATAGCATATCTTGATATTGAGGAGAAGTCTTGGGCAAAGGACCACAGTAAGAAGGGGAACGAGGGTCATCCTATGTAATACCCCGGGTATTACGGATTTAATTAATCTGCCATGTCATCATATTTAAATTAATCATTTGCATATGATTGTGATTAGGTCCCTAGAGTGATTTGAATTTAATTAGCATTTGTTTGTAAAATTTAAATTCCCAAATAAAGGTTTAAAAACTTACTTTTATTAGGACTAAAACCTAATTCAAAATCTAAAAGGAATTTTGAGATAGTCCCTTAATAAAAGTTTTAGATCTTTTAAAATGGAACAACTTTTATTTTTGGATATTTCAAAGTTCTGTGGTGGAAATTCAAGTTTATTTCAAAACAATGATTTAAAACCTAGTTTTGGATTGGCATTTCAAAAATTATTTGGAATCTGGCAAAACTTCCTAAATAGAAGTTGTAAAGCTCATTGAGTAGAACAACTTTTATTTTGGCAATTTTTCAAGTTGTTAAAAAAATTTAAAAGTAATTTTAAAAATACAGTTTAAAATTCAAAACTCTAGTTTACCCCTTTTTCTGTAGATTCAAAAATATTTCGAATTTGGATGTAGTTCCAAAAGCAAAGTTGTTCAGAATTTCAAACCCTACAACTTTTGTTTTTGCAGTTTTTCATGTTTGTATGCAAAATCAGTCGAATTTGGTCAAAAACCGACAGCCCCTAGGGAATTAGAGCTACAGTACTTCGCCCCCTCGCTCTGTTCACGAACAGCACCGGCAGCCGCCGTGTCGCGCGCGGGCGCGCGGCGAGCCGTGCCGGCCGGGATCGTGCCCCCGCGACCTCGGCAGATACGGGCGCGCGTGCGCCGCGTCGTGCCGCGCCTGTCCCCGCCCGTTGCCCCTCCAAAAGGGCAAAGACCACCCCTCTCCACGCCATTTTTCCTTCTCCCGGTCGCCATCGCCACCTCTCGGTTCTCGGCCGAATACGCCGCGCTCCGTCCATCACCACCCTCTCCATCTTGCAGACAGCTAGCTAGCTTCCTTGCGCATCGCCTGCGACCGTCGGTGGGAGCTGTAGAGCTTCGTAACCACCGGAACACCAGTGTCTCCTTCGCGGGCGGGCAGAGCGCCGCCGCGAGCTCCGCCGTCGTCTCGAGCTAGTCTGGGTAAGCTCTGGGCCTCGGATTGTTGTGCAACGTGATCTCCGTGACCCCTTGAATCTTACGCGTGCGTCGGCGTACTCTCTGGTTCCCTAGGTTCGCCGGAACGCGTGTTCGCCGTTGTGCCGAGCCGCCGGGATCCGCCGCCGTCGCCAAATCGCCTTCTCCGAACCACCTCCGTCTCCACCGACCCGTCAGCCAGCTTCGTGGTGAGCCCCAGATGCTCGCGCACCTTTTCCCCTCTCTTTACCGGCTTGTGCTCGCCGGCGACGTGCTCGCCGCCGCCACCGAGCCGCCGCGTCCGTGTCTCCAGGTGCTGTGCGCCTCGGATCTCGCCATGTCTTAGCTTGGTAGACTCGCCTTGGAGTGTAGAGTCCGTCAGTGCCCTCGGTTTCGTCCCTCGGCTCACCGTCGGCGAGCTAGGGGCGGCGGACCGCCGGCGCTCTCGCCTCTGTAGAAACAGAGGAGAGGCCAGGGGCCTCGGGTTAGAAGATAGGTCTTTCCAGGGGGTTAAGTGCAAATCCCGTGACTCATGTGAATAGTATAGATCGGACCGCGGGTTGATTTCCGATTTCCCCAAGGTCTCTTTTGCTAAAATGCCGGCGCCGGGTGCGGCAGGCCGAGTGGGCCGGCTCGCTTTGGTCATGGGCCGTAGTGGGCTGGTTTGGTCTTTTCTTTTTCCAGTAAATTTCAAAATGCTTTTCATTTATATATTCATATGAATAGTACTGAAGTTTATTTATTTCATATGAATTAATCTGTTGAATGGAAAAATGTGAGAATAATTGTGTATGCTCTCTGAAGTATGTAGTATTTGTTAAAAATATAATATAGGGTGTTCCAGTGCCTTTAATCTGCTGAATAAATCAGTGAAGTAATTAATAAATGCAAGTTTGTGTAATTTTAATTAATTCTATGTAAATCCAAAAATCATGAAATTTATTGTGGCTCTGTTTGGTAATAAAACCTAGCTGTTGGTAAAGTTTGGTTGCAATTGAAGTTAGTTTAGTCAATTAATAAATATATGTGAAATTAGGGATTAATAAAGTAAATAGAAAAAAAAATGAATTTAGGTTTGTTGTGTGAATTTTTGGGTTGAATGAAGACCAAGGGTCTTTCGCTGAGTGATCCTTGGCAATTTGAGAACTTAGTGCTTGGTAGTGGTCATAAAGCTGTGTAGCGACTTTCTGTGACCGTTAAAAAGGTCAATAAAACAAAAATAGGAAACATTACTTTTACCTTCCGTAGATCATTTACAACTTTACCGTGAAGGAAAGTTGTACTCAAGGTATTAAAGGTTTACTTTCAAGCATTTCATTTGTTGCCCTCATGCCACGCTAAGCATACATCATTGCATACGTGTAGTGCCCGTTCCCGAGGGGGTCCAGGTCGAGACTACTACTGAGGAGGCCACTCCAGAAGTCATCCAAGGATTCGACATCTGCGGGACTGATCCCGACCCGACGCTGTACACGATCCAAGGCAAGCCCCGGTGCATTCAGCCCCTCTATTACAAAATATTTATAATTCGAGTTAATCTACTGCATTAGATTAATAGGAGTTGATTGTCACCTATCCAGATGCATTGTCTCAAATAAATACCCTGAAACCTGGTTTAAATAAAATGGTTTGAGAAATGCTTAGGCATGCTTAATGAACTTAGCTTAGCATAAAAGAAAAACTATTTTCTGTGCCATGATTATACTTATACTTTGATTGGTGAAGAACTGGTTATCCGCTGGTCGATATGTATTTGGGTTGGAGTCCCAATGCATGGTCGCTTTCGGAATAGTTTGGAACTGGTCGATGTCTTTGGAAACGTGTTTCGTTGGGTGGCCAGCTCATGGGGCGGCGTTCCCTATGTCTCACTCACCCGACAGGCACGATAATAAAAACTGTCGGGTAGTCTTGTACTTGGGTTAGAGTCCCAATGCAGGATTGGCGGCAGGAAGGAAGTAGGGACCGTTCGTTGTAGGCCTGCTGTGATCATGATGAACAGCCTAGCCACATACCAATGCGGAAAGCCTAGAGTCCGGTGACGCTATTGCTGGAACCGACAACCACGCACTGGGAGTGGAGAGATGGCGAGAGTAGCTTGTACCCACGTGGCCGGCGTGCCTGGATAAGAGTGGAGTACTGTGCTCTCGGGTGGCGCAGGACCGGTTCTGAGATAGCAAAGCCGTGACGACGGGTTGGTATATGTATGCCGGCGTGCTGCATATGCAGTGTGGTTAGAATCCCCAGCTGGGTACTTTCTGGATTCGAATCGACGTGCTCCTCGGTTATGGAGACTTGATCCTCACACTCTACACCGAAAAGTGGTTCTCAACTAGGTTATCCGAATGAATAAAGAAATTTGAAGAAAGATGATATTTGAGATTGAATGTCGGAACTATAGTTGTGATTATGATATTGATAAAATAAAATATGGAACAGGATAGATTGCTTTTCTGCAAACTCCTCATCCTCTGCTAGCCTTACCCATAGCCTTACATTCCTGAGTCTCATTTTACACCCTTAGTCGGGTAAGTCTTGCGGAGTACCCCAAGTACTCAGGGTTTGTTAACCCCGTTGCAGGAGGACCGCAGTCGGAGATCTGTCTTGCTCCATGTTGCGTGACCGTGGTCGAAGAAGAACGCGGCGATGAGTGAAGTGGAACCCGTGGGCAGGGTTCGAGTTACCTCACCTAGTATTGTGTAACTATTCCACTGCTACTGTTATGTCCTCTGGTCTGTAATAACTATATTTGAATCCTATTTGAACAACCGGTTTGTAATCTAAATGTTATGTAATCTTCCGCACTGTTACTCTGATGTATTTTATTACGAAATGTTGTAATCCTGTGATGATTCTGCAATGGTGATCCTGTCGGAGAAAAGGGCGCTAATGTAGCCCGACAGACCTGTCTAGATCATTTGGGACACGGGCCCGGCTGTCAGAAGTCGTTAGTGACAATGACAGGTGCCGGTGGGCCAGGTGATTTAGCCGGTTCTGTTACATCCTAGCACCAACTTTGTGCAGAGAAACAACCCACATGGTAAGAACAAAGGAAAGAATAAGACCTTTAATGCCAAATCAACAACTACATTCAAGAAGAAGAAGGAGAAGAAGAAGAAGAAGAAGAAGAAGAAGAAGAAGAAGAAGAAAGCACAATTTCCTTGCTTCACTTGTCGTGAAGTTGATTAGTTTTCCAAAGTTGGTTCGACCGAACCAACTCAATAGCCAAACCGCGTCTCCTTCAACGTGGACTCTCCACCACCTTTGAGTATGCATCTGGTCCGTTACCCAATGTCGGTTTGATCTGAGGGTTGAGATTCATCGCTCCAGCCTATATCTACAGCCCTAGACCCCCTAGGATTTCATATGATCTAATACAAGAAAGGAGTACCTCACTAGAAAACCCTAGATAGGATCCAGAGCCAAACATCAAGTAGAAGAATAGTCTTGTAGTCACGTGACAGAACCGATCAATTTATAAGAGCATAAGTACAGCGATAGCCGTCGAAAAAGCCAATCAACCACACTTGAGCCCATATAAACCCGGTAGTCTGGGAAATCTCGAAGGATTTCAAACCAAATTGGTAACACAACCAAGATCGTACATGATTCAACATCACATGTTCATATTACATAGATTCACAAACGGAGTTCGCACATAGTGATTATAACACAGTGTTTAAACTTAAGATTTGCAGAAGCAAAGTAGTTTTCAAACTAGATCTTACACACACCTATTTATTTAGATACAGTGCCAAGTTTGGATCAACTTCAGAAGAGAAGGATAACTAGATGTATAGATAACGAGCTGCCCAAGCTTCACTCTTCTTCCACAGCCGGGTAAAGGCAATGCTTGCAATACCCGTAGTACACTTGTCCATCTGCAACAATTTGGGATAAACCCTGAGTACTCAATTGTACTCCGCAAGACTTACCTGTCTTACCAAATAAAAGACTTTCAAGGAATATACAAGGCTATTTGAGTGGAGTTGGCCTGACTCATTTTGCATAAAAAGCCATTTTTACTTTAATTCTATGATTGGATATTAGCAAAGGCTTTTAGTAATAATTAATCCTTATTTCTACATTAGCACATGTACTAAGCCAAATACTTGATTATTTCTAAGCAAGCAATATAATAACCATAGCAATTTGGCATTTCTTTCTTCTCATAACCATGTTCATGTTCAGAATTAAACATTTCTACCATGAGAGAAGATCAGTCCAATTTCTCACTATCCAAGAGAGATGGCGATTCGAATCGATTGCAAACCAGCTGGCAACAAATGCCAATCACAAACCCACGACTTCCCCATTGAAAGGTTCTAAATGGCTAGAGGGGGGTGAATATCCTATAAAAATTCTACAAACAACACTTAAGACAAGCGGTTAGTAAATTAAACGGCGAAGCGAATTTTGCGCTAGCCTACACAAAGTGATGCAAGCCACCTAACTGTTCTAGGCTAATGTCTCTAAGATCACACACAAGAAGCTAAGTCACTACTTTACTCTACTCCTAGGTGAGCAACTACAACAAGTACACTAGAACAAAAGTAAGTGCTCAAATGTAAAGGAGAGGGAGATGGTTATACCGCCGGTGAAGTGATGATATGAATACAAATGCAATCAATCACAATATACAAGAGAAATCCTCGGTAGAGAGATGACACAAGATTTTTTACCGAGGTTCACTTACTTGCCGGCAAGCTACTCCTCGTTGTAGCGATACACCCACTTGGAGGTTCAGGCGCTAATTGACATCACACGCCAAACCCTTTTCAAGGGTGCCGCACAACCAACACAACATGGGGATCCACAAGCTACGCACAATCCACTAGAGTAGCCAATTACGATCTTCTATGGGGAAGGCTCAAGAACCCATTGCAACTTCACCGATCAGAGGAGGAGAGAATCACCAACCCCCTCAATGATCCTCGCAGCTTCAAGCCGTCTAGGAGTCGACAAACTCCAAGAGTAACAAGAGAATCCGCTGCGAAATCCAATCACCAAGTGCCTCTAGATGATCACACTCATACAATGCACTTGATGCTCTCCAATCTCACCAAATGATGATCTCAATCAAGTGGAATATGTGAGAGAGGAGTGGAGAGGCTCACTAGCTTGTAGAGTTAATGAAAATATGCAAAAGTTGGCTCACAAGCCGGCCACTCCACTACTTATAGCCCCCACTCAAAAACTAAACATTACTCATAGTTTTCGGGGGCACCGGACGCTCATTTAGTTCACACCGTACGCGTCCGGTGCAACGTCCGGTGTATCGCCCAGTGAAACGTGTACTAGCCGTTTGAATTCTCCCGCTGCACGCTCACACCGGACGCGGAGCCGTCACACCAGACGCTCCGACGCCCGTGTCTGGTGTCCATGCAGAGAGCATCCAGAGAGCTCCACATGGCACCGGATGCGTCCGGTGCAGGGTCACCGGACGCTCCTCAGCATCTGACGCTCCAACGGCTAACTGCAACTTACTCGGTCAAAGGCACCGGACGCTGGAACAGTGATCACTGCGCGTCTGGTGAGAAGTTATGCGCGCCCAGTGAAAAACTTCACCGAACCAACCCAAGAGCACAGGGCTCACACCGGACGCGTCCGGTGCTATCCCACCAGACACTCCCAGCATCCGGTGCACACGTTTTTGCACCTTCTCAAAGATTTAGCCACCAGACAACTTCGGCAAGTTTCCGGTGCACTTTTCTACTCAGTGAAATCACCGAAAAGCGCTGAATCCTGCCGAACAAGCTCGGCAGGAGGGAGAGAGGACCCAAACCCCTCTCAACCACTCAAACTACACCCCGTTTCTAAATGCGCTAATACTCCAAAGTGTCTCTCACTTTAGTGCACGTGTGTTAGCATTTTTCAAAGAGTTTTTCACTGGTTTTGTTAGTGTCACTAGCATCTACATGCATATGCAATAAATATGAACACCTAGTGGCACTTTGATAACTGCATTTCACAAACGATTTCTTCCCTCTTGATAGTACGGCTATCTATCATAAACGTGATCACTCTCTCTATAGAGTCTTGATCACTAAAAGCAAAAGAGCTCCTATTGGTTATACCTTTGCCTTGAGCTCCTAGCTTTTCATCATCTTCCTTCTCATCTCTTGATGAAGCTTGTGGACATATTATGATGATGGACTTACACCATTTGCATGGATGCCGTCATTAGGGCTTTCTCCTCTTGATGGATTTACACCATTTGCATGGACACCGTCATTGCCCTTCACTTGTGGCCTCCACTGACTCGGTCCTTTGCTCCATCTTGTTATTTACTAATTAATATCATGAAACACTTAGAGCAAACTAGGTTTCATCAATTACCCAAAATCAAACATGGGCTTTCACCCGTTGAGAAGCGTTAGGTCACTTTTGGTACTATTCGGGTCACATTTCGCAGGTTCGACCGGAGCCACAACCTCAGGAACCAACCAACTGCCAGGAAGCTCAGACCTGACCGGTCTACCCTTGGACTCACTCTTTGTGTTCCCGCACACCCTTCCTTCCTCCAGATTGTGCACTCAGCACGTCAACTCCCGGCCCGAATAGAGCTACTCGGTTTCGCGGTCGGAACGACTTATCCGGCCAGCTAAGTGATGGCGTCTTTCAATCTCGACCGGACTCCAACAGGGATTTGTTCCTAATTAACTTGGCGAGGATTTGTATGCAACCAAGACCTCCATGTTTTGTTGTGTCCAATTTATCATCCCGCCAAACCTCAATTCACCACTCAACTCACATGGTTATTTCACGATAGCAAATATAGCCAACCGTACTTCTCACCTTCTATATTGATGACCGGTAATCACCATATCTACCGGTTCTAAGCAAAGCTAAGCAGAAAGCGATCCTAACTTACTTAGGTGAAGAGTATTTAGTGGTTCAAGGTTATTTGGAATGCATCAACGGTTTCAATTTAATTCCTATACTTAATGCAACAATCACTATACTCAAGTCTAATTATTTGAAAATCATAGGAAGTGGGAAATGCACCGGGGCTTGTCTGGGATTCAACACTATGTTAGTGTTTGTCAGCGGTATCTCCCACTATAGCACTTGCTTAGTCCTTGTACCTTTGAGATAAGGTCATCAAACACCGTCTTCAGGTTCAGTTCCAACATTACGTCCTTCACATGGTCTGTCTAACGGACCTAAATGAGATGCAAGATGCAAGTGCATGAATATGAGGAATGGCAATAAGAGATGCATCACATAAGAGTAATCGAGACAAGTACAGGGTTATGTAAGACATAGACACCTAGGACTAATTAACTTAATCCACTCAAGCATAATCTAGGATATAGCAAGTATATCAAATATGATGCATAAGGAAATACATCCAAGCTGCTACAAGCATCTATCAACCAAGAACTAACAAAACATGTTTTTTCAAACAAGAGTAAACTAAGGCAATCAAACTACACATGGAGTTTCTAGACAGCAGCCAAGTTGTGACATGATACAGTCATAACTTGAGTTTTACATTTATACTAGAGGTGATCCTAGACTTTCTGGAAATCCTATGAAATGGTCTAAAACTCTTTTATAATCATCTTGAGATAATTCCATGCTTATTGAGGCCAAATAGTGCAAGGAAGGCATCTCTGTCCAAACTTGGACAGATTCAGGCCTTTTAATTCAAACAGCTATAACTGGAGAAATAGACATCCAACATAAGTGAACCTAGACTTTTTAGAAACTATAAGAAATTGCCAACAATTTCATTTTTATCATCAATAGGTGATTCACATATTAACAAGGTCAAATGAGCATAAGTATGCAACTCTGTCCAGATTTAGACAGATTCCCACACTGAGCTTTAAACAACTATAACTAGAGTTCTAGATCACCAACAAGTGTGAACATAGACTTTATCAAAAGCCTAGATAAATATCTACAAATTTGTTATTAAGCTCAAGATCTGATTTTAAAGTTAACCATGTCAAATAGCATAAAGAATGCACCTCTGTCCAGATTTGGACAGAATCTGTCATTCCACTTTGGACTACTATAATTTTAGTTCTAAACCTCCAAAACTAGTGATCCAAGACATTCTAGAAAGTATATTAAAAGTACTACAACCATTAGTTTATCACCAAAGTATGGTTTTACACTTAAATGAGGCAAACAGATTGATTTTTCAGATCTATCCAGATCATAATCAAAAGCAGACAACAAGCTTCTAAATTCTAAAAATCACAAACCACCACACCTAAAATTCTAAAACTTAACAACAAGCTAGGATATGAAGTTCCCTACAACTCTTCTATTATCATAAATTCATGAATCAAAACCTAATTAGGCCAAAGAATACAAAGTATTAAGCTTATGCAAAATAGGGCAAAGCAATACAGGACATTCGTTATTTTTATAACTCCTAAACTACCCATCCTAAAATCCTAAAATTTTAACCAGAGCTCAACCATCATACATAGGGCCTATCACTAAATTTTTATGCCATTTGAAGGACTATCACTCCAGATATGAAAATAACAAACAAAAAAGCTCAATTTTTTTCCTATTAAACAAGGGCAGAGTAAAACTTCAGGAAAACTACAAACAACCTATTTAGTTTATAGTTTTATTAGCTGGATCATGTTATTATAGGTCTAACAAAATTGGAATCACCAATTTTGGACTCCTATAACTCCCTATATGGTTAAAGGCAAGTTAAATTTCTTTTTAAACCACTTTTCCAAAAAAAAATTCCACAGTACAAAAACATGAATAACATAGCACATTTTATGGATCTAACATGAAGAATATTTCATCAGAAAACTAACAAGACCAGTTTCACTATTTTTGAATACTCCTATCAAGAGATATGGATTTTTGAAGCATAGCACAATTCCTGTAAATTTGAGGTAGAATTGAACTTGTTGGCCCTACCTGTCATACTAAGAGAGGGAGAGAACAGAGGAAGTTCTATTCTTCCTCTCGCTGGACACAGCGGCACACGGGCAGTAGCTCAGCTCGGCCACTCGCCGGCCAACTCTGGCCAGCAGCCGACCGGCGACGACAGGGCGGCGCTGGGGCTCTCACGCACCCGTGAAGAGGCTCGGCGCGGCCGAGGCTTGCCTGTGGTGGCCTGGTCATGGCGAGCAGAGCGGATGGCGGCGGCGCACAGGGCGCAGCGGTGGTCCACCTTATTCCGGCGAGGAGAGGCCAGTAGAGTTTCAAGTGACCACGGCATGAGCTTCTACATCAACATGGGGTGTTCGAACGATGAATAGGGACAGCGGGGA
Source organism: Eremochloa ophiuroides (assembly GCA_038502445.1). Lineage (NCBI taxonomy): Eukaryota > Viridiplantae > Streptophyta > Magnoliopsida > Poales > Poaceae > Eremochloa > Eremochloa ophiuroides. The sequence continues at coordinate 47,585,695 of JAHLJS010000002.1, forward strand.
GGGAGCCTAGAGAGCTGTCCACGAGCGAGCTAAGCTCGGTGGTGCACATGGCGGACACGTCGGCGGCACTGGCCGTTCCGGCTCAACCGGCGAAGGAAGGGAGGAGAAAATGGGTCAGGGAAATAGAGGGTAGCATGGAGCTGCTATGTTAACGACGAATTTGGGCGAGGTGTAGCGGCTGCGGCGAATTTCGTGGGCGACGGCGACTGCCCTGCTGTTCGCCCGTTCATAGCGAGAGCAGCGAGGGAGGGGCGAGCTGAGAGAGAGAATGAGAGAGGGCAGCAAGGAGACGAATGGATGAGGCTCAGGTGATGATGTTGATCCATTCTGGAGGTTGGTCACGCGGTGGAGCAAGGCAACGACGACACGGAGGCACGACGGTGTCGCGGCACGGCGTCGACACGTCGCCTGCTGGACCGGTTCAAAACTGAACGGTGAAGTTCAGTACAGATTCGTTAGACTGAAACTCAAGCTTCGGCGCGAATTAACTTCAAATCCAGGGAAGCTTAGAGAAAACTTTGCTAATATGGAAGACAGAGCTACATGAGGTCTCTCATTTATATTAAGAAATTTTATCCTAACTCGGTTTGATTAAGTACATTTGTATCGCACTACTAATATTTATCATATTCATCTGATTACAAATAATAGAAGGAGTTTGAGAACAAGACATGTAACATATGATGACTTATGAACATGTCTGGACGGAGGATGATGGACACGTGGATGATGGACACGTGTCTGGACGAAACAATCTAATGATCCCCGCTTGTCCACTATAAGTTGCAAGGAAGTACGATGTCAGAAGCTCTTTCCAGTATGTTGAGCTCGTTTTGGTTAAAATCGATTCACTTTGGGACCACTTCCGTTTGCTTAGAATAATTTGTTGCCTACTACTCGTACTCTACTAGTAGCACTTGGGTAACAGCACCTGCCTGCACAGCACAGATGCGGTCCCTCTCTAAAACCAACGTATATTTTGTGCAGAGTTTAAGGCTTGTTTACTTGAGCTTAAAACCATTTATTTTTTAGTCCTTCTACAGTATTTTTCTCTCACAAGAAATCAGCATCAAGACTTATTTTCAGCGATTTTCAGCTTCAGCGAACAGAGCCTAAAAGTTTTAAATTATCAAGCTTAATTGCTAATATCTATTTAATCATATATCCGATTTGTAATTTATTTTCGCTATAATATTTCTTATGATTTTATCTACAAAACAAGATCTCGCATGACTATATTTAGTTAAGAGAAAAAAAAACAATGGCACAAGGTCCCTACATGTCATGCTTATATCCAAATATTTTTTTTACTTCTCTAGATTTTGGCTCTATAAAAAAATAGGAGCAGCATTAGTGGCCTGCATGCATGCACCAAGCACATGCACGCTTGGTGTGAGACAGAGTGTTGCTAGCTCTGATGCACACGCGCACTCGTAGATATTTTATTTTGTTTTATTTGTAGATGTTGCAAGGAAATGTCCAACTCAGAGTTAAGGAATCCACAACATTTCAAAAATCCACAATCGTTCTCTCACCCTCTTCAGATTATTGACAGGTCTGATGAACAACTAAGTCTTTTTTCTTCTGATGAACAGCTCTGCCGACATCATCCTTAGACCATAAAGTCTTGGTAAACAATGTTTCCAAGAATGGAAAGATTTTGAAACAAAATACTCCATATATTTATGGTAGAGCTTCACGGCGTTCACGGTACTACTGAATGATTTCAGAATCAAAATACCGATTCTCAACTACCTGTGAATGTTTTTTTTTTTTGATAAAATCCTACCTGTGAATGTTGAGGACCCATAGCCACCTCGCGTCCTTCAAAAATGATTAAAAAACAAAGTTGGCGTTATTAGCTACTATACAGGATGATTAAAAAATAAATAATCACCCTCCGACGGGGAGAATGCCTGCTCGTGGACGAGCGCGAACGGGACAAAACACGGGTGCTCCCACGGACGCGCGCGAGTGGGACTAACAGAAGGACGATGACAAACGTGAATACAATGGACAAAAACGGTATGCATGTAGGTGACTTTTCTCAGTTGACCAGTTGCCTAGCCTGATCAGAGAGGCGGCAGCTACCACTGGTGGAGGGTAGAGTATCCCGTGTGTGTAGGAGAGTATTTCCTACTCCCATGTCTATATCTCTAAGATATATAGATCGTCTATGGTCTAAAAAAATATATGCAGATGAAGTATATGGTTATACTAAACTATCTAGAGTAGTATGTGGTTATATTCTTTTTTATCCATATAGTATATTGTTATACTTTTTAATATACTATTGCAATGGTATTTTAGTAATATATTTAAAAGTATGTGCTTTGTTGAAAAATTTTCGCGTGCTAAGATTTGAAGTATCTTAAATTAAGTATCTAAACATAGTCAAACTGATAAATTAGTATGTACGCATACACAATGTGATTTATTGAAGGTGGGAGTAACTACTCCTGGGAGTATATAAAATACACCATATATATATATATATATATATATATATATATATATATATATATATATATATATATATATATATATATATATATATATATATATATATATATATATATATATATATAACAAAATAGTGAAAATTAATAGGACAAAGATAGAGTACAAAAAAACTAATTGATAAAAAGGATACTCAGAATATTTCATTAAAGATATTCCTTCAGCAATTTTCTGAGTACGCCTTAAACAAAAATACTCAGTACTATATACCATATTCTCCGTAGTTAATGTAGTGCTTCTCTATATATAGGTACACACTGATGACAGACGCTGGTAGCGTGCTAGCTTTGGGGTGCATTTGGAGCTCAAAAAAACAAAAGTGTCGTCATTTCATCTCGCGGCCCTTGGTCTCGACAGGGAAGAGGATGCAGGCTACTCCTGCGAGGCCTAGGACCAGCTCAAAGACGAGGACGGCTTCCATTTGGTGGCAGCTCCGCAGCATGCCCACAGCGATGAGGGGGCAAACGATGCCGCCAATTTTACCAATGGCCGTGGCAATGCCAACACCTGTTGAGCGTGCTGATGTTGGGTACACCTGCAAATTAATTGAAGAGAAGGAATGAATTTAATACAGGTCATGAGAAATCAATCATAGAAGAACTACTACATGTCATGAGAAGTTGAGTTGAGAGAAGCACAAACCTCTGGTGCATATAAACACAAAACCGTAGAGCTCCCCATACCACAGGCGCGAGCACCGAATAGAAGCGCCGTTGTCAGTGACTCTTTCTGATGAACAGCCAGAGGTCCGAGGAAACCACAGCATCCAAACAGCAAGATCCACATTGTAGCTTTCCGGCCGAACCAATCAACGATGATGGCAGAAATAACCAGCCCTGGAAACTCTGGTACAACAAACAAAGATAGGTCGATCGATGTCTTGATTGGGTTAATTAGTGGTATACTATTTCTACTCTGTACTCTCTCATGGCCAGAACTAACAATAACAAGGGAAAACAAATGGGGCATACTGTGAACGTATAGTATATGTGATAGTACCTGCTAAGCTAGTTATGAAAACATCTTTGTAGAGATTGGAGTTCTTTTCTTGCGCTTGAGATTTCTGAGCAGACGCGCATCTTCTGTTCGCATCACTCAGCTGTGACGTCAGCAATACTAGCCCGTAATAGGCAAAGGAGTTTGCAAACCAAACAAACCAAATAAGAAGAGTCGATCTGATCAGTTTGCGTGAAAACAGCTTGCGCAGCGCAGCAATGCCACCAGAACCAGCAGATTTGGAGCTCATGGTCATGGCGTTGTCCATTGTACAGTCACTCTCTCTGACAGGAAGGTGGTGTCCGTTCTGAGAAGCAAGAGGGCCGTTGTGGTCGACCAACTGTGTTTCTGTTTGGTGGTATGTGAGAGCTCCAGGAGGAAGAGCGACTCTGTTCGTCTTGGCCATTCTCTCCAGAACCAGAGTAGCATCAGATATTCTGTTTTGTACGCAGAGATAGCGCGGTGACTCGGGTGCAATGACAAAAAACAGAAGCAAAACGAAACATGGAAGGGAGGTGAACGCCAGCAGCCACCGCCAACTCAGTCTTGATAATACAACCTGCATTACAAATGCAATTAATATAAACGAATAAATGGATTCCTTAGCCTCTTATCTATCTCATGAATAAACATGAGGGCGGACCTCATACACCTGTACTCTCTTCTTTTTTTATTTTATTAATATATTTTATGATTTTTATCTGTAGGGGCTTTGGCCCCTCCAGTTTCATGAAAAAAACTATCTCATGAATGTTTTCTTGTGGTGGTTTGTATAATCCCTCCATCCCAACAAGACCAAAAGATATTTTTTCCAAAAAAAGAACTGTGAGGTGCAGTAAAGGGAGAGATGCTATCATAGTTTCATACCCACGCAAGTGAAGCCTCGAAGATGGTTCCGATAGTCCAGAAAGCAGAAAACACAATCATCCAGGCACCACGGTTCTTTGCAGGAACAAATTCCAAAAACCAAGATGAAAATACATGTGTGCCACCAACTCCTATACCGACGAGAAACCGAAGAGCCAGCAAGGATGTATAGTTAGGAGATAAAGCGCTTATAAACCCTGCTCCAGCAGTAAGAATAATGGAGAACAGTAAAGCAGTCCTGCAATGAGATACAAGTCATAACATGGCAAACGAAGACAAATTTAAATTGAAATTATTGACATTGTTGTGCTTCCAAACAAGTCTAAGAAACCAATTAAATTCAGGTCTGACCAAATTTATACACTAACATTTTTTTATACAAAATAAATAGCGTTGGATTCTTTATGAAATGTACTTTCGTCGTAAACTAGTTTGTGGAGACATAAATGTGAATACTATTTAGTGTAAACACTTAGTTAAATTTGGACAATTCTAACATACGCGAATACCATAGTTGCATTCTTCAATGGACGGACGGAGGATGACACGAAGTGTCTTTCGATTATTGCTTAAATACGATTGGACACGAAGTTGTTCTAAAATTACAGCTTCCGAACAGAGGCAGGAGCAGAGAGTGATGGTCCTTTGGGTAATTAATTACCTTCTTCCATATTTGTCGGAGATATAGCCCCAGGAACAGGCACCCAGGAGCATGCCAGTGAAGACGACGCTAGAGAGAAGGCTCTCATGCTGGGGAGAGACATTCCACTGCTGCCGAACCAGTGGTCCAACGAAGGACAGCAGCATGAGCTCCATGGAGTCCGCCAGCCAGCCCGTCCCCGCGTACACGAGGACAAGCGCCTGGAACTTGCCGAACCCCATCGCCGTCAGCGCGTCATCCGTCGTGTACGTTTCCATGGCCAACGAGCTAGCAGCGCCTATCAGCAAAGTGAAGTAAGGCAGAGAGATGCCATCAGAGATGAGACTACAGCTTGCTTCTGGCTTCAGAATTCAGGATAGATGACAAGAGAGCGAGGAGAGGAAGGCAGCAAACCGAGGAGGTGGAGCACGACGAGGACGGCGAGGAGCGGGGCAGTGGAGTGGAGTGGAGCTGCGGGAGTGTGAGTGTTTGTGTTTGCTAGCTCTTGTGTGGGATGGATCGAAGGCGACAGGATTTATTTTGACCAAGCTTGGAGGTGGACTGGATCGAATTCTTGATGGATGGACGGGGAAGAAAGAGGAGGTGAGTGACGTGAGCACTGACCACGAGCTGATCCCGATGTCTCAGTCGTCTCCCTCTGCGGCTCTGCCCTTGACCCCTTTCCATCCGTTCCTTATGATTCATGCACATATATATACTCCTACACCTCTATCTACAAGTTCCTGTCTCCGTTCAAAAACAAAAAAAGCAAAATGCAGCACAGATCTACTGCATTTTGCCGGTGTCATTTAGGTTCATGACTTTTGAAAATGTAATTTTATGTCTCTGACCTTTAGCCTATGTGTCATTTAGATTTATGATCTTTAAAAGTACAATTTTAGGTCCCTAATTTTTGCATGCAGTTCACTGATAATCCATAACCCTGGGGAAGCAGTTTTGCATCCTACTCCCTCTGTCCCTATTTAATTGTCGTCATTGGTGTGCGTGCCATAAGATTGACTCAATTTGTAGAAAAAAAACGTGCAATATTTGTATCTTCAAATAAATTTGTAAAAAAACTAGATTCAAAGATCTTTCCAATGATACTAATTATATACTATGAGTATTAATGTAATTTAATATATATTTAGTCAAAATTGTTTCTCGGGAAGCGAAAGCGACAATTATTTAGGGACGGAGGGAGCATGTGGCTGTCTACGGTAGCTGTGGACTGCACCTTTGACTCGATCAAAGGATGCCATTTAGCATTCTCCCTAGGCATACCCATCGATTCAAGCGTGTCGACTGCAGATTCAAATGAAAGAGGTCTCCCACTGATTACCTGCGACAAATCATCACTTCCTGTATTTGTTGTAGGTAATCAGTTGAAGACCTTCTCCTTCCTTTGAATTTGTAGCCGACACGCTTGAATCGATGGGCATGTCTAGGGAACTGGAACCCGAGGCCCGGTGCACATCCCACACATGTCTTCTCCGTTGCCGGCTTGCGTGTTGTTATCGATCCTCGGAGGTCACGGGACGCAGGCCGAGGGCTCCTTCCTCCGTTTTCCTTCACTCCCAGACGAAGCACTTGGGAAAATAGGTGTGGAAAGGAATGAGAACGAGAGAGACATCCACGAGGATGCTAAATGGCGCCCATTGTCTGAGTCAAAGGTGTAGTCCACAGTCACCATGGACAGCCATGTAGGATCCAAACCTGCTCTCATAGAGTTATGGACTAACAGTGAACTGCATATAAAGATTAGAACTAAAAAAACTGCTCTATGAAAGGTCATGAATCTAGACGACACATAGACAAAAGATAGTGAACCTGTGGTATATTTTGCTTAAAAAAAATGACATTAGTGCATCGTTCCTTTTATTAGATGTTTCTGTCTTTGAGTTTGGAACAAAATCGATCATCTGTGCCATAACCGCATAGTGTAATATTCTCATCCATCAATTCAAAGCGTAGAAATAGAAAAGTCGTAAGATTTGAGTGCCCTGCATGCCGCCTTTTAGAGCGTTGAAAGATTTTCAACGGGGAAGAAACGTTTCGGTTGCTCATAGGAGGTGTTTCGCTGTTTGCACGCTTCGCAGTAAAAGAAATGTATTTTCTATGTAGTAGATATAGTACTTTTTATTATTATTATCAGAAAGAGAAGAAAAGGCGATAGAAAGACACAAGATGCGATGAAACACTTTTCTTCTAAACTATGGAGGAAAACTTCCTACCATACGTACCAAAGTCGTTTGCATTAGTTATGCAATCAAAATGTCACGCATAGGATTCTCTACTTTTCATTCCTAATTTTTTTAATGCAATAGCAAGAGTTCTGTGTTTCAATTAAATAGAATGAAACTAATCCGGTTCATAATTAAGGGAACTGGACCCAAAACCATACAGATGTGTGATTTATCTATATCTATATCTATACCTATTAATAAAGCGAGCAAATTTTTTCTCCTGATCCGTTTTTTCGTCGGGTGATTTTCTTGCTGGGCCCAGCGGGTCGGCCCAAGTGGAGGCGACGGAGCGCACGCCTGTGAGACGGGCGAAAGTCCATGCGCGCTGTGGTGCAGACGGGCGGAAGTCCAGCATGCATGCATCGCTAATCTCAAGTTCTCAACAACCAACGAGATCGACGACATTGTTTTTTAATCCATGCGAGCTCACCGGCCAGGTTCTCAATTTTGTGCATGTACCCGACAACCGTGCACTATGACACCTCAACACTCCTGGAGCATATTTAAATCTTATGTATAATGATCCATATTTAAATCTTATTTCTTAATAAGATGTGCACTTAGTCCGATTTAGTTTTATATGTCCGGTTAACATTAGTATCATATGGTAAAGTGCAAGAGAGCAACCAGGTGAGATGTAAATAAAACAAGAGACATTCTGATAAGAAAAACTCATATCTTTCTTGGTTTTTTGGCAAAGAGATATTGACACGTACACAAGTCAAACACATATAATAATTACTTTTTTCTATATTGGTTACGAAACCAATTGAGTTAATGAACTTTTTTTTACACTCTTCATCTTTTTTTTTACACTCTCCAACTGCAATGCACGGTTACTAACAATTGAATTGACGAAAATTTATTTGATACTCTTCCGTTGCAATGCACGAACACTTTTTCTAGTCTATACCTATTAATAAAGAGCAATGTTTTAAATCACGGGCTATAGAATTTAGCGGGAGCCTATCCTGGACGCTATTGACGCTATAGCGCACGCTATGGCGGCAGCCATATGCAGTAGCGTCAGGTGATTATGCACGCTATAGCGGCGCTATTTAAACGCTATAGCACGCTATTTATATACAAACAGACAACATATGGTAAACTGATAATCATAAGAGCAAACATGCAATATATTTCCATGATTGCATAGTGTAATATAGTCGAACAGCCAAAAAGGCATAAAGCCATAAACGAACAAGGTTCAATTTGACTGGGCCGCATTTCTTTTTTGGGCCACACAACGAACTAGGCTTAGCGGCCAAATAGCGCGCTATGGCGCTAAATTGGTTTAGCGGCGCGATAGCACGTAACAGCAATAGCGCGCATAGCGCAAAAACGAGCAATATCGTCATGTCAGGTGTTGTGGGCCGCTATAGCGACGCTATTGCAGCGAAATAGTGCGCTATTTTTTTCTTGATAAAGAGGGAAGATTTCTTCTCTCCGCTTTCATTTTCGTCCGCCTCCTCCCAAATTGGCGCACCATCATGCCTGTCCGGACGTCGCACAGCCCAAAAACAATGGTCCAGCAGCTCAGCGCGCATTGGGCTGGATGCCTCCCGGATCTGATAACCCTTTGGGCCAAAACATGGGCCCATCGTACCGGGAACCCACGGTCCACAATAAGGCAATTGCTTCGAGTCGTGGGTCAGAGGGAGGTGGACAGACGTGTAATTAGTCCGATTTAGTTTTGTGCGATTGACATTAGTGTCGTACGGTAAAGTGAGGTAGGGTAAACAAGAGACATTTTGTTATAAAAACTCATATATTTTTTGTCTTTTTAACAAAGAGATGTTGATATGCAGGTCAAATACGTATAATAATTATTTTTTTCTAGATTGGTTACGAAACTAATTGAGTTAACGAAAAAATTATTTTGACACTTCAGTTGCAACGCACGGTCACTAACTATTGAGTTGACGAAAATTTTATTTTAATATTCTTCTATTCTAACGCACGGACACTTTTGCTAGTTTAATAAAAAAATGGCAAAAATCACTAGTACACAGAAGCTCTATAGTGGCGGTTCAAGAGACATCTTCACTGACGTTTCATAGGGCCGCTAGTGGGAGTGGCCAGTGAAAATAATTCTTTTCACGGGTCAACCGTCAGTGAAAATCAGTTTCGATTTGTAGACCTTTCGAATCTTAGTTCACTAAAATTTAGAAGAATAATATGTGTTAAGACCTATTCTCAGTGTCGAAGATTGAATATTTTGCAATTAATAAACATAATTTATAAAAACACAATTAAAAAAACACAATTAAACCTTATTAACATAATTAAAAAATAAAAAACTAATTAACAACCTATTAATTAAAAAAATTTAGAAGAATAATGTGTGCTAAGAAAGAATTGAATATAGACACCCAATTAACATAATTAAAAAAATAGAAAAACTAAAAAAATCTAGCTCTCCCTATATGAATACACAAGAACACACATCATTCATGGAAACAATTAATATAACCTAAATTGAGAAGTAATTAAGAGAAGGGAGAGAGGAGAGACACTATCTAACCATTCTAAACAACCTAATTTGAACAAATAAAGGCAATAACCTAACAATCATTCTCTCTAACTCATGACAAACCCTAAATCTAAAAAGTGGCTCAAATTAAGCAAAATTGATTAAATAGAGGCAATAGATACATAAACTAACATTTCTTAGCAACCTCCTCCCAAGAAATGAAAAAGAAAACCTCCTGTAGGGTCGAGATGGCGGACTAAAGGGGGGGTGAATAGTCCTTTATAATAACTAATCGCAGCGGAATAAAACCGAATCGATTCTAGCGACAATTCACCCCTCTAACTAAGACTCTAAACACCTTGCCAGAGATCCTAGCGAGAAGCAAGGGTGCAAGTCTAGCTTGAGCTTCCCTAAACCGTTCTAGCGCAAGATCACACAAACCTAAGCGCTAGTACTTTAAGCACTGGGAAAACTCCTATTAACTAGCAAGCAAAAACGCACTAAGCACCTAACCTCACTACTTGCTCAATGACAAGGATACACAATCCAAATCAAAGAGCGCAACTCACTTTAGCTACACAAACTAAGTGAGAACTACTTCTAAGCTACACAAGCTAAGAAGGTGAGTGGCAAGCTACACAAGCTAACCGGTCTCACAAGAGCAACTACAACTACACAAATAAAGTAATGCACAATATAAATAACTTGTGTAGAAGGGAGTAAACCACCGCGAAGGATGGGAAGATGTTGACGCGGTGATTTATTTCCCGGAGGTTCACTTGTCGCCACAAGCTACGTCCTCCGTTGAGACAAGCTCTAAGGTTGCCGCCGGTCCTCTTGCTAGTGGTGACCCGCAAGTCACACTCTCCCACGTGGAGTGCTTACCACAAGCTCTAGCACTTGACTCGGCCGGACCACTTGTCGCTCTTCACGTCTCGCTCTACTAGCGATGCTCTTTGCGATCTCCCGCGGGGTGAGCTCCAACCCCTCACAAAGCTTCTCCGGAGCTAACCACAATCTTCTTGCTTGCTTCACGGAGCCACAAGCCACCAAGCCGTCTAGGAGGTGGCAACCTCCAAGAGTAACAAGCACCACCGGCTTGCAACACGATCACCTAGTGTCACTCGATGCAATCTCACAATGCAACGCACTAGAATCACTCACTATCAATCAATCGGATGTGCACTAAGCAAGTGAGTGAATAGGAGGGCTTCCAAGCACACCTACACAAGCCACACAGGCCCAAGGGTGCTCAGGTGGTCGGCCAAGGCCGCCAAGTGCTTGGATTTATAGCCCTCAAGCGAATAGAGCCGTTGCCCTCTCAAACCGGCCGTCGGACTGAGCGTCGGACGCTCAGCCGCGCCACCGTCGGACCAATGTCCACGGTCCGACGCTCCCGATAGCCGCCACGTGTCACTAGCCGTTTGAAGTCAAACGTTGGATCACAACGGCTAACTTCCCGTGCTTCAGCTCACTGTCGGACGGAACACCGTCGGACCAACGAACTCCACGGTCCGACGTTTCCAGAGAACTCCCCGAGGGCTGAAAACCGTCGGACGGTCGTCCGACGCTCGCCGTCGGACTAAACCCAAGAGTCCGACGCTCTCAGAGCTTGCCACGTGTCAGCTCTCGCACGATCTGCACCGTCGGACGCTCGGACAAAAGTCCAACGCCCACAAACTTCAGCGTCCGACGCTCACAGGCCAAACACCGTCGGAAGCATGAGGATGGTCCGACGCTGTCACTGCAGACAGCGTCCGACGCTCGCACCACAGCACAGAAGACAAGGGCAGGCCGTCGGACCGAACCCATGGTCCGACGCCCTCTGGCCTTAGCGTCCGACGCTCTTGCAACTTCGCCGAAAACCTCCGAATCCTGCCTCGCAAGCTCGGCAGGAGGAAGAGAGAGAACCACACCCTCTCTACCTCACAACACCACCTCCAAACACTTTCACCTTTGCGAAAGTGCTAACACCAACAGGTGTACACTTTATGTGCATGTGTGTTAGCTTTTTACAAACATTTTTTAAAGGATTTTTCACTCTTTTTACCACGCCACTCGATCCTAGCAACGTATGCAAGTTAGATCACTCAAGTGGCACTAGATGACCGATGCCCCTCTTGATAGTACGGCCATCTATCCTAAATCCGGTCAAGCACTTCTCTACTCAACCTTAGACCGGTGAAATAGAAATGCCCTACGTTATACCTTTGCCTTGCGCTTTCCATTTCGATCACCGTCTTCATCACCGTCTCCGACATCATCGATGCCGGTGCAACACATGCACCAACACCTCATGAATGATATGATCCACTTCATATCATCACGTGGCTTTTGGTTCATCGATCCTTGACTTGCTTTTACCGTTGCGTTGGTCCATCGGCGCCAAGCCATCACCCGACTTGCCCTTCACACTTGCAACCGGTCCATTGACGCGAAGCCTTATCTTGATCTTCTTCACCTAGCCACATGACTCCATGTCATGTCTCATGCGTTTAGCTCCTTCATACCATATATGTGAGCTAAGCATCATCTCCAAGCCATTTTCACCTCCATGGCATAGATGCTCACACACATGTACCTGTGGACTAATCACCTGTGTAATCAACACTTAAACACATATTAGTCCACTTAAGTTGTCACTCAATTAGCAAAACCAAACAAGGACCTTTCACCTCCCTCCTTGTATTTTGGCAGATCCGGACTTCCATAAATGCTTCCAATGACGGCTGGCTGCGAGTAACTGTTCGGTCGGGTGAAGAAGAAGGCGCATTTATAGCAGACTTCACACTGGCGGTTGGCCTAACGAACCGCCAGTGAAAATCATTTAACACTGGCGGTTTTCTTAAACCAGCCACCAGTGAAAACCGTAACTTAATACTGGCGGTTGGCTTAGCACAACCGCCAGTGTTGGCGGTTGCCTTAAGCCAACCGCCAGTGTTAAGTTACGATTTTCACTGGCGGCTGGGTTAAGAAAACCGCCAGTGTTAAGTGATTTTCACTGGCGGTTCATAACTCGGGCCCATCATTTTATTTGCACTAACGGCCGCTGAATGAAAACGTCGGTTAAAAAAATACGGGGCGCTATTGTAGAGCTCTTGTGTACTAGTGAATTCAATCGCAACAGCCTAGATGACAAACCCTAGCCAACCCACTTACAGATAAAAGAGCATCCAACGGAGCTCCACCACACATCATCGCTGTCGAGCTTACCACAAGTAACAATAAGCAGCTCGGACTTCACATGTTGAACATCAACCAAGGACCCTCAAACGCCACCACATACTTGAAACGAGCTCTAACCTCCCAAGAAGTACGCAGCATGTCATCGTTGCCGAGCATCATTGCACCCAGAGCAAAATCAGCTTAGACTTCACCATTACAGATCATACCTAGTAGATTCAAAGATCCTGGCCTTCTCAAAAACCGTATCTTTCTTACATTAATCATGCTCTTTGCATTAATCATCTCATAAGCATCTTTCTTGATCTTGTCGTTATGCATTTTCTTGTTTGATTGATAACTTAAAATAATAGCTTTGTAAAACTTGTTTGTGATATGGCGGCCACGCTTGCTTTGGTAATAGATATGACTTACTAATATGCTCAAACAACTCCCAATTAAGTGGCAAACAACTTTTGTTTAAGTTTCATATGCTCCTTGTTATAAAAAAAGGTTTTCCAACTAATAATAAGTTTCTATAACTTGCTTGATTGCTTGTTTGGGTGCAAATGAAATAAGGTTTTACTAAAATACTTCAAATTTTTTGAATATAAAAATGTTAGTGCAAGTCACAAACTTTACCTTAGCGCAAAAAATTGAACTTGGTTTTGAATAAAAACAATTTCTTTTGAAGCTCCAAAACTACATCCGATTCTAAAAAATCCCTGTCTTGGCTGTTTTTCGCTAGTCCAAGTTTTGCGCTCATATCGTCACTTTGATATATAGCAGCAAGATGGTAAGGTATCCACAACTTCGTTGAGGACAGTGCTTACAATCGCCGCTTTCCTCGGTTATGGATACCTGAAAGGACCGGATAAGCTAGAGGAGGGTGAATAGCCTATCAAAATTTCTACAAAGCACTTAACCACAAGTTAGAAATTAACAAGACTATTACTAAGCACTAGCTCTAAACTACTCTAAACAAGCCACCTAACACAACATACTACTCACAAGAATATGCACTTAATCGCAAGAAACCCACTCCTTCGAAACCTAAGGAGAGAGCACCTAAACAAGTAATAAGCGCAAGTGAGTGAGTGATCGAGAGAGCTATACCGAGGGGATCGATGAAGTAAAGACGATTTGCCGTGTAGAGCCAATCACCAAGAGATAGACAATATGATCAAGATGACCAATCACCAATAGAACACCGGAAAACCAAACATCCACTCAATGGTGGAGAAGATAGAACATTCGATATTTTTACCGAGGTTCACGTGATCGCCGTCACGCTACTCCTCATTGTGGCACCGGTCTTCCTTGGTGGACTGCGAGCTAGGCTTCACACGCCAATTCCCCACCGAGAGCCACTCACCAACACAAGAGAAGTGGCTATCAACCACGACCAATCCACTAGAGTAGGTTTTGGCACTCCGCCGCGGAAAAACCGCAAGAACCCCTCACAATCAACATTTCGGTGTGGGCTTGAACAATCACCAATCAACCTCAACACCGGAATTACCTCCAAGCCGCTAGGAACACGGCAATGTCCCAAGAAAATAAGAACTCATCAATGGCTTGCTCTCAAGTGCTCTAAAATACAAATTACTAGCAATGATGCACTTGAGGATCACTCAACTCACAAAGATGATTAATGGATGAATAAGTGAGTGAGTGGAAGGCTAGAGAGTGATCACAAGTGCATGGCAATGAATCATATGTGCAAGAGGGTCACCAAGTGACCAGGGAAAGAGTATAAATACCCCTAAGAGCACTCCTAGCCGTTACCCACTAAAAAACAGCCGTTAACACCCTTTTTCATCCGTCGGACTGATCGCGTCGGACCAAACGCTAGCGTCCGACGCTCGGATTCTCGCCACGTGTCAGTGGGATTCAACCTTAGCCGCTGGATCTCAACGGCTAACTGCTCGCGCCACTTTCCAAACCGACGGACTAGACATCGTCGGACCAAAGCTTCTCAGCGTCCGACACTTCCAGAGAGCACACAGAGACGTTTTTCTTCGTCGGAGTCTATCCGACGCCCTGCGTCGGACTAACCGCCTGCGTCCGACGCTCTGCACTCAGTTCGCCGCGCACGTGCCCAGAGCGTGAACTCGCCACGCCAAGCTGTTGGACTGTCCGACTCTCACTGTCGGTCAGACCACTAAGCCACCGTCGGACTCTCCCAGACAGTGCGTCGGACCAAACGAATCCACCGTCCGACGCTAAGCGTTTTTACACAGAGAGGATCTCAAATGCTCGGACGGCGTCCGACGCTCACCGTCGGACTAACCCTCACCGTCCGACGCCATTTACACAGTAACTACACTGTTGGGAGGGCCGTCGGACGCTAGCTAATAGTCTGACGCCCTGGAGATCCCAGCGTCCGACGCTCTGTTTCAGCGAATTTCAAGACTAATTCTCACCTCTTACTTCTATGTGCTAACACTCAAGGTATTCAACACATGTGCACAGTGTGTTAGCATTTTCAAAATAATTTTCAAGGGTTTCTAAGTTGTGTTAGTCAATGCACATGAAATGCAACTTAGAGCACTTGAAGGTAATCCAATCACTTAGTTCTCCCCTTAATAGTTGGCTATCTATTCTAAATGTGATAACACCCACTTGGTGTCTTGATCACCAAAAGAAAAGCCTATTTAGGGTTATACCTTTGCCTTCAAACCTTTTCTTTTCACCTTGATGATCTCCTCTTGATCCACCATACTTGTTCCATGATTGAGCCATCTTGATCATCACCAATACTTGGCTCCACACTTCATGGATAGGACAACCTAAACCTTGGCAACACTTGGCAACTTAGGTTAGTCCTTAGGATGTCATCAATTATCAAAACCAAACTAGGGCTTTCAATACCTTACCATCTTGCTAATATATATCGTAGTAAACAACAAGAACACAAATAAATAAATGGAAGGATGACATGAGGATGTTGATACTTGACTTATCTCATGCTTGAAAACAGTATAGGTGCTTATCTAGAATGGTTAAGTAATGAACTTAATATAATTGCTAAAAAATTAACTTATAAGGACCCATTATTAGTAAGTTCTCTACAAAAGAAAAACAAAACATCAAACCAAAAGCCTTTCATATCCTTGAGAGTCGGGAGACTACTTCCACCTTAGTCGGGTAAGTCCAACAGAGTACATTCCGTACTTAGGGTTTTATTCTTGCTTGTTAAAGGAGTAAAGTGGAGCTTGGAGCTAACTCATGTGTGGATACCCCCTTATGGGCTCAGCGAGGAATTCCTTTACCATTGCGACCATAGTGTTTATAAATTTCCCTTGTTGCAGGAGTAAGGTGAAGCTTGGAGCTAACTCGTGTGTGGATATCTCCTGGTGAACTCCCTGAGGAATTCCTTCACCGTTGAGATCATAGTGCTTATAAATTTCCCTTGTTGCAGGAGTAAGTGGAGCTTGGAGCTAACTCATGTGTGGATATAGACCTCCTGGTGGGCTCAATGAGAAATTCTTTTACCCCTACTACAAGAGATGTGGCCTTATATGCCAATTTTTAGGATTATGAAAGAATTTTTATGGCGACAGAATATAACCACAGAAGGGGTACACTGACAATTGTCGCAATCAATTTGTCATAGAAGGCTAACAGTTCTATGGAACCATTGGTGAAATTTGGCTAGACCATGTCAAACGTATGCTTTATCTAATTAATTTAAAATAAAAAACTTTTTAGCTATGATGTAGATCTTGTTGAGCTTTACAATATGATATGAAGTTCATCTTTATCCGACTTTATAGGCAAAAGTTATGATTTTTTTGGCAACTATCTACAAAGACGACCGTCTTTATCTGTGCTAATTGATTGTTATTTTCAATATACTATCTCTATTAATTAGACATGATATTTCCTATCATATAATGCCATGCCTTATTTTGCCCTTGCCCTTATGGTGAGATATGCTCTTTTAACTGGTATATCTTGTCATGGTTTTGAGTTTCTTATAGATGTAATGCCACTATGTACCTCTACTTTCTTCTTCACTGTTCCTATTGTCTAGCTGACAAGATGGCCAAGAGAGGTGGCTTGAATTGTTTTCATTACAAATTTTTAGCATATAAACATATTGCTTTGCTAGAGTAATCCATGTGCCTAAGGTTAACAAAGTGTGATTATTCTAACAAAAAAGAGTTTTGCAATTTAGGTTTTATAACCCTACTCTACTATGTCAATTTTTAGAAAGTAAATTACAGAATGCAAAGAGAGGGTCAGTAAGACTCAACTTTTTTAGCAGGATATAGAAGTGTTTGTACTCTTCACTAGTCTTCAACTCATCGTTGGAACAGACCTAACATTCTCATACCATTTTCTTTTTGACAAAAACAATATCCCTAACTTACGAGAACCCTCCATCCATGTTTGGGACAAAGCTATTCTAGATTAAATAAGACATTATCGAAGGCTGAGGAGAAGATTATTATAAGAAAAATATTATTTATTTTATGAGAAAACATTATAGATTCATGAAAATGTTCTATTGTTAAATGAAAAGGTTTTCTAGCTTCATTAAGTAAAAAATAGGAAACTTTCGCTACTGGACACCGCAAAACATGTAATTGGCCGGTACACACCGCAACCGCGCGAATTTGCCCAGTACCATTATAAATTCGTGTATGTTTGTCGGGAGACACCGCGCCGATTAAAATAACAATTTCTAAGTTTCAGAGAGAGAAAGTGGAGAAAATGTCCAAACTATCCTCGTCTTCAACCTCCAGCTTTTAGTTGATTATTTGGAGGAAATAAGGAAGAATAAGGTGAGTCTCACCTCTCAATTTTTAAGACGTAAAACTTAACATAAAATGGGTCTCTTAGTACATACTTTTATTTCACAGTTTTATACAGTGAGTTTTAGCCTTTAGTGAATTCTATGGTTCCTTCTTTTTTTTCTTCTCTTCCCCACCGCACATGTGTTGTGCATGCAATAGCTCTGTTTTCATGAAACAAACAAAGGCTCTTAGTGTGGGTGCCATTCTGCGCTCTTTGTACCCATGAAACATTTACCTTCTCTCTTTTCTCGATACATGTGAAAAATTTATTTGAATGTGACACCATATTTAACGTGTATGAAACATGAACTGATCTAAAAAAAGAAAACACAAAAAAAAGAAAAAAATACAAAAGGATTAAAGAAACGACCTTAGGAGAAGGCCTGCGCTCCTGGGCCGAATAACCCCGCAGTCGGTTCTGTCGGTCGCATCTGTTCCATCAGCCTGCGTGCACTCTCCCTCCTCTCTGCGGCAAGCTGACCACTGGGTGGGCTACCGCCGCCGCCACCCTGCGCCAGGTGCCATGGCCTTCGTCGGTCTCTTCTCCTGCGACGAGCACCCACCTGGTATTTCCACCGCTTCTTTTCCTTTCATGCTGAACAAAACCGAGCACCCAAACTCTAACTCAAAGCTATTTGGCTATCTGATGCCCTACTGACTCCGAACTTTTTGTATGAACTAGGTGAGTGTAACAGAACCACCTAAATCACGTGGCCCACAGGCACCTGTCAACGTCACTAATGACATCTGACAGTCGGACCCGTGTTCCATATGACCTAAGCGGGCTCTGCCGGGCTACATAAGCACCCGTGATCTCCGATAGGATCCCATTGCGAAGTCATTACAGAGTTACAACATTTTATAACAAAATACATCAGAGTAGAATTTGCGGAAGAATAAATAGTACTTAATATTACAGGCCAGTGTTCGAATAAAATTAAGTGCAGTTATTACAGACCATAAATTTAAAAGAGTAGCAGTAGAGTTTGGAACGACAATACGACAGATAGTTAAATATTTCACGAACCCTGCCCAAGGGTTTAACTTAGTCTTCTTCACTCTCCTGGACGAAAGTGACGCAGCACGGGGCGAGACAAACTTCGGTCTCCTGCTGCCCTCCTGCAACGGGTTAACAAACCCTGAGTACATGGGGTACTCCGCAAGACTTACCCGACTAAAAGTGTAAAATTAGACTCAGGAATGCAGGCTAAGGGGAGTCAAGGTAAGGTTTAGCAAGGGTTCAAAAGTTTTGCGGAAAAAGCACTACTAATCCTATCTCAATATTTTATTTTAATAACATTATCCATCATTATCCATTTCTCCAAGTTCTTTCTCATATATCAACATTCTTTCCTTTACTTAATCTATGTCAAAACAATCCTAGTTCCGAACCACTTTTCACTGTAGGTGTGAGGATCAAGTCTCCATATCCGAGGAGCAACGACGATTCGAATCGATTAATACCCAGCTGGGGATCCCTATCCACACTGTGTATGTAGCACTTAAGCTTGCATACGCCAACCCTGCCTACCACGGCTTTTCATACCCCGGAACCGGTCCTGCGCCACCCGAGAGCACAGTACTCCTCTCGTCTCCAGGCACGACGACCACGAGGGTACACGCTACTCTCGCCATCTCTCCACTCCCAGTGCGTGGTTGTCTGTTCCAGCAGTAGAGCCACCGGAGTCAGAGGCTTTCCGTAGTATGTGGCTAGTTGCAAAGTCTTGATCACAGCAGGCCTGACAACGAACGGTCCCTAATATTTTTCCGTTAGAAACCATGCATTGGGACTCTAACCCAAGTACACTGGTAACTACCCGGTTTTCACATCCCTTTCCCGATGGCGACGAAAGTTGGGACTCTAACCCAAGCAATTGGCCAACCAAGCGGGAAAAACCATCCCTGTTGATGACAATGAACTAGCTAGGAACACTGCCAACAACAAGGACATAACCAGTCCCATAAAGTGATTCATTGCATTTGTATCATCATAGTTTGAAATAGCATTTTTTGCAAATCTAACCGTCAAGCATGACTAAGCATTTTTCAATACTTTTAATCAAATCAGGTTATCAGTTATTGGTAATTGGTCAAGGATGGTCATGCATCAAGTGGTTGTCAATCAACTCCTAGTAACCTAATGCAACAGATTAACTCAAGTGATAAATATTTTTAAATAACAAGGAGGGGTTGAATGCACCGGGGCTTGCCTTGAATTACGTAGAGTGTCGGATCCGGGTCAGTTCCACAAATGTCAAACCCTTGTATGACTTCCTGAGTAGTCTCCTCAGATGGACCCTCAGACTTAACCTCTGGATTCTCGGTCACTACACGTTTGCAATGAATGAATGTATGAATGTGATGCACATGAAATGACAGACGAAATTTAATAACCAATAAATAAACCACACATGAGTACATGACCCTAGCTTAGCTAGACATGAATAATCTAATCCATACTGCCCTAGGTCATATAGGTGATTGACCTAGAATTTCAATCAATCCAAAAATCCACATCAAACCCTAATCACCAAAATTTCCTATTTATTTTATTAATCATTTAACCAAGCATATAATTAACAATTAATTAAATTATTTCTATTTGACCTCAAACTTCACAAACAGATAGATCTTGACTTATAATAGTGGCACATAAAATTTCATGATTTTTGGAATTACAGGGAATTAATTAAAAATGCCTAAAGTTGCATTTTTTTATTTAATATACTGATTTTTAACTACTACAGAAAGTGTTCAAAATCTATATTTAATATTTTTATAAAATACTACACACTATAGAGAGTACTCACAAAAATTTCCATAATTTTTGGGGCAGTATATTAATTCTCACAAAAAGATTAAAACACAAAACTATTCATTTCAATTATTAAAAGAAAACCCTTTGGAAATTCCCGGAAAAAAAAAGAAAAACCAAACTGGCCCGGGTCGGCCCAACAGCACGCAGGCCGGCCCAGCGCGGCCTCTTTCTGCCCCGCGCCGCTGACGAACGGGCCCCGCCCGTCAGTCTCTTCTTCCCTCCCTCCTTTCTTCTTCCTCTCGCCGTCTCCCTCGCACGCGCGCGCGGCGGCTCTGCGCCACCGGCGCGGCCGTGCCGGCGGAATCGCCACCGGAGGTCGACACCCGACGAGTTCCCACTGACGACCGCACCCCAGCTACGGACTCCGCACCGCCCCCCGGCCTACCGAGCACGATCGAGAGCGGCCATGGCGGCTCACCGCGGCAGCGGCTCGACTCCCGCGACCTACGGACCATCACAAGCTAAACCGACGACACCGAGGGTACCACAGAGCTCACCGGGGTCAAGAATCACACGTGGTTGAGACGGAGAAGGCTCGGAACGACGAGCTTGACGGTGACAGTCGGAAACAGCAAGGCGGACTCGACGGCGATCTCCCGTTCCGGCGAACCCTGAGCTCCAAACAAGAAACCGTCGCGCACATGAGCACCACGGCGAGACACGGAACGTAGAACACACGCGTTAACGGAGAGGGGCTCACCGAGGCGAGCTATCCGCGTCGCGAAGACCCACGGCGGCGCTCGGTCGGCGCGGAGGACGAAGCAGCAGCTGCGCGGGATTCCGGCAACGGCAAACCTCAACAAGGGGCTCAGGAGGTGCGCAAGGAAGTTGGCTAGCTGGCTGTGGAATTGAGAGGGTGGAGTTGGTCGGGACACGACCAATTCCCGCCGATCGGTAGTAACGGTCGCCGCCGATCGGTAGTACCGGTTGCCGGTGAACCGAGGAGAAGAAGGCGATGGACGAGCTCGTCGCCATTTAAAGCCACGGACGGGGAAGAGATAAGGGCGAGGCGGCCCGGGGCCCCCCCTGCGGCGCACCATGCGGCGGTGCCCCGGCCCCGGCGGCCGGACGACGGCCGGCGCGCGGCGCGGCACGCGCGTACGGCGCGCTCGCGAACAGGGGACCCCCCCTCGGCTACTGTAGCACAGGGAGAGGTCAAAAGCTATTTTCTCCAATTAAACCCTACTCATGCTGAATCAGTGAGTGGTCCCAAAATAAAAGTTGTGAAGAATTTTGTGTAGAATACTTTTGCTTTTTG
Source organism: Eremochloa ophiuroides (assembly GCA_038502445.1). NCBI lineage: Eukaryota > Viridiplantae > Streptophyta > Magnoliopsida > Poales > Poaceae > Eremochloa > Eremochloa ophiuroides. Next base: position 47,607,480 of record JAHLJS010000002.1, read on the forward strand.
AAGTATGTTCAGATTCGGTCAAATTTTCAAACTACAGAAAAGGGGGTAAAAAGGGTTTTGAATTTCAAATTGAATTTTCAAAATTACTTTTGATTCTTCTCAACAACTTGAAAATTGGTAAACATGAAAGTTGTTCTTATCAGAGAGATTGACAACTTCTATGAAGGAAGTTTTTGAAGATTCTTGATATTTTTGAAATTAAAGTTTCAAATATAAATTTCAATATAGTAATTTGAGTTAAATTTGAATTTTTATAATATAACTTCAAAATCTCCAAAAATAAAAGTTGTTCCATTTTTAAAACTCTAGAACTTTTATTTAGACACTTTTCCCATATTTCATTTAGATTTTGAAATGGGGTTTTTAGATCAACATTAGGGTTTAATTCAATTTCTATTTAATTTCATTTTTGATTTTTTTTTGATTAAGGGCTCAAGTACACAATCAATACTTAGTTGAAATCAAATCACTCTAGGCCCTAAGCTCAATCATATGCAGATGCTTAAATTTAAATATGATGACATGGTAGATTAATTGAATTCTAATACCAAAGGTATTACAGCCTTCCCCCCTAAAAGAAATCTCGTCCCGAGATTTAATAGAAATATTAAGAGAACAAGGAATGGACAAGATTAGGTCTCAACCAACTAATTCTAAAATCTGCGAAAACAGAAGAACGATTACATATGTCGAGACTAAAAGTGTACATTCTATAAGGTAGCAAAGAACTCAGGGAAATTCTCTGCAAGGTAATCTTCCGACTCCCAAGTGGCTTCTTCTTCGGAATGTGCATTCCACTGGATCTTGTACCATCGGGTTGTATTCCTCCGAGTTACACGATCTTTTATGTCCAAGACTCGAATAGGATACTCTGAGTATGTCAGCTCAGGTTCAAGTTCCACTCCTTCCACTTCGACGACTTGATCAGGTACTCGAAGACATTTCTTGAGTTGTGACACATGGAATACATTGTGTACTTCCGAAAGATGCTCAGGCAACTGCAGCTTATAGGCTACTTTTCCCACGCGTTCTATGATTAGGAAAGGTCCAACATAACGCGGGGCCAATTTGCCTTTAACGCCAAATCGGCTGACTCCTTTCATTGGCGATACCTTCAAATACACATAGTCCCCTATCTTGAATGCCAAAGGTCGACGCCTTTTATCGGCATAACTTTTCTGCCGAGACTGTGCTACTTTCAAATTTTCTTGAATCTGCTTAACCTTCTCTTCGGCTTCGTTGACCAAATCCACACCATAAAACCATCTCTCTCCAGGTTCAGACCAATTCAATGAGGTTCGGCACCTTCGACCATAGACTGCCTCAAATGGGGCCATCTTGATGCTTTCTTGATAACTGTTATTGTACGAAAATTCTGCCAATGCCAGACAGTCATCCCACTTGTCAGGGTAATTGAGCGCACAAGCCCTCAACATATCCTCCAACACTTGATTGACTCTTTCCGTCTGCCCATCCGTCTGCGGATGGTAGGCAGTGCTATGCAAAAGCTTTGTACCTAAGGACTTGTGGAAAGCTCGCCAAAACTTAGAGACAAACTGGGTACCTCGATCGGAAACGATGGTCCTCGGTACACCATGCAACTTAACTAGGTTTTCAATATAAAGCTTCGCGTATGTCGGTGCCCGGAAATCTTTCTTAACTGGTAGGAAATGAGCTTGCTTCGTTAGGCGATCTACGATAACCCAGATGGAATCAAAACCTCTAGTTGTCCTGGGTAATCCTACTATGAAATCCATGCTGATGTCTTCCCACTTCCATGCAGGAACAGGTAATGGCTGCAGCTCCCCTCCAGGCCTCATGTGAACAGCCTTCACTTTCTGACACGAGTCACATCTCGCGACATACCGGGCAATCTCTATCTTCATCTTTGTCCACCAGAATTTTTGTCTCAAATCCTGGTACATCTTGTTGCTGCCAGGATGGATGGAGAACCTCGTCAAGTGTGCTTCATCAAGGATCTTTTGTCGTAACTCCGGCACTTTCGGAACTACCAGACGATCTTTGAACCACACGACACCATCATCATCAATCCGAAAACAATCTGCCTTGCCAGCCTGAACCTTTTCCTTGATGTGCTTGATTCCATTACTTTCCCGCTGAGCGGCAATAATCTCATCTCGGATGGGTGTTTCAATACTAATATTGGTCAAACTGTCTTGTGGAATTATTTCTACCCCTAATTTTTCCAACTCATAGCACAAGGACATATCATACAGCTTGACTGTCAAACAATTGCAGTGCACTTTACGACTGAGTGCATCAGCGACCACATTCGCCTTGCCAGGGTGATAATGCACTTCAATATCATAATCCTTGATTAACTCGAGCCATCTTCGCTGTCTCATGTTCAGCTCTTCTTGAGTGAAAATGTATTTCAGACTCTTGTGATCTGTATATACATTACAGACACTGCCCAACAAGTAGTGATGCCATATCTTCAAGGCATGTACCACAGCTGCTAACTCTAGATCATGAGTGGGATAATTCTCCTCATGACGCTTGAGTTGCCGGGAGGCATAAGCAATGACCCTTCCTTCTTGCATCAAGACACAACCAAGTCCGGTACCAGAAGCATCACAGTACACATCAAAGGGCTTTTCTATATCTGGTTGGGCCAGTACTGGTGCAGTGGTCAACAACTTTTTCAAGGTTTGAAATGCCTTTTCACATTCTGGCGACCAGATGAACTTGACCTGATTCTTCAGCAGGTTGGTAATGGGCTTGGCTATTCTTGAGAAATTTGGAATAAACCGACGGTAATACCCTGCCATTCCCATAAAACTCCGGACTTGATGAACTGTGGTTGGTGGCTTCCAATTCAAGATTTCATCCACCTTGCTGGGATCCACGGATACACCTTCAGCTGATAGAATGTGTCCGAGAAAAGGAACTCGATCTAGCCAAAACTCACATTTACTAAACTTGGCATATAGTTGGTGCTCTCTCAAACGGGTCAGGACAATACGGAGGTGGTTGGCATGTTCATCAGGGGTTTTGGAATAAACAAGGATGTCATCGATGAACACGACTACAAACTTGTCAAGCTCGGGCATGAAAACAGAGTTCATGAGATACATGAAATAGGCCGGTGCATTGGTTAGGCCAAAGGACATGACCAGATACTCATAAAGGCCGTATCTGGTGGTGAATGCCGTTTTCGGAATGTCCTCAGGACGGATCTTTATTTGGTGATAACCAGACCTAAGGTCAATTTTGGAAAAGACCTTGGCTCCAGCTAGTTGGTCAAAGAGTAGGTCAATGCGAGGCAAAGGATATTTATTTTTAATGGTGACCTCGTTGAGTGGGCGATAATCGACACAGAGTCTGAGTGACTTGTCCTTCTTTTTTACGAATATAGCAGGACAACCCCAAGGAGATGAACTTGGTCTGATGAAACCCTTATCAAGCAGATCTTGCAGTTGAATTTTTAGCTCAGCCAATTCCTTGGGAGGCATCCTATAGGCTCTGCGGGATATAGGTGCAGTTCCTGGCTTCAACTCAATAGCGAACTCTACATCACGGTCAGGTGGCAGACCGGGTAGGTCATCAGGGAATACATCCGGAAATTCACAAACTACCGGAATATTTTGGATTTCTTGAACTGAGGTGGCACACAATCTCTGCACTGTCTTCTCAATCATTCTCACGGGTAGTGGCAGTTGGATAAGAAGTTGAGATTGACTACCAGGTATGCTGACCTTTATGGTCCTATTCAGCACATCAATCAGTGCCTTGTGCTGATACATCCAATTCATACCTAATATGACATCTATGTCCTGATCCTTGAGTACTATCATGGTGGTTGGGAATATATGCCCGCCCAATTCGATAGGTACTCGATGCACTACCTCCTTAGTATTTATACGCCCTCCGGGCGAATGTATAAGGAAGTTTTCCGTTATTTCCCCAATTGGGATCTCATGTTTTACCACAAATGTACGATTGATGAATGAATGTGATGCACCAGAATCAAAAAGTGTAATAGCGGGGTGACTGGCAACAGGAAACCTACCCATCATGACGGGCTCTCCTGCAGGGATGTCATCCACATGAGTGTAATAAACGTGTCCAGCCTTCTTGACAAGCTTGACCTTCTGAACCTGGTGCTGCTGACCACGGTGCTGATTCTGATGCTGCTGTTGCTGCTGTCCAGGACTCTTCTGGGCATTTTGATTGTACTTCTTGGGGTATGGACAGTCACGAGCCCAATGTCCCAATTTGCCACAGTTGTAGCAAGGATGATTATAGGTGGTCTGGGGTGTATTGATACGAACGCCTGGGGCATTCGGCTGAGTGGTGTTCTGTTGATTCGAGGTATGGGAGGTAGCCGCGGTGCGTACCACGACTTGCTGCTGAGGGTAAGCGGGGCGATTGTGGTGTGTAGGATGATAGATGATCTTCTGGCATTTTTGACCGCCAGAAAAGCCTGACTTCTTTTTCTTCTTCTCATTCTGATGCTTACGATCACTTTCTTCGTAAGCAATGGCACTGTTTACAGCTTCATGATAAGAGCAGTTGAGGTTGTTAGCTAAACTACGCTAGATTTTGAAGTTTAGGCCCCTGACAAAGCAATCTTTCTTCTTTTGATCGGTATTGGTGTGTTCAGGAGCATACTGGGCTAGATGGTTGAATTGGTTCATATATTGCATCACAGAAGAATCTTTCTGTTGCAGAGCTAAGAACTGGTCCAGTTTCATCTTCATTACACCTGCTGGGATGTAATGTGCTTGGAAAGCTTCGCGGAATTCTGCCCAAGTAAGCTGATGCCCCTCGGGTTGTGCAGACAACAGGTTGGCGTACCAGGCACTGGCAGGACAACGCAGCTGCTGAGCCGCGAAGAGTGGCTTTTGGATTTCCGTACAGCGGATCAAACTGAACTTCTGCTCCATAGTACGAAGCCAGTCATCGGCCTCCAAAGGTTCTTCAGCTTTTGTGAAAACTGGTGGACGGGTTTCAGTAAAGTCTACATAGGTGGTTTCCTCATCCTCGCGGCGGCCCCGACGCCCGCCACGGTTTTCTCGGTTCTGAGCCATAGCGTTGGCTGCATGAGCTAGGGCTGCGATGGCATCTGCTAAGGTTGGTGGAATGGGTGGTGGATAGGGAGCAGCTCCTTCGTCAGAAGTACCAGCACCATTTGAGCGAGTGTTGACCATCTGTTTCAGGACAATCACTAAGGACTCACATTGCATAATTAAAACATAGTAGCATTACAACTTAGAACACCAAATTTAACAAAGTTCAACACATAAACGGAACAAGACCCGCCCAGGCTATGGTTCTTGGCACTACGATTACAATACTCGGATACAGAAGACTAAACCCCACTAGTCCTAAGACTAGCTTAGTCGATAACAACAACCTCCTCCTCCTCGTCCTCCTCGACGACTACATCCTCCGCTGGGTCGGCTGCCTCAAGGTAACCATCCTCTGAAGTCTCACTGTCATAATACTCATCATCTGGTCCTATGACCACACCCTCCTCAGGCTCTTCCTCGCGTGGAACCAGAATCGGGTTAAGCTGATCGTTCAGCCTATGCACTTCCTCGTGCAGCATCCCGTTGTTCCACTCAAGGTTCTCGATGTACCCCTCCAACTCCTCAACGCGCTCACGTGCCGCGCCAATTTGCTCCAAAGCTTCCTCCCTCTCTTGAGTTAGGCGGTCGATCTCCCGCCGCAGGTCCCTTTTGGTCCTCACATCCCGGTAATGATCAGCCCGGGCCACCTGGAAGTCCTCCCTCAAGAGACTCATCTCACGGTGCAGCTCCTTGATTTCTTTCTTTAATTCCTTGCGACTGCGGCGGGGCGGACGGCTGCCGGACGCCTCGTCACTGCCGCGGGGTGCCAACTGGTGACGTGGAACTCCACGAGGACCAGTCATCTTGCGCGCCGTTAACCTAGTTCGTGCCAGCTGGAAAGGTAAGTTTGAATTAATGAGGATATACAAGGCTAGCAAGAATAGGTGTGATAATTCCTAACCCATATACCCACTTTTAAGGAGGAAGTTATTAACATGGGTGATTATCATGATGCATGCACGTACTTACGAATTTTAAATCATGCAATACAAATCAAAGCATAATTAGTTTAAACATAGGGCTAGTGTTAATAATGTTGTTCCACCTGCTACCATAACCATAATAAGATAAATTACAGAACAAGGTAAGAACTACTGAGTAAGGTAAGATTGTAAGCAGTTTGGACTCAAAATATCAGTTTAAGTTTTTTTTTTATCCAAAACATTTTGAAATTTTCGAAAGGTAACCTGTAATGATTTAGCAATGGAATTCTCTGATACCAGCTGCGACAGAACCGCCTAAATCACGTGGCCCACAGGCACCTGTCAACGTCACTAATGACATCTGACAGTCGGACCCGTGTTCCATATGACCTAAGCGGGCTCTGCCGGGCTACATAAGCACCCGTGATCTCCGACAGGATCCCATTGCGAAGTCATTACAGAGTTACAACATTTTATAACAAAATACATCAGAGTAGAATTTGCGGAAGAATAAATAGTACTTAATATTACAGGCCAGTGTTCGAATAAAATTAAGTGCAGTTATTACAGACCATAAATTTAAAAGAGTAGCAGTAGAGTTTGGAACGACAATACGACAGATAGTTAAATATTTCACGAACCCTGCCCAAGGGTTTAACTTAGTCTTCTTCACTCTCCTGGACGAAAGTGACGCAGCACGGGGCGAGACAAACTTCGGTCTCCTGCTGCCCTCCTGCAACGGGTTAACAAACCCTGAGTACATGGGGTACTCCGCAAGACTTACCCGACTAAAAGTGTAAAATTAGACTCAGGAATGCAGGCTAAGGGGAGTCAAGGTAAGGTTTAGCAAGAGTTCAAAAGTTTTGCGGAAAAAGCACTACTAATCCTATCTCAATATTTTATTTTAATAACATTATCCATCATTATCCATTTCTCCAAGTTCTTTCTCATATATCAACATTCTTTCCTTTACTTAATCTATGTCAAAACAATCCTAGTTCCGAACCACTTTTCACTGTAGGTGTGAGGATCAAGTCTCCATATCCGAGGAGCAACGACGATTCGAATCGATTAATACCCAGCTGGGGATCCCTATCCACACTGTGTATGTAGCACTTAAGCTTGCATACGCTAACCCCGCCTACCACGGCTTTTCATACCCCGGAACCGGTCCTGCGCCACCCGAGAGCACAGTACTCCTCTCGTCTCCAGGCACGACGGCCACGAGGGTACACGCTACTCTCGCCATCTCTCCACTCCCAGTGCGTGGTTGTCGGTTCCAGCAGTAGAGCCACCGGAGTCAGAGGCTTTCCGTAGTATGTGGCTAGTTGCAAAGTCTTGATCACAGCAGGCCTGACAACGAACGGTCCCTAATATTTTTCCGTTAGAAACCATGCATTGGGACTCTAACCCAAGTACACTGGTAACTACCCGGTTTTCACATCCCTTTCCCGATGGCGACGAAAGTTGGGACTCTAACCCAAGCAATTGGCCAACCAAGCGGGAAAAACCATCCCTGTTGATGACAATGAACTAGCTAGGAACACTGCCAACAACAAGGACATAACCAGTCCCATAAAGTGATTCATTGCATTTGTATCATCATAGTTTGAAATAGCATTTTTTGCAAATCTAACCGTCAAGCATGACTAAGCATTTTTCAATACTTTTAATCAAATCAGGTTATCAGTTATTGGTAATTGGTCAAGGATGGTCATGCATCAAGTGGTTGTCAATCAACTCCTAGTAACCTAATGCAACAGATTAACTCAAGTGATAAATATTTTTAAATAACAAGGAGGGGTTGAATGCACCGGGGCTTGCCTTGAATTGCGTAGAGTGTCGGATCCGGGTCAGTTCCACAAATGTCAAACCCTTGTATGACTTCCTGAGTAGTCTCCTCAGATGGACCCTCAGACTTAACCTCTGGATTCTCGGTCACTACGCGTTTGCAATGAATGAATGTATGAATGTGATGCACATGAAATGACAGACGAAATTTAATAACCAATAAATAAACCACACATGAGTACATGACCCTAGCTTAGCTAGACATGAATAATCTAATCCATACTGCCCTAGGTCATATAGGTGATTGACCTAGAATTTCAATCAATCCAAAAATCCACATCAAACCCTAATCACCAAAATTTCCTATTTATTTTATTAATCATTTAACCAAGCATATAATTAACAATTAATTAAATTATTTCTATTTGACCTCAAACTTCACAAACAGATAGATCTTGACTTATAATAGTGGCACATAAAATTTCATGATTTTTGGAATTACAGGGAATTAATTAAAAATGCCTAAAGTTGCATTTTTTATTTAATATACTGATTTTTAACTACTACATAAAGTGTTCAAAATCTATATTTAATATTTTTATAAAATACTACACACTATAGAGAGTACTCACAAAAATTTCCATAATTTTTGGGGCAGTATATTAATTCTCACAAAAAGATTAAAACACAAAACTATTCATTTCAATTATTAAAAGAAAACCCTTTGGAAATTCCCGGAAAAAAAAAGAAAAACCAAACTGGCCCGGGTCGGCCCAACAGCACGCAGGCCGGCCCAGCGCGGCCTCTTTCTGCCCCGCGCCGCTGACGAACGGGCCCCGCCCGTCAGTCTCTTCTTCCCTCCCTCCTTTCTTCTTCCTCTCGCCGTCTCCCTCGCACGCGCGCGCGGCGGCTCTGCGCCACCGGCGCGGCCGTGCCGGCGGAATCGCCACCGGAGGTCGACACCCGACGAGTTCCCACTGACGACCGCACCCCAGCTACGGACTCCGCACCGCCCCCCGGCCTACCGAGCACGATCGAGAGCGGCCATGGCGGCTCACCGCGGCAGCGGCTCGACTCCCGCGACCTACGGACCATCACAAGCTAAACCGACGACACCGAGGGTACCACAGAGCTCACCGGGGTCAAGAATCACACGTGGTTGAGACGGAGAAGGCTCGGAACGACGAGCTTGACGGTGACAATCGGAAACAGCAAGGCGGACTCGACGGCGATCTCCCGTTCCGGCGAACCCTGAGCTCCAAACAAGAAACCGTCGCGCACATGAGCACCACGGCGACACACGGAACGTAGAACACACGCGTTAACGGAGAGGGGCTCACCGAGGCGAGCTATCCACGTCGCGAAGACCCACGGCGGCGCTCGGTCGGCGCGGAGGACGAAGCAGCAGCTGCGCGGGATTCCGGCAACGGCAAACCTCAACAAGGGGCTCAGGAGGTGCGCAAGGAAGTTGGCTAGCTGGCTGTGGAATTGAGAGGGTGGAGTTGGTCGGGACACGACCAATTCCCGCCGATCGGTAGTAACGGTCGCCGCCGATCGGTAGTACCGGTTGCCGGTGAACCGAGGAGAAGAAGGCGATGGACGAGCTCGTCGCCATTTAAAGCCACGGACGGGGAAGAGATAAGGGCGAGGCGGCCCGGGGCCCCCCCTGCGGCGCACCACGCGGCGGTGCCCCGGCCCCGGCGGCCGGACGACGGCCGGCGCGCGGCGCGGCACGCGCGTACGGCGCGCTCGCGAACAGGGGACCCCCCCTCGGCTACTGTAGCACAGGGAGAGGTCAAAAGCTATTTTCTCCAATTAAACCCTACCCAAGCTGAATCAGTGAGTGGTCCCAAAATAAAAGTTGTGGAGAATTTTGTGTAGAATACTTTTGCTTTTTGAAGTATGTTCAGATTCGGTCAAATTTTCAAACTACAGAAAAGGGGGTAAAAAGGGTTTTGAATTTCAAATTGAATTTTCAAAATTACTTTTGATTCTTCTCAACAACTTGAAAATTAGTAAACATGAAAGTTGTTCTTATCAGAGAGATTGACAACTTCTATGAAGGAAGTTTTTGAAGATTCTTGATATTTTTGAAATTAAAGTTTCAAATATAAATTTCAATATAGTAATTTGAGTTAAATTTGAATTTTTATAATATAACTTCAAAATCTCCAAAAATAAAAGTTGTTCCATTTTTAAAACTCTACAACTTTTATTTAGTCACTTTTCCCATATTTTATTTAGATTTTGAAATGGGGTTTTTAGATCAACATTAGGGTTTAATTCAATTTCTATTTAATTTCATTTTTGATTTTTTTTTTGATTAAGGGCTCAATTACACAATCAATACTTAGCTGAAATCAAATCACTCTAGGCCCTAAGCTCAATCATATGCAGATGCTTAAATTTAAATATGATGACATGGCAGATTAATTGAATTCTAATACCAAAGGTATTACAGTGAGTGCCCGTGCGTTGCAACAGGAACATATAATATAACGATAATTTAGGTTATATTGTTATTAAAGAAGGTTTTATAGTCATCAGGTTTTAGTTCTGAAGATTACACGTCTTTAAAACTTCATAACAATAAAATATTACATGGGGTCTCTTTATCAATATGCATGGGTTGGTACAAATTGTTCCTATACAACCAATCATTGTTATTGCTATCTCTGTTATGTGTGTCTTCATTGTCTAATGCAACTTCAACATCTACAAGATAGTTATTACATAATATAAATAAGAATAAGTTAATACACATGCTTTCGTTTCGGTTTATATATGTTGCTACCTCTTGGACCAGGATTGAGCATAGTTTTAGACTTTTTTTTAAGCCTGTTTTCAGGCTGCTTCCTATCCCTTTCATTCCCTTGTTCTTCAATCATCGCTGCATACCGTGCTCTTTCCCTTAACCTTTTTCGTTTGTGTTTGTGAATCGATTGCGCTATTTGTACCTGGATAAACAAAAGGGGGTCATAGAGTGTCAAGTGGAAGAATGCATATCAACGTTTTTATTATCCAAAAACATTCATGTACATGTGTATTACCTCTATTAGTAGTGTTTGTCAAGTCTCCTAATGGAGTGCGGTCACCATTATTTTCAATTGGACTTATTTAGAAAACACTGCCTGCAAAACAAATAATGAGGAATATATAGGTTAGCAACATATGTTGACAACTAAAAGTATTTAACCGATTCAAATTATTATCAACGCGCAAATGATTTTTGTTTCACCAGAAGTTTATTCCAGCATTAACCTAAACCAATCTCTATGTGAGTAAGTCATACAATTAAATTTGAAAGAATCTCATTATTAGACATTATGGATCTGGCAGGAAAGAACACTATCCTTAAATTTTGCATTTAGATTAATCAATAGGTGGCATGCTTGAGAAGTCCGCTTATGATTCCCCCCCCCCCCCCCCCCCCCCCCCCCCCCCTTCAACTTCATGATTTTCCCATGTCTTCGATCTTTTGAAATTGAAGATAACATTTTACACAGTGTTAATTTTGCTTAGCTGTTCTTTTTCTCGCTGTCAGTTTTTGTATAAAAAAAATATGACCATACAATTTCACAACTCTGGCATCAGTTTTTGCAACCAAACATGGCTTGGAGTTTTTTCTTGGATGGTGGATGATGCAACCTCTATTTCTGCTGCTGAAACAACTCTCCAGTGCTGGAAACTCAGTATGCACAAATTGGCGCCTCTCTCTCTTTCTCTCTCCCTCCCTCCCTCCCTCCCCCGCCCTCTCTCTCTGCTGGTTGGCTGGCTATCTACCTACTATCTTTCCTGCCGGCAGCAGAAGCAGCACCACCACAACAGCAGCCACAACAACAGCAAAATGTTGCGTATCCCTTGTGCCATCACTAAATGCTGCATGTACAAAGTCTGAGGGCATAGTATTTTCTTCCCAGCTGCCGCAACTCAATTCTTCTTTCTGTTTTTCTTAGTATTTATACTTAGGCCTTGTTTAGTTCACAAAATTTTTTCTCTTTCCCAGTCACATCGATTGTCCTTTACGCATATATGGAGTATTAAATGAAGTAGCAACTGTTACATGTTTATACTTTTTGCCTGGCTATCTCGAGATGAATATTTTGAGTCTATTTGAACCATGATTGGACAACAGTTGTCAAATACAAACGAAAGTGTTATAGTGCATTTTTTTGCCGACTTTTGCCAAACTAAACAGGTCCTTAGATACCGAAAGATACTTAAATGATATTGAAAGATA